>CM076573.1:192067808-192696880 GCA_034641835.2 Pinus albicaulis
CTTGTTGTGTAACCAGCTTCAAAAATAGAAGAAAAGAGATATCAACGCCTTAGAAATAAGCCACTTCGAGGGGGCAACCTCCAATACATTACATAAATGCACAATTCTTGGATGATACAAATGAACAAAACCTCCTTCTACATATAGGAGTCCATGGGGCCACAATATAATCCTAGTGGGGCCACAATGTAATCCTAGCCGACCTAAAAATAATAATGTAAGGGCACAATAATAACAATATGGGGGTTACAGGGGTACAAAAATAACAATAAGGGGTTACACTCAGTGGATAAGTTCTTCCTCCCATGTAGAATCTTCAATGGATAAGTTCTTCCACTTGATGAGATACTCTGAAATTGATCGATTCCGTAGCTGTCGAGTTCTTGTTTCTGTGACCGCTTCAGGTTCCAATATGATTTTTCCTTCCTCATCAAGTTTTGGCAATATTGTTTGAACTGGAATATTTTCACCTATAACCTTCTTTAAGCATGAAACATGGAAAATTGGATGCACTCGTGAAGAATCAAGAAGCTCCAATTTGTATGCCATAATACCAATCTTTTGCAACACCTTGTAAGGACCATAGTACTTTGGTGATAATTTATTATCCTTCTTAGCTTGCTTGAGGGACATTTGTTTGTATGGTTGTAGCCGTAAAAATACCCAGTCTCCTACACCAAAACTTCTTTCGCTACGATGTTGATCTTCCTGTTGTTTCATTCGATTTTGTGCCAAATTCAGGTTGTCCTTTAAGAGTTGGAGAAATTCTTGTTGATGCTCGATGTGATCTTCCACTGTTTGAACCTTCAAATTTTCTCTTAAAGATGACATGATGGATGGTGGATGATATCCATAAAGTGCCATAAATGGGGTCATTTTTGTTGCGGTATGGAAGGAAGTGTTATACCACCATTCAGCGAGAGGTAACCACTTGACCCATTGTGTTTGTTTATCAGATACAAAACAACGAAGATATCCTTCCAAACATTTATTTACTATCTCGGTTTGACCATCATATTGAGGATGATAAGATGAGCTATGAGCTAATTGAGTACCCAAACAAGAAAATAACTCCGTCCAAAAATTTCCAGTAAAAATGGGATCTGTGTCACTCACAATAACCCTTGGGTTTCCATGTAGCTTTTGAATTGTGTCCATAAATGTAGTAGCAATTGTACTTGCTTTAAATGTATGAGATAATGCACAAAAGTGTGCATACTTGGTAAGTCTATCAACTACCACCATGATGACACTCTTTCCTTCGGACTTAGGTAAACCTGTGATAAAATCCATTGAAATCTCCTCCCAACGTTGACTTGGAATGGATAAAGGTTGTAGAAGTCCCGGGGTCTTAATTGTTTCCACTTTATTCTGCTGGCAAACCAAACATTCCGCCATAAACTTTTGAATATCAGATTTAAGGCCATCCCAAAAAAATTCTTTCTTCACCCTGTGGTAAGTTTTTAAAAATCCTGAGTGTCCTCCTAAAGGAGAAGTGTGCAATTCCAGAAGAATCTTTTGTTTTAGTTGGGAATTATTACAAAGATATAATCGATCTTTGTACCATAAGGAATCATTTTTCCAACAAAATGTATCAGATGTACTAGGATCTTGCTGCAACTTTTGAATGAGTGTCCATACATCTTTGTCCTTCTTCCATTCATCTCTTGCTTCAGTTATCCAATCTGGTTGGATAATAGAAATGGCACAAAGCAATGCTTCCACCTATTCATTCTTTCTTGAGAGTGCATCTGCAACAACATTAAGCTTTCCTTTTTTGTAGATTATTTCAAAGTCATAACCCAACATCTTTGTGACCCATTTTTGTTGCTCTTCTGAAGATAGTCTTTGTTCCAAAAAGTGTTTAAGACTATCATGATTAGCTTTTACCTTGAAGTGTCTTCCCATTAGGTAAGTTCGCCATTTCTTTAGTGCATGCAGTATTGCTAACATTTCCTTCTCATAAATAGGTTTCTGTAAATACTTTCCTTTGATTGGACGACTTTCAAAAGCAATGGGCCTTCCTTCTTGCATTAAAACAACACCAATTCCATTTCCTGAGGCATCACATTCCACAATAAAGGTTTTTGTGAAGTCTGGCGTAGCTAAGACCGGTGCTAGGCACATTGCCTCTTTAAGATGTTCAAAGGCCTTAGTTGCTTCAGGAGTACATGAAAATGCATCTTTCTTCAATAATGTTGTTAGAGGTGCTGCTATTCTCCCATAATTCTTAACAAACTTGCGATAATAGCCTGTTAACCCGAGAAATCCTCGCAACTGCTTTATTGTCTTGGGGACATTCCATTCCTTAATGGCTTTAATTTTGTTAGGGTCTACTTTAACACCCTCGTGAGATATAATATGACCCAGATATTCCACCTCTTGTACTCCAAAGAAGCATTTGGATGTTTTTGCATATAATTGTTTCTCTTGCAATAGTTTGAGCACCCTGTCAACATGTTCAACATGATCCTTCCAAGACCTGTTGTATATTAGTATATCATCAAAAAATACTAGCACAAATTTTCTAAGGAAGGGTTTGAAAATGGAATTCATCAACCCTTGAAATGTAGAAGGTGCATTAGTAAGGCCAAAAGGCATGACCAAAAATTCATAATGACCCTCATGAGTTCGAAATGAGGTTTTTGGAATATCTTCAGACTTCATTCTAATTTGATGATAACTTGAACGAAGATCCCACTTGGTAAAATAAATTTATCCATGTAATTCATCCAATAATTCATCAACCACAATAATGGGAAATTTATCTTTAATAGTGAGCTTATTGAGATCCTTATATTTCGGACACATGCGCCATGATCCATCCTTCATGTGCATCAATACTACTGGAGCAGAGAAAGAACTTTAACTAGGTTGAATTATACCAGCCTCTAACATTTTTGCAATCATACATTCAATTTCTCTCTTTTGGACATAAGGATATCTGTAAGGCCTGATCTTTGGAGGAAAACACATTAGGGGAATTTTGAGGTCTAAAATGGGCCTCCTAAGAAAAATGTACAACCAAATTTAACTTGATAAAAACCAATAGGATTCAAGATGATGATGTCAACCATGGGGGATGATTTACCATTTTTTAAGTAAAAGGGTAAAAATATTAAAAAATAATAAATAATAAACTACTTTTTCAACTCGTATTTTAAACTTATCTCCCAAAGTTTTTACTCAAATTTCAAGCGGGGGTGCTAGTTGGATGCAAAATTTAATTCCCCATCCAAGGAATACCCATGTTGCATACTTTTGATGGATCCTGCTACACTAAAATTGAGAAATACATGAAAAACATGATTGCACTCCCACTCGAAATTTGAGTAAAACATTTGGGAGATAAGTTGCAAATACAAGTTTAAAAAGTATTTTTTCTTTTTTCCTTCTAGAATTTGATGATGTAATCAAATCTTATTCTATTATTTCCACTATTATTTTATAATTTCCTTAGGAGGCCCATTTCAGACCTCAAAATTCCCCTAATGTATTAGAATCAATTGAATAGCATGATCATGATCACGAACAAGTGGGAGTCCTTTGGTTGTTTCAAACACCTTGGAATGATTGTCCAAGAATTTTTGGAGATCTGGCTAAATAGATGATTTTGATGTTCGAACTTCTAGTGAGCATAATTGTGCAATTATTCCTCATTGTTCTTTCTTCAAAATCTTTGTCATGACATTAGATCTTATTATCTTTCTCAGCTTCCCTGTGATATCCCGTAATTCGATTTCCTTTCCTTCCGAAAAAAAATTCAAGAAAAGTTCTTGAAAATTAAAAGCTATCGTCCCCAAAGATTTTAACCACTGTACTCCTAGTACAACATCAACACCTCCCGTTGGAATGGAAAGCATTGGACTATTCAATACATATTCCCCATGGTTAGCTTGATATTATGGAATTTTCCAGAGAAATTTATAGTTTCTCCATTTGCAACCATCACTTGACATTCTGGTGTCGGGTATAGGAAACAATTCAATTCCTTGGCTACCTAAAAATGAATAAAATTATGGGTACTACCTAAATCAATAAACACTATTACCTTTTTATTCTTGATATGTCCTTCTATCTTGAGAGTTTTAGGAGTGGTAATTCCCGCCAATGCATTACACAATATCGTCAGACTCATTTCTTCTTCTTATAGGGTTGGTTCTTAGTGTATATCCTATTATTTTAAATTTTTTTGTTCATTTTCTTCCTCCTCTTCACAATCTACGTAAAATTAATTTCTTCTCAACACACTTATGACCTTTAGTGTATTTTCTATCACAAATGTCGCAAAGCCCTTTTTCTCTTTTTTCCTTCCAATTGTTGTAGTGTCAGCCTTGTAGATTGCAGAAGTCTTGGAGTATAAACACTTCCATCTTTATAGATGTGAGTGGTAGGCTTCCTTGTTGCCATAATTTTGCATTCAATTTTTATTTCCAACCTGAATGCCTTCTCCAATGAATCAGGTTCCCAAATGTGAACTTCATGTTGGATGTTATCATTTAAAGTCCCTATGAAGACATCAATCTTGTGTTCCTCTGGAATATCACTTACCCTTATATTCAATTTTTGGAAGTCCTCAATGTGCCCCATCATTGAACCCTTTTGTTTGAGATTCATCAATTTTCTAAAGAAGGTGTTGCTCTTTGTATCCTCATAATGTGATATCATTTCCTTCATAAAAATTGACCAAGTGAATTTTTTTTACGGGAGGCCATTGATACCATAAAAATGTATTTTTTTCTAAATGTAAAGTTGCAATGTGTACCTTTTGTGTGTTTCGCACATTATTGAGATAAAAATATTGCTCCATCTATAGTATCCATGTTATAGGATCCTTGCCATCAAACTTCCTCATATCCATATTTGGAATATGGCGGTTCTTCCTTCCTTCAGTTTCCTCTACTATATTTTCGCCATTAGGAAACATTTCTTATATCAACTTTGTCAAACCTTCCATGTCTAATTTTAGATCATTCTTCATGTTTTCCATGTTGTCTTTCATTTTTTCTTCCTTATCATCCATCTTAGCTTCCATGCCAGCTTCCACTCCATTCATCTTATCTTCCATGACTTTCTTCAAACCGTCTATCTTAGCTTCCATGCCTTTCTTCAACACTTCCATTTATTTTTTGTTGCTCTTTGCGAGAGCGAAATTTGGTGCACTTGCTCTTGCAATTTTGATATTTCATGTTGCACTTCTTAGTCTTCATGATTCATAGTAAAGCCTTTTGAAGGCTTAATGGGTGTTGAATTATTTTTAGGGGAAATTTTAGAACCCAATACTGATATCTATTTTACAATATTCCCTTGGAATCAATTCAAATTAATTTTTCACACAAGACTTATGCAATTCGAAAAAACAATACACACCTTTTTCTTGCTTTTAAGGAGCTTGATATTGAAACTAAATTATCTATGTGATTTCAGAACTTCAATATCTAAAATACAGCCTTGTAGTAACCCTCTGAATATTCTTCGAATGCCACAGTTTTGACTTGATTGGATTCTTTAGGAAAAGTTATGCACAATCTCCCACAATGACCTAATTATAAACTGGTTCAGTAGAGCGAAATTGTACGGCATTCCACATATCACTATTTCCTCCTTCAGCTCTAAAATTGATACAAAAGAAACTAAAATCTATGTACTTGCAGCCACTTTTTTCATAATTCCAATCTGATGCTCAGAGAGAGAGTTATGACGATTTTCCCAGGGTCACCTATTTGAGCTGAAATTTGGCAGCCTGAACAAACTCTAAATTCCAAAGATCATATCTCCTAAATTTTTTTCAACCAATATCTAAAATTTTTACATGAAGCTCCTCAGGGTTACGGCTTCGCATGATACAAATTTAAACTTTTGAGCCTTCGTAGAAAAATAGTTATAGCGAATATTCCACGATGACTTGTTTGGAGCAGTGAAACCCTAGAATCGAAAGCTCTGATACCAAATGTTATGAAATCAGCTCCAAAAGTAGAAGAAAAGAGAGATCAACGCCTTATAAATAAGCCACTTTGAGGGCCTAACCCCCTTTACATTACATAAATGAACAATTCTTCCATGATACATATGAAAAAACCTCCTTCTATATATATGAGTCCACGGGGTCACAATATAATCCTAGCCAACCTAAAAATAATAATGTAAGGGCACAATGATAACGATATTGGGGTTACAGGGGTACAATAATAACAATAAGGGGGTTACACTAACAACAATAAGGGACTATTCTAGTAATATAGGGACCTAACATGCTCTTATAGAATATCCTTTACCCTTATATTCAATTTTTGGAAGTCATCAATGTGCTCCACCATTGAATGCTTTGTTTTGAGATTTATCATTTGGCTAAAGAAGATGTTGCTCTTTGTATCCTCATAATGTGCTATCATTTCCTCTATAAAAATTGACCAAGTGACAATTTGTTTATGAGAGTAAATCCATCAATACCATAAAAATGTATTTTTTTCTAAATAAAAGGTTTCAATATGTGCCTTTTGTGTGTTTTTCACATTATGGAGATCAAAATATTTCTCCATCCATAGTATCCATGATATGGGGTACTTGCCATCAAACTTCCTCATATCGATCGTTGGAATATGCTGGGTTTTCAATCCAATGTTAGAGTTTATGAAATCAAAATTAACATTTATTTTCTTTTCATCATGAGTTTCCTCTACTATTTTTTCATCAGTAGGAATCATTTCTTGTAGAAAATTTGTGAAGCCTTCCTTCAAACCTTCCATGTTTGCTTTTAGTTTTTCTTCCATACCATTGATCTTAGCTTCCATAGAACTATTCAAACCATCCATACCATTCTTCAAACCATCCATACCCTTATGAAAACCATCCATCTTCACTTCCACGCCATTCATCTTAGCTTCCATACATTTCCTCAAACCATCCATTTTAGCTTCCATTTCATTTTTGGTTACTTTTTGCGAGAGCGACATTTGTTTCACTTGGTCTTGTAATTTTGATATATAATGTTGCACTTCTTCCTCTTCATGCATCATAGTAGAAGTTTCTAATGACTTAATGGGCATGGAGATTATTTTTGGGAGGCATTTTAGAATCTAATACTTATATCTATGCTTCAATATTCCTTTGGAATCACTTCAAAATTCTTTTCCAAAAAAAATTTATGCAATTGTAAAAAACAAATACACAGCTTTTTCTTCTTCTTTAGTAGGTCTATATATAACCTATATTATTCCTGTGATTTCAGATATTCAATATTCAATATTTGGTCTTGTAGTAGCTATCTAAGTCTTCTTTTCAATTCCATAGGTCGTACCTAATTTGGATTCTTAAAGACAAATTTATGCCCAATCTCCCACAATGTTATAATTATGGGATGGTTTAGTAGATCGAAATTGTTCGACATGCCACGTGTCACTGTTTCTACCTTCATCTCTAAAATCAATGCATAGGCAAGTATATTTCATGCAATTTCAACCACTTTCTACAGAATTCCAATTCAATGCAGGAAACGAAAGTTATGATGATTTTCCCTTGGTCACGTGTTGGGATGAAATTATGGAGCCTGCAAAAACCAAAACTTCCACATATCATATCTCCGAAAATATTGCGAACCAAGGTCTGAAATTTTTACACGGCATTCCTCAAGTTTTCAGCTTAAATGGGTTTTTGTTTAGCTGCTAAAACTTCACATAAAAAAATATGTAGCAAAAATTGCAAGATGACCTATTTGTAGTAATGAAACCCTAGAATCCAAATGTCTGATATGAAATGTTATGAAACCAACTCCCAAAATAGAAGAAAATATAGATCAACACCTTAGAAATCAGCCTCTTCAAGGGGGAAACCTCCTTTACATTACATAAATTAACAATTGTTGAATGATACAAATGGAAAAACCTCCTTTATGTGTATAGGAGCCTAATGAGTTACAATATAATCTTAACCGGCATAACAATAACAATGTAAGGGCACAAAGATAACAATAAGGGGCTATGCTAACATTAAAAATAAGGCTATCCACTAGTATTATAGGGACCTAGCAATCATTTTTATCACACATGAAGTGTGTTATAATTAACCAACTAGAAATAAATCAGACTAGAAATAGAAATTATGACTTATGTGTTTTAGGAATGGAGATCCTTCAACCAACAAGCATTCAAATAAAAATAATTTAAATACTAAAAAAATGATCACTCAACAGAAAGAAAATAATATTGCATGGAAACGGTAAATATCTATAACGAAAATAATTTGCTTTCTCATATTTCTTCTACAAACATAAACAAACTCTTTTTTCTCAGCAATAGATATTTAAACCCAATGTATAATGCAAATAATTCCTGACATATTGATAGGTTATTTATATCTCTAGAAGGAAACCATTACAGTTATTTCACACAGTGTTTTACTTTTGATTCGATTTGAGTTATCGTTTAAACTAGGGTGCACTGAAATCTAAAGAAAATAGATCGAATAGAAATAGATCAACTCAAAATAAACTCACAATTCAATCTCACCTTGCAAAATTTAAAGGAAACACTTTTAGGCATAAAGGAAACAATCGTGCGATGCTTCAAGAAGAAAGACTAAATTTTGTAAATGAAATTAACTTGACACACTAACAGACCATGAGTCCTCAGATATGAGATGCATGCACACATTCCCAAGGGTTTCATCAATCTACGATTTGAACAAATAAAATAATTAACTCTTCTGCTCACACCAACATAATAAAATATAGCACTCCTATGAAATAGAGGGAGAACGAGTTGGGTTGGTTAGGCCCTAGCCAACCAATGCATTTACCTTTATGAAAACCTGAAAATCAACTGCATAAAGGAATCATCACATAAATAAATAACCCGTAATTGAGAGAATTGGCATTAGCTACTTATATTATTAAATTTTTGCTGCAAATATACATCATAAACTCATGGATCTATCCCAGAGAGACAGGTGATACAAAAATTGAAGGTTCAAAAAGTATCGAAATTTCCCAAAGTATCACTCCCTATTTCTAACCTAAAATCCCTATTTTATACATAGGCGTTTGGCTCTTGGCTGTGGCAAAAACTTAGTCCGGGATGTGTGCTGGTCGAAAACTAGCCTCCATTTTTTGTGCTTCCCCTAACACTCCAATATTATTACAGAGAGTATAACTAACCTTAGGAGAAGGATGTGCACCATTCACTCAAGAAATGTGATATTTTTGGCAAAGGATCAAAGTGAATCTGTTGCATGTCTTCTAGTAGCGGACTAGGCAGACGATACAAGAACTTATTGATTCTACACCAACCAAATCTTACTTCGATTAATGACTTTTAATTTTCCATGCTTTTAAGGAAATGGAAAAATAGATGAGTTACAAAGACACATGAGTTTATTTAACCTTTTAAATAACTAATAAGCCTATATAACCCATACTTTACCAAATTCGTAAAGAGTCCAAGAATCATGCGTAAATATTGAATTTTAATTGTGAAATAGAGGGTTTAAATACTATGATTAGGACAAGGATAGGGTCAAAATTAGTAAAATTATAGTGACAAACATCCTCCCAACCTCATCTTGTTTTGTGTCCTCACACAATTTACTAAACTTCTGAAAAAAAAAAAAAATAGAAATCATCATTTAGTTCTGGATTTGAATATTGATTCTCATCCTTAATGCTCTCAATTTTTCGTTGCGGGATTTCATTAAATGATACACTGCTTTCCTCAAGCGAATTTCGCATTTGGATACATGAAACTTCCATACCTTTACTTGTCACTTCCTTTCATGTACTTCCTTTACTAATTGTACATTATTTCTCTTCATCGTCGTGTTTTGATCCATCACACATCGATTCAATACCTCAAGCTCATATATAACAACGACTAGCATTAAATAGGTAACTTTGACACAGAAAAAGAACTCTAGCCCAAAAGTCTCAAAAAACATGAAAAAACACCCCAAAAACAAAAAAGTGTGTCTTCGAACATGCTTGGATTTTTTTAAGGTCAAATTTCAACATTTTCTAAAATTATTCTTAAAACAACAAAATTGTTTGTTGAAAAAAAGATTGAAAAAACATCCTCAAAACAAAACCAGTTGATGCTGGAATAACAAAAAAAAAATTGTGTCATAATTTTGACACTTGTAACAATGGAATTAAAGACAACATATTAGGACATTTTTTAAAATCGTAAATTTCTAACATTTTTTATAGATGATGTTAAAGATAATCAAATACATGTCGGAAGGGCTTATCATTTCGAACAATTTTCATCCATGTTGTTAAACATAAAATATCTTGACTTTAAACAACCCCAAAATTGTAATTATTGTCAACCATAACCTTAAAGATAAAATTTGGTAGCGCATAAAAACCTTAATGACAAGTTGTAAATTTAAAGTTTTTCAATCTTAAGTGTTCAACATACTTGAACAATGAAATTATGGAGAAATTATAAGACTTAACAATTTAAAAAAATGAACAAGTAAATGAAAAAATTATCATTGAACAGAAACAAGTAAGAGTAATTTTAATTTTAAAGGATAAAAACTTATCTTTTTTCAAATCTTAGCATAAGAAAAATTTAAATCTAATTTCAACCAAAACCTAAAAATCAAGCATCAAAACAAAGTGTTCCCTTTCAATGACGCATATAATTATTAAAAATTTTAAAAGTATCTTATACCAAATGGTAACAATACATAATATCATGGTAATATCATTGCATAATCTAAAAGTTCAACATTAGTTTCTATTTTCTATTTTACTTATAATTAAAATATCAACATTGGTACATTTAATATAACATAAATTATTTTTGTAATTCATTGTTGCATTGTCGATATTCTAAAGAGATGAATTCTTCATAATTAAAACATATAATCCAACAAACATAGAAATGTCTCATAACTTCATGAAAAATGAGATGGAAGTCAAAACTTTTATTTCAAGTTACCATGCAAACATCAATTACATAAAAGTGTCTTAGATAGTTATTCAAAATCAGCCATAGGTTCTGGCACACCATCATAATCTACATCTTCAGATGAATGGCTCGATGCAGATGAAGATGATCCATATTATTCTCTTTCATCAACTAGTGCTCCATCTGAGTCAACATGCATGCCCACCATTTCAGAGTTCAAAAGTCTTGTAGATCTACGTCTACATTCTGCAGAGTCCCATTTCAACAGTAATTGTTCTGGTAGCAATTTCTTCAAAATATTTATGGTCTGCAACCGAAGAGTTCCTCTCTTTGTCAAATTGAATTCATACACAAGTATGTCAACATCCTCCAATTTTAAGACATCTGTGCGGCGACGATTTATATTTGTGCCCTTTCTTTTTCTCTTTCTACCAATTCTTTTTTCCACTACCATCTCTGGCTTGTACACACCATTGAAAGGGTGGGTACTTGTGGCATACCAATGTACATCAACAGCTGTACTCTCTTCATTTTCATTAATGACCTTTATAACCTTGGCAATCCAGAATGGATAGCCAAGTGGATCTTCATCTGCTAACACTGCTATCATGCAACCCTCCTTAAGATCTTGCACAGAACCCCTGTAAAGGTCTTCCATGGCTTCACGTTGTGCACATGATCTTCTAGAACCAATATAGATTTCTCTTTCCTCTACTTGTGGGGAATTAATAATAGCTTGAGGCTGTTGTTGTTCAACATTGTGTGTTTCCTGATGTTCATGTTCATTTGGCATATTTTGTGGCAAAAAAAAAGGAGTCTTCAAAAGCGTATCCCCATTTATTGATCTTGAAATCATATCACTTTGATTACTAAAAAAAGACTCCCACCAAACTGAATCAGCAACATCGAAGTACTCATATGTATCTCTAATACATCTTTTAATTTCCTCTAGACATTCAGAATAATTTATGTCTCTCTTCTGCCTTCGTGCATTATGGAGTTCAATAACTGACTGTAATAAAAATATCTTTGATGAAAATATTGAATGCTTTGGAATGAACTTCAAAAATGCTAAACCTGATGATCGTCCCCATTCTTCAATAGTTGAATACTTCTTTCCCCATATAAGTGTTATCCCATCAATTTTTTTGATACGAAATTGATGCTGGAAGCTAATGTCGTTAAGTTGTTCAATGCATTTCTCCTCACCATGCGATCCAAAAATAAACCTTCGCATGTCAATAGTTTCTTCCAACACATGAAAAATAGGCTTTGGAATGTACGATTTCTTAATACATTCAATTAATGATGGCAGGCTCCCAACACCTTTCCTCCTCAATGTTACTGAAAAATGACTAAACATTTGATCAATATGATCATGAGTATGCCCAACAAGAAGGAAACCAACCTTTATCTTTTTAAAAATCCCCAATTCAATGAGCATGTTTAGATACCCAAAAATAACTTGATTTTTGTTCTCACGACTTGTGTTGTCTAATTGTAAATACAAAACTTCAGGAAGAATCCCAGACCAATGAGTAACCACATCATGGATTATAGTTATGGTCATATTTGCATCATTGTGAATATTTGGAGTTGTGAAGAAAAATCTTGGAAACATCTTCTCATTAAATACCATACAACCAACCAAGTGAAACTGAATGAAATTTTCCTCCTGTAATTTTTTTGGCGTGCGGACAAAATGTGGAAGAAGTGTTTTTTTTTTGTCCATACCATCAATTATCAATCCCAGATATTTATTTGGATGATCATAACACTTCTTTCGATGTTTATACAACTTTTTCCTTTCACTTGTTTGTTGATTGCGATGGTATTGAAGTTATTTGACAACAAAATCTATACATAAAATAAAAGAAACATATGAATAAATATATTTTCATAGTTGATAAGTATCAAATTTTTAAAAACAATGTTTTGAGCACATACCTCTTTCCGCCCCTTGACATTTATCTCTTTTTTCTTTAAGAGAAGCACATGTGTTGCAAATCCCCATCCTTGTCTTCTTAGGAATACAAACATTGTTGAATTCAGTTTTCCATATCCTTGTAAAATAAGAATATGTAATAAAATTACCAATTCCTTCAACAGCTTCTGCATAATCTTTGTATAACATGAATATTTTTCGTCTCGAGAAATTATCTGGAATATGTATTGTGTCTTTATTTGGCATACACTCTCCATGATTTGAAAAGAAGTCTTTCATCCATGTCTTAGCAGTATTTGCAAACGGCCCCACCTCCCGTTTATAACATGCTTCTGAATAATATGTGGGATCCCTTTCCAATCTATCCTAGATTCTTGACAAACAACAATTACCAATTGAATACAACATTTTGAATGCCTTTCTGCAAAGCAATACATTCCCAATATGATAATCATAACCTGCTAGTGTAGATTGCATGCAACCCACTAAATATGAATTTTGCATGCTTTTATTCATTGACATATATGTTTTCCTTTTCTCCAAAGCAAAGTTGAAATCCATATTTTTCAAGAAATCCCTTCGACAACATGCACTTGAAATCAAATGAACGACAGAACTTTTTGTCGTGAGATATTTTGTCCTCGCCCTTGTATAACTGGAATTCTTTGGATTGATATGAAAAGGTCTACTCCTACTCCTAGTTGCAATATTTGCTTGCAACGGCTTCATCATTCCATCATCCTTTGTAAAAGTAGTTTTATCACCATTAGGAGGAATATTATCCCCACTATCATCATCCTCAACATAGTTAAGAAATTCATCAACATCATTGCCTGGAAAATTTTCTTTACCATCATCAGTTGAAGAAAACATTTCACAAGAATCATCGACACTTTTGTAACCCTGACTCAAAAGAAATTCTTCACCATCTTGACTCATGCTTTCAAATTCTTCCCTGGGAGGATTCAATTCTTCATCACCATGAGTGTCTTTGAAATGGTCACTTGGAGAAAATGCAATATTCAGATCTGTGCCTCTAAAATTATCATTTGCAAGAAACTCTTCATCCTCCCCTTCCTCGGTGGCGCTCTCATAATCCTTGGGATTAGGCATAAGTGGAAGCTTTGAATTTGTATTCACTAGAATTTCTTCATCCTGCCCCTCCCCTTCCTCACTAAAGCTCTCATAATCCTTAGGATTAGGAATAAGTGAATGCCTTGAATCTATATTTATTGGAAATTCTTCATCCCCCCTTTCATCAGTGGTTAAATTATAATCGTTATGATTAGGATGAAGTGAAAATTTTAGCTTTGGAAATTCATCCCCGTCTTCATCAGTGGTGCTGGCATAATTCTTAGGATTAGGACGAAGTGGATATTTTGATGCTGCAAATTCTTCATTCCCCTCTTCCTCAGTGGTGCTGACATAATCCTTAGGATTAGGATGAAGTGCATATTTTGACTTTGCAAATTCTTCATTCCCCTCTTCATCTGTGGTGCTGACATAATCCTTAGGATTAAGACGAAGTGGAAATTTTGACTCTAGAATTTTTTCGTCCCCCTCTTCATCAATGGTGCTTGCATAATCCTTAGGATTAGGACGGAGTGGAAATTTTGACGCTGTAAATTTTTCATTTCCCTCTTCATCAGTGGTGCTGGCATAATCCTTAGGATTGGGACGAAGTGGATGTTTTGACTCTGAAACATTATCATTCCCCTCTTCATTAGTGGTGCTCGCATAATCCTTATGATTAGGACGAATTTGATATTTTGACTCTGGAAATTTTACATCCCCCTTTTCATCAGTGGTGCTAGCATACTCCTCAGGATTAGGACAGAGTGGATATTTTGACTCTACAGATTCTTCATTCCCCTCTTCATTTTTTGTTCTCGCATAATCCTTAGGATTAAGTTGAAGTGGATATTCTTCATCTCCCTCTTCATCAATGGTGTCCTCATAATCCTTGGGATTAGGATGAAGTGAAACTTTTGACTCTGGAAATTCTTCATCATGCCCTTCATCACTATTGCTTTCATAATCCTTAGGATTAAGAGTAAGTGGTATAACTGGCGCTCGATTTACAGAAATTTCATTTTGCTGCGCCTCATCAATTTTGTTCTCATCATCTTTAGGATTACGACCAAGTCGATTTTTTGACTCTCTATTCATGGTGAACGAACTCCCGTTATATTCATCACTCTGAATAGAGTTGTTGTGTGACGAAGATGTTGATGTTGTACAAAGAAAAACTTCGCTATCAGAAGAAACCATGGCTTTCAACAAGAATAGGTTGAATGATACAAATTCTTCTCCCACTTACAATATATAGCTTAAAGACTGAAAATTTCCCTCCAAATTTTTCCTCCAAAAAAATTCACGAAAACATTTCCCTCCAAAATTTCCCCCCAAAAAATTTCGCGAAAAACTTTCCCTCCAAAATTTTCATTTCAAATATTTGATACAAATATTAGTCAAAAAATGTATGTAACATTTTTTAATAAACTGTTTGTGTTGAAATATTTTACCGATATTTATATTCAAAATATCCACAAAATATTTCTATCATGGATGCCTTCCAAACTAAAATAATGTTTTTATTTCAATGATTTAACATTGACTAGATGTAAGTATTAACTATAATATTACTATAATATCTACATGCAAATATTAACTATTTTAACTATAATGACTACAAGTAAATATTTTAAATTTTAAACTTACGTTATATTCATCTAAAATATATTTCAAAATTTATTAATAAACTGTTGGTCTTCAAATATTTCACCATACTTTCTACTCAAAATATCCACAAAATATTCCTTTCATGCATGCCTTCAAAACTAAAATAATTTTCTTATTTGAATGGTTTAAGATTGACTACATGTAAATATTTACAAAAATAACAACATGTAAATATTAACTATTTAAACTATAATATTAACTATAATTAACTACATGTAAATATTTTAGATTTTAAAATTTAATCCCATGATTTTAAACATTGAATACATGTAAATATTAACTATGATAACTAAATGCAAATATTAACTATTTTATCTATAATATTAATTATAATTAACTACATGTAAGTATTTCATATTTTAATTTTTAATCTGAGATTATATTTGAATTATTCAACATTCAATACATGTAAATATTAAATAAAATATTAACTATGATAACTACATGCAAATATTAAGTATTTTAACTATAGTATGAACTATAATAAACTAAATGTAAATATTTTAAATTTGAAATTTTAATCCCACATTTGTTAAACAGTAAACCAATCAGACAATATTCGCTATATAATAAAAATGATTGTTTTTATTCATCACATCACATCAAGTTTTCTGGTATTTGTTAGAGCAAATTTCTGGAGGTGTTGCGTTGGCATTGGTAACTTTGTGGAGGCATTGCATTGGCATTGGAGGCGTTGTGTTGCTATTGGTAATTTTGTGGAGGTGTTGCATTGACATTGGTAACTTCGTGAAGGCATTGCATTGGCATTGGAGGCGTTGTGTTGCTATTGGTAATTTTGTGAAGGCGTTGTGTTGGCATTGGTGATAGCAGTTTTTTGCATTTCAAAGGTTAGTTTTTCTTCTATTCTGTCAATTTAAAGACGATTTTGGGGAAAATCTGTTTTTCTATAGTTTTTTGTGTCCAAAAACTAATTTTTTAAGGTTTTTAGGTTCAAAAACCATAATTTTTTTATATTTTTTTAGTGAAGAAAATGCAAAAAGAACTAAATTTTTTAGGGTTTTAAGGACAAAAATTTAGAAATTTTTTTCTTTTTTAAGACTTATAAGTTCATTTAGACAGAAAAATCCATAAAATGACCATGCACATAAAAAAAATAGTAATATTATCACATTTTTTATTTGTTTTTTTTATCATAAATATATCAGTGGTTTTATTATTTAAAATGTTTTTTTTTTGTTTTTATTCGAGAATTTTTTGATTTTATATTTTTTTTTTTTTAATTTTAAATCTTAGTTTTATTCTTTTTAATTTTAAATCTTCAATTTTTTTTTCTTTATTGTTTTGCTATATATCATATATATTTTTTTATTTTTTTTAATTGTATTGTTATATAGTTTTTTTTTTTTTTAATTTATTGTATTATTATATTAAAACAAATGTTTATTTATTTATTTATTATATTGTATTTTTTTTCTTTTAATTATATAATATTTAAAAACAAAACATAATTGTTATTTAATAAATTGTTTTTTTTTTAATATATTTGTTATATTTTGATATTTTTAACAATTTTTTTTTTTATTAAATAATGTTTTAATAATTATTTATTAATTATGTTATAAAAAAAAAAAAACAAAATTAAAAAAATTAAAAATATATATGCATTGGGCCCGCCCGCCCAGCGAGGGCCCTGGGGCCTGCTGGGCAACCCTGTGGCGCCGCCCGCCGGCCTCCGGCGCGGGCGGGGGGGCTGATTCCGGGAATCGGCCCCCCCGCCCAACGGGGGCCTTGGGGCCGGCTGGGCAGCCCTCGTGGCGCCGCCCACCAACCTCTGGCGCCCCGCGGGAACTATCTGCCGCAATCGGCTCGCCCGCCCAATGGGGGCCTTGGGGCTGGCTGGGCATCCCCCATGGCGCCGCCCGCCAGCCTCCAGCGCCCCGCGGGCACGAGCCACAGAGCCACATTTTTGTTTTGATTTCTTTTTAATTTTTTTTTTTTTAATTTTTTTTTTTATTTTTATTTTTAATTTTTTTTAATTTGTTTTAATAAAACAAATTTTTTTTTAAATTTTTTTATTTTTAATTTGTTTAATAAAACATTAAAAAATTAATAAAAAAATTATTATATAATATAATAAAGCCATTGTTATATAATAATTGTTAAAAATATCAAAATATAACAAATATAATTAAAAAAAAAAATTATTAAATAACAATTATGTTTTGTTTTTAAACATTATATAATTAAAAAAAATACAATACAATATAATAAATTAAATAAAAAAAAAAAAACATTTGTTTTAATATAACAATACAATAAATAAATAAATAAATAAATAAAACTATATAACAATACAATTAAAATAATAATAATAATAATAATAATAATATAACATTTGTTTTCAACATTTAAATATTTAAATTTCTTTTCATTTTTTATTTTTTTTTAATTTAAGTATTAAAACAACATTATAAAAAATTTATTTTTTTCTTATTTTGTTTAATTGTTTTTATTTTATTTTGTTTATTTTTATTTAATTACTATGTAATGTGAAATAGAAATTTGTAATTTTCAAATATATTAAAAGATTATATAAATTTATAAACTTTTATATTAATTTTTTATAATTTTAAGTTTATAATTTTTTATTTAATTGCTATATAAAGTAAAATATATTTTATTTTGTTTATTTTTATTCAATTGCTATGTAATGTAAAATTAAATTTTAAAATTTTAAAATATATTAAAAGATTATAAGTTTTTTTAATAAAATCATTGTCTTAAAAAAATAAAATTTAATTTTAACATTTGTTATAAATAGTTAGTAATTTTTTTGTTTTTTTTAAATATTAAACAAAAACTGAAGTTTGAAAATAATAGTTTATTTTTTTTAAATTGTTTTATACAATTTAAACACATTTTTAATTTTTTTATAAAATGTATTCAAAACATATTATATAGATATATATACATATGATTTATAATATTTTGTTTTTAAATGAAAATTTTTATAGTTAATTTTACTGCTTTAATTTCAAGCTATTTAGTTTTAGAAATAAATTTTGTTTATTCAATTTATTTTATTCGCATTATTTTTCCATTAACTTATATATATATATATTATCAGGAAAATGGCATCAAAAAATATTTTTGTGAATGTTTCTGCACCTAAGGCAGCGACTCCCAAATCTACAGCTGCAGCTTGACGCACTATGGATACAACTCCCAAATCTAAAGTTGCAATTGGACGCACTATGGACACTATTGGACGCAATAAGGACATTGTTGCACACACTAATAAAATTCAAGCAAGTGGGGCACCAGGTTCATTAAAGCTTATTTCTGATTGGAAGAACGCCGAGGAAATAGATAAAACTGATTTCTCATGGTATCTTGAAGACAGTGAAACGGAGGCTGATATACACATCTATCTGATTTGTGGTATGATTGACTTAAATGAGCCATATGATGTGATGGGCAGAGTACGAGACATATGTATGGTCCCGAATACAAACACTATTTATGTTCTTGCAAGGAAGGCTTAGAAACGTGAGAAGGTTATATATCATCTATCAATCGTCAAGTATGACACAGATGAAATATCTTCAAAATTTTCTGAAGAAATATCAAGAAACATTGCAAATAACATTGTAAGTATGCTTATTTTTATTTCCTCTATGCATTATTGTAAGGATGATTCAATTTTTTATAAATTATTGATCATTAACATGTTTTATTTTGTTTCATAGGATTTTGTTCCGAGTCTTTCAAACATGTTTGAAGGTATTTATATGTTGGTGCCAAATGTTATGGATGTGATCAACACTTTCCACAAAGACAAAGCAAAGGAAAGGAGATTGAAGCAAAGATCAATAGCTCGTGACACTGCAATAGTACAAAGAGGGGATCAACCAAGAGTCACTAAGGTGGGTCAATCTAGTAAACTTAAACATGTTTCTTTTGAAGGTGTCGAACATGAAATAGAAAATTATGATAGAATTAGTGAGGAGGAGATTAGAACTATTGTGCAAAAGGAGAAAATAGATCAGAAACCAAAAAGAAAAATTGCCAAAGATGTCTCTCTTTTACCTCATGAAGGAGAGCTTGTTTATAAAAAAACTGATATGTTATCCAATAAGACTAGGAAATCAAATATTGGTGAACCTGTAAAGGTCGTGAGCAGCAGTGAAGAACAAATTGAAAGCTCTTACAGAAGTAGAGAAATCATAACACCAGGTGCTGAGTTAGAGGATGGCATTATTAAAACAAAACAAAATGCTATTCGACAAGAGTTGAGGAAGAATAAATTAATTCTTGGTGGCCAAACATTTGAGCTTAATGTTAACCAATTTTATAGCCCAGATGAAGGACAATCTCAATATTAAATTAGAAAGGCCCATCACCTACATGTACATAATCTGAAAACATTGTTCAGGTTCAATCCATATGCGCATGTGGTGGATTATGTGGTTCTTGTCGATCCATGTTAGGTTCCCAACAAACAAGCATTTGACAAGACAAATTTTTTATTATTATAAATATTATGTAATTGGAGGGAACCATTCAATAGAGGCTAAGAGACAATTGATTGCAGAATATCCCAATAACTATCTTTTTCAAATAGTGAAATGCATCATTTACGCTGGCTTAACAGAAATGGAATCAAAGTTATTGGCATGGGATCATAATGCAGATAATGAGTACATAATGAAAATGACTTTCATCCAAAGGGTCAGATTTATTCATAATGAATTCATAGAAAAATGTCGTGGGGATAAGACACAAGTTAGTGTAGCATTTCGAAAGGAATGTTTAATGGAAACATGTTATCAAATTGATGAAAAAAAGCAAAAGATGGAAAATTGAATACAAATCTCTTCAGAGGCACAGATAACATTTTTCAGTTGGCATTTAGAACTGGGGAGGTATGGGATTTGATTGATGAGATTTTTGATCGGTGGGAGAATATTTCCATAAAAAATCATAAGGTTAGAAAGAGTAAACCCATAATATGTACCAACAGTAAGGGGGGTCCTGAAATGAAGCAGCTTCCAGAGGATATGACTATTACACCTTCGAGAACAATGCAAGGTGTGAAGGATGATAAATTAGTCAAATCAGTATTAGCCCGTGTGAAGTCGGGTGAATTATCAATGGAAGAAATGTGTGCAGAATTTCAAAAGTAAGTTTCTTGAATTATTTCTTATTTTTATTTCATTATAATTTTCTTTTAAATAAAACATAATGATGTTGGTAGAATTTGTTATACATGTCAATATATTAACGCTTTTAACTTGATTTATTCAGTCAGAATTTTTTTATGAAAATACAAGAACACATGGTTAAAATGTTGAATGAAGACAGTTGGGATGATGTTGTACGCAACTACCCAAAAGCAAGTTCTACATCAACACTAAAAGAGTTTTATATTGCATTCAATAAGGTATGTTGATTTATAAATTCATTTTATTCATATTTAAACTATTTTTATTTTATTACTTATATATATATATATATATGTCATTAAAGATGTCGAAGAAGGATGGAAATGGAGTACCAGATACTTTCAAAAGCTTTATTGAAAAAATTAAGATGGAGAACATGAGAAGGAAGCATCTTATGAATGTTGAACTTGATCCTACTCTTAATCATTACATTTGGAATGGGCTCGACAGTGTCCAATATCAAATAATACAAGGTGACTGTGAAGAAATTGCATCACTAATACCTAAAAGGGAATATGGCTTAGTTATTGCAGATATTCCTCATGGTTTCAATTTCCCAGACATTGAATATGATAGAGAACCATATACTTATCAAGCTTTTAGTAAAGTGGTTACGGGTTTTCAAGAAGTGAAAACATCACCACTTTGGCGATTTGTGACATTTCATTCAGACACACAGTTTCCAATGTTATTAACAAGCTTCAAGGGTAAAGCAAACTCAAGGATGCAACTTACATGTTAAGATTTTGAAATTGTATGTTTGATTCCTCCTAAAAAAATTTATTCATGTAAAATTTAATTGAACTTTTACTATGTTATGTAACAGGCAAAAGTCAAATATTGTTTCTTCCAAAGATCAACCTATTATAAATGATTGTGAGTTCATCCATGTTGAATGCTGGACAAAAGAGGATAGCTATAAGCATATTATTATGAATCAAGTAGATGGGAAGAGTCATATTCAAGTATTGGTTTATGATGCAGTGGTAAGAAAACTAACATATGAGGATAAAGATGCAAAAGGAGATATAGTTAACATTTATCAAAAACCACAAGAATTGATTAACTATCTTATAGATCTATGTTCAAATGAAGGAGAATGGGTTTTGGATTTATTCTCAGGTTCAGGTAAGTTTTATTATACAAATTTAAATTTAAATATTGTTTTTTTTTACTTTTTATGTATCCATACTAATTTTCTTACTTATTTTTTTTGTGTTTGATGATTAGGTACAACACTAGCATGTTGCCTACTAAAAGGAATAAATTGCATTGCCATTGAGAAAGACCCAGTTCAATGCAAATTTATTCAACAAAGAATTAATGCTCTTAAATTCCTTCTAGATGCGAAGCAAGAAGTTGGTTTGAGGAAAGGAGATTTTAATGAATCACGTGTGGCAAAAAAGCAAAGGAACCTCAACCACCATTATATGGAATGATTGGAAAGGGACACTTTGGAAGATTTGCTGACATGAAAGATCCATTAGAAGATGACAATGATCAAAATGAAGAAGAAAATGCTGCGGAAGAAGCCATCAATGTTGTTCTAGATGATGTTGAAGATGTATTAGTTGATATTGTTGATGATGTTTAAGTTATGCTTGCAAACAAAGCTTATTTTTTAGAACTATTAATCAATTTTACTTGTAATGTTTAGACTTTGATATTTTATGAGAACAACCCTTTTTTTTGCAAAAAACATGTGATTGCTATTATTTTTTGACATAAAATTCAATAAAAATGTTATTTTCTTAAGTTTTTTTGTTAAGATTCTCCCAAAAAGTTAGTTTATTTAACATGTTTTTTCCAACAAAAAGTCTGTAAAAGTGTATTTTTTGCATTGTATTTATATTGAAAAATTGTATTTTTTTGTCATATGGTTCAAAATATTGGTTTTTTAGCGACAATTTTTTGATTGAAAAATTATTTAACAATACATAAACGTGTAGAAAGTATAAACTTCAAAGGAAATCTGTAGCATTTATTAATTTGGCGGGATTTTAACATTTCATGGTTTGAAAGTATTTTTTGACTCTGTCATGCCAAACCATAAGGTAATAATACTATCAGACTTTGTTCTGTAGACTATGTTCTGCCCTACCTTAAGGTAATCATCCCAAATGTTGAATGCATTTGATATATTTCGATTAGGGTCTTTATTTTGAATGTGTTATGTTCTAATAAATTTTTGTAAGGTGTTCTTGAAGGATTTAATCCATCGTTGGTAATGGTTTTCAGTGGGGTTACTATATGATTGAATTTTTGAAATAAGTTTGTAACTATATGCATGCTTTTTCATTTTGGTAAAGCAGGGTTGTGAAGTGGAGCACTATGGAAAATTGGGGGCGTTGAAGAGTGGAATTGGTCCATCTATGGTAGGGATAGAACCTCAACTCACTTAGTCTCAGATTGTGAATGCTGGAAGAGAGTGGGGATGTTGCATGTGACAATGATCACTCACAGAGGCCATTACCTTAATGTCGATCGAGTAGTGAGTCCATCTCCTCAGTAGGAGATAATGAATTCTATAAGAGAGTGAGGATGTTGCAGGAAATAATGAGCACTCACAAAGGCCATTACCCTCAAATGTCGATGGAGCAGTGAGTCATTATTTAGTGAGCCCTCATTCAATGAGCAGAACTTCTAGCACCAGTCTTACTTCTACTTCTTCTCTTCATTTCTCCTCCCCTTCTCCCTCATTGCTAAGAAGGATTTAAGGGAAGGATGCATTGTCATATGTTAGTATAATTTAATTGAGGAATAAGTTTGTAGATGCACTTGGTATCTATGAATTTTCTCTAGAAATAGATCCTGTCACCGTCGAGGCTCACATTGGAAATGGAATTTGTCTCCAAATAAAAGGTCTCATTCCGAAGGCTTTTGAATGCTTTGCATAAGCTCTTGTGCTTGATCCCTAGAATGATTTTTCCCTCACACTATTGATTTTTGTACAAAGATGAAGGGCACTTACTAGATGGAGTCCATGTTTGTTTCTCACATCTAACACTATTTGTAGTTTTTTTTGTTCCTGTCCTTATTTTTTGTGTTACTTGTTTGTTGCAATTTATTTATAGTAGTAGGTTTCTTATATTTTATTTTGAAACCGAATGCATTTTAATATTACAAGGATAAATAGAATATATATAGAGTGACCTTGACATCAATACAGAAATGTGAAAATTACATGATCTTAGTTTTGAAAAAAAAGAAGAAGAGAAAAATCAAAAGTTATGTCAGTAATGACACAACTTTTGGGATGGCACTATTAGACCTATGCAGTTTCACCAAAGTCAAATTTTCAAAAATTTATTGTTAATCTACCAAGCCTTTTGAAGGAATCCCTGCATGTTATCATGTCAATCAATGTTGATGACATGGCATGGACATCTACTAACTCATGGGGCCACACTTCTACAAACGTATGCCACACTTCTAACCTGGAACATAACTAATAGGATTTTGAACCCGTTGCCCTTTCATCAAATAACACTCTTGAGTGTTTGGCATGACATCCTTATCTTCTTGGCGTTAACACATAAAATGGTATACAATGGATGCAAAATTTTTGGCTGAAAATTCTTTGACATGTTGTCACAAACAAAACATATTCAGATTGATGGTTGTTGATTGAATCTAAAAAACACATCATGTAAGAAATATAACTTGATGACATATCCTCTTGCTCCTTCAAAGAAACAAATTTCACATCATGTGAACATCGTCGTGTTCAATTACATCTTGGTGTCCAAAACTTATCAACCAAACACAAATGAAGCAAAACTGCCTCTTTAAGCAGCCTAACTCTCATTAGCATAGGCCATGTAATAATTTGATGATTCTTTTCCCCGAAAAAAACTAATTTCACATCTCATGAAACACTTTGCCAATATCTCCTTTTCATATTTGGTGATCCAGGTGGATATTGGTGGCCACCCACCTATTCCACTTGGCCCCCCACCATTGTCTCTTTCGGGTTTTTAGTTTCGGTACCCAGCTTACTATTTTTAGAATTTTTCCAAGTCCTGAACTTCGAAGCCATTTTGAGGCCCTAAACGATGTTTTTTGGGAAACATAGAGAGAAACATGGGTACATGGATCAATTTTTCTCACATCAAAAGTTGTATTCCTCGAGATACATCTTTATAACGAGGCATGGTGTGCATCAAACGAAGATCATATGCAAGTTACGTCCCGAAGTTGAAACACCATTTTACCCAAGCAGGCCCATAGTTTTGGTGCTTCATCTCCTAGGGTTAGGGTTTGGGATGTTTAGGGTTTTCCATTGTTTCTAAGTAATAAATAGGCCCTCAATCCTCATTGTAACACAAGCCCAGAGGCTTGTAGCCACCACATCTCTTCTCGGAGATACACTACCGTACCCCTAGCTAGTGTATTTCCATTGCATGCATGAAAATTTCAATTCTTTGATATTAATGAAATAGAAGTGTTATTTATGTTGCATCTTTGTATTTATGGATATATGTGTCCTTGTTGTGTTCCTAGATAAATGCGGATTAGAGGTATGAGAGGGGTCGGTTTTTCTTGATCCTTCTTTGCATGTCTGAGGTCGTGGTATAGGAGTTGGGGCTCGGTCTGGTTGAACACACAAAGATCGGCCTCGCAAACCACCGAAGACCACCCATGGGGGATGAAAGATGAGGGGAGCGAGGAGATCCTATCAAAATATTGTGAGGAGGCCCTCTAAAAAAAGGAATGCGATGATGGATAACTTTTCCTAGATCCTTCAACAATTTCACGTAGGTGGCTGCCATCTAGATCAACATCCACTCTGAACGCGCGACTCCCTTTAAGGTACGAAAAATTTGACATTCCCATATTTGGAGGTAAAATAGATGCGGATGTTGTATATATATGGTTGAATCTATTAGAGATATTTCTCGGTTCATGAATTTTCCGGCGGGAAGATTATTTTTCACTCCTCGAAAGTTACCCCATCGAGGATTGGTGGGGAAACCTACTATGAGAACATAACCTTCTATGTTCTCATGGTACGTACTGCTGGAATTATTTCCAAGACTCCATCGGGGAATAATACTATCCGTGGGAGCTATGAGGATAAGTACGGAGAAATGGACCATGTTGCGGCAACGAGGAGGGATCGAGATGTGCATGAGTTGACGAAACTATTCCATACCCTACGGAAAAAGTTGGGTAATAAAGATTTAGAGAAACATTTGGTGCTAAATTATCGCCGGTTGTCTGCGAGATACATTCGGGGAGAAATGGAGTTCCTCTTCATCTCCTCACTTAGTAGGCGTATCTTGGTATCTTGCAAAGATTGACGAGAAATTCAATCGGAATAAGCAAGACTTTGGATGCGCGAATCAAAATCAAGGAAGGTGCTAGCGCTGAATAGAGGACAAAGCTAAGGCATGGAGGCCCGAAATTTTTCAGCGCAAGCAAAGAACAACACGCGTGAAGCCAAAGAAGGACACGAGAAAGTGGTGTGAGTTACATACGAGCTCCACTCACAAGACAAGTGAAGGTGTCGGGCAGCCGGTCGTTGGTGGCCGAGATGAAGGCTTCTAAATCGGATGCATGCTCTAACTCTAAATCATAACCTTACGAGGGGAATGAAAAATGGAAACGAGATTGTTGATGCGAGGAGCCCAATGCCTTGTTGCCACTACGAATCCCGATTCCCCACTACGGTTCATTGTCGACAATGGGAGCCAAAATAACCTCATTTCGGTAAGAAGGAATGAAGCGGCTAGGTTTTCTATCTGACACACCCATAGCCATACACCATCGAATTGGATTCACCAAGGATGGGATCTCTACGTCGACCAACGGTGTCGCCTTCCTCTAGCATCAAGCCCTTTCAGAATGAGGTATTATGTGAAATTTCTCCTCTTGATGTGTATGATGTATTATTAGGCCAACCATACTTGTGGAAGCGACATGTTTTGTATGAGCCTCGGCCCACCGTGTTGTTATTTTTACTTTGGGAAAATAATTTATGCAAGGGATACCCGGAGAGGTACCCGCAACTGTAGCTATCTCTTTGGTTACTAAAACAATGTAGTAATCTCATTTCCAAAACCAAGAAATTTGTTTTCATGATGATCGAGTCCTAGCGAAAGAGAAAGAATATTGTGGCCACGATCTCAAGACGAGCTCCTGCATGACAACGACAAATGGACAAGGTTGTGGAGGGGAGTACGAGCATCTTCACCTCGCATGGGGGTGCCTTTGCCTTTGTTAGTTCAAGCACCCCATTGATCGACCACGGGTGTGCTTCCCCAGTGGATTGATCTATTAGCGCTCTATTATGGAGAATGATGAAATCAGAGGTAGATTCGGGAGCTATTGTGAAAGATCACATACGACCAAGTTCATCACCACAGGCGAGCCTAATCGTGTTGATGTGAGAAGAAGGATGGGACTTGGAGACTTTGTGTTGACTATCGGGTGTTTAACGAAGATCATTGTACGAAATAGGTACACGACCCCTTATGGATGAGCTTATAGACCAAATCAAAGGGGAAAAAATATTTCGGCAAGATCGACTTGAAGTATGGGTATGCGGTACCAATTGAACCTACGATGTGTCGAAGCTGCCTTCAAATCCAAGGAGGGCCTTTTCGAATGGCTTGTCATGCCTTTCAAGTTTATAGATACCCCGCAACCTTCATGAGGTTGATGGATGATGTCTTGTGGCCATTCACAAAATCATTTGTAGTGGTGTACTTCGATGACATTATGATCTTCGACGGACTTGGGAAGAGCACCTCCACCACATCCGGCCAAGTCCTCAAACACGCGACAATACAAGTTGTGTTCCAATTTGGAGAAGTTCACTTTTGGCATGACCCGAGGTTCAATGTCTGGGATACATTATTGATGAAAAGGGGGTGCATATGGATCAGCTTAGATTCAAGTCATTCGGGATTGGCCAACCCCAACCACTCTAAAAAAGCTTTGTAGCTTTCTCGGTCTTGCTAATTTCTACCACATGTTCGTATTGGGATTCTCTCATATCACTTGGCCCTTGAGTCAAGTTAGCAAGGGAGGAGTGAAAGAAAAATTATTTTGAGGTCGGAATCTAAATAGAAGGCATTCATATAATTGAAACATCGCCTCTGTTCTACCTAGGTGCTCACGTTACCGGACTTGCGACAACCATTTGAGATCGAGATAGATGCCTTTGACTATGCTATTGGGCAGTTCTTACTCAACAAGCATATCATAGTGAGACATTATTAGAACACGGTCCACAAGTATCCCACTTATGACGAAGAAATGTATTTCATTGTGCGGGATTATTGATAATGGAAACATTACATGTTGGGGAAGGAAACAAACATCCACATAGACCACGAGCCCTGTGGGTTCATATAGACACAAGGAAGTTGGCAGAACGATCACCATCAGAAGTGGTCCACATATCTACAATAGTTTCATTAGAACATCAAGTACAAGAAGGATAGCACCAATAATGTTGCGGACGCCTCGGGCGACCACTTCGATCGTGGCGCTAACCACCATTTTCAACTCTTGTGGGCACGAGACTTACGATTGGCCACTTCTTTACAAGAGTGATCCGAGAATTTGGCCACACATACAAGGCACTCTTGGTGGGTATGAAAGTACCAGAATTTTCACCTCGAAGATGGTGTTGTGTCACCTATGACACCTATGTGTTCCCTCGAAATTGAGAGTGCCAAGATGATATGGAAGAACACTACGGCCGATTCACTAGGAAGATTTCGGGGTCGAGAAAATAGTGGCAATACTACGAAGTATTTCTATTGGCCAAACCTTGAACAAGATGTCGGGAATTACATCAGATTTTGCACTTCTTGCGCCATTTCCAAGCAAGACATCAAGAAGCAAGGCCTTTATACTTCGCTACACCCCTAGTCAGCGAAGTGAATCCATCTCCATGGATTACATGTTGAGCCTTCCTTCTACTAAGCATGGAAATGACTATGTTTTCGTGGTCGTCAATCGATTCTTGAAGATGGCCATTATGGTGGCTTGCGGGAATAATATCCACGGCGGGAAGCCATAGCTAAACTCTTCTTTGGACGAGTGTGGGTGCACTTTGGGATCATTCCTATCATCTCGGATTGGGACATTGCTAAACTCTTCTTTGGACGAGCGTGGGTGCACTTTGGGATCCACATTCTATCATCTCGGATTGGGACAGTTTCCTCGGCACATTTTCTCAACCTCTAGTTAATGCGGAAACCCGAAGCTTACCGAGTCCACAACTTTCCATCCTCAAATACGATGGCCAGGACAAAGGTCATCAACAAGATGAAGTGTATACATTACGTGCATGTGTACAATTCAAAGCATCCATGCACATGGGATGAGAGACTACTTTATGTACAACACGGTTATGCTTGGGCTCTCCATAGCTCAGCGAACCATAGCCCCTTTCGGGTGGCTTGGGATTCCAACCATTATTTCCCATTGACGTAGCCATGCCATTTGTTGCTACTCGAGCCGATTCGGCTAATGTAGTACGAAGGTGACAAAGCGAATAGCTTCGTCGAGAACATTCGAACATCATGACGGGTTCATGACATATTGGACAGAGCCAATGCTAATTACAAGCAAGAAATGATCGACATCGGGTGCCACACAACTTCCGGTGGGCAACAAGGGTGTGGCTGCATTTGCGGAAGGAGCACCTCCTTTGGACCCCACCGCAAGCTTCTCCACTTCGATATGGGTCGTACACCATCACCAAGGCTATAGGGAACAATGCCTTCAAGCTTAGTATTCCACCATTCCTTGGTCTTCACCAGTATTCAATGTGGACGCCTTCGTCCCCTACTTCCCACCTCTACTAGACACCTGCGACATTGCGGGAACAACTCACACCAATAGATTTAAACCAGATTGCACTTGGAAAATTCCACCACAAATTATATCATGGACATGCAAAATCAAGAACACTTTCGTGAACGGAAAGATCCAAGTTGTATCGGGTTGTCAAAGCTAGCCAACTCTTTCACGCCAGGCGAGTGTTTCACGGGGACCAAGTTCAGCAAAAAGTTTCCTCATCTCATGAAGGAACTAAACGCAATGGGGACCATTGCTTCCTAAGGGGGAGGAATGATCCGGTGGATATTGGTGGCCACCCACCTATTCCACTTGGTGCCCACCATTATCTCTTTCATTTTCGGTTTCGGCGCAACTTACTATTTTTAGTTGTTTTTCGGGTCTACGAACTTGTGGAGCTATTTTGAGGCCCTAAATGACGCTTTTTGGAAAATCAAGAGAAACATGGATCCATGGATTGATTTTTCTCACATCAAAAGTTGTATTCCTTGGATGGATCTTTCTAATGAGATATGTTACGCCTAAAACAGATATTGTATTCCAAAGTTACGTCCCCTCGAAGTTGAAACACCAATTTATCCAAAGGGGGCCCATAGTTTTGGTGCTTCATCTCCTAGGGTTATGTGTTTTGATTTTTAGAGTTTTTGATTGTTTATAAATAATAAATAGGCCCTTGAGCCTCATTATAACATAGTTCGAAGGCCTATAGCCACATCTCTTCTCGAGAGATAAGCTACGAACGCCCTAGCTAGTTTATCTCAATTTTGTGCGAGTAGCAAATTTTAGGTTTTTGATATTAATGAAATGAAGTGTTATTTCCATTGCATCTTTGTATTTATGGTTATATGTGTATTTTTTGTGTTCACATAAATCTAGATCAGTCTTTTCATTCTTATTCATCTAATGTTCCACATATTGTTATAACAAAGTACGCCAACATATAACAAAATTTCCATGTTTGCAAACGAACCTTGGCTATACACCATATTGGATGCATTTCATAAAGCTACAACAAAAAAATTGTATTTTTATTTTAATAAACAATGTTAGCAATAACCGATTATGAGACAATATGATCCATTTTGATATGTAAAACAAACTTAACATATTTTGAGAAATGAGCAAAATTACACTCCCTTCTTAGCGGGGAATTTTTGCTTTTTTAACCCCGCCCTTATCTAATATACGAGATTAATATTTTTATTTTTAAATAGGAATATAGAGTTATTAATTTAGCTTTCATTATTGCAATCTTAAAATTTTGACATATAGGCATATCATTATGAATAAAGAAAAGTTCCACTCGTTCAAAGTATGCAAATTTAGCTAAATTCTTAATTTTGTTTTATAATATTTTTAAGTAAAATTGTATTTTTAGATAAGTTAATATTTTATATTTTACATTAATTATTTTTAAAATATTTATAGAGAAATCATATTCATAATAATAATAATTTAAATTTAAAGCTATAGCCAAGTTAAATTTAATTAAAACTAAAATGGTACTCACAAAATAAATTAATATTTTAGATTAAATGTAAATTTCACTCACAAATCCCATGATTGAGTGCTAATGTGAGAGGGGGGTCCACGGGGTGGTGCTTACCACCCCCTTGGATGCGAGTATGTAATAAAGGAAATATTTATGCGACCGATTTTATATGTATAGGCATGCAATGTACACAATTGCTTATTGTTATCTATTGCGGTGTAATGGAGGGAGATATTTACATTACGAGGGTTCGTACGAGGCGAGGTTGGGCCTCTACCTCTGTTGTGTGTTTCTCTATTGAGATTCAACAAGATGATGATCCTAGTGAAAATTAAGCACCTTCACTAGGTAGGGGCAGGAGCTATTTTGGAGTGTATTTCTATTTTTAGAATGTTGAGCATATTCTATTTATAGCGGGAGTCTATTTATAGTTGGTTGAGAAAATTCTATTTATAGATGAGATTATATTTTAAATTTATAGGCGAAGTCTATTTATAGATCTCATGTCTAAAAATAGATCGGATGTCAATTATTATTAGCCCTTAATAATAATTAGACAATGAATAATAATTTATTTTCTTGAAGCACTTGATTTTAGTTAAGTGATATGGAAAACCGATTCACGAAGGAATTGCGATTTCTAAGGTTGGTTGGTGGGACATCAAAGTGGACTTTTGTAATGAGTGATACAAATTTATGTGATTGGATGTGTAGCTATGTGAGTTGTTATTTAGTTTAACTCGAGTTAAGTGAGTTAAACTTAGTTGTGCTAGTTGTAACTAGTTGTAACTAAAGATACACTTGTGAGAGATCGGTGAATTTATTATTTAATTAATTCACAAGTAGTGGTCTCACATGCAACTAAAGAAATACTATTGTTAACTTTACATGCATGTCATCTCCGGTGGAGACCCGAGTTGAGAGATAGGTGAAAGTGCTGTTTGACTGTACGATTGTGACTATAGTGGTGCATTCAATGCAACTACCGCATGCATTGGAGATGCCAATGATGATTGCATAGTCGAGGCAAGGAAATGTGAATTCATTCAAGGATCTTCATCGGCGAGGTATTGTGCGGGATGGAGGTAGGTTGGTAGGAGGCAATAAATTGGTTCATGTTTATGCCAATTTTTGTATGGCAGTGTGAGGCAATTGTATATTGTACGAGAGCTCTTGGAGTAGAGTTTTGTATGATATTGTTTCATGATCCATGATATAAATAATATATGATAGTGGGGTTTTTTAGATTTATGATTTCCGAGTAAAAAAATTTGTGTTATGTGCGATTGATTTTCTTCATGTGTTTGCGATTAGCGATTAAATTTCCACAAAGAATTAAGTAGAAGGATTTTGTATTTAACGAGTGGATATAATTGTTTAGATCATGAGATTCTATTAATACATCATAGTATTAATAAATTTCTACATGAGTATCGAGCGGAGAAGATTTCAATATTGAAGCGGTAGGTTTGAGTTTTTGTTGGTGGAAACAATTCGAATTTTTAACGCAAGAATTTCTTGGTGTGACGAGTTAGGTAAACATCAAAATGGCTTTTAATGGTTTTCGGTTACGGTATGCACTCGAGGGTAGCTCAAAATACATTGCATGGAAGGATATGATGGAGGCGATGCTTAAGATAATGGCTTGAAGTAATTCATCGACGGAGTTATGTTCCTAAGCCCACTTCAACGGATGCTGCATTACTTGACGCATGGCAAAAGAAAGTAGAAAAGACGAGAAGGATTATGTTGGAAGGTGTAAGAGACCATATTGTCTCGAGTCTTCATGGAAATCACTCCATTTACAATAGGGAAGGATTTGACGAGATATTTTCCAAATCAACAACGACCATAGGAAATTGGCGCTAAGGATAAACTCGGAAAAATCAAAATGGAAAAGGCGAAAATATTCCTAAGTATCTCACAAAGTTTGTTGATATCGGGATGGTAGGGGAGTGTGGGAATAATGGTTGTTGTTGATGATTTGGTGAGCTTGGATCTCTTGGGACTTCCTAAGAGTTGTACAATTATCAAGTATTTGTCAACGGATGGGAAAAAATGTCGGATTGGGAGCAGTTTGTGAGTGAGATCCTAGTGCGGGAGACTCAATCGGAGCACTAGGGATAGTTCTTCATCAAAGCATGATGATGAAGAGGATTGGCTTTGGATGCGAAAAGAAAAGAAGGGGAAGAAATTCCACTCAAAATGCGAGGTTAAAGGCAAAAACTGGATTTTCCAAGGTGAAATGTTTTCAGCATCACCGGAACATGGGCATCTCACCACTAACTACCCATAGAAAAAGAAGAACAAGAAGGTTAATGAGTTGCGGTGGGTAGGGCCATTTTGCCTCGCAATTTGAACTTGATTTCTCTTTGATCCCATTGCTTGGTTTCAAGCTATATGGGATCAATGTGGTATCTTGATAGTGGTGCGTCTTTCCATATGACGAGAGACAACGAGTTGTTTAGTGACTTGGAGAAGAAGGACCTCCAGATGCATGTAGAGATGGGCGACGATGATCAATACAGTGTGACTGGCCTTGGGACCATTACCTTTGAGAGGGAGTCCAGTAATCCATTCTTGTTGAAGGATGTTATGCATGTTCCAATTCTAAAGAAGAACTTGGTCTCGGTCGCAATGTTGGAAGACAAAGGTTATGATGTTGTTTTTAGTGAGGGAAAAGCCTTCCTTTGACATAAAAAAATAGGTCAAACCAAGAAGATAGGGATTCGAGTTAAGAATATCTACAATCTGAAGGTAGATGGCTGCACTACAATGATGGGCAAAGAAGAAGAAGTGGTGAGCCAGGATGAGGACGAATTATGGCACAGGAGATTGGGCCATCTTCACCATGGCACTTTGAAGATTTTGCAGCAGATTTCTACTAGACTTCCCAAGGGTAATCTTGAGCAGTCAGATCAATGTGAGGGATGTATTATGGGTAAGTTTGTGAAGACCACCTTTCATGAAAAGGAGAACCGTGCTTTGGTGATCCCGAAGAGAATTCACACAGACGTGTGTAGACCTTTCTCAATTGCTTCAACAACAAAACACAGGTATTATGTTATATTTGTTGATGACTATTCTCGTAGATGCTGGATCTTCTTCATGTAGAAGAAGAGTGAAACATTCTCAAAGTTCTGTGAGTTTAAAGCATTGGTGGAGAAGGAGTTGGGGAAGCAAGTGAAAGATCTACGGAGCAATAATGGTGGTGAATATATCTCGAACGAATTCCAAGACTTCTGTAGCAAAGAAGGAATTCGAAGAGAACTCATAGCACCTCATAACCCATAGTAGAATGGGGTCGCAGAGAGGAAGAATAGAAAGATCATGGGTGCTGCACGAGTGATGCTGCATGACCAGGGCCTACCGATGCACTTGTGGGTGGAAGCATGCAACACTGCGGTTTATGTGCAAAATATTTGTCCTCATAGAGTACTTGGCATGAGTACACCTAAAGAAGATTTTACTGGTAAGAAGCCTGATATTTCTCATTTTAAGATTTTTGGCTCATTTGTTTACATTCATGTGACAAAGGACACCAGGAAGAAGCTGGAGCCGACTACAGAAGTTGGGATATTTGTGGGGTACACAGAAACACCCAATAATTATCATGTGTATTTTCCAAATAGTCAAATGACTATGGTGAGACAGGATATAAAATTCAATGAGGTGAAAGCCATGAAGTTGTCTCTTGAGAGGGAGCTACACTTGCATGCAGAGGAGGAACTTCTTGTTCCGAAATATGAGCCTCTAGATGTGGATCAGCCACAAGAGGAGATTCATGGAGTAGAGGAGTCCACTCATGCAGAACCAAACAGTAGACAAGGAAGAAAGTGTACCACAGAAGCTGAGAGACTGAAGCTTGATGTGGCACATAATGTAGGAGTCCCTACATCACAACGCACACAGAGACAGTCACCTAACCGATTTACTAGATACATGGCTCTTATGAACTTAGAAGTGTTCAGTGAAGAGAGCCATATTCTTTCGAAAGTAGTGCGAACCCACATGGGTAGATGCCATGGTGGAGGAGTATGACTCCATTGTCAGAAACAATTCTTGGGAGATTGTTCCAAGGCCAGTGGGAAAATCAGTTGTAGGATCAAGATGAATCTACAAGGTAAAGCAAGCTACTGATGGGAGTGTCGAGAAGTATAAAGCAATATTTGTTGCCCGGGGCTTCTCACAGATCGAGGGGATTGACTATGAAGAAAAATTTGCACCTGTCGCATGGTATTCTTCCATATGGACCATCCTTTCTCTCTCGGCGCAGATGGGTTGGCACATTCATCAGATGGATGTGAAGACTGTGTTCCTTAATGGGATCATTGAGGAAGAGGTGTCCATTGAGAAGCATTTGAAGGATTTGAGATCTTCGGCGAGTCGCATGTGTGCGAGCTCAAAGAGCGTTGTATGAAATTTGAAACAAGCACCACGTGCTTGGTACACTTGGATTGGCAAACTATTTCATTGGACTTGGCTTCACCACCGATTGAGGCGAATGCAAACGTGTACCAAATTGTGGTGGAGGGTAATCTTTTAATCATTGTACTTTATGTTGATGATTTAATACTAACGGAGTGATGAGTTGATACACTCGGGCAAAGGCGAGATCTTGAAAAGGAGTTTGAGATGAAGTAGTTGGGCCTCCTTCATTATTTCTTTGGATTGGAAATATGGCAGCGGGAAGGTGAATTGTTTGTGTCTCAAGGCAAGTATGCTCGAGGGATAGAAGAGAAGTTTCACATGCAAGGCTGCAAGCCTATCAACACTCCTCTTCCAAGAAATTGGAAGAAAGAGGATGCTACATCGGCAGAGGTAGTGGATGCCACTTTTTATCGACATTTGGTGGGTTCTCTCATGTATTTAGTCAATACAAGACCGAACATATGCTATGTGGTGAACCAGATTTCACAAGCGATGGTTAAGCCTACCAAGCTCTTTTGGAAGGCAGGCAAGCATGTCCTAAGATATCTCAGGGGCACATATGAGTATGGTTTATGGTACAAACAGACGGATGAGGTGAAGTTGCATGGCTTCACGGATGCAGATTGGGAAGGAAGCCCAACAGACAGAAAGAGCACATCTGAAGGGATTTTCAGTATTGGATCTATGACAGTTTCTTGGTACATCAAGAAAAAAAGATCCGTGGCACTCAGTTCAGCGGAAGCAGAATACATGGTAGCAAGTCAAGCTGCATGTGAGGCTATCTGGATGAGGAAGATCTTGGTTGGTTTGTTCGGTTCACATTTAGATCCCACGGTGATACATTGTGATAATCAGAGTTGCATTAAACTCTCGGTTAATCCTGTGTTTCATGATATATCTAAACATATTGATATCCGGTATCATCATATCAGAGATTGTGTGTAGCGGAAGATCATGTTGCTTCAGTACATTCCTACGGAGGATCAGGATGCAGATATTCTGACGAAGGCGCTCACCAGGAGCAAATTCGAATACCATAGAGGCAGGATCGGGGTGAAGGATGATCCCTATCTTGTTGAGAGGGAGTGTTGAGATTCAACAAGATGATGAGCTTAGTGAAAAGAGTCACCTTCACTAAGTGGGCCCGCAGGCTATTTTTGGCGCAGGTCTGTTTTTAGACTATGTCTATTTTTAGACATGATGATCATATTTCAGAAGTTTCAGGATGCTATTTGTGGATGGTTGATCAAGTTGGAAAAATAGATGAAATTGTATTTTTAGAATATTGGGCGAAGTCTATTTATAGATCGCTGATCTAAAAATAGATGCATGTCGATTATTATTAGCTCTTAATAATAATCAGACTCTAAACAACAACTTATTCTCTTGGAGCACTTTGTTTCAGTGCACAAATGTGGCACATCAGTGGACTGAGGGAATTACACAATTCCCAAGGGTTTACTGGAGCTAATTCATGGAGGACTCAGTTAGAACTCAAGTGGCAGAGTTATGACACAGTTGGAAGACTAGTTTATGGAGTTGTATTCAGTTTAACTTAGTTAGACTCAGTTGAGCTAGTTGTATCTAGTCTAACTGAATGATACACTAGTGACAGTGGAGTGAATTAATTAGTTAATTAATTCACAAATAATAACTCATTAATAAACTAAAAAATACAACAGTTAACTACAGTGCATGGCAGTTTCAGTGGAGACCTAGTGGAGAGATAGGTGAAAGGGCAAGATGGACTATATGTTGTGACTATAGTGATGCATTGATTGCATCACACACACATTAGAGTTGCCAATGAGGATTGCGCAGTCAAGGAAAGAGTAATTCGAATTCATTCAGAGCTATTCTTCAGCAGGGATTGTGCAGTGGAGGCAGGCTAGCAGGGGGCAGAGATTGGTGCATGGATTTGCAAGATTGTTCCTGATTAGTGTATGACGATTGTACTGTACTAAGAGCTTGATAAGCTTTGTATGAGGATTTTCTTATGATTCCATGATACATAATATATAGTTGGGGTTTTCAGCTTTAGGCTTTCCCAGTTAAAAACAATTGTGTTATGTGCGGTTATTTTTATTTATGCTTTACATGTGTGTGCAATTAATTTTCCACAAAATATTAACAGTGGAATGATTATATATTTTGCAAGAAGTTAAATATTTTAATATCAGGGGAATCTAGGACATATGCATGCTTAGTGCATATAATTTATACATAGAGTTTTCTCACTAAAAGTGTTGAAAATTTGCAGCTACAGGATGAATTTCCCCAAGGAGAATCCAAACTACCCCAAAGAGGAGCCATTCATCTTCAAAATAAATTTAAAATTGGTCAAAGGAAATTACTATTTGTGTTTGTCAAGTTAACCTAGTGAAAGTTGACAAGTCAACCCCACAAGAGAAGCTGACCCTACTAGAGCTCATATAAATAACCAATCGATGGAGCTCATTTTAGCATCACACCACATCACACATTCATCTTTGAAATTATAGGTCAATTTCACACATGCAAAGGAGTAAGATGATGTTTTTTGTTTGACATAAGTTGACATTTTTTGATTTGTTACTTCCTGCGTTGACTTCTATTTGTCGAGCTATTTTCTACTATTTAACTGAACTATTTTGGAGGCTAAATATTTGACTTTGGTTGACTGAATATTTTACTTTTTTTTCAAGCACATTTTCTAAGGTTGATGGTAGGTTTGACCACAGGTCAAACTTATGATTTATCTCTCCTTTGATTGAGACTTTCGTTGTTGTTTTGACCAAGTTTGAATGAGAAAGGAAGGCCAAATAATTTATTGGTTTTACCGAAATTTTTTGGGAAGGTTTGAGAGTTGACTTTGGCAAGTTGTTGATTATGGTCGACTAAACTTCAAGGGCCATAATTTCAGCCCTTTTTTGCAAATTGGTTCCTTTGACAATATTTGACTTTCTCTCTCGTTTTTTATTAGTTTTGGATTGGTTGACTTGGAGATTAAAACCATTGAATTTGACTGTTTATGGATGTACTTTCTGTTAGGTGGATATTGGTGGCCACCCGCCTATTCCACCTAGACCTCTAGTGGGTTTCATCAGTTTCCTTGTTTATAGCAGCATTTACTATTTTTAGCAGTTTTTCAGGTCTTGAAATTCCAGAGCAGTTTTGACCCCCTAAATGACATTTTTTTAGGTCTACAACACTCCCATATCTTGTAGTACTCGAAGATATATTTCCAAAGAGGTATCTTATGCATCAAACAAAGATAATATGACCAAGTTATGACCCCGGGAAGTTGGTTGCCCAACTAACCCCAACAGGGCCCACAAACTCTTGGCATTCCATCTCCTGGGGTTAGATTTTTTGTTGTTTAGGGTTTTCCCTTATTGTTTAATAATAAAAATTCCCTTGAGCATCATTGTAACATATTTCAGAGGCAATATCCCCCACATCTCTTCTCAGAGATAACCTACCATCGCCCAAGCTAGTTTATTTCCATTATGTTCGTAAGCATATTTCAGTTCTTTGATATTAATGAAATGAAGTGCTATTTCTGATGCATCTTTGTATTTGTGTTTATATCTGTATTTTTTTCATTCATGTTTAATTTTGGATCAGTGGGATCAGAGTAGTTTGCTATTTCTTTGTTTTTCTTTGCATGTCCCCAACTAGGTCGGGGTATAAGGAGTTAGGGCTTGAACTAGTTGAACCCTTGTAATGCTAGCCTCGCAAACCCCGGAGGCCTCCCATAGCGGAAGAAAAGAAATATGAGGGAGTAGGAGATCATTTGAAAATATTTTTTGAAGAAGCCCTTGATCGAAAAAGGAACGCGATGATGGAAAAATTTTCCCAGATTCTTTGGCAGCTACCCTTAGGCAACACATCTTCTTCAGGCAGCCACTCTGGGAGTGCCACTCCCTTTAAGGTACAAGTTAACTTTGACATCTCCATATTTGAAGTTCATATATATGTGGATATCTTAGATAAATGGATAAATCTGCTTGAAGGATATTTATCGGTTCATAACTTTTCCAACTGGGAAAATATTAGTTTTGCACTCCTCAAAGTCACCCCCCACGTCAAGGATTGGTGGGAAACCTATAGCGAGAAGAAGGAAGAGAGTGAACCCTCACTATTCTCAGTCACACCCACTCGGAATTATTTCTGAGACGCCATCAAGGAGTAGTATTACCCTTTTGTGAGATATGAAGATAAATACATAAAGTGGACCACACTGCAACAGGGAAGGGACCAAGATGTGCCAGAGTTAACAGATATTTTTCATACCCTTCGCATGAAGTTGGATATCAAGGATTCCAAGCGGCATTTTGTACTCAAGTTTCGAAACTGTCTACACAATAACATCCAAGACAAGATGGAATTCGTGGACATCTCCTCGTTTAGCGTTGCCTATTGATGTGTTTTCAATATTGAGAATAAATTTAAACAAAAGAAGAAAGACTTTGGATCTGTGAATTTGAAGCAAGGGAAAGGCACCCCCAAGTGACAAAACAAAGTACAAAGCCAAGGCGTGGTGACCCAGGACAACTCGTCGAAGCCGCAAGAAAATAAAAACACCCTGAAGATAAAGAAGGATACGAGGAAATGGTGTGAGTTCCATAAGAGCCCCACTCACAATACAAGTGAGTGTCGGACAAGTAGTGACTGGTGGTCGATTTGAACGCTTCTGAATCAAATGCATGTTCTGACTCTGAGTTAGAACCTGAGAAGGGGAATGAAAAAGGGAATCATATTATTGACACAGAGCCCTGTGCCATCGTTGCCACCACCAAGATCCAAAAGAATGAGCCTGAATATCCAGAGGAGGGGGAGTTCCTCTTCCACTCATAGATGTGGGTGAAGGGTTCCCTGTTGTAGTTCATTTTCGACAGAAGAAACCAAAATAACCCCATTTCAACAGAGGTTGTGAATTGGCTGGGCCTACCCACCAATATACACCTGCAGTCATACACCATCAGGTGGCTTCACCAAGGGCGAGATCTTCACATCAACCAAAAGTGCCTCCTTCCCTACAACATCAAGCCCTTCGAAGATGAGGTACTATGTGATGCTGCTCCTCTTGAAGTTTGTGATGTATTATTAGGAAAACCATACTTACGGAAGTGACATGTTGTGTATGAGTCTAGGTCTTGCACTGTTATTATTACTTTGGGAAATAAGTTGTACAATATACCAGAGGTAGAATCGCCTATCACCATCTCTTTTATCATTGTGAAGCAATGTAGTAAGATCATTTCCCAGACTGGTAAATTTGTTTTCCTTATGATTCGCCCTCAGGGAAAAAATAATATTGTGGCCATGAACTCCTGACATGGATCCTCCACATGGAAATAGTATATGGACAAGGTCGTGCAGGAGTACAGGGACATATTCACCTCACCCAAAGGGGTACCTCTACATTGTCAGGTGTTATAGCATCATTTCTCACCTTGACATGATTCATGATTGCTACATGGCTTTATGGGCACCCATTCCTACAGACTTGGACAAATTCACTTAAAAACAGTGGAAAATCCTTCATACGCGACTATGCCAGCGTTTTTCCGCGTGTATACGCGAGTACAGCTAGACTTTTCCGCGTATGCCATTTTAATGATTAAAAAATATATAAAAATCCCTAATTTCGCGCTGGGTTGATGGTTACTCAGGTAGTTCAACCACCCCAGCCCGTGGCCAACTGTTTCCAACTGCTGAAACTACTTGGAGGGACTATAAAAAGACCTCATATGTATGGCCTAAGGGAGGGAGAGAATTATTGATATTATACTCTGTTGGTATTCCCTATCCAAGTCTGATTCCCCGTGCCTCCTGCACTTTCCCAGTTCATTGTAGGAAACCCTTGTTTCCTTGAGATATACATCCCTTTATATGTTATCTCGTATGCACCAGTTTGGAAGGAGTCTTAGCGAGGAAAGGGCTGGACGGATCCGGACGACGGTCTGCGAAGGCCTTGGAAGGATCAGGTGATCTCTCCACTTGATTACTTTTGTACGTGCTATTTATAATACAGAAGTATCATGCTGTTCCCGAAATAAACGTGTTAGTGTATGCTTTTATGTATGAGAATATTTGTTATACAAGCATTCATTATGATTTATTTAATGTTTCATATGAATCTCACTAACATATAGAGTAGATATATGCTGTACAACTTGTCCTTTGTGCTGGTTTCTTCTTGTATTTCAGGTTAAGGAGGAAGGACGGTTGCAGGGAGTTTGGACTCCACGTGGATCTACTTCAAACGTAGGACCCACGGGTAAATCTCTCATCTTACTCTATTTGGTTTTTCTGAACGTGCATGATTGTGTGAGTCTCTGTTAAGTAGTACGCCCCTGCTCTGTGGAGGTTGTATCCCAACCAACCTCTAGGGTGTTAATTCCCCGAAACAGAACTGGCGACTCCGCTAGGGATCACATTCTTATGATTCTCCTGTTGGGTTGTTTCAGCTGTTTGGTAGGTTGCCAACAGTTTTATCTGTCATTTGCAGTCCAGTTTGTTTTCTTGCAGTCAGTCTGAAGTCTTGGTGTCTTTTCCAGGCTTGTTCTTTTGTTTTTTTTCATTATTTACCTTTGCATACGCTTCTTCTTTTGCACACAGTCGCGTATACACGCGAGTTTGTCTGAAGGGAACCGCGTATACGCGATTTTCCCTTAGCACAGACGTGTATACACGCTGGTTGCACAGCTGTGAAGCCGCGTATACCTAGGCAGATTTTGAATTTTTAGGATTCTGGAGTTTTTGGTCCTTTCTGGCTGTGGAGGCCTGTGTCTGCAGAGTCTCTGTACTTACTGGAGTGTGAAGGAAGTGGTTTCATGTCTTTTCTCTCTTTCGTTTGAGTGGAAACTAGTCTTTTGGCAAAAGTTTTGTTTTTAGTGCTGGCACTTCTGGATTGAGTTCCAAGATCGCTTTCTGAGCATTCTTGGTTGTTCTGCTTTACCAGAACAGAGAGCTTCTGCTCACTGACTCGCTCCTATCTTTGTGTTGTGCTTTGCATTGCGATTTTTGCTTTGTTTTCGATTGGTTTTCTTGAGTTCCATAGGCTAGGGTTTTGTTGCACTTTTCGAAGAAATTTTCTAGCTTCGTCGGAGTCTTTTGTTGCAGCAAGTTTGCACTATTTGTCTAGGCTGATTGGCTGAGTTTTCGGTCTTCCGTTGCTCTTATTGATCTTGCTATCATTAGCTTTATAAGGTTTGGGAGCATTGTTGAAATTTGTGCTTGAAATTCGGTCTCGTTTTGGCTTGGATTGTGATAGTTGTGCTTGGTCTTTTTGAGCTCTTGCTTTATAAACCTAAAAAGCCCAAAAAACATTTGTTTTGCTTTTTTTTTTTTGCATATCAAAAACTCAAAAAACATTGTCTCTTGTTTTTTTTTTGTTGTTGCATTTTCATTTTCGTTTGGCTTTATCTTTTGGAGCTTTTGTGAAGTTTCTTGCTTCTAGTTTTCGGCTTGATTTTGAGGAGAAGTTGTCATTTGATCTCTTCTTCTTGTTGTTAAGTGTTTTTGGTGTCTTATATTAAGAGTTCTTGTTTTCAAGAGTTGGCTTTCTAGACAACAAAAGATGAGTTAAAACTGAAGGAGCTTTTTGGGAAATTTCACTTTGTTTTAAGAGATTTTTGCATCTTAGGATTTACATGCTTGTAGTGATTTGCATTAGGTGCATTGAATCATTTAGTTAGCTTCTTAGTTTTTGTGAGTGTGAGTTTGTAATTCGAAAAGAAAAATACAATTTTTAGTCTCGTAGAACCTGTATAGAGATTACTTTTCATCGAAAGACAAAGAACTGCATGTGCATGTAGTTAATTTTTTATTAATTTCTTTTGCGTCAAAACACCATTGGTTTCATCTCCATATCCTTGTGACTTAATATAACAGCCCTTAAAATAAGCGATTTAATATAAAATCAAACTAGCAAGTTTTACTAAGTGTCAATCACCAACTAGCTAGGTTGTAGGGCCTTGGAATAGGTGAGTGGAGAGTTAACTCTCCAAGGCCGCTCAAACAAACATAGAAGTTGATTAATTGAGCGAAATCCAACTCCGTGAGGTGGACTGGGAAAGCTCTCATCAGAGAGTCAAGCGCGAGGGGAAGTGAAGGTTAAGAAGAGGGATACCCCCCCTCCGATTAGCTGAATCTGACCTCAAGACCGTTCCGCCCAGCTTCTGATACGAATTGGTGTCCATAGTTGCTGTTCCTAGGTTCCACACAGGTGACTGCGGGGGGGAATACCCGTGGTACCTGAGGCAGACGTCGCATCACTTTCAGCAGTACTTCTGGGGGGTGCCCTTGCGAAGCTTGGGTGCTTGAGCCGGCAAAGGCTATCGTTTGGAGGTCGGCGTAACTGTTTCTGATACCTTCGCTAGTTGTTCTGGGCCCTAATCATCCCAGACTGCTTTCGGAAGGCCCTATACTTCGCTTTCCTGTATTTTGGTGTCCGGTCCTCATCACCTGGAGCGGAAATACTTGGAGGCTGTTTGCTTGCTATTTCTCAGGGATTTTTATTTTAGAGAATGCTCTTTGCTCCTAGTTTGCCTAGCTTTTCACTTTTTTGAGTCTAACTTAATAAATCTATAAAAGTGGCTGATCAAGCGCCTCGACGTTCGAGGAGAATACGGGGGTTATCTCCCGAGAGTGCAGAGCCTTCTTCGAGAAGGCGTAGGAGCGATTTAGCAGGTGGTTACCACCCTGTGGATTCTGACGCTGTGGAGAGAGACCCTCCACCAAGGTCTGAAGGTTTCATAGCTGATTCCGGTGTCGGTTCCGAGAGGAGCGTTCCGCTCACCTCGCGAGTTCTTTTTCCTCAGGAAGAAGATTTTCAAGTCGAAGATATACCTGAGCCTCCTGCTACAGGTCCATCTCCTCTTCCTCCTGATCATCCGTTTGTTCTTCAGTACATCGGACCGGAGTCTGAGAGACCGTCGGATCTTCCATATCATTCTTATCTTTCGATGGCCACGACTGGGAACGCGGCTTCTACCGTGAGTGCTGCAGGCATTCAGACCCCTGCTTCTGTCGAGGCAGGGGGCACTATTGCTTCATCTTCGATTGCTTCTAGTGCTGCTATGTTTGGCTCTGGGTTCACCCAAGCATATGCTTCTCATTCTGGTCCCTTCTGTTCGGGGATGTCCATTAGTGGAAATCCCTCTTTTTCCTTTTCCGCCGGTGCAGCTGGATCTACGCCCATGTCTAACATGGCTAGTGGATCAGCTTCGTTTCAGGGTTTCCCCTTTAGGACTGGGCATATTCCCAGTTCCAATCCTTCTTTAGGGTCGTTTCCTTTTACGTCCCAGACCTAGAGTTTCAACCCTTGGTCTGGGGGGCAAAGCTCGACTACTTTTACAGGGTGGAATCCTGTCTTTACAACGGCTGGGGCAGGGAATCAGTTCTTCGCGGGTCATCAAGGGAATGCTTCTTTCCCTTCATCGAGTGCTTATCAGTCTTTTTCTCCTCTTTCTAATGCGTGGAACCCCTACCAGGGGCTTTCCTCTTCAGTTAATACTTCAGCGGGGGGAACTAGTCTGGGTTTTGGTAACTCGGCGTGGGGAGGAGGTTCTTCTCCGTTTTCTATGAGTCCTTTCTGGCAGCCTGGTGCCTCATCAAATCCAGGCTATTCTTTTCAGAATTTTGGGAATCCATCCCATCAAGGATGGAATTCTCAGGCTCCGCCTCGATTACCATTTCTGGCAACGTTAAACTTGCCAGACTTGTCGAAGTTAACTAATGACCCGATTCGGTATAGTCCGGGGTGGCCTCTAGTCCCGACCAAACTTCCTTCAGACATTCCAAAGTTTGAAGGTAAGAATGGAGAGGATCCGGCGGATCACATTACCACTTTCCACTTATGGTGTTCATCGAACTCCCTGATCGATGACTCGATTAGGTTGAGATTATTTCAGCGCACCTTAACTGGAAATGCTGCCAAATGGTATATAGAGCTCACTGGGGGCAGTTTCGCCACATTTAGTCCGTCGTTTACTTTCAACTCATTTCAACGTCGCTTTATATGAGGCTGGGACCGAACTCCTGGCTAATTTTAAGCAGGATGAGGCAACTCACATTTCTGATCATACTCAGGAATGGAGGAGAAGGAAGAGGCTTATCAAAGCCCATATTCCAGGTGAGTTCCTTCTCGAGTGGTTTTTGAAATCGCTTCAGTCAGACATTTCAAAGGATGTATCCTTATCAGGGGTATATTCCGAGGAGCAGGCCATCTTTAGGGCCCAGCAGTTAGAACTGATCTATTCTCAGTCTGGGGTACTCTATAAGTATTTGCCCAATGCTCCTCGCTTCCAAATCGATTTGTCAAAACCCCAAACTCATCCGCCGTACGGAATTTGCTTCGTCGAATTCCGTCGTCACAATTTCCACAAATTTCTTTAATCAACCGCAGAAGAACATGTCTACAACTGCCCTTTCCGTCGATGTGCTCGCTGACTTTCACCTTCCCAGTCTTTGTCCATAAATGCTGTCCAAGCTTCTGATCCCAAAGGAAATCAACAATCCGATGGGAAGAAGAAGGGACGTAATAACAAGAAGAAGGGCAAGAATGGGAAGGGCAATGCAAATAAAACCAACGAGCGTGTTTGTGAGGGTCAAAAGGAGAAAAAGAAAGTGAAGTTTCCATGCAAGCTTTGTACTAGAGACCATCTCACACACCTTTGCCCGAAAATTCAGGATGCTCAGCGCCTGTTATCTCAGCAGGGTTCTTCTAGTTCCCAGGCTGTGCTAACAAACCCTTTTCTCCAAGGGCAGCAATTAATTGCTGGCGCGAATCAAAATCCTGGGGCTTCCTCTGGAGGTCCTCAGGAAGGAGAAATTCCATCGAATATCTTTATGATGAGTGCTCACGTGGATGTCGCTACGAGATCCCGTGATTATGGCGGAGAGGAATCTTCGAAAGCTAAGGAAGTTCCTGATGCTACCGAGCCGCTTCACATCACGAAGCCAACCGTTGAGTTCATGCCTCTGATGCCAGCATCGGCCGTGTCAACGATGCTGATCCGAAGATGAGGGCCGCCGCAACTACTCACCAGATCCGGCGGCAGAGGTCCTCGTGCTGTCGCCTTAGTGTACTCCGTCTTCGTTCGTCTGCCGCGCGCTTTCTGCTTTCTACCTCATCTCTATTATCGTATCCAAAAAATTCTCTTCTGATTACTTTTGATATGGCTAACTTTAAGAAGAGACTTCCTCATCACATGGCTTTTCACATTAGATCGTCGTATCGAAAGACCAATATCTTTCGAACGGTTGTTGATGAGGGTGCTTCTACTTGTGTGAAGTTGTACAATATACCAGAGGTAGAATCGCCTATCACCATCTCTTTTATCATTGTGAAGCAATGTAGTAAGATCATTTCCCAGACTGGTAAATTTGTTTTCCTTATGATTTGCCCTCAGGGAAAAAATAATATTGTGGCCATGAACTCCTGACATGGATCCTCCACATGGAAATAGTATATGGACAAGGTCGTGCAGGAGTACAGGGACATATTCACCTCACCCATAGGGGTACCTCTACATTGTCAGGTCAAGCACTCCATTGATCTAACCCTAGATTCATTGCTGCCCAATGGATCGATCTATCGACACTTTATTCTAGAGAATGATGAAATCAAGATGCAGATTCAGGATTTGCTGCAAAAAGGGAACATCATGCCAATTTCATCACCCTGTGGGAGCCCGATCGTGTTGGTACGAAAGAAGGATGGGACCTAGAGACCTTGTATTTACTATCAGGTGCTGAACAAGATCACAGTCCAGAATAGGTATCCAATCCCATCGATTAATGACCTTCTGGACCAGCTCAAGGGGAATAAATATTTCAAAAATATTGAACTAAAGTTTGGGTATCACCAGGTACCAATCAATCCCTCCAATGTGTGAAATACTTCCTTCAAATCCAAGGAGGGTATTTTCGAATGGTTTGTCACGCCTTTTGGGTTGACGAATGCCCTCGCAACCTTCATGAGTTTCATGGGAGAAATCTTGTGACCCTTCACAAACTCATTCATGGTGGTGTATTTGGATGACATCCTGATCTTCAACCAAATTTGGGAAGAGAACCTCTTCCATATTCAAGGAGTCCTCCAAACTATGCGACAACATAAGTTGTGTGAAAATTTGGAGAAATGCACTTTTTTTATGACCCATGTTCAATATTTTTGGTATGTAATTGATGAGTTGGGTGTGCATGTGTACCTAACCAAGATACATGCCATTCGAGATTGGCCAGCCCCAACCACTCTAATGGATCTCCGCATCTTTCTGGGTCTTTCCAATTTCTACCACAAGTTTATGTTGGGGTTCTCTCATATCACTTGGCCTTTGAGTCAAGTCACCAAGGGTGGAGCGAAAGAAAAATTATTTCGGTCTGAATCCAGACAAAAGTTTTTTTTTCAACTTGAAGCATCACCTCTACTCTACACTAGTGCTCACATTACTAGACCTGCAACAACGATTTGAGATTGAGGCATATGCCTCTGACTATACTATTGGCATAGTTCTTACTTAGCAGGGGCATCCAATGGCATATCATAGTGAGACACTTTCAGACACAGTCCGGAAGTATCCCACCTATGACAAAGAGATGTATTCCATTATGAAGACCCACCAACAATTGAAGCATTACATTATGGGGATGGCAACAGTTATCCACACAAACCATCGAACCCTGCAGTTCATGTAGACACAAGGGAAGTTGTAGAATGATAGCTATTAGAAATGGTCAACATACCTACAAAAGTTCCATTTAAAAATTATGTACAAGAAGATAAGTACCAATAATGTTGCAAAATTCCTCAGCCGACCGTCAATCAATGGAATTGACCATTGTGCTCGAATCTTGTGGGAAAGTTACTTTGGGGTGGACACATCTGTACAAGAGAAATCCATAATTCGAAAACACATACTAGATGCTCCTAGAAGGCAAGCCAATTCCAAATTTTCACCTCCATTATACATTGTTAAGTCACCTGGGACACCTCTATGTTCCTTTAAGAAAGTGTGCCAAGATGATTTGGGAGGTGCACTGCATTCAGGTCGCTAGACATTTCGGAGTAGAGAAAACCTTGACAATGCTACAAAATTATTTTTATTGGACGAACCTTCGACAAGATGTTGGTAAGTACATCAGATCCTACATTGCCTGTGCCATTGCCAAACGGACCATCAAGAAGCAAGGCCTATATACTCTTATGCCTACTCCTAGTCAACCTTGGTAATCCACCTCCATGGATTAAATGTTGGGCCTCCCTTCTACTAAGCATGGAGACAACTGTGTTTTTGTAGTCGTTGACCGATTCTCTAAGATGGAAATTCTAGCGGCCTGCAAGAAGAGTATCACAACAGAAGCCACTTCTAAGATTTTCTTTGAATGAGTATGGGTACACTTTAGGATCCCATAGTCCATTATCTCATATCATGATAGCAAGTTCCTAAGTAAATTTTGGTCAAGTCTCTTGTCGATGTTGGAAACCAAGCTCACTAAGTCCACAAATTTCCAACCACAAACTGATGGCCAAACAGAGGTCGTCAACATGATGATCATACACATTCTACGCATGTACAACTCGAAGCATCCACGCACATGGGATGAAATCCTCGCTTATGTCTAGCACAACTACAAGAGAGCTCTCTATAGCTCAACTGGCCACATCCCCTTTTAGGTGGGGTTGGGATTCTAGCCACTATGTCCCATTGATGTGGCCATACCATTTGCAACTACTCAGACAGCTTCGGCCCATGTCCAGTCCGAAGCTGACAGGGCTAATATATTCATTGAGCGCATCCAACACATTCATGAGCAAGTCCATGACATATTATACAAATCCAATGCTAAGTACAAGTAGTGACATGATCAGCATCAGGTGCCACACAACTTCCAGGTGGGTGACAAAGTGTGCCTACATTTGTAGAAGGAGTGCCTCATTGGCCCCCACCGTAAGATTCGTCCACTCCGATATGGATCGTACACCATCACCAAGGTTGTAGGGGACAATTATTTCGAGCTTAGTGTTATGTGGGATTTGTGATTACGGACAAAATTATCTACCCTAGGTTTGGTGGCCAACCTAGAACAATAGAGAGACAAGGAAGCAAATGCTTTCCTTTAAGTAAATAGATGACAGAATGAATCTTTCCTGGAATCCTTCACATGCTTCACTCCTTCTTTAGCTTGAATTCTCCAATTCCAGCTCTGATTTCCAAAATTAGAACCTGCACAGTCAGATAAAACAAGCCAAGAAACTACAAGATCTATGTAGTATATCATCTAAGTACTCTATTCAATAGATCAACATGGTATTGAAAATATATGAAATTTCGACATCACATATAGGAAAACAAAGAATTATTTGCATTAATATAAATGAAAGGTGATTAAAACCATAAATAGGTGTTGATGTTGCAGAAGAGCTATTGCAAGTTGTCTTTTCCTTTCCTTGTCACAATATGCACTCCCAATCACCCTAAATGCATGGAATGATACCTTTCACCTCTGTGGAATAAGGGTATAATCACTCTCCAAAATCCAACCTCTTGCATATGGAAGGCTTTTAAATGTGTAGAGGAATGGGGTAAGTTGTGAGTTCTTATCCAATTACCAATTTAAGGTTTTATATCCACCTTTGACAAGAGGATGGGATCAAAGGATAAGAGATGGAAACTCCAAAGAGGGATAGGATAGGATTCGAAGGTTTTATCTAAGATAAATTGTTACAACAGATTTTGGAAGCTTCTGGAAGAGGAAGCTTCCAGAATTTCTCTCTTTTTCCCAAATTTCTAGAACCAACGGAGGTGAAAAGGGGATCAACATGTAGGTGATAAACACTGGCCACGGTGGAGAAACCTATAGGCGAACACTATCTAGAAGAAGGCTAGGGAGCATTGGTCCTAAAACTAGCTTAGATGATGTAGTTTCAGGCAAATTTTTTGGGAAATTAAGGAGGCATACTTAGGGATTTGTGCAATGATGTCGACAAGGGGGAATAGGATGTTGATTGATCCCATTAGGAGGCCTAATTATTGGATGTGAAAAAATGGCCTATAACAGATTGCCCCTTAAAGCGCAAAGTCAGAAATGATGACTCGTGATTGAAGTGCTTTACCTTGTGACAAGTCGGGATCAAGAACAACCATTGAGCTTCATCTATTACAATACATTTCATCATGACATATTTTTGTTGAGGGAGGCATACCCATACTTGGCACATAAGCTAACATAACATGTAAAATGATCAAAATATGCATCCATGGATGCAACTGGTGGACCCATGACTCGATGACTGTTTGTATGATCATGGCCATCATACATTGTAATCTATGTCTAACTCCTGAAATCGCAACCCGGATGGATGGAACTAGATCTGAGGTCTTCTATCTCATTCACACAACCAACCAATGTACGGGTCTAACCATGTGAACCAATGAGATGAGTTTGAACATGGCAGACACCATCTAATTATCAGCCAATGATGTAATTCGTTAACATACGCGAGAGAAACCACCGATGATGTTAATGGTTCTCAAGGTAATATAGTACAATATATATGGTGTGAGTAAAAGAGTTGATTCTGAACACCACACAGAGTCTTTTGGTCGAAGCTAAATGATGTAAACCTATCATCGAGAGCGATGCAACTTTCCATTGATGTATGCAAGCATTAAGGTACCAAAGGGGTGTTTCTAAGTCAACTTCTTGGATGATGTGTTGATTTCAACTAGAAGTGACCCGTCGTAGGAGGACCTTGATGCATCCCTCATCAACGACGTGAAACAGGCATCATGATTGAGACAGAATGATGTTGATACAGAACTAGATCAGGAAAAGGAAAACATGGAATGAAGGCTTAAGAGTATTGTAACATATATCAACTGAATGACTTCTCTTGAACACACCGACGACTCTGAATGGATTTGGTAGCATTGACCCAAAATCGGCATGGAGCCTCTGAAAAGGTATGATGAATTGAACGAAAAGAATATTACCCAACCCAACAAACATGGAGATGAAGTGGAAGAGTTTCATGTTCAAGAGAAACTTGCTGCCATTAGAAAATGGAGTACCCTGTTTTCCCAATTTCCCCAACCATACTGGTTAGTACCTCTTTATTTTTTAACAAGCTTGGGGAGGATAACATATGCTTGATCTGTAAGTTCATCCTTCATATTAATCCCTCCGAGTATGTTTAATGAACCATGAGAAGTAGTGGTTCAACCTTGTCATGTTTTACAAGTCCATCGATGTTTTATGTTTTAACGAGTCTGATGAAGGTAAAACTCGACATATTTTTCATGTTTAGAGATTTTGAAAAAGAGGTGAAAAAGAAAACACTATATGTTCCTTTTCGTAGATAGCCTCTCGAGTCTGAAAAGGGAGAAAAAAATACTCAAGAGAATCTCTTAGTCATCTTCGACTAAGGTATTCCTTTTTCGTAAATAGTCTATGTCAGTCTAAAAAATGGTTAAACTTATACTAAGTAGACGTCTTTTCATTTACTTTAACGAGTTTGAAAAGACAAGTGCTTGAAAATATTTTCATATTTTGGAAGTTTGAAAAGAGCCGAAAGAGGACTCCAGGGGGTTCCTTTTTCATAGGTTTATAGAGCCCGAAAAAGAGATAAAAGTATACTCCTTGGTCAAAATAACATGTTTAAAGCATGATAAAGCACTATTAACAATTGTCGACTTACTCAAAACATCAAAAAAAGGATTAAACATACCTGTTTTATAGTAAAAATGAAGAATATATAGGTCAAAATATTAAATATGAATAAAATAATGCAATAAATGACCATAAATACTCAAAATGACTATTCATTTTTACCATTTCACATTTAGCTTCAACAGTGAGATTTTTGGAGAAATTTTTTCCCTCGATCTTCTGCATCTGATTGCGGCCAATCCAGTGGACCATTTCGAGTACCTTCACTTCCAGGTAGGAGCTAAAACCCTTCTCTTACTTTTCAAAATCCATTTTTGTAATTTCATGCCAATTTTTTAAGGCTTTGAGGTACCCAGGTTCCAAAAACACGCCCTAGGACCAACGCACCCCCCCTATGTCGAAATATGTGTTGCACTTAGGCACATTGTCAATGTTGGGAGAGGTGAAATGCTCTTTCAGGCACTACTGGGGTGCATTGGGTTCAAAAATTTGAGTTGTTTATCAATTTTCACTCAATTTTTGTCAGATTTTTTGCATGAAAAGGAGCCTAATGAATCCCTTGTTGATGTTTCAGGTGTTCATTAGCACAAAATGGAATTAATTTGGCGAGAAAGAGAACATGAAGAACATGATTTAAATGCAGCAAATGATTATGCTACCATCCAAGCACTGAAAAACTATGGACTGCTAAAATTCTTTCGGCTTCCTAGTATGAGGAAACAAATGGAATTGTTGAAATATATATTTTCGTTCATGGGATGTTCAGGTAAAAGCATTCAGGTTTTGGGAACATCTACTTGAGATAAAAGTAAAAGATATATACTTTCTGAAAGTTTTATCCAAGAGGGGTTCCCCCATCTCTCTTCTAGGTGGGAGAAGTGGTGGGGAGACTGTGAAAGACTATATTGCTACCTATTGCAGACCTCTAGCCCAACCTACTAGGGATGAAAATATCAACATAAATTATGTGACCCAGTTACCTTTGAAAATGATCCCATTTATCATTGTTAGATTGAAAGGTAGCTCAACACTTCAAGTACTGAGTAGATCGTACATGCAGTATGGGGTGGAGTGTCTAGAGCCAACAATGTTCAACTGGAGTGAGGATGTCTTGGTCAACATGAAGTAACATATGACTAAAGAGAAAGAGGGGAATTTAAAGAACTTCAGCTATGGTTTTATCTTAATCTCTTTTTCTTTAGAGCAGGTGGAACTACTTCAGCCTGAGTAGGTTATACTCAAGCCTATAGATCTAAGGGCCCCACAGATGAGGAGGTGGATAGATCATATGGATTGACATGCAAGTTTATTAGTGATCAACTTCTCACCAACCTTTTTTGGATGTTTGCATTAACGTCTCATCATGATAAACGACTATCATTACGCAGGGATGGATTTTTGTGATTATCTCTAGGTTGTGCTTCATGAGGATGATAAATAGGATGCTTCAGGTAAAAATATTTCGACCATTAAGTTATTGAAAGTTTTACAATTTTTTTGTGTTTTTTTATGTTTCCGAGACTAAACTAATGATGTTTCATGAAAATATTGGACCATTTCGACCATTGGGTCCTTAATATCTTCGTCGTGCAAAGGGACAACTGCATGAGGAGGCATTGGTACCAATACAGGCCGCTACAATAGGATGGGATGCGCTACAGGATATTGAGGTAACTGAGATCCTATCAGAGGTGGAGCGCCCCATGGAGGGACTGACACACAAGATTGATGAGACCACGATAGATCAGATTCCCATGGGACTTCAACGACACACTATCGAAGTGCCTATCCATATTAGTTTATTACTGCGTAAGATGGTTGGTGCAGTGTCGTTTTATCATGATCACCATTGATTTTTCTACTTAGAAGTTTGCATGTATTTTTTCATATGGACAATGTAGCCATATGTGTCTCGGGGCATAATTTTTTGTAAAACCAAACTCTCTCTATATATATATATATATGTTTTTATTATTTCCTAATTCCTATTATGTTTTCAATATGATGCGATGTGAATTGAAACTTATTTACATTAGTTGCAAATGTCTATCTAAAATGTGATTAGTTAGGGAATCTACTAATGTGTTTAGATTTCTATAAATATGTTCATATTGTATTAAATAAAAATGTATTTCTAGAAACCATGCGAAGGATCATGGGATTTATAATTGAATAGACATTAGCAAGTTGTAGTAATACGAGTTGTGAGTCAAGCCTGATGACTAAACGACGGATACCATGTGAAATAACATCAGATAGTAAATCAACTACTGCATTATACTCAATGATGTTGTTAGTAGAGTGACTAATGAAAATCAGTGGCATACTCACTAGCTATCCATTTGGAGCTAAGATATCCCATGCTGCAAAAGATAGTTTCTGAGCACTACAAATAGCACCATCAACATAACCAATGTACGGTTCGATAGATGTCAACATATGCAAACCAAACGTAAATGAGATCAACAGAAATGGTGGGAAACTCTGAAAATACACACCACAAACACACTCAAACACATCTATAGACAATACGTACACAGTGTACTACGCATGAGATTAAGCATAATATTTTTGAGGTACAACCCATTTCTTTGAGGTACAACCCATTTCTAGGTTGTGCTAGTGGAACTCCATCGAAATCTACTAACTCATAGGCCCATTTTGTAAGGCCTTTCTTGAAAATATATGGACCCAACCACATAGGTTGTAACTTTCCTGGACCTAACTTATCGACCTCCTGGTCATATAAGAGAACTAGGCCTCCTTCCGAGAAGACACACGGCTTGAAACTTTTTTTGTATTGCGCCTTGACGCGTATTTTATGAGCTTCATTGGTGAAAGTGACAACATGCCAAGTTTCATCCAAAGAAGTCATATGTAAAAGATGCTCCTCCTCTACGGAAGTTGCAGGAATAAGTTTGACAACTAGTTTTAATGATGGAATTTGACACTCTATAGGGAGGATTGCTTCTAGACCACAGACCAACTAAAATGGTGTGAATATGGTAGCAATTCTGACTAAGGTCTGGTATGCACACAAGGAAGTGAAAAGAAGCAAGTGTCAGTGTGATTTGTGGACCCCTACCATATGTTGAAGCATAGTCTTAAGAACTTTTTTGATGACCTCAACTTGTCCATTAGCCTGAGGATAGTACGGAGTGGAATATTCATGTGAAAGTCCTAGCTTAGCAGCTAGTTCAGTCATCATATGATTCCAAAAATTCTTTCCATGATCTGTAACTATCGCTTGCAGTACACCAAACCTAGAAATAATGTGATTGAAGAAAAAGTATGCAGTCATTTTGCCAGTGTTGTCAAATGTAAGCATTTCCTCGACCCACTTAGTAAAGTATTCAACAATGAAAATAACATAACCATGCCCCCCAACCAAGTGAGGGTTACATGTCATAAATTCAATGCCCCATTTTATAAGATGACCAACAACGACAACGAGATGCAATGGAGCAGGCGGAGCATATATCTTACGATCGTAGATCTGGCACGCATGACACTTCTGGATAGTGAGAATGTAGTTGCAAAAGATAGTGGGCCAAAAGTAACCAACGTATAAGATCTTCTATGTGGTAGCGTAACCATATAGATGTCTGCCGCATGCCCCCGAATGGAATTCGTTAAGGACTTTCTCATCTTCCTCAAGGGTGAGGCACCTCTATAAAATCGTATCAATGCCACGACGGTAAAGGATGTCGCCGATAATAATGTAATTTTGGGATTGATATTAGATATGTTGCTGCTCAAAGCGAGAGCTAGTGGACCGAAAATTCTGGGTCTGGAGTTAGATCAGAAAATATCCATAGCACGGGTCAAATGACGAAATAAAAAACAATGGCTCTTCAGGGATAGAATATTTAGATGTAGATTTGGAATCAAGGGAAGGAAGGATGCACATAATCTTGGAAAAAAATAGGGATTTCTTTGACTTGGACTTGATGAACTCCAGGTCGAAATCTTATAGAATAATGATCCACTTAGAGTACTTTCCCCCCAGCAATTTACGTGACAGTATATATGTCATAGAGTTTCAATATAAAACGATTGTACTTTTTTGAAGCAAGATGGAATGGTGAAACCTTTGGACGGCTTGAATGGTCGCCATAGCCAACTTTTCTACCTGAGTATATATGATTTCGATATCATTGAGGTTCTGAATCAGATAATAAATGGGATATTCAACCCCAATATTGCCTTCTTGGACCAATACCATTTCCATAGTAGAAATGGAAACAACTAGGTACATGAAATGTGATAATCAAATTCTAGATGAAAATGAACATGACACTCAGATAAAGGATGAACAAGATGAAAATCCAATTCCTAAGTCAGTTGTCAAATTAGAAGACCTTTATGATCTAAAAGATAGGTTTAAAATAGTTGCTAACTCTAAAACTCAAAGTTCGACCTTAAGATTTGAGTTAGTAAATCTTGAAACTAATGATAAACCCAAAATTGTCAATTTAGGTCTTGGTTTATCTTCCGATGAAAGATTATCATTTGTCAAGTTATTAAGGACTTACAAAAGTGTTTTTTCTTGGGATTACACTGATCTTAAAACATATGACACTTTTTTTATTCAACACACTATTCCTATGATTTCAGATGAAAAAATAATACAACAAAAGTTGAGGAAAATTCACCTGAATCTTGAAAATCAAATCAAAACATAGTTGAATAAAATCCTCAAAGAAAAGATCATCTTTCCAGTTAGACATTCTATATAGGTTTCAAAGTTGGTTCCTGTCAGGAAGAAAAATGGTGATATTAGGATTTGTATTGATTTTTGGAATTTGAACAAAGAACGCCAGAAGGACAATTTTCCATTACCAACCATGGAACAAGTGCTGCAAACAGTAGCTGGTTCTAAACTTATGTCTTTTCTAGATGTATTTTCAAGATATAACCAAATCCGTGTACATCCAGATGACATATTAAAGATCACATTCAGGACTAAGAGGGGAACTTATGCCCATCGAAATATACTATTTGGGTTAATCAATGTAGGTGCCACTTTTCAAAGAGCCATGGGCACAACTTTTAGAGGACTCATTAACAAATCAGTGGTTATTTATCTACATGACATTATAGTCTTTTCTAGACAAGCAACCAATCATGTGAATTACCTAAAGCAAGTCTTTGAGCAATGTAAAAGGTATGGAATTTCATTAAACCCAAAAAGTCATATTTTGCTTTAGATGAAGGGAAAATTTTAGGATTCATTGTGTTTAAGAAAGGTACCTATATTGATCCTGAAAGAATCGAATAAATTAAAAGAATTCCTTTCCCTCATAACAAGAAAACTATGCAGTCATTTCTTGGACAAATAAATTTTGTAAAAATATTTGTCCCTGACTTTTTGAAAATAGTATTACCTTTGCTCCATTATCAATGCTCCATTTTTTACTACCCCCAATTTTATTAATCCTTTTACTTTATACACATTCTCATCAGAAATGTCTTATGATGTTGTTCTTACACAACTTAATGACCAACTAATTGAAGTACCAATATCATTTTTCAGTTCCAATTTGCAAGGCGCAAAACTAAATACAAGAATTTTCTGTCTTTAAAGCTATAAAGCATTTTAGGCCATTTCTACTCAAAAATCACACCAAAATAATAGTTCCATTCTCTGCAGTTAGACAACTATTGATGCAAAGAGAATTAGGAGAGAAAAGGGCTAACTGGGTTACCGCTTTACAAGAATATGATGTAGAAATTAGACCTTCCAAAATTGTTAGAGGTCAAGGTTTTTGCAGAATGCTAACAGGAGCATCCCATTTATCATCAGAATCATATTCAGGTAATAATGTGCAAATATCAGAGGTAAGCCTCAATGATGTGAAATCTCAATACGTTGATCTCAAGTTTTATTTGAAAAATGGATATGTCCCAACTCAACTCAGTTATAAAACAAAATGTTCTTTGAGATTAAAGGCCAAGCAATATGAAATAATCAATGACATATTGTTAGAATAAACTTTGATTCTGTGTTGTTAAGATGCTTAGAGAAAACTGAAGCAGGGAAAGTTTTGCAGGAACTCCATAATGGACTAGCTGGAGGACATTTTGGAGGAAACACAACGACACATAAAATCCTGCATGCAGGTTACTATTGGCCTTCACTTTTCAAATATTCTCATGAATATGCAAGAAAATGAAAAAATTTCAAAGTGCATCTGGAAGACAAAGGAAACCAACTTTCCCATTACAACCATTTAATATCGAACAACCATTTGAGAAATGGGGATTAGATCTAATCAACGAGATCATTCCTAACTCTTCCAAACAACATAAATATATACTCACTGTTGAAGATTATTTTACTAAATGGGTGGAAGAAATTCCACTAAAGGTAGCCAACTATGAGAATATTATTGAGTTCATTGATCAATTTATTATAACTAGGTTTGGTTTACCTACTTCTTTAATGCTCGATAATGCATCTTATTTCTCAGGAACCACTGTGATATAATTTGCAATCAAAAGAGGTTTTAAACTGAAGTATTATGCTAATTATTATCCACAAGGAAATGGTTTAGCAGAATCCACAAATAAAAACCTTATTAGAATCATCAAACGAATTGTTGATCAAAACCAATGAAATTGGCACAAGTCATTAATATATTCTCTTTGGGCAGACAGAATAACTCTGAAGGCCTCCATTGGCACTTCTCCATTCAATCTTGTTTATGGAAAAGAAGTTGTTCTTCCTACCAATGTAGTTATTCCTTCTCTTGCCTTAGTTCAATTTATTGATGAATCCCCTTCTTCTTCCTTGCAAGTAAGTCAATTTCAAATTCTTAATCTTGAATAAGAAAGAGAAAAAGCTAAAGTTACTCATGCACATCATCAGAAAATAGTAAAAGATTCATTTGATTCAACTTTTGTCACTCTAAAAAACTTTCAAATTGGTGATCTGGTATTGAAATGGGACAAATCACATGAGGAAAAATGTAAACACACCAAATTCCAAAAACTATGGCTAGGTCCATTTCAAATCATTGAAGAAATAGACCCATCAACATTTTTATTGCAAGATCTATCGGGAAAAAGATATTCTTTCCCTGTCAAAGGGAATATTTTAAATATATAATTTTCATAGGAGGTAACCCCTTCTATTCCCTGTATATTATTGTCTTTTCTTTTCCGTAGGAAAATAAAATTTGCATAGTATTGATTTTTGGCTTTTCAAGTAAACATCTCAGAAAATATTTTTTGATTGATCACTTATCGAAATAAGAACTGTTAAGGAAATAATCGAAATATTTGAATATCAAATATATTCTATTTTACTGAAAGATTCAAGTTCACTAAAATTATTTATTCTCTGATGAACTCTCATCTTTATAAAGCATGATTACTTTGTTATTAGTTAAGAAAAGAATCTTTAACATAGTAAAGACTCTTTTATAGATTAGAAATCTTAAAACTCTATAAATTATCATCCAGAATCCTCAAAAGGACCAATGATTCACCCCATCAGAGAATACTTATCAATTTTTAGAAATAAATTCAAAAAATTATGCTAAAAATCTTAGAAGATAATAAGTCTCATCAAGAGCTTGTTTACCATGTTCATAGGGAAATAGTTGATCTAACATTACCAATACTGCCTACCAAAACAAGCTAATGACTTGAGATTATATCAAAAGGACAAGGGGTCTCATCAAGAGCCAACTAGATCAATTTAATTACAACCAGTGAATGGCATTGCCAATATTTGGTTACCAAGCCAAGACAATGGCTTTTAAGTAAATAAAAATAAAATAAAAAATATCTACAGAAAAGAAAAAAAGTTCCAAAAGAGATCACGTATATAAATTTGAAATTTGTTTTTGAAGATTGAAAGAAAGACTGGATGGGAAAATGAATTATTGCTGGGTAAAAGGTAACCCTTCCAAAAGCTTAAATTGGCTATTGTATCGGAGGCTCTCTAATCTGAAAGAGTCACCTGCTTCATCTTTTTAAACTTGGTAAAGAGTGATATAGATATTCATACTTTTATTTTTAAAGAGGAATTCTTATGAATTATAATTAAGATATATTTTATTGCTTAGTGAAATGTTATTTATTGAAATTCATTCCTGCAACTATTTTTATTTCGAAAAAAAATTTAGAAATTTCAAAAAATTAATAAAAGATAGCTAGTTCTCCCAAGTGAATCGCCAATTGTTGTACTATACAACAACCCCTCCATTTACTTTCACTAAATGGGGACCCTTTAAAATAAATAGAAAACTTATAAGCTTGATTTTATCTAAGCCTAAGTCTAAAACTTTAGGAAATAAAGTTTCTTTCCATTTTCGTTTTGATCTCTTAGTGCTAATCGCAAATCGCATGACTTACAAGTGAATAAGTTAAAACACAATAAAGTGTTGCGAGCTGCGATATGTGCTATAACGTTTTTTCAAGTCATATAAAACTCCCATTACAAATGCTTTAAACACCGCTTTAAAAAGAAATCACATCGCGCCTTTTAAAAACAATCAACTTATGAAAAATTTGTAAAGGTTGCGATGAGTCGGACCCGACGAATTAATAAAGCAACAATAATAAAACTTCAAAGATCCGATAAAGCGCATCAACATGATTCCTTAGCGCACTTTTCATTTCATAGCAAATAAACAAATGTAAGTTTTATTACTGTATGAAAATTGCGATCTACGATTTTCACAGATCGCATTTCGCGAAATTCATCGGTGACACAAAACATAACTAATAGAAATGGTTTAGAGTTGCGATATGTGATATTGATAGTTATTTCTCAAGTGTGCGAAATGATTCATATCTAATCAACTGAATATAAAATATAACGTCTTAAATTGACAAAATAGACATATTACGTAAAGGTGTGTAAGAGATTTGATAGGAAGAATTAACGGTGATTAACGGCATTTAATAGGAGTAGGGTTTGAAAGATTGATATCTACTTCAAGCATGTTTTGAATGATTGAGCAACGGATTTTTGATTATATCATTTTAACTCTATCCTTCTCTCCATTCATCTCAGATCTAAATTTTCTCTGTTCACTTGAATTTAGTAAACCGCCTAACGGAGTAAGGATAACTAGAATGAACAAGAAAGGTAAGGAAATTTCCCAAACATCAGATATTGAAGACTCAGACATGTCTTTGTTATTCTAAGATACCACCTATAACAAGGATTGTGACAGTTCCTCGTGGGAGGCAATGTACCAACTCTTCGAAAATGAACAACCAAGGGAAATAACCAAAATTTCTAAAGCAGATGCGTCAATTTCTTCAGACCCGTCTTATTTCGACGTTGCATGCTCATTCCTTCACAAAGTAGCAACAAGGCCGAAGATTCTCCCCTATACAGATATTTTCAAGTGGGTAATTGACCACCTGAACATATCAAATAGGAAATTTAAGAATTCAAAGATGGATAATATTGGTTCATTCACGATAGAAGATTTGAGGATAATGTACCACTTACCCATCCCGCAGCAGAACTATGACTAAGCTTTTGTCCAAAGCTTTACAAAGAAACATACAAACCTGATGAAAGTTATAAAGGGATGGAAGGATGACCAAGGCAAGTTGAAACGGGAAAAACTCGGTATGTACCCGACAGCATAATTACCTTCCCCTTATTTCTATACTGCTGGAATGTTGTGTAGATTTTTTGCAAAGCTATATACTACTAGGTTTTCTATAAAGAGCGTCCTGTAAATTAACGCAATCATCAATTATTCAATTATGAATTGGGAAAATATCTTGTCTGGTAATTTGGCCAGAAATATCATGGAGTATAGAAGTAAAAGAAGTGTTTCCTCTAGGGAAATACCCCCTTTTACATGAGTGCCTATGCTATGGAAGAAATTTGTTTTTGTTTAATTTTTCCTACAATGGGATGGAAATGGACAACGCAAGACCCCACTCCAATCCATATTTGCCACAGAGCCCTTTGGGAGTCAAATTTTCATTTACATTTTTACAAAATTTGCAATGGATTCATGCTACCTATGCATCAGATTATATTTAATGAGAAAGCCCCTAGGATTTCCAAAGAAACTAGCACAAACATTTTTCTCGTTGCCAGATGGTTTTTCGAAGAAAATTTCACCTATGTCAAAGTTTTCAGAAGTTATGCTTCTCCCCACGTATTGCCCTATTATGTTCCTAACAAGTTAGTTGCTAGAGAAATTGCTTACCCACTTATATTAAGTGATATTTCTAAGCAACTCAAAGATGCCAAGAATGCCATTTGGCCTAATTTCCCTTTGCAGTGCGGTACTTTTGCACTTTTTGATATTGGTCAAACATTCAAGGAAGCTTCAAATATTAATTTATTAAATTTGGTTGTAATGCCAAAGTGGCCATACGAACCCAATGATGTGATTAAGAATTTCACCATCGAGCTAAAATTGAAACCTTTTCTGAAAGAGATAGATATGTTTGATGATTTCTTTCAAGGCAGTGAGAAGTTCCCAAATGTACTAAAAAATGCATCCAGTTAGCTCAATCAAAATGACTTTGAAGCCTTCCAAACATACAGAAAAAAGATATTGGAAATAATTCCTTTGGATTTATTGTTTATTGAAGATGCCAACAGACCAAATCCAAGTATTAGCTTGGATAATGAAGCCAAAGACATGTCTGAAGATGAATACCAAGAAAAACATAATCATGAGTCAAGGAAATCAGAACATAAATATAAGAATTCGGATCACTATGATAATGAATCCAAAAACAGAAATGAGAGCCTATAAAAGTTAATTGATAAAGTAATCAAAGATATTGAAATACAAGATAAAGGGGGAATTAATGGAACTGGATCATCTTCCCAAGAAATTCGGCACAGCCAAAATACACCTGATCAGGCAGAAAAATCTCAGCCAAAAGATTTGAATAATGAATGGGAAAAATTTTCTAAGGCACTACAAACACCACAACCAAATCCTAATACTGATCAATCTACCAATTTTCAAATGCCAGAGAATTCTCAGAAATTAGTGGAAACTGCAATTACGCTACAACAGGTACCCGAAACTCATGATCAAGAGATCATTCCGGCCTACCCTGCAGAGCATATAGTTTTACAAATTTAAGAAACTCCTTCACTGGATGTCTTCTACAGTCCTATTCATAAGGTTGTAGTTAAGAGAAGAAAAAGGAGAAGAATGGATGATACAGTTTCAAATCTTACAAATGAATCTGTTGACGTTCTATGGAAGGATCCTCTAGCTGATCCTACTGAACATTTAACTAAGTTATCACAGTTTGTAGGGGCATATGCTACTGCCACTATTGAAAAGGCTACTGAAGTTCAATTATTACTAAAGCAAAGAGAAGACAAAGTACAAGAGTTAGAGAGATTGTTAGAGCAAGAAAATTTTAACTCCAGCAGGAAGATGGAATTGAAAATGTCTCAATTTCAAAATGATTTTGAAAGATTAACATTGCAGCTTCAGGTGCAACTTACAGAAAAGGAAACATAACATAAATAAGCAATGAACAAATTAAAAATCTATCCTCAGGTAGAGAAATTCATAAGAGAATCATTGGAGATGAATGAAAATCTAAAGCAGCAACAAGAAATATTTTGTCAACAAGCTTCAATCACCAAATCCTACTGTGATTCAAGTAAAATATTGATCCAGCAAGTGGCTAATAGGAGACTTGAATGTGAGAAAATTGAAAAGAAGATTAATGATTTCATTCACTGGAAAGCATCTAATTCAGGAAAGGAAGCTGATCTACCCCAGGTAGATAAATTTCACAAGGAAATTTTATTTAAGGATTGGGAAACATAGCTAATACAAGCATACAAGGCAGCATCAAAAGCATCAAGTTTAACAAAGGAAATTACTGAATCTATTTATGAACAACTTTTGAAATCTGAGCTTATCAAAGAGTCCACAACTGAAGTTCTCTCAGAAATAAAGTCATTAGAAGCACAATGGCAACAAAGGACAGAGATGCAAGAAGAAATTATTAAAAAGGTAAATAAGTTTTATCAAAAAAATTATTGGAATTTTCTTATCAAACCTTATCATCAGTGCATTCTTCAGTCATTAACCGATTCAACAAAGAATTCGCAGCAAGAAATTTCAAATACAGTATTCAAGGGCCAGATCAGATTAGGAATTTCACAGCCAGCTCAGCTTAAACCTATGCTAGATATTTGTCAACTTCAAGATCAAATCCACAAGGAGGATCAACTTTCGTAGTTATATTGTTACTTTATTTTCCTAGATTGTAGTTGAAGTTTTCTCTTTACGAGGATGGTTGTTTGAAACCTCCTCTACGTTTTTGTAATAATCTATTTTTAAACATATTTTAGTTTAGTATTTAAACCCTTCTCATGCATTTAGAGAAGGGTCTAGAAATTTGTCAAAATATTTTACAAAGAATGCACTTCTGTAAGTTTGTAAATTATTTGATGGATTAATGGAACAAAGTCTATTATCTTTTGACATTTGAAGTTGTTTAACTCATGTTTCACTATTGTACTCTTTAAATTGCTTGAAAGTGTATAGGAGAAGAAAAACTACAATCAGTTTATATGAGTAGGACTTCATATATATGGTACTTCTATTCATTTATATTAAGTTTTGCTTTCTAGATTGACAGTTATCTTTTTACTTTCATTATATATTTGAACCGTTATCATAAATGAATGTTAAATGCACTTCTGTACTAATATTTGTCTATAATTTCTTATCTAATAAATAATCACACATATAAATGCGATATACATTTCACAATTCTTTTAATCAAACTACTTTGTTAAAAGAATCATCTTTACATAATTTTCATCTCTTTCAATTGTTAAATAATCTTCATTACTAATAGTTGGAAGATATCTTTTTAGATTGCATAAAGGAAGAAACACCCCAGGTATATAGTAGAATAGATAGATTTATATAAATGGATGTGATAGATTAAAATCATTTCCCATTACATGTTATATGAACAAAACACACCCCAAAATCATTATTATTGTGAAATTGGTCCCTTCACCCCCAGTCGGAGCCACCACACCAAACGAAAAAGCACTTGCTATAAGGTCTGGACTGGGTGGTTTTCCCCCATGTTGTTGCAACATAATTCTAAGGCCTCAGCACAACAATAAGGGAATACACTAGTAATATAGGGACCTAACATGCCCCTCTCATTCAAAAACGTGTTGTTCTCACGCTTGAGTAGCTTTGGATGCTTCTGTATAAAATTCTCATCCTCCCATGTAGAATCTTCAGTGGGTAAGTTATTCCACTTGATGAGATACTTTGAAATTGATCGATTTCGTAGTTGTCGAGTTCTTGTTTTCATGACTACTTCAGGTTCCAATTTCATTTTTCCTTCCTCATCAAGTTCTGAAAATATTGTTTGAACTGGAATTTTTTCACCTATAACCTTTTTTATGCATGAAACGTGGAAAACTGGATGCACTCGCGAAGAAGCGAGAAGCTCCAATTTGTATGCCATAGTACCAATCTTTTGCAACACCTTGTAAGGACCATAGTACTTTGGTGATAATTTATTATCCTTCTTAGCTTTCTTGAGGGACATTTTCTTGTATGGTTGTAGCCATAAAAATACCTAGTCTCCTACATCAAAACTTCTCTCGCTGCAATGTTGATTTGCCTGTTGTTTCATTGGATTTTGTGCCAAATTTAGGTTATCCTTTAAGAGTTGGAGAACTTCTTGTTGATGCTCGATGTGATCTTCTACTGCTTGAACCTTAGAATTTTCTCTTAAATATGATGTGATGGACGGTGGATGATATCCATAAAGTGCCATAAATGGGGTCATTTTTTTTCCAGTATGGAAGGAAGTGTTATACCACCATTCAGCGAGAGGTAGCCACTTGACCCATTATGTTTGTTTATCAGATACAAAACAATGAAGATATCCTTCCAAACATTTGTTTACTATCTTAGTTTGACCATTGGATTGAGGATTATAAGATGAGCTATGAGCTAATTGAGTACCCATACAAGAAAATAATTCCATCCAAAAATTTCCAATAAATATGGGATCTCTCTCACTTACAATAATCTTTGGGTTTCCATGTAGCTTTTTAATTGTTTCCATAAATGCAGTAGCAACAATACTTGCTTTAAATGGATGAGATAATGAACAAAAGTGTGCATACTTGGTAAGTCTATCAACTACCACCATGATGACACTCCCTCCTTCGGACTTAGGTAAACCTGTGATAAAATCCATTGAAATCTCCTCCCAACGTTGACTTGGAATGGATAAAGGTTGTAGAAGACTCGGGGTCTTAATTGTCTCAACTTTATTTTGCTGTCAAACCAAAAATTCCGCCACAAACTTTTGAATATCAGATTTAAGGCCATCCCAAAAAAAATTATTTCTTCACTGTGTGGTAAGTTTTTAAAAATCTTGAGTGTCCTCCTAAAGGAGAAGTGTGCAAATCCAAAAGAATCTTTTTTTTTAGTTGGTAATTCTTACAAAGATATAAGCTATCTTTGTACCATAAGGAATCATTTTTCCAACTAAATGTATCAAATGTATTAGGATCTTGTTGTAAATTTTGAATGAGTTTCCACACTTCTTTTTCCTTCTTCCATTCATCCCTTGCTTCAATTATCCAATCTACTTGGATAATAGAAATCGCACAAAGAAATGCTTCCACCTCTTCATCCTTTCTTGAGAGTGCATCTGCAACAACATTTAGCTTCCCTTTTTTGTAGATGATTTCAAAGTCATAACCCAACATCTTTGTGACCCATTTTCGTTGCTCTTATAAAGACAATATTTGTTCCAAAAAGTGTTTATGACTATCATGATTAGTTATACCTTGAAGTGTCTTCCCATTAGGTAAGGTCGCCATTTCTTTAGTGCATGTAGTATTGCCAAATTTTACTTCTCACAAATAGCTTTCTGTAAATATTTTCTTTTGTTTGGAAGACTTTCAAAAGCAATGGGTCTTCCTTCTTTCATTAAAACAACACCAATTCCATTTCGTGAGGCATCACATTCCACAATAATGGTTTTTTTGAAGTCTTTCGTAGCTAAGACCGGTGCTAGGCACATTGCCTCTTTAAGATGTTGAAAGGCCTTAGTTGCTTCAGGAGTCCATGAAAATTCATCTTTCTTCAATAATGTTGTTAGAGTTGCTGCTATTCTCCCATATTTCTTAACAAACTTGTGATAATACCCTGTTATCCCAAGAAATCCTCGCAATTGCTTTATGGTTGAGGGGAATTTTCATTCCTTAATGGATTTAATTTTGTTAGGGTCTACCTTAACACCCTCATGAGATACAATATGACCTAGATATTCCACCTCTTGTACTCCAAAGAAACATTTGGAGTTTTTTCATATAATTGTTTCTCCTCCAATAGTTTGAGCACCCTGTCAACATGTTGAACATGATCCTTCCAAGACTTGTTGTAGAAAAAATACTAACACAAATTTTCTAAGGAAGGGTTTGAAAATGGAATTCATCAACCCTTGAAATGTATAAGGTGCATTCGTACGGCCAAAAGGCATGACCAAAAAATCATAATGACCCTCATGGGTTCAAAATGTTGTTTTCGGAATATCTTCAATCTTCATTCTAATTTGATGATATCCTTAATGAAGATCCAACTTGGTAAAATAAATTTCTCCATGTAATTCATCCAATAATTCATCAATAATAGGAATGGGAAATTTATCTTTAATAGTGAGCTTATGGAGCTCCCTATAATCTGAACACATGCACCTGATCCATTCTTCTTGTGCACCAATACAACTAGAGCAGAGAAATAACTTTGACTAGGTTGAATTATACGAGCCTCAAACATTTCTGTAATCATACATTCAATTTTGATCTTTTGGACATAAGGATATTTGTACGGCCTAATGTTTGGACAAACACTTCCTGGAATAAAATGAATAGCATGATCATGATCACGAATAGGTGGGAGTCCTTTGGGAGTTTCAAACACCTTGGAATGATTTTCCAAGACTTTTTGGATTTATGGAGAAATAGATGATTTTGATGCTGGAACATTTACGCCTCGTTGTTCTTTCTTCGAAATCTTTGTCATGACATTTGAGCTTATTATATTTCCCAGATTCCCTGCAATACCCCGTAATTCGACTTCCTTTCCTTCCGAAAAAAAATTCAAGAAAATTTCTTGAAAATTAAAAGCTACCGTCCCCAAATATTGTAACCATTGTACTCCTAATACAACATCAGCACCTCCCATTTGAATGGAAAGCAATGGATGTTTCAATACATATTCCCCCATGGTTAGCTTGTTATTATGGCATTTTCCAGAGCAGTTTATATTTCCTCAATTTGCAACCATCACTTGACATTATGGTGTTGTGTATAGGAAGCAATTCAATTCCTTGGCTACCTTACAATGAATAAAATTATGGGTACTACCCGAATTAATCAACACTATTACCTTTTTCTTCTTATTATGTCCTTCTATCTAGAGAGTTTGAGGAGTGGTAATTCCTTCCAATGCATTACACGATATGGTCGGACTCATTTCTTCTTTCTATAGGGTTGGTTCCTGGTGTGTATCCTGTTCTTTTGAAGTTTATTGTTCATTTTCTTGCTCCTCTTCACAATTTATGTAAAATAATTTCTTCTTAGCACACTTATTACCTTTAGTGTATTTTATATCACAACTGTAGAAAATCCCTTTTTCTCTTTTTTCTTCCAATTTTTTTGGTGTCGACCTTATAGGTTGTGGAAGTCTAGGAGTAGCAACACTTCCATCTTTATAGATGTGAGTCATAGGCTTCCTTGTCACCATAATTGTACATTCAATTTTTCTTTCCAACCTGAATGCCTTCTCCAATGAATCACGTTCCCAAAGGTGAACCTCATGTTGGATGTTACCCTTTAAAGTCCCTATGAAGACATCAATCCTATGTTCCTATGGAATATCATTTACCCTTATATTCAATTTTTGGAAGTCCTCAATGTGCTCCACCACTGAACCCTTTTGTTTGAGATTTATCAATTGGCTAAAAAAGGTGTTTCTCTTTGTATCCTCATAATGTGTTATCATTCCCTCCGTAAAAATTGATCAAGTGACAATTTTTTTACAGGAACAAAGCCATCGATACCATACAAATGTATTTTTTTCTAAATATAAAGTTGCAATGCTTACCTTTTATGTGTTTTGCACATTATTGAGATCAAAATATTGCTCCATCTGAAGTATCCATGTTACGAGATCATTGCCATCAAAATTCCTCACATCGATATTTCGAATATGATCGATCTTCCATTCAAAATTTGAGTGTCTTAAATCACGATTAACATTTATTTTTTTCTCATCATGAGTTTCCTCTACTATCTTTTCACCATTAGGAATCATTTCTAGTATCAACTTTGTCAAGCCTTCCATGTCTTCTTTTATATCATTCTTCATGTCTACCATTTTTTCTTCCATGTATTCCATGCCATTCTTCAAACCATCCATCTTAGCTTCCATGCATTTCTTCAAACCATCCATATTAGCTTCCATGCCCTTCTTTAAACCATCCATATTAGCTACCATGCATTTCTTCAAAACTTCCATTTCAATGTTTGTTGCTCTTTGCGAGAGCGAAATTTGGTGCACTTGCTCTTCTAATGTTTATATATCATGTTGCACTTATTCCTCTTCATGAGTCATAGTAGATTATTCTGAGGGCTTAATGGGTGTTGAATTATTTTTAGGAGGAATTATAGAAGCCAATACTGATATCTATGCTTCAATATGCCCTTGGAATCACTTCAAACTGAATTTTCAAACAAGACTTATGCAATTTGAGGAGCTTGATATTGAAATTGAATTATATTTGTGATTTTGGATCTTAAATATCTGAAATTAGGTCTTGTATTAGCCCTCTGAATCGTATTTCGAATTCCAGAGGACTAACCTGATTTGGATGCTTCCAGACAAATTTATGCCCAGTCTCCTACAATAACCTAATTATAGATTGGTTCAGTAGAGCACACTTGTACAGAGTGCCACATGTCACTATTTCCTCCTTCAGCTCTGAAATTGATACACAAGAAACTACAATTTGTGTACTTGCGGCCACTTTTTACAGAATTCCAATCTGATTCTCAGAGATATATTTATGACGATTTTCCCACAGTCACCTCTTTGAGATGAAATTCGGGAGCCTGAAAAACCATAACTTCCACAGATCATATCTCCGAAAATATTGCGAACCAAGATCTGAAATTTTTACACGACTTTCCTCAGGATTTTGGCTTCTTGTGGTATTAAATTCAGCTTCTAAACCTTAGTAGAAAAACAATTATAGATGAAATTCCACAATGACCTATTTGGAGCAGTGAAACCCTAGAATCCAAAGCTCTGATACCAAATGTTATGAAACCAGCTCCAAAAATAGAAGAAAAGAGAGATCAAAGCAAATAATCCACTTCAAGGGGGAAACCTCCTTTAAATTACATAAATGAAAAATTCTTGGATGATACAAATCACAAAACCTCCTTCTATATATAGGAGTCCATGGGGTCACAATATAATCCTAGCTGACCTAACAATAATAATGTAAGGGCACAATAATAACAATATGGGGGTTACAGGGGTACAAAAATAACAATAAGGGGGTTAAAATAACAAAAATAAGGTAATACACTAGTAATATAGGGAACTAACATCATGCCATGTTTCTTCATGACAAGGACAACATTCAATACCCAACCAATTAAAGTAACTGGGTATATGAAAGTAGCCCATAGAAGCTTTTCAACTTTAGCCTTAATCCTAATAGCCTTATTGGGATGGGCCAGATGGAGGTGTTGTCGGATGAGTTTGGAATTAGCATACGGTTTAATCTCTTGCACTAATATGTTTGGGTCGACACCTGCCATTTCTTCATAAGTCCAGGAAAATACATCCTGAAACTCACCAAAAAGGGATCTATAAATCTCGATCTTAGATGGATAATAAGATGCTCCAATATATAGATTTTCAACAATACCTGGTTTGATAGAGATATGGAGATGCATTGTTACTTCAATATTTGAAGGGTTCTTTTTAGAGTTGACCTCATGAATATAAATGAAACTCGTAAAGGGTTCGAAAAAATTGGGTAAATATATATCATTGAGTTTATCCTCAATGGAATCTGGTAGGGAAGAACGATGGTAATGCTCATCCCATGGCCCGTCATCTGTTATCATGATCTCCATGATGCTTTAATTGGTAGATAATATGTGAGAAAAAAAGGATCAGAAGGTGTGCCATAATCCATAGATCGATCCACCAAATTGATTGAAGAGAAGCTATAAGTCGCACAAGCCAAAAATATGGCTTCGTAATCTAGCTCAATGGGGCTAAGCAGAATTCGGTCACCAAAACCTTGGATGTCAGTTTCATTAGGTAAAATCCATGGATCAGTCAGGATAGTAGATGACAATATCATGTTGATATAAGTAATTTAATATGATCTGTCAGGAAGGAGAGGAGGAGGGAGAGAAAACGCTCCCATGAGCATAGAATCCTTCAAAAATATGGCTCTGACATGCTGATAAGAGTGCAGGGTTTCCCCTACAAGAGGGCAACTTCCAGTAACATGAGAATAAGAGGCGAAAAAGGTGAGTTGATATATGGCTACCATCCCACCTTTATGAGGAAAGGCGATCATACAAAAGTATGTCGAAATGAAAGCAACCATGGCATAAACTCACACACTTCCAAGTAGAATATTATAATCGAGAGGTTCGTCAATAACTTCTACTTCTATAGAGACAATTTTTCCCTCTAATTCTACTTGAAGGGAATTACATCCCACAAGGTTTGTATGTTCTTCCATCAAAATCTTTCAATGTGGTGGTCGATTGACTCAGTTGAGGCCAACCAATCAACTTCCAACAAGACATGGATATAATGTAGGTCAAGGCTCCCTCGTCCATGATAGAGCAATGACCATTCTTACCCTGGACGGCGACCTAGATTATAAAATATAATTGAGATGGAAGCCAAAGGGTATATTTTTCATGAGAGAAAACCACTAGGTTGGAATTTGATGGATCCACACATCCGATAGCTGAAAATAATGCCTACTTTTAGGCAGGGATGTTTTGAAACACCTTAAGAGATGACATAGTTGATGAAGGCTTAGAAAATTCTTCAACTACGTTATAGTTTTGTGTAGCTCTTGAACGACGGTTGAAAGTAGACTTATTAATAATGCCCTTCGAAGGTTTGATAGTTAATTCCATAAGAATCAGAGGTGGAGTAATATCATATGAGGGTGATGACGAACTAGCAGGTTGATCAATAGTTTGACCATTCGGTGGATTCACATTACCATAGTCCCTATTCTGAGTGGCCACCATAACATCGAATTTCAGCTTCGAGGATGAAAGAATCAAAATGTGTTAGAGGAAGAAGGGTCCCGGATAACCATGTGAGTCTCCTAATTGGTAAACAAGTCAGTCAAAACGATAGGAGAAGTGGAATATTTAATAAATTGATTCATACAATCATGTTTAAATTGATCCTCATTGTAAATTAAGCATGGGTAACGAGGCTTTCACTTCTCATCAGAAGTCTGATCTGTCTATTTATCCTACGGTGAAGGATATTTCTTCTTCTTACCTTTTCATTTCTTCTAGCTTCCAGGTTTTTGTGATTGACTTGCCTTTATTAGATGAAACAACATTTATCTCAGAAGCAAAAACCACAGGAGGATGGGATTGAGGGTTTTGAGCAGATGTTGTAAGAGCAACACTAGCTTGTTTACTCACTGAATACAAACTGGAAGAACCAATCACACCATTAGCAGCATGAGATATTTACCAAGTGGAGGAAGAAAAACATTTGAAGGTATTAGAGCATTTTGTATCTTATCATAGAGCATGCCCGATTAGATATAAACAAGATCCAAATATTGTGCACGATCAATAACTTTCTCTTAGGTCATGACTCCACCTTTAGCCACATCTTCTGTTATGGGTGAAAATTTATATTTGGTAAGAAAATCCACTAACAATTGATCAGGAACATAATTCTTAACCAATTGGTGGTGATGCCTCCTGTTGTAGCCTAATTTGACTCAGCTAAAAGTCAAGAGAGGTTCTGAGCAGTTCAAGGTCATTGAGGAACAGTTGTTAAAATTTCAAAAAGACCTATAATCTACTCGAAAGGATAACCAATGGCTCAACAACGATTTGTCATCACAGGTGCACCAAAACGAAAATCAATGAAGTAGCAGCATTGGAGGTGTAATCTAAGCCATAGGAGCAGCAGAGAGAAAAGTGTGTAGGAAGGGTTAAGTCGGGCTTATTCACGTGCAAAACAATTCAAGAGTCAGACCGATGCGCACGTTCAGAACATTTCACACTGGACAAGGTCGAGTCGGGCTCATTCGCAAGCTCAGGAGAGATCAACGCTTTTAAAAGAATAAATAAAGCTCAGGAAGGATATCGAAGTTGGAGAGTGGTGACAGTAGAAATCAGAGAAATCGACTAAGACAGAAACAGTTAGAAGATTTCCAAAGGAGGAAATCGGATGACAAGGATCGAATCACAGATCTGAAGGGGAAGAGACCGACGGCTGAGATGACATCGTAAGTTAAACAATATATCTTGTGATGCGATGAGGAGAAGGGCCACGTGTCGTCATAGCGCAATTTCACATCAACGATTATTGAGTTTATGTGTTAAGGACTTCGCAAGTTAAACAAAATAACTTGCGATGCGGTAAGAATTGAAACTTGCGATGCGGTAAAGGGAGGAGCCACATGTTGGCACAACGATACAACGCATATCGCACATCAGCGGATTTAGATTTTAGCATTAAAACTTCACAAGGTAAAGTATGTTAGTTGCGATGTGACAAGGACGGGAGATGGCAGTGTGAGACGATACAACGAGGTCATTAGATCTGGCGAAGACCTACAATGGAGATTATGTCGCAACTTCGCATTACCATTTGTATTTTTTACCATTTAAATTATATTTCAAGTTCATCTATATGCGATGCACTGTGATTAGTCACCATATTGTGGGACCCTACAACCACTGTTCCACGTATATGTCCATGGTAATGTTTAAAATGTTGTTTCATGATGCGGTGGGGCCCGATTGCATAAGCGCACATCGCAAGATTTAAAAGATAAGTGTTAAGTGAAATTTAAAAACAATGACATGTGAAGTGCAATGTTGGGCAGATGATATGTGGTTTCAAAATTGAACGCCAAAGGTTTTCAAACCCGGAGGTAAGGCATTTATGTGCTAAATCGCATCTGAGGATTATAACGTAAAGTCGGTGAAATGAAATGATAATGGAAGAAAGTCTGAACGTGGGCAGAGAGACTCGGGTAAGTGACCCGACGCAGAGCAAAGGAGAAGAGAAGAATAAACACAGCAGGTAGGCACAGAAGAGGCAGATTCGGGTAGCAGGTGACATGATGACAGCGTTCGAAATGCAAAAGCATGGGCAGAGTCGGGTGGAGATGCGTTTATGCAAACTGTTAGGATAGCACAACCGAAACGGAAGGAGACACATCAACAAAAAATCAGACTCAGCAAATGGATTATATTCCAAGCGTATTTTTTTTTCTTTGTTAAGATCGAAGTTGCAATAGTGTCCTCGATTGCAATGTAACAAGTAGTTTAACAGTTTAGGCATTTTAGGAGTTTCAAGGAGCTCGAGCAGTTGCAAACTTCTTTTGTTTGTATATAAGGAAGGGAGAAAGAGTGAAGAAGGGTTCTGAGTCCTGGAATTCTTGGGGATTACAATTTTTACGTCTTTTTCTGATGGGTAAATTAAATAAGTAGCAAGTTTCCTGCAACTGTTGATGGTGATTCATGTTTCTTGTGTCATTTTGTGTCTTTTCTTCTTTGAATGAAGTGAAGTAATATAGTAGTCAGTCTCTTAATTACATATGTAAATAAGAGTTAAATAACCTTAATTTTCACTCCTTCACTCCATATCTTCTCCCTTCACAAATTCTCTTTGAAACTTAAAAGTGGTAGATTCTGTGTATTCAGCATATTACTTTGAGTTTCCCCTCTCTTCACAAACTCCTGATGAAACTTTAAAGTAATAGATTCTATGTTTATAGAATATCATTTCGAGTTTCCTCTCTCTACATGAATTTCATCTAAAACTTAAATGTGGTATATTATGTGTTTACAACATATTACTTTGAGTTTCCCCTACAGTTCTTCTTTTCATTCAGATATCGACAGTGAATGGCATTATGAAATCTTTTATTATTCCAGATCGTTAAGGGATTTATAAAACTAGTCTCTAGAGGGATAGAAAAAATACCTCATGATAAAATAATTTCTATGACATACTTTTAAAATATCTTAAGCACTGATTCCTTTCACAACCGAGGGACTGTCTCTTAAGATACAACATTTTTTGGCACCATTGTCGGGGAAGAAGTCATGAAGTTATTTTTCCCTGGGTATTGAAATCTATTTCTTGATGGTGAACAAGATTTAGATACAAATTTGGTTTTTTATTATTCACCTGGTGACTCCACTGATGAAGGTTTCATTAGACAAGTAATTATGTGGGCAAGAAAATGAGAAAGCACCGTGGAAAATACATATGTCAGAGTTTGAATATTTTAAAGGAATTTTTATTTTTCATTATCAGTTTGGTGGTCTATTTTCCCTTACATATCAAGAATATTGTTTCCTCCTTTAATTTCTCATAATATTATAAGGCCCAAAATGTACATTATTTATTGGAGAAAGAAGATTTTTCTTCCGATTGTATTATCGATATTGACACAACTTTATCTCCTAAATATGAAAGGAGAGATAATTGTTGCATTACTATTCCTAAAAGTAATATGTCACAGTCTAGGCATAAAGGTGAGGATTCATCATATTTGGGTGATAACATTCAACCTTATAAGCAATTCACTTCTTTCCAGCTTGGAACCAAGGCGATTTTCAAACCTTTGGTGCTGCCCACAATCCTCCATTAATATCCTTCAAAAGGATTCAAAATTTTGCCAAGTTTTTCTGGAGAGGAGGAAGATATTTCAGCTGAACAACATATCTTGGAATTTGAGTACTTTCTAGACAAATTTCAAAAATTTTATGAAGATGTGGCTTTAAGGATGTTTTTTCATTCATTAAAGCAGGGTGCTCAGCAATGGTTCTAGTATTTGGAAGCAAGTTCAATTAGTTCTTGGCAAGGTTTTCAAGATATATTTCTTAAATATTTGGGGGAGCGTAAGTCATATGAAAAACACCTTTTGGAATTATATTCTATCCAGAGGCAGAGCAATGAATCAATCAGTGAATTTAATAGGAGGTTTCAAAAAAGTTATTTCAGCATGCTAAAAGAGATTCGGCTTCCTGAAGCTACAGCTATGGTTTACTATTTGAGGGCTCTTTCTGTTGTCTTGGATTTTTATCTCAAGGAGAGAAAGCCTTGCACTCTAGAGCTGATGTTTCTTTATGCACAAGAAATCGAAGATAATGTGTGGGCTTGTAGAAATTTCTCTTGTCATGTTGAAGGAAAAAGTTTTGTTGAAGACAAGAGGGCCTGTCAAGAAAAAATTGGAATTGATTTACAAGAGAATGAAAATTCAAAGATGAACAAGGATTTTCAAAAGGGGTCAGGGGATTCTTGTATTGCTGAAACACAAGAATTCAAGCATTCTGAATATTTTGGTTGAAAATTCGTTGCAAAAATTGAACTACACGCTGAAATCCTGGAAGATCATTACAATTTTCATAATTTTAATGATTTTTTGAATAGAGAAAAAACTAGTGAAGCTTCTCAGGTGTGTTTGCAGGAGGAGGAAGATTTTTGTCAAGAGTTGGCATTATACGACGAACATCAGCGTGATGAGGAAAAAACCTTATATTTCTCTTTCCAACCTAAATGGTTATTAGCAGAAAACAACAATCAATCTTCTTGTATACAACCTCAAGTCGAGGAGTCAAAAAATGAAGGAAGTTGCCCCATTCAAAAAAGTCTACATCAACAAGATGTTCAAGAAAAGGAGGTAACAGAAAATTGGTCTCATCAGTTCTATGATCAAGTAACGGACTATATGGAAACTTTCTTTTGTCAACAAAAAACGTCTATGCAAAGTTACGTGCAAAGCTTGGTATCTAGAAAACTTTCATGGTATCTCCCTATTATGATCTTCAAATTTCAACAATATGGAGGCATTAGACCTAACATGTAAATGTTGGATTGGTGCCATTGGAAAGTTGACTTCACCTGATTGAGTTCAGACATGAATACATATGTAGGATATGTGCATAAATAAGCTATGAAGTTGAGAATTTTTAGTTGTAGTATTTTCATTTCGGTATTTTCAGTTTAAGAATAAAGGAAGGAGTCCAAAGTGTAGCAGGTTTCTGGAGGTTTTCATACTAGATCATCTCCCATTTGGGATTGGCTCCATGCTCAATAAAGTATATTGATCTACAAGTGATCTTGGAATCCATGCCCAATAAAGGCTATTGATCTAAAAGTGCTCCTTGAATCCATGCCCAATAAAGGCTATAGATCTACAATTTCTCAGCACTTTTGTAACAATATGTTGTCCCTAATTGGAGCCAGATGTTGTAGCCGAATTTGACTCAACGAAAAGTCAAGATTGGTTTTGAGCAGTTCAAGGTTATTAAGGAACAATTTTTAAAATTTCAAAAAGACCTGTAATATGATCGAAAGGATAACCGCAAGCTCAACAAGGATTCATCATCACAGGTGCACCAGAACCAAAATCAATGAAGCAGCAACATTAGAGGTGTAATCTAAGCCAGAGGAGCAGTAGAGAGAAAAGAGTGCAGGAGGGGTCAAGTCAGGCTTATTCACGTGTAAGACAGTTCAAGATTCGGACCTATGGGCACATTTAGAACATTTCACACTAGACAGGGTCGAGTCGGTCTCATTCACAAGCTTAGGAGAGATCATTGCTTTTAAAGACTGAATAAAGTTCAAGAAGGATAGTAGAGTTGCAGAGCGGCGACGGTAGAAAGCAGAGAAATCGACTAAGACAGAAACACTTGGAATATTTACAAAGGAGGCAATCGGACAACAAGGATCGAATTGCAGATTTGAAGTGGAAGAGACCGATGGCTGAGATGACATCGCAAGTTAAACAATATATCTTGCGATGAAATGAGGAGAAGGGCCACATGTCGTCATAGCGCAATTTCGCATTGGAAATTATTGAGTTTATTTGTTAAGGACTTTGCAAGTTAAACAAAATAACTTGAGATGCGATAAAGGGAGGAGCCACGTGTTGGCACAGCGATACAACGCATATCGTAGATCGGCGGGTTTAGAGTTTAGCATTAAGACTTCGCAAGGTAAATTATGTTGGTTGTGATGTGACAAGGACGGGAGATGGCAATGTGAGATGATACAACGGGGCCATTAGATCTGACGAAGATCTACGATGGAGGTTACGTCTCAACTTTGCATCGGCGTTTGTATTGTTTACCATTTAAGTTATATGTTAAGTTTGCTGATATGTGATGCACCGTGATTGGTCACCATATTGTGGGAACCTACAACCACTATTCTTCATATATGTCCACGGTAATGTTTAAAATGCAGTTTCGTGATGCGGTGGGGCCCGATCGCATAAGCGCACATCGCAATATTTAAAAGATAAGTGCTAAGGGAAAGTTAAAACCCATGACATGCGAAGTGCGATGTTTGGCATATGCGATGTGGTTTCAAAAGTGAACACCAAATGTTTTCAAACCCGGAGGTAAGGCATTTCTGTGTTAAATCACATCGGAGGAAAGAAGGAGGATTATAATGTAAAGTCGGTGAAATGCCTTGATAATGGAAGAAAGTCTGAACGCGGGCAGAGAGACTCGGGTAAGTGACCAGACATAGAGAAAAGGAAAAGAGAAGACTAAACATAACAGGCACGTGCAGAAGAGGCAAAGTCGGCTAGCAAGTGACATGATGACAGCGTTAGAAACACAAAAGCATGGGCAGACTCGGGTGGAGGTGCGTTTATGTAGACTGTTAGGACAACACAGCTGAAACAGAAGGAGACACATCAGCAACAAATCAGACTGAGCAAAGGGATTATATTCCAAGTGTATTTTTTTTTCTTTGTTAAGAACGAAGTTGCAATGGTGTCCTCAATTGAAATGTAATAAGTAGTTTAACAGTTTAGGCAGTTTATATTGAAGATTACAACAAGAAACAGTGAAGGAGGCATCCTGAAACATCTTTCCTGATCCTAGTTGGAAAGTGATCACCAAAACTAGGTGGGGGCCACACAGGGGATTTTTGTCGCAAAGTCTATTTTTAGACTATGTCTATTTTTAGACATATGGATCATGTTCTATAAGTTGCGGGATGCTATTTGTGGATGGTTGGTCAAGTTGGAAAAAATAGATGGACTTCTATTTTTAGACATATTGGGCGTAATCTATTTTTGAATTGTGGAATTAAAAATATATGTGTGTTCTTCTTCAGCTCTTTTTCAGCTCTTAGCCTTGTTTGGACTAATAATTATCTTATTCTCTTGGAGCATGGGTTAGGGTATGGATATGTGAGGAGAAATTTGTCGGAAGAAATTCATATTCACAAGGGCAGTGGAGCTATTATGGATATTACGATTAGAACTGTGTGATTTGAGTGAGTTGATTGAGGAGTTAATGGAGTTGTGTTAGTTTAACTAATCTAAACATAGTTGAGCTATTTGTATCTAGTTTAACTGATTGATACAATTAGTGAGAGTGGTGTGAATTAATTATTAATTAATTCACTAAGTATAAACTCATTAATCAACTAAAGAATACATCAGTTAACTTCAGTGCATGAATAGGCAGTTCAATAGAACTGGTAGAAATAGGTGAAAAGGCAGCAGTTAATGACAGTTGTGACTATCGATTTGCTATTTTGCTTTAGGATAAGTGGGAAGAATCAAGGATTGTATGGTAATGCAAGCATGGTTTACTTATTTAATGAATCCATCATAGCATTGAAAACTACCTTCCAGAGTTCGCTATCAGTAGCAAAAAATTCAGAGCATGTGTTTTGCTAGATCTAGCTTGATAGTGTGTAGAAATTGAGGGTGTGCATGAGAGCTTGTGAGGAGATTTTGTACTATGATTGTTACATGATCTCCATGACATATAATATACAGATAGTTGGGGTTTTCAACTTTAAACTTTCCCATTAAATACTATGTTCATATGTGTGATTGTTTGTGGTTTTAATGTATGCATGCAATTGATTTTATTTCCGCATGTGATGATCAATGGTAGAAGAGATTCTGTATTATGCATGAAGCTAAAATAGTGTGTGATTAGGAGAATATCGGTGAATAATATCTCATTTATTCAAATTTTCTACATGGTATCGGAGCGATATTGATCATCGGAGCAATTGCAGTACATTGAAGCGGTTGAGTTTTGAGCTGGTGGAATTCGAATTTGCAGCAGTGTTTTCTTGGTGTCGAAGTTGAAATGTCTTTCAACGGATTGCGATTGGAGTATGCCCTTGGCAGGGCAGCTTGGATGTATTTCATGGAAGGACGGATGGAGGTCGGTGCTGGATGACAATGGGTTGAAGGAATTCATGGTCACGAAGAATTCCAGCAGTTCTAGCGATGCCTACGCACTTGACGCATAGCAAAAGAGTATGAGTGTCAAAGGATGCAATGAAGATAGAGATCATATAGTGTCGCAACCACTGGTAGCTTCTCGATTCTTGATGTGGAAAGCTTTGACAGATTTTTTCCAAAGCAAGAGCGACCAGAGGAAGTTGGCGCTCAAGGATAAACTCAGGAAAATAAAAATGGAGAAGAATGACACTATTCCAGTATACTTGAAAAAGTGTGTCCACTGTATGGATGAGCTTGGGAGTGTATGATTTAGTGTGGATGAATAAGGACAAGTCAAGAAGGTTGGGATTCAAGCCAAGAATCTCTACAGACTTGAAGTAGATGGGATTTCTACAGAGCTTCCTACTGTTGGGAAGTGCGAGAAAGACATGCAATTGATGCTTAAGAGGGAGCAAGTTTTGCATGCAGGTAAAAGTGAACCTCGGGATGTGGAGCAGCCACAAGATGAGGATCATGGAGTGGAAGAAACCACTCATGCAAAGAAATTTCGTGCCAGATGGGCAGAGGGAGTGCATGCAGCTATACCACCAGGTGAGAGGTGGGGCGACATGCATGGTTAATCCCAAGAGGAGATTTCTGGGTAGGATTCATGAGATGGTGTGGATCTCATGAGTTGAACCTGGCTACGAGGTGCCCACAGTGAAATAGTAGCATGATCAGTTGGATTGATGCAGGCAGATCAAAGTGACAGTGTTGGATACTGGAGCGCGAATCAAAGTTGACAACAAGTGTAGAGTGCATGGGTGCAAGTGTTCAATAGCGCAGTGGTTCCTGATGACATGTGCAGTTGGGCCCAGCAGAAGTCGAAGAATTTGATGATAGATGCATCAGACTGATTGAGTTGTTTGGAGCCTATTCAGTTTCAGAGGAGTTGCAGAGCAGATGCATGGATTTGCATGTCGCATGCAAAGACAGTCCTTTCTTGTTGAGAGGGAGTGTTGAAGATTACAACAAGAAACAGTGAAGGAGGCATCTTGAAACATCATTCCTGATCCTAGTTGGAAAGTGATCACCTAAACTAGGTGGGGCCCACACAGGTGATTTTTGTCGCAAAGTCTATTTTTAGACTATGTCTATTTTTAGACATGTCGATCATATTCTATGAGTTGCAGGATGATATTTGTGGATGGTTGGTCAAGTTGGAAAAATAGATGGAATTCTATTTTTAGACATATTGGGCGGAATCTATTTTTAGATTGCCAGTCTAAAAATAGATATGTCGAATATTATTAGCTCTTAATAATATTTGGACTATAAACATTATCTTATTCTCTTGGAGCACTTCATTTAAGTGCATAGATGTGGCACAGGAGCTGACAGAAGGAATTACGCTATTCCTAAGGGTTAAGTGGAGCTATTGCATGGATACTTCAGTTAGAACTCATGTGAGAGAGTTTGGTGGAGTTGATTGAGGGAGTTAATGGAGTTGTGTTCAGTTTAACTAATCTAAACATAGTTGAACTAGTTGTATTTAGTCTAACTGATTAATACACTAGTGAAGAGTGGTGTGAATTAATTATTAATTAATTCATTAATTATAAACTCATTAATATCCATGAATACATCGGTGCTTCCATTGTGCCGAGGGTTGCGGTAGAACGTTTAAAAATACAGGGTATAGTTGGTTATTATCGATTGTATTTCTCTGATTGCTGTTTTAGCACAGATAGGTGGAGGACCCATGAGGTTACATGGGTACAAACGGGGGGTTATCTATTTAATAAACCATCATAGCATTGAAAAGCATAATATAAGTGGCTATCAAGTGGCAAAAGATTGGAGCATGTGTTTTGCTAGATCTAGCTTGATAGTGTGTAGCAATTCGAGGTAGTGCTGAGAGCTTGTGAGGAGCTTTGTACTATGATTGCTACATGATCTCCATGACATATAATATACAGATAGTTGGGGTTTTCAGCTTTAAGCTTTCCCATTAAATACTGTGTTCATATGTGTGATTGTTTGTGGTTTTAATGTATGCATGCAATTGATTTTATTTTCGCATGTGATGATCAATGGTAGAAGAGATTTTGTATTATGCATGAAGCTAAAATAGTGTGTGATCAGGAGAATCTCGGTGAATAATATATCAGTTATTCAAAATTTCTTCAATTTAGGAGTTTCAGGAAGATCGAGTAGTTGTAAATTTCTTTTGTTTGTATTTAAGGAAGGGAGAAAAAGTGAAGAATGGGTTTTGAGTCCTGGACCTCTTAGGGACTACATTTCGTACTTATTTTTCTGATGGGTAAATGAAAGAAGCACCAAGTTTCCTGCAATTTTATATGGTGATTCGTGTTTCTTGTGCCATTTATGTCTTTTCTTCTTTGAATGAAGTGAAGTAATGTAGCATTCGGTCTCTTAATTACATCTCTGAGTAAGAGTTAAATAACCTTAATTTGCGCTCCTTCACTCCATCTCTTCTCCCTTCACAAATTCTCTCTGAAACTTAAAAGTGGCAAATTCTATGTATTCAACATATTACTTTGAGTTTCCCCTCTCTTCACAAACTCATGATGAAACTTTGAAGTAATAGATTTTGTGTTTACAACATATTATTTCGAGTTTCCTCTCTCTCCATGAATTTCCTCTGAAACTTAAAAGTGGTAGATTCTATGTTTACAACATATTACTTTGAGTTTCCCCTGCAGTTCTTCTTTTCATTCAGATATTGGCAGTGAATGGAATTATGAAATATTTTATTATTCCAGATCATTAAGGGATTTAGAAAACTAGTCTCCAAGGGATTTAGATCATTTGACTTATAAAACCATTTTTGTGACACAATTTTAAAATATCTTAAGAAACTGATTCCTTTCACAACTGAGGGATTGTCTCTTAAGATACAATACCTCCACTCATGAATGTGATTTGAGATGTGAATGGAATTTGATTGTTTGAAATTGGTCAATAGTTTTATTCCAATTTCATATCTGATGGGAAACTAGAAATGTGTGAGGAAGGTGGTGGCTTAAGTGCTCAAATCATGGAATGAAGCTCTAGGTATCTCAATATACCATTTATCTATGGTATCTGTAAGCGTTCGTTGGAAAAGACGAAGTCGAATGGAATCATCGTTAAGGGAGTTCGAAGAACACCATAGATGATGTTTCATAACATGTGTAAATGGGTCTTCTCCTAGATTCCCATTGAATTTTAGAATATCGGAAGGCAATTTAGTGAGACTAATTAACCACCATGGCGAATGAGGGATGGGGTCATTAGTGAACCAAGTTAAGTCTGGAAATTCGAGAGTAGCCACAAAAGGAAACTGTCGATTAAAGTCTATAGGAGGATGGTCTAGGTATGAAGGAATAGCCTGAGAAATAGGCACTTGCATTCCTAGATAAGGAGGGTTCTGATAATAAGGAACCTGGGTACTAGGATAAGGAGGGTTATGATAACCAGTATACAAGTGACTTTGTTGTCCAACCCCAGGATGATGGTAAATTTGCTGGAATGGTTGAGTTTGGATTTGTTGGCCTTGAAAAGGCGCTTGAGGAATACCTTGATATAGACCATATTGTTACCCGATGGGAGTTTGCATTGGCCCATGATAAGGTGGGTCATATTGGGATTATGCCATTCTATGAATAATTTTTCCTATAGAAACTTGAGTACCTTTTCTAAGCATTTGAGAATGTGAGTTACCTTGTACTGGCTAGGTAAGTGGGACTTGGGAAGTACCAGATACCGTAGGAAAATATTGTGGTGCAAAGATAGCCTATAAAGGTTGTCTCACCTTTATTTGAGCTTGTTGGGGTGCTGATGGATGGATAGGAATTTGAGAAGATGGTGTAGGTTGAGGATTCAACAATCAGTCTCAAAATGAACCAGGTTAAATGAGAAAAGTAGATTTCCAAACACTGGCATCCATTCTAGGATAAGGAGGACCATAATGAGGTTGATTAAAAATTTTAGGTTTACCAACAAAAGGTTTCCCCCTTGCCAAAGGAGGACTGGATGATGGAGGAAACTGTGATCCAAATATAGGGTACCCAACATAAGGAGAGTTAGGTTGTTGATGGTAACCTTGCCCACTAACATAAGAGCTAGCCTACTTCTCCACCATAGGTGTAAGCAGAGGAGGAGGAGGAGAAGATTGTGTAGCACTCATAAGAGAAGTACCATATGATATTCTTGAATTGGACTACATGGGAGAGGTCCAAGGACTGGAAGTTGCACCAAAAAAGGTACCAAGTAAATACTAATAGCCTAGTGGGATAGACGGGATTCCATATATATGTGTTTTGGTGATGTTACAAACATAGATGAGGAGGTAACATTTTATGTCTCAACCATAGTGGCGGACATGGGCTGAGAGTTTGGATTAGTTCCAGTCATGGTTAATAATCCCAATGAAGATTATCACGAGATATCCGCTGGTAATTCCAAAGAATTAGGAAAAGGATTTTGTGTCAGAGACTAAAGAGGAATAAGGTCTATTTGATAAAAATTAATTCATTCCCAATGAACATGAGTAGAAGGACGAGGATCTTCTTACAAGATCTCTTCAATACTCACAAGTCCGTGTGGAAGAGGTTCACCATTGGGTCCAATATATATATATTTTGTCTTAGACAAAGGAAGAGAAGAGGAAGGTACTGAAGTAACTGGTAAGGATGGCTAAGGCCCCTCAAGTTTGACAACCTCAGGAATCAATGTGTCTAACTCAGGAAATTCAAGTTCAACAACCTTAGGCAACAAATTTTCAGGGACTTTTGTTTTGATTGTGTCAGTGTCACTGTCAAGAGTAGATGTAATCTTGGGCTCAAAACTCAAAGGGACAGATGATTCTGGCAGGTTAATATAAAGAGGAGGGCCATAAGTGGTTCTCGAGGTTCTCGATTCAGTATTTTGCATCTTCTTATACTTATGATGACAGCTAGGAGTAGCCTCGGGTGGAAGAGAACACTTATTTTTCATTCTACATGAATGATGGGTTAGGGGATTTTGTTCTTCCACGTTGGATAAAAAAAATTATTAACACAATAAATAAATCAAAAAAATGGTAATATAGGAATAAAGGATTACTAAGCAACCATGAACTGCAATATACACCTTGGCAAACCAAGGACTTAACATATGGAAATAAATCTCCCTGAATGTTGTGTTCGATGTATCATGGTATACAAGGCGACTAAATTTGTTACTTATGGATGGATAACAACCTATAGGGGACTCCCAAAATATACTCGACGATGCGTGGGAGTGTAGTTCATAGTAGTGTTGTATAATGCATGATCATTTGGTGAGAGAATTCCTTTATAATTTACGAGTATGGAGCATCGTCTAATATACCCAAAGGTACATGGAGGACGATCCTATACACTCACATACATGGAATGGGATATCACCCCCGGGATACAACACTGGAAAACAACGACAAATCCTACGTTTAATGATGTCGGAACACATCTCTAACCTAGACCTCTATGTGTTTGTGCTAATGTTACAAATGCTCCTTAAGTTGATTCAATAGATTTTACTGTTTATCTTTGATTAAGTTTCAGTTTTGGGCTCTCCACGAATGTCACATGAATATCCTCAAATGAAAATATAGCATCAGAAAATGGAAATATTTATCTTTCAATGAAAATATAGCTAAGGGAAAAAACAATCATTATGCAGCATACAACATGTAGAAAACAAGATGCGGGATGATATTTCCCTTTCAATGTGACTATTCCTATATCAATGCACATACAAAACCATAAATTCCAAATGCAATTTTTTTCTTTTCAATAGACTTAATTATCGAAATGAAGAAAACTAAGATGCAATTTTTTAATCACTGATTCAAATTCACTTTATAGAGTGAGGACTAGATCAAAAATTCATCCAAGTGATCAATGACCAAACGAAATAATTTTTCAAGCAACCAAATGATAATAAAAAAGAAAAATCAAAACCAATTCTTACCAAAGGGAATCAAACACAAATGAAAACCAAATGGAGGCTTTAGAGAGACCAAAAGACACTCAAGACTCAGGGAAGGTCAGATGGAAGTAGGCTGATCAAAGAGAGACTCAGAAACAAAGGAAAAATTTGTGAAAAAATAGGGGCCAACGATAGTGCAGAAGAGGCACCAGTGCTTTGCAACGCTAGTATAGATTGGGCCCAGGTGAGGTGCAATGATCTGTCAAAGGCACTGGGGAGCATTGGTCCAGAGATGGAGGATTCTAACACAAAAATTGAAAAAAAGGCTCAATGAAAACAATTTCTATATTTTTTCTTAACTGATTAAAGCAGAGGTTTGTAAAAGAGGTAATAAAACACAATGGACAAGGAAAACACCAAGGGAATACACTGTTCCCCAAAGGAGTTGCCATTTTTTTATGCGGGATTTACAATTGCAGACAAAAATATATCCCCTAGGTTTGGTGGCCAACCTAGAACAATAGAGAGACAAGGAACCAAATTATTTCCTTAAAGTAAATAGATGACGTAATGAAGCCTACCTAGAATATGTCACATGCTTCGCTCCTTTAGCTTGAAGGCTCCAATTCTAGCTCTGATTGCCAAACTTAGAACCTGCATTGTCAGGTAACACAAGCCAAGAAACTATGAGATCTATGCAGTATCATCTAAGTATTTTATTCAATAGATCAACATGGTATTGAAAATATATGAAATAACGACATCACATATAGGAAAACAGAGAATTATTTGCATTAATATAAATGGAAGGAGATTCTAACCATAAATAGGTGTTGATCTTGTAGAATAGATCCTTGTTAAATTTAGATAACCATATTGTTCTATGCTTGATGCACTTTTACTTAAATCTTTCTTAGGCCCGATACAAAATAGTAATCACATAAACTTGAAAGTAAAATGCTGATAGAACACAATAATAAATCAATAGAAGACAAGCCAAATATAGATTAGATTTACAATTCCTTTTGTCCAGCAAAGATAAGATATATTGTGGCATTACGACGGTCAGAAGGATGCTTCAACCAGCAAAGTCTTTCTCGGTCAGCCAACACTTTCATGTTTCACACCACATCCCTCAAAGACAACTCAACACAAGTAAATGCAAGTCAAACTAGGGACAACACAAAAAAATCAATGCAACAAACTAGGGCTTCGGTCAAACAACCCAGAATTACTCGATTTTAGTGCCCAGTTGTACAGCCTCCTAAAATCAGAATTTATGCAGAATATTGAGGTCAAATGAGCAAGGGTTGACCATGGTCAACGCTAGTCAATGTTGCAACAGAAAATCCCTAAATAGCTCAGCACAGAAAACAGCAGCTTTGCTCCACATGTGTGAGGGGAAAATGCCCCCAAAGACTATCGTACCAATTAGATCACAATGAGAGAATGTGTGATGAGATGATGAGAAAATGACCTCCAAGTCTTTCCAATTTATATTCATAAATGAGGGTGTGTGACACATCTCTTAGGCATGTGGGATAAATCTGGTCGACCTTGCACATGTGGAAAATAAATTCAAAATAAATGTTCTGCTCATCCGATCAAGATGATGTTTAGATCAATCTTGCACCTCTCCGAAAGAGGAATCCAACAAAAATATGACCATCATCATATGAGCAGTGAAACATGGAGTTTGGACCTATTTGCCAAAAATTAACACTCCCTCTCAACTAGGGATAACTCCATATGTCCACAAGTTTCATCCATCATGTACCAAACCAAACATCGTGTGTCATCTTGTTGTAACTTGCTTTGTTGGCTCTTTATTTCAAAACAAAAGGTGAGTCACAAAGACATCACACACAGTTGACCTGAAGTAAGCTTAGAGGTAAAAACCTCTCTCAGACTTAAAAGAGTCTCATACTAACCCGAAGTTAGTTTATTGATCCGAACTCAGTTTAGAGGCAAAAACCTCTCCTAGACTCAAAAGAGTCTCATACTAACTTGAAGTTGGTTTATTGACCCGAAGTCAGTTTATAGGATAAAACCTCATCATACTTGATCCCAGATCAAGGTGTTGGACACGTTCCATCCTAGACATAGAGAGTACAACAATCCCTGATGCATCCATCGGTCTTGCTATAGTCTCTATCCACTTTTCCAACCTCATTTTCCAAATGAGAGGTACTTCCCATGAGTCTGAAACTCCATGGGTAGGATTTGTGCGGGGCATAGATCAGAGAGAGTAAAACCAACTCAATATCATAATGGTGGGGCAGAAGCACAACAAGGTTCGACAATCCGAGCCCCGTATGTGCTTATGGCTCCAAGAAGATATCCCAAGCCCCCTGGAGCTCCCAGAGCTCATAGTCCAACTCAATCAGGACCCTCAGAATAGGGTCTTTCCGTGATTCCAAGCTTCTCACAGAAGGTTAGGAACTTGACCTTCCCCAAGGGCTTTGTGATAAAATACGCAACCTACTCATCAGTTTCTATATGATCGAGCCTTACAATGCCTCGTTGTACCATATCTCGGATAAAGTGTTACCTGATATCAATATGTTTGGATCGATCGTCAAACACGGAATTCTCAAAAATATAAATCCCACTCTATTTATCACAAAGGATAGCGGTGGTATCAAGCACATGCCCAAAAAACTCACTAAAGAGCTTTCGCAACCAAACAACTTCACAACAGGCCATACTCGCTGCAATTTATTTGGCCTCAGCGATGCTCAAAGTCACCGACTTTTGCTTCATGCTCATCCAAGGTATCGAAACAGAACCAAAGGTGAAGAAACATATAGATGTTCTCTTGCGATCCACCACACTGCTAGCACAATCGGCATCAATATATCCATGGAGTCTCACAATCTTGGCATTGTATCTCAGCCCATGGTTTATTTTTCCCTAAAGATATTGTTAGACTCAGTCTTGCCAGTCCTCTGTCGGAGTCATTTTAATTCTTGAGTCCAGGGTTTTGTCTTCAGAAGTGCTTCAATAACATGTGCAAGCCAGAGGAAGTTTCAATGAGTTAGTATTTCAGGAGTTTCAATGATCAAAAGGATAATTCTTGAGAAGAAATTGTTAGATTAGTTGTTTGTAATAAGTATATTTTTAAAAGTCTGCCCTCATGAAAAATGTCAAATGCAGGCCCTGGTCACCTTGCCAGGACTCATCAGTTCCTATTCCTGCAAAACAATCAACAGAACAATCAAGCTCAGAAAATCAAAAAGGGAATTTGAAAGGAAGAGTTTGTATTAATGTGAAAAAGTGCTGAGCCAAGACAAGTCATTATCCCTGCAAGCAGACAACAAAGAAAACTCTTTTTCTTTAAAAACTAAGAGAAGTTGCAGAAACATAAATTGCCCTTGTAATTGTAAAGTACTGGGAACGAGCAGAATTTCCATTTGAGATTGTGCCAAAGCTCGCGAATATTAAAGTGGCTGGAGGCACCATTAAGGGATATGGCTGCCTTGGTCTATCTATTCTTGGGAGTGCTCTTGCAATGACTGAACTTGCAAGGGTAGATGCTAGCTGTTCTACATTTATGATGGTGCATACTTGCTTGGAAATGCTTACAATTTCAATGTGTGGAAGTGAGGATCAAAAGAAAAAATACCTACCAGCTTCAGCTCGACTTGATATTATAGCATGTTGGGCTTTGATTGAACCCAACTATGGCAGTGATGCAAGCTCTTTGAACACAACAACAACCAAGGTGGAAGGTAGTTGGAAGTTAGATGGCCAAAAATGATAGATCGGAAATAGTACCTTTGCAGACATACTTATATTTTTTGCGAGGAATACAATCACAAATCAAATCAACGGGTTTATTGTGAGAAAGGGTGCTCCTGAGCTGAGGGTAGAAAAAATGGAGAATAAAATTGCATTGAAGGTGCGCGCTACCCATACAGGAGGCGCGCTACCCATATAAGGGGCGCTACGCATATAGCTTCCCCAGTCTTTGCAAAAGAACACGGGCGCTACGCGTTGGGTAGGTGCGCTACGCACACAGTCACAGAGCCAAAGTTTTTTGTTCCTGCGTCCAGTTTGGTGTCAAAACACCTCAAATGGCTTGCAAAGTCATCTATGCATGTGCTCTTTCAGATGTATACACCTTTGGTCCCACATTTCGAGCAGAACATTCAAACACTTCACGTCATTTAGCTGAGTGCTGGATGATCGAACCAGAGCTTGCTTTCGCCAATCTGAATGATGACATGGCCTATGCAACTACCTATCTCCAGTAAGATATCAGAGTCGTCGCTCGGTGTGAAGGAATTCGTAGCAGGAGAGAAGGCTAGAACCGATAAAGCAAGTTTGAGCAATCTCCTTCAAATGAAGAACTCGAGAAGTTAGAGAAACAGGAAAGTATTGCAACACGCTAGACAGCAGGCCACTATGGAGTTAAACTGAGCCTATCATTTTTAGTTCCTTTCAACTGGACAGGCTGTTTAGGAGTTGGTAAAAATTACGAGTCTATTTTACCAGATAAAAGGCAAACGTAAAGTAAAAATTCAAAGTCAAAGCCTAAATTGGAACGTAGATATTCATCACAACAGAGAACAAGATTCAATTGCCTATGTTTATCTTCAGTAATGGGATTGACACCTCTTCATCAGTTATCAACATATTCGAGTAGAAAATGGAGCGCTATTCTATCTTCAGAAACGCTGATTGGCTCTGCAGTTTTGTTTGTTAAATAATAATTAAACCATTCCTTATTTGGGTCGATTTGTTATCCCACCTCTAGGCTTATATATTGTATTAAAAATCACTTGTAAAATGGGGGGAGTTCTGAGAGGTGTGTGGAGGAGAAAAACAGTGTTTTATTGTACAGTTCTGGCTGGAGATTAATGAAATGATGTAGCTCTGTTTCAAGAGATCCCTGTGGTAATAACTTAGCATTGTGTTTCTTCCTTTGTTTTCATATGTGTCTTGTAATGTTTTGCAGTTCATTCGTAATCGTTTTCTGTTGAACGCTTTTAAGTAGAAGGGCAGAATTCAGCTTGCTGCTCTGCCTTGGGAAAGTGTTCAATTTCTATGTTTTCTTCCGTCTGAAAAGGATTCATGATTTCATGCCCTTTTCAGCTTCTTAAACATTCTTTACACTCCATATAATTTCAAAATTGGATGCTTAAGCTCTTGCCTATCTTGCCTCATGAGATAATCTGCATTTTTATTTAATTTCCCTGCTCTTGCTGTCTTTGCCCCATGCAGCCCAGAAAACCCCATCATTTATTAAAAACCTCATCCATATCTATTTACTAGCCTAAAATCAGTTCCCATTCTAGAGTCATCTCGCACCCTATTGCTCATTTTATCGAGATTGACTAGAGAGAGCCCTCTCCTGTCCTCGTAGGGCTAGCTACGAGGTTGAGCTTGGTTTGATGTTGCCTCGAGTTTTTCCTTCCTCAGCTTGGTTTGATGTTGTGGCGACCATACTGGGGAAAAATCTCAATGGTTTTCTTGTTTATTGTGTTTGTTTCATGAGTCTTAGACGAAGTCTGAAGTCACGCCAGGTAGCTTTCGAAACGCTTTTGCCATGCATAAGCGGAAGTAGATAAACGCTGCTTCAGTCGATCTCCGGTAAGCTTGTGAATGCAGCACTTGATTTGCAAATCACCCCAATATACTTGTTCGTTCTAGACCTTTGGATGATTGAGTCTAGAAGTCGATAGGCTGAAGATAATTGATTGTGTTCCTTGAAATTTTTCCCGAATAGATCAATACACTGGCTTCAAGAAGGCATACCAGATCAAATCCTGATCCAAATCCGCCTCCAGTATATGAAAACCCCAACCTAATCCCAAGAATTTTCCATCGAGAAGCTCTTATTATTCCATTGATCAAATCTCACTCATACCCCACTGCTTTTTAATACATTGATGATATTGAGTTTGACGATCAATTTGTGTTATCATTGTTTGAAACTAAATCCGAAAGTGCCACTGGTTCTACCATTATCAATCCTGAGTTCATCAAGTATTTAGAAGTTGAGCAAGCAAATAGATCTATCGACAATTATATTCTGAATCTACAAAATTCCATCATGGCGACCATACTGGGGACGTCCTCCCCGGTAAAGGATAACAAAGTTCAGATCCGATTGTTGATGGTGGACAGCAGTCAGACACCACAAGGCTGAAATCATTCACCGGCGACTTCATTCACTGAAAAATCCAGAAATCAATGCTTCATGGCGACCTCACTTCTGATGGACCGGATTGCAAGAAGATACGCTCCCATGAGCCGAGATCACATCCCAGGTTTTCCAAATAAGATGCCCAAGGTGGATTGGCTTCAGGATTTGCCTATGTTCAGAAATGAGGAAGGTAACGACGCTGCTCTTCATCTGGTGAAATTTCACATTCATGTGCATAAACTTAAGATCAATTTTCCTGAAGACTGTTTGATGAAAATTTTTATGGCTACTCTGGAAGACGAAGCCCGATTGTGGTATGAAAGTTTTCCAGCTGCTTCTATTTACTGTTTAAGGGATTTTCATACCGTGTTCTTTGAAAAGTATAAAGAATCATATCCATCCTTGATTTTAGTTCAGAACTGTTGTAGCCATGTACATAATTTCATTGAAGATCTAGAGAATTTTTATGGTGATAATGATTTCATGGACGGAGAAATCATGGAGGCTCTGTACGAGAAACCATTTCAGCGACATGAAGAGAACCTAGAGGATACCCATCAAGATGCTCAGGAGACTTTGCAGCAAGTTGAAGAGTGCCATATGGCTGAAAATGATGAAAGGGAGAATGACATTTCAGATTTTCCCACAGAAGAAGACAACATGCAGATTGCAGATTGTGATAATATCCAGTCAGCTACTTCAGATTCAGATTCAGATCATGATGACCAAGCATGTCTTGTGCTGAAGCCCATCAAAGAGAACTCTGCTGTTGAAATCATCTGGAATGCAGAAGACACAGTAATGGATCCAAATGTTCTCAGTCATAATGTCAGTCCATCATTAGAACACAGCCTTCATGAAGAAGCAATCCAGTCAGTTCATGAAAAACAGAATGAGATGTTTGTGCAAGTAAGTGATAAATCTCCTTTCGATAACTCAGTAATAAATGATAGTTTGAATGCCCTGTCATATGAAGATAATTATTGTTTAAGCAGAAGAAAACAAAAAGCATTGTCTCCTTTGTCTGAAGATGAGATAGATCTACTTTTGAAAGGTCTTGTTACAGCCCAAGCTACAGCAGATTTGCAGTGCACACATAGTCAGGAAAGTGTTGGTGAAACTTCTTCCTCTTTTGAAAAAGATGATTGTCTTGTGATCAGTTGTGTAGATCAGCAAACAGATAATTTTTTCTTTCACAAAGATGATAAGGCTGTCATGTTTGATAATCTTGAAGATTGTTTTTTGTTTAAGAATGACCTAGATCATGAAGTTGAGGAATATATGCCAGAATTTCTCATGGTCAAGGAACCTACAACTAACACTCAGATGGCAGATACTTCTCTGCGCATTTCTATCCCTCATAAATCAATTGTCTTTTCAGATCAGAATGGAGTAAATACTTGTATTTTTGCAGCTGGATCTCCAGATAAGCTAGTGCTTCAGGATTTTCAAGACCCCTTCAGCATTCTTCTGCAAGCATTAGAAAGGATAAATATTGCCTGGTTCATTATCATAAGCTTTGGTTTCAGTGGTTATTTTGAGTTGCCTACAGGTTCATCATTTCGCCTGCTCAAGGAGAGTAAGAGCAGAAATTTGGGGTGTAGCCATCTGCTGGATTGGTTACATTGGAAGGCACACTACACATGATTGTTCATATCACATCAGTATGCAGACGGTTATCATCATGATTTGAAATCTTGATAGACTGCTGCCTTTTTCAAAAAATCTTTGTAAATACTTGTTCTAGCTAAGTCAGTCATGAGTTATTCATCGAGTCAGTTTTCAGTCTTTTCAGTCAGTTTTCAGTTAATAAATTAATCGTGTCGATTTCTTGCAATAATGATTCCATCGTACAATGGATGGAGGCACTGTCTGCTCTCCCAAAGATCTGCATTTCTTGGCACCTCCAAGAAGCGACAGCTGCCATCCCTATTGGAGCCAATGTTAGACTCAGTCTTGCCAGTCCTCTGTCGGAGTCATTTTAATTCTTGAGTCCAGGGTTTTGTCTTCAGAAGTGCTTCAATAACATGTGCAAGCCAGAGGAAGTTTCAGTGAGTTAGTATTTCAGGAGTTTCAATGATCAAAAGGATAATTCTTCTCCAAAACTCATGGAGAAAAAATTGTTAGATTATTGTTTGTATATGTGATATTGCAGCCCTCATGAAAATGTCAAACGTGTGCCCTAGTCACCTCACAGGACTTACCAGCTTCCTGTCTCTCATAAAACAATCACGGTAATAACTGTTATAGAAAATCAAAAAGGGAATTTGAAAGGCAGATTTTGTATTAATGTGAAAAAGTGCTGAGCCAAGACAAGTCATTATCCCTGCAAGCAGACAACAAAGAAAACTCTTTTTCTTTAAAAACCAAGAGAAGTTGCAGAAACATAAATTGCCCCTGTAATTGTAAAGTACTGGGAACGAGCAGAATTTCCATTTGAGATTGTGCCAAAGCTCGCGAATATTAAAGTGGCTGGAGGCACCATTAAGGGATATGGCTGCCCTGGTCTATCTATTCTTGGGAGTGATCTTGCAATGACTGAACTTGCAAGGGTAGATGCTAGCTGTTCTACATTTATGATGGTGCATACTTACTTGGAAATTCTTACAATTTCAATGTGTGGAAGTGAGGATCAAAAGAAAAATACCTACCAGCTTTAGCTCGACTTGATATTATAGCATGTTGGGCTTTGATTGAACCCAACTATGGCAGTGATGCAAGATCTTTGAACACAACAGCAACCAAGGTGGAAGGTAGTTGGAAGTTAGATGGCCAAAAACGATAGATCGGAAAAAGTACCTTTGCAGACATACTTATAGTTTTTTCCAGGAATACAATCACAAATCAAATCAACGGGTTTATTGTGAGAAAGGGTGCTCCTGAGCTGAGGGTAGCAAAAATGGAGAATAAAATTGCACTGAAGGTGCGCGCTACCCATACAGGAGGCGCGCTACCCATATAAGGGGTGCTACGCATATAGCTTCCCCAGTCTTTGCAAAAGAACACGGGCGCTACGCGTATGGTGCGCGCTACGCGTTGGGTAGGTGCGCTATGCACACAGTCACAGAGCCAAAGTTTTTTTTTCCTGCGTCCAGTTTGGTGTCAAAACACCTCAAATGGCTTGCAAAGTCGTCTATGCATGTGCTCTTTCGGATGTATACACGTTTGGTCCCACATTTCGAGCAGAACATTCGAACACTTCACATCATTTAGCTGAGTGTTGGATGATCGAACCAGAGCTTGCTTTCGCCAATCTGAATGATGACATGGCCTATGCAACTACCTATCTCCAGTAAGATATCAGAGTCGTCGCTCGGTGTGAAGGAATTCGTAGCAGGAGAGAAGGCTGGAACCGATAAAGCAAGTTTGAGCAATCTCCTTCAAATGAAGAACTCGAGAAGTTAGAGAAACAGGAAAGTATTGCAACACGCTGGACAGTAGGCCACTATGGAGTTAAACTGAGCCTATCATTTTTAGTTCCTTTCAACTGGACAGGTTGTTTAGGAGTTGGTAAAAATTACGAGTCTGTTTTACCAGATAAAAGGCAAACGTAAAGTAAAAAGTCAAAGTCAAAGCCTAAATTGGAACGTAGATATTCATCACAGCAGAGAACAAGATTCGATTGCCTATGTTTATCTTCAGTAATGGGATTGACACCTCTTCATCAGTTATCAACAGATTCGAGTAGAAAATGGAGCGCTATTCTATCTTCAGAAACGCTGATTGGCTCTGCAGTTTTGTTTGTTAAATAATAATTAAACCATTCCTTATTTGGGTCGATTTGTTATCCCACCTCTAGGCTTATATATTGTATTAAAAATCACTTGTAAAATGGGGGGAGTTCTGAGAGGTGTGTGGAGGAGAAAAACAGTGTTTTATTGTACAGTTCTGGCTGGAGATTAATGAAATGATGTAGCTCTGTTTCAAGAGATCCATGTGGTAATAACTTAGCATTGTGTTTCTTCCTTTGTTTTCATATGTGTCTTGTAATGTTTTGCAGTTCATTCGTAATCGTTTTCTGTTGAACGCTTTTAAGTAGAAGGGCAGAATTCAGCTTGCTGCTCTGCCTTGGGAAAGTGTTCAAGTTCTATGTTTTCTTCCGTCTGAAAAGGATTCATGATTTCATGCCCTTTTCAGCTTTTTAAACATTCTTTACACTCCATATAATTTCAAAATTGGATGCTTAAGATCTTGCCTATCTTGCCTCATGAGATAATCTGCATTTTTATTTAATTTCCCTGCTCTTGTTGTCTTTGCCCCATGCAGCCCAGAAAACCCCATCATTTATTAAAAACCTCATCCATATCTATTTACTAGCCTAAAATCAGTTCCCATTCTAGAGTCATCTCGCACCCTATTGCTCATTTTATCGAGATTGACTAGAGAGAGCCCTCTCCTGTCCTCGTAGGGCTAGCTACGAGGCTGAGCTTGGTTTGATGTTGCCTCGAGTTTTTCCTTCCTCAGCCTGAGGCAGATTCGAGCACTAACAGATATCTCAATAGATTCTTGGCACCAATCTAGTGAATGTGATGAGGTTCAAACATATTGAATCAAAGTGTTCAATGCAAAACATACGTTCGGATGGGAATTCACTAACAACATCAAGGCCCCTACGAGTTGTCGATACTCGGTAGGATTTGATAGCACGAGCCCAGCAACGTTTCCACTCGACTTCTTAAAGTTGAGTTCCATCGGTGTTGAAACAGACTTACAATCCACCATACGAAATCTCTCCAATAGCTTCACAACATATTTTCCTTGAGAAAGGAAAATCTCGCCTGGCCTCTGCCATACCTCCAAGCCTAGGAAGTGGTGCATCAATCCTAGGTATTTCATCTCAAACTCAGAAGCTAGCTCCCTCTTACACTAATGAATGAGAGGTTCAACACCGGTCAGGAAGAGATCATCCACATAGAGAACCAAAATGAGAGGCCTTTCTTTAGCATCCTTAAAATAAAGGTTCGGATAAGAATTAATTCGAGTAATCCAAGCTTCATGAAGTAGCTATCTATCCTCTCGTACCAAACCCTGGGGGCTTGCTTCAACCCATAGATGGATTTCTTTAACCTTCATACATGGGTGTCTCTATCTTGGACTTCGAACCCCATAGGTTGCTCTGCATACACCTCTTCCTTTATAGATCCATGCAAAAAAGCAGTCTTCACATCCATATGATGTAGACTCCATCCTTGCATAGCAGTAAGGGAAATAACAGATTGGATGGTGGTATAGTGGGCCACAGTTGCAAATATATCATCATAAACTAAGCCTTCTAGTGAGCCTCGGTGTTGCACCAAGAGTGCTGCAACTCCCAAGGGCTGCCCTACTTTACTTTATCAACCCGGGGTTCGTACAAACTTTGAGGTGACAGTGCTATATACACATCAGATGATTTTTTTTCATGTCATCCTCTTTCGCTATGAAATGGTGCTACTTCTAGGGGTTCTTAGGGAATTCTATCATACTCCAATGAAAATAAACTAAATTGTAGAAAGGAAATGACAGAAATGGAACTAATTTAATGTGCAGGAAGGAAATGACTGTAAGGAACTAAATTAAATTTTTGAAAAGGAAAGACAAGAAGGAAACTAATTTAAATTTCAAAAAAGATAAATTCACTCTACTTATTCTATGATCTATCTACCATGCTCCTATCCATGCAACTAAGCTATCCATGACTCATTTCTAATTAAAAAGAGTTAATTTACAGCTTGGAGGGAAGAAAAGGGCTAAAAGAGGCTAATGGGGGGGGGGGGGGGGGTTTAACACATGAAACGAGGTTTGGAAGAAGAAAGAGGGGGTTAAACCCTTATAAAACTTTATTATAGCATGAGCAATGACTTTGGAGTAGAAAGAACTCAAAAGTGCGATGGCGGAGTGTGATGGAGGACAAAAGTTGCGATGTGTGATGTCGTAATCACAATATCGCAAGTTTAAAGGGACAGTGGTAAGAATTAACAGGAATGAACTAAAATGTGAGAAGTGTGGTTTCCGACGTGGTAAAATTTGCAGCTTTCGATCTACGATGTGGTAAGTTCTACGAAGTGAGAAGTGCGACGAGTGACATGGCGGAGTTATCGCATCGGTGGAATGAGAGGTAGGTTTATGTGAAAAGCTAAATGATTCGATTTATGATTTAGTAATATCGCAATTGCAAGAATGAACGGTAAGTGTTTTAAAGGTAAAAGTTAAATGGTGCGAAGTGCAATTTATGATGGGCGACGTGGCGGTGGGATCGACAACGGGGCAAGATCACAATATCGCAATCGGCAAAAACAACGGTAAATGTTAAGGGAGAAAGGAAAAAGTTGAGGGATGCGATTTGCGATAGGATAAGAATTGCAGGATGCGATTTACGATAGGATAAAAACTACAGGATGAAATTTGCGATAGGGATGATGTTGCAGTGAATCTAAAAGAAAAATGGAAAAGTTTTGATTTGTGATATGCGATGTCGCAATATCGTAATTGTAAGAACCAGCGGTAAGTGTTTAAAGGTAAAAGCTAAGATTTTCGATTTTAGAAGTGTGATGTACGACAGTGGGAGACTCGAGGAGCAAAGGAAGAGGTCACATTCAAATGGGTTTGAATGGTTTTTCACGTGTTTTGTATAAAAAGGGTAAGGTAGTGAGAATAAGTGGGAAAAAGCAGAGTTGGAGGGTGTAACAGCAGTGCGTAGAGCGTAACAACACAGATGGAAGGGAGATGGAAGACGAAGCAGAAGGTGCTAGAGAAATTCCCTCTGGGTTGTGCTGCCCATACCTGTTATCAACTTGCCTATCTATGCAAGAAATACAGACAATATTTTCATGAAGATGCAAGCACTTATCTAATCTATTTCCAGGAAATCATAAGCGAGAAAGCATTTTTGGTCTGTAGGAAAAGGTCTACCCTCCTCGAGCTCTATTGACAGAGTTGAGAGGGGAAGGCTAACCTCACAACTTTATGGATTTTATCACTATTCTACCACTCTGTGAGAAAATTAAATCTACAACAAAAGACAATAGGAAGTGAACTAAAACATCAATAAAAATACCAGCAAACTAGCTAAATGTTCAGAAGAAATTCTAGCTAAATCATATATGAAAGAAAAATAATGGAAATAGCAGAGAAGTTGAGGTACATGGGTTGGGCCCTAACCCACGAGCCCAGCTCTCTAGAACTAGATCAATATAATGGTATCTCTCTACTCATTTCATAAAAAGAGTAGTCCGTTACATCCATCAAACTTTTAACAGAGCCTCATGGCTTTACAACAAAACTTCAAACCCAATGGAATGGAATGGAAGTGGAGTGGAATGGAATTTCCCTAATTAGCTCTTGATCAGATTTATTTATCGTAAATGGAAGCTACCAATAGCTCCCTAAAACATAGTTATTTATTCCACTTTGAATCCAATTGAACCATCGATTGAGTGCACTTCGTCTTGAATTTTCTTGGCTGCCTTTGATAGTTAAGGAGGGTGAACAAACCCCTTGAATCTCTCCAAGATTTCTCCATAATTTCCTAACATTGTGCTCATTTATTCTCCAATATTGATCTTCCAGTGGTAGGGAGAAAGTCCCTAAATCATCTCCTTCTCCAAATCTGCGTAATTTGCCCAATATTCTCACAATATTCTACAAAAATAACCAATATTAGGCACAAATATGCAATTACCTTTAAACCTTCCTAATAAAATATTAAAGCATAATAAAACATTATTAAGTGCAGAAGGAGAGATTTAATATATCATTTTATGTGCATAAGAGAGGTAGACGGTCCTGAGAAAGGTTAGATGGGCCTTAATTTATGTCTAATTTAGAGGCCCATCACCTTCTTTTTGAGAGAAGCCTCGGGAAAAAAATCTTGCCTTGTACTTTTCAACACTTCCATCAGATCCATGTGTTATCACCCAAAAAAAATTCAAAACATCATTGTGTCAAGTTTGTTTTTGATCATGGGTCAAAATAGGGTCTTAGAAATCTTTTCTTGAATTTGACCAAAAGGGAGTATTAGATTTTTAGGTTTGAACCTTCCTTAGTGTTAAACAAATCCATTTTAAAGGTTTTTCATGTCAATTCATTCATAATTTCATCATTCATTTCATTTCCCTAATTTTTTCATCAAAACTGACCAATTAACCAAGAAACCTTACTTTCGTAGTGCCACTAGTTCAAAAAAGTTGATTTGCGCTACGAAACTGCTAAAAGTCATGAAGAAAAAACTATGCTTTCTGGTTTTGAGCAGTCAACTTCCAAGGAGGTTTTTGAGCAACTGAAAATGAATTTAGGGAAACTGAAAGCGATTTTTCTTCCTAACAGACCTAACTACAAAAAACTCTCTCTGTTTCTTCAAATTCATTAGGAGGTGGAGAAATTGATAAATTAAAATGCGTTACGAAATTGCTGTTACAAAATTGTCTTCTACATCATTGTTTAGCAGTCAACTTCAAGTTCAGTTTCTGGCCAAATTCAAAAGTATTTTGGAATTATAAAATATTTTTGTCTTCATCACAGCCCTAGATACAATAACCTCTCTCACTTTTCTCACACGTGTTATCATTTGGGAGATAAAAGGATTTCTTTGAAGCCCTATTTTCAGAAACGGAGTTTTCCTATTTTACACATGTTTTTAAAAGGTAGGTTATGGACAGCAGGAGATGTGTTTCAAAAAAAAAAGAGGTTTTTATTCAAGACATCCTGGCCTATAAAACCCTCCTTCATTTTCTCAAAATACATCATGGAGTAGGAGATATAGCTTCTGTCTCAAGACCTATTTTTAAAGAAAAAAACATGAAAAACCAATAGGCCAACCTATTGCAAATGAAGGAACCTCAAGAAGGCTAGAATGACTCTGTTTTTCAAGTGATATTATGAAATCAGATTGATTTTTAGTTTTCAGCACATTTAAAATTTTCATTCTGGAAAATTTTGGACAAAACTACTCACTCAGCAGTTTCGTAGCGCAAACAGTGTAGAAAGGGAGAAAAGCGCTACGAAACTGCTGTAGCAGCTTTTCTTGCCCTTTTTCATCACATTTTGGGGGGTAAAAATATGAATTAAGGTTTGAAATTTCTAAGGAGGATATATCTAAAGGTAATGAAGATGATTTTGAAGGAAATAAGTCAATATTTTGAAGAAAAAAGTGTTAAAGGGTAGCACTACGAAAAGTGCTACGAAACTGTCTTGTTTTCATAGCGCAGTCTATTTTCAGCTCATTTGAACAGTTTGATGATGGTTTTGGATAGATGGAGTCTAGGGAGGAGTTTTTTCATGTGTTAATTCAACTTCCAATAGAAAAGGACCAAGAAATTAAGAGTACATGATGGTCAGAATGTTCAATGAATGCAAAAGACCATATGCCTAAAAAACAGGGTTTGGTTTCCTGCTTTTGAGGAGGTCAGCAAAGTGGTCATGAAGAGCTGAAGCCCATCATCCAAATTCGACCATGTGATGACATACTTGTCAATGATGTAATTTCAAGTAGATAAGTTTGTTAGGATAAGGTTATTAAAGATATTAATAAGGAGTTTGAGTCCTAGTTGAAATAGGACTGTCAAGTAGGATAAGTGTTTGTTTGTCATAAATTTCATGTTTTATGGTTTTGCAAGGTGTTAGTAGTTAGAAATTCTATGTATCTAGCCTAAGAGGAGATCATATAATGTTTTAAGATGTCTATTAAAGGCCAAGAGGTCGAATTAGCAAGGGGTTGGAGACTTTTTGGCAAAACTGGTGCATATTGTAAAAACACTGTTTCAGCTAATGCAGAGAGCTTCTACTTGACCAACTTGAGATTTAGAAGGGGTTTTTAGTGTTTTCCTGTTCTATCAGTGTTTATTGTGTTTATTGTATATATTATTTACAGTGGTGTTCATCTATATTACTCAGAAATCATCTTTAGATGCTCTGACTTCCTTTATAAATGGACTAACTGTGTTTTTACATGTTTCAAGTGTATGTCTGATGACTAAAAACCCCGATATGCCTCAACTTCCATGTCAATTAGATTCACTAATTTTCTGAGATTGCTTTGATTCCATAAGCCCAATGTATACATGCTAATTTTGGTTTCAACCTATAGGTTGGAAAATGTTATCTAAGCAGACCACTTTGTTAAGCTTTGGATTGACTTATATATACAATAACATACAACTTTTCTTCACCTGAGATTCTTAGTGTATTTTAAAAGAGTTTTATGCCCTATCTTTGAAATGTTTCTCTTCCATAGCCTTGATGTCTCATTACTCAGAATTCATGTATTACATGCTCTGACTTCCTTTGAACTTTCAAGTTATTGGGATTTTCCTGGATATGTCACTCTTTCATTGAAATATATACAAGCCTCAGCTTCCACTAGAAGAGCTATTGTTATCTTTATCCCTGTCACTGACTCCATAGCCCAATGGTAGCAAGCCTCCATATTTTCAACCTGTAAACATAAAAAATCAAAATACATAGAGTTAGCCATCTATCTACATCTTTACTCAATATCATTAACCTTTGAGAGAGCCCTCTCAGCTTGAGGAGGCTAAGCCTCAATCAAAAGACTGGTTTGAAAGAGTTACACTAAAATTGTCTGATCAGCAGCCAATCAAGTACTGATTTTGTGATAACATTTTGGTGCATCTGCCAGGAGTCTGAAGATTATACTTTCCCGAGATTTTTAAGCTGAACTTCTAAAGGTAGCAGGAGCTCAGGAAGATTTTCAAGGCTGCATCTACCTTGGCGACTCCACACATCAAATAATCAATTGGAAGGTGACTCCACTGCTTGAAGATCATTAGCTTGATGACGTTTCAGAATGAATTCCATTGCAATAAAAAATGCCAGGTATGCTCCTATGAATCGGTCTTATATCCCTGGCTTTCCAAATCCTATGCCAAAGGTTGAATGGTTAGATGATCTTCCAATATTTAAAGATGAAAATAAATACAATGTTTCTCTTCATTTGGTTATATTCTATATGCATGTACACAGTCTTAAGGTTCAGTTCCCTGAAGATTTTCTCATGAAGATGTTTTTTTCCACTTTAGAAGGAAAAGTATGGTCTTGGTATGAAAGCTTTCCAAATGGTTCATTATATTCTCTTGCTGATTTCCATGTTGCATTTTATGAGATTTATAAAGAGTGTCATCCCTCCTTATTGCTGGTCAAAGACTGTTGTAAGCACTTTGTGAATTTTATTGAATATTTGGAGAATTGTTATGAAGATGATGAGTTCATGGATGAGGAAATTTTAGAGGTCCTTCATAACAACCCATTTCATCACCAAGAAGAAAGGATAACCTCTCCCTTGGATGAAAACGAAAACCAGCAGGAGCATATTTATGAAAATCATGTCACATCCTCTGAGTTTGAGGAAAATTTGCAGCAGACTTGTCAATCTTTTGATCATCGGGAGTATGAGAATCATTACAAACAACAAGAGGAAATACTGGAAGATATTTTCTATAACCATCAGGGTAAGGAAAGGGTTGATTTTTTTTGTCATTCCTTGAATCAGATTACATCAAATAATGATCATATATATGAGTAAGAATACAATGTTTTTGAGAATCAGTTGGAACAGCAGTTGGATAGAATACAAATGAAATCTTGTGTGGTTGAACAAAGAATATATGAGTTGTCCAAAGTTACAGAATGTATGAGTATCATAAAAAATATCATGTCTTCTTTGACTCTATAGTTGAATACATGGAAGAGTTTTACAGTACAGTTTTCCAGTTTCATTTTCATTATGAAGATCAGATACATTCTAAGTTACCTTGGTCATCACAGTATCATGTCTACTTTGGGTTCAAGTGCAATCAAGAGGTCCAAATGTCAGATATGATAAATGATTGGCTTCATTGGAAGTTTCATGTTGTTTGAGTTAAAGTGGAGAGTTGCCGCTGATAGGGTAGGTAGGAGTGTGTGAATAAGCTCAAAGGTGAATGAGCATATTTTCAGTAGGTACGAAGTTGGTTCTTCTACAGTGATCATCAAGCTTGAGCCTGAGGTGAAGGCCATTAGAGCTTGAAAAGAAGCTTGGAAAAATTTTAGAGTTTATTCTAAAGGATGGATAGCAACACTGGAGCTACGGGTTCTTAGTATACCACAGGGGCACACTATCCCAAGTGGAGCCATTGTTATCACCCAAAAAAATTTCAAAACATCATTGTGTCAAGTTTTTTTTTTATCATGGGTCAAAATAGGGTTTTATGAATCTTTTCTTGAATTTGACCAAAAGGGAGTATTAGATTTTTAGGTTTGAACATTCCTTAGTGTTAAACAAATCCATTTTAAAGGTTTTTCATGTCAATTCATTCATCATTTCATCATTCATTTCATTTCCCTGATTTTTTTCATCAAAACTGGCCAATTATCCAAAAAACATTACTTTCGTAGCACCACTAGTTCAAAAAATTTGGTTTGTGCTAGGAAACTGCTGAAAGTCATGAAGAAAAAACTATGTTTTCTAGTTTTGAGCAGTCAACTTCCAAGGCGGTTTCTGAGCAACTGAAAACGAATTTAGGAAAATGAAAAGAATTTTTTATTCCTAACAGACCTAACTAGACAAACCACTCTCATTTTCTTCAAATTCATTAGGAGGTGGGAGAAATTTATAAATTAAAACAAGCTACGAAATTGTTGTTACAAAACTATCATGTACATGATTGTTTAGCAGTCAACTTCAAGTTCATTTTCTGGCCAAATGAAAATGTATTTTGGATTTTTTAAAGAGGTTTGTCTTCAAAACAACCCTAGATACAATAACCTCTCTCACTTTTTCGAAAAGTGTTATCAGTTGGGAGATACAATGATTTATTTGAACCCCTATTTTCATAAACAAAGTTTTTCCTGTTTTACACATGTTTTTTAAAGGTAGGTTCTGGACAGAAGGAGATGTGTTTCAAAATCCAAAGAGAGGTTTTTATTAATTATTTGATGGCCTACAAAAACCTCCTTCATTTTTTCAAAATACATCATGTAGTAGAAGATATAGGCTCTGTAACAAGACCTATTTTTTAGGAAAAAATAGGAAAAACCAATAGGCCAACCTATTGCAAATGAAGAAGGGGCCTCAAGAAGGCTAGAATGACTCTATTTTTAAATTGATATGATGAAATCAAGTTGATTTTGAGATTTTAGCACATTTTCAATTTTCATTTTGGAAAATTTTGGACAAAACTGCTCACTCAGCATTTTCGTAGCGCAAACAGTGTAAAAAAGGGAGAAAAACGCTACGAAACTGCTGTGGCAACTTTTCTTTCCCCTTTTCATCACATTTTCGGGAGTAAAAATATGAATTAAGGTTTTAAATTTCTAAGGAGGATATATATAAAGGTAATGAAGATGATTTTGAAGGAAATAAGTCAATATTTTGAAGAAAAAAGGGTTAAAGGGCAGTGCTATGAAAAGCGCTACGAAACTGTCTTGTTTTCGTAGCGCAGTCTATTTTCAGCTCATTTGAACAGTTTGATGATGGTTTTGGACAGCTGGAGTCTAGGGAGGAGTTTTTTTATGTGTTAATTCAACTTCCAATAGCAAAGGACCATGAAATGAAGAGTACATGATGGTCAGAATGTTCAATGAATGTAAAAGACATATGCCTAAAAAACAGGGTTTGGTTTCCTACTTTTGAGGAGGTCAGCAAAGTGGTCATGAAGAGTTGAAGCCCATCATCCAAATTCAACCATGTGATGACATCCTTGTTAATGATGTAATTTCAAGTAGATAGTGTTTTTAGGATAAGGTTATTAAAGATAGTAATAAGGAGTTTGAGTCCTAGTTGAAATAGGACTGTCAAGTAGGATAGGTGTTTGTTTGTCATAAATTTCATGTTTTATGGTTTTGCAAGGTGTAAATAGTTATAAATTCGATGTATCTAGCCTAAGAGGAGATCATCTGATGTTTTAAGATGTCTATTAAATGCCAAGAGGTCGAATTAGCAAGGGGTTGGAGACTTTTTGGCAAAACTGGTGCATATTGTAAAAACACTGTTTCAGCTAATGCAGAGAGCTTCTACTTGACCAACTTTAGATTTAGAAGGGGTTTTTAGTGTTTTCCTGTTCTATCAGTGTTTCTTGTATATCTTATTTACAGTGGTTTTCATCTATATTACTCAAAACTCATCTTTATATGCTCTGACTTCTTTTATAAATGGACTAACTGTGTTTTTACATGTTTCAAGTGTATGTCTCATGACTAAAAACCCTGATATGCCTCAACTTTCATGTCAATTAGATTCACTGATTTTCTGAGATTGCTTTAATTCCATAAGCCCAATGTATACATGCTAATGTTGGTTTCAACCTATAGGTTGGAAAATGTTATCTAAGCATAACACTTTGTAAAGCTTTGGATTGACTGATATATACAGTAACATACAACTTTTCTTCACCTGAGATTCTTAGTGTATTTTCAATGTGTTTTATGCCCTATCTTTGAAATGTTTCTCTTCCATAGCCTTGATGTCTCATTACTCAGAATTCATGTATTACATCCTCTGACTTCCTTTGAACTTTCAATTTATTGGGATTTTCCTTAATGTGTTACCCTTTCATTGAAATATATACAAGCCTCAGCTTCCACTAGAAGAGCTATTGTTATATTTATCCCTGTCACTAACTCCATAGCCCAATAGTAGCAAGCCTCCATCTTTTCAACTTGTAAACATACAAAATCAAAACACATATATTTATCCATCTATATACATCTTTACTCAATATAATTAACCTTTGAGAGAGCCCTCTTAGGTTGAGGAGGCTAAGACTCAATCAAAAGATTGGTTTGAAAGAGTTACACTGAAGTTGTTTGATCAGTAGCCAATTAGGTACTGATTTTGTGATAACACCATGCTTGATCTTATAGAGCCATTTTGAGGTGACAACAGATTTGTCCTCCGGTCTTGGGACCACTTCCCAAATATCATTCTTCATAATGGACTCATATTCTTCATGCATAACATCCTTCCAAACTTTTTGTTTTGAGGCTTCTTCAAATGTTCCAGGCTTAGATTGTACTATCGTACTCATGGCTGCTGGATACCCTTGGTATCTCTTCAGCTTCTTGCTTTCATGGAATTTCGCCCTTGGGGTAATATGTCATTCAACATCTTCGAGAGTATCCCGAAGCCATGAGGGTCTTCTCTTATTTGAAGGAGGTGGATCAATGGGATCCATAGGCCCTTCAACATCAGGCATTAGGGTCAACCTTCGGCTCTTCCAACTTCCCTACTTTTTCATCTTCTTTTTCTTCCTTGGAGCTAGGAATATTTCTTACTTTCTTGAGGGCAACATCTTGATCGAAGGTGACATCGTGGCATATCTCCACTTCTCTTTGACCAAGAACATAGATTCTATATGCCTTCAAAGTTTCATTGTAGCCCACAAACATTCCCTTCTTTCTAGAAGCATCCAGCTTCCTTCTCTTTTCTTTTGGCACATGAAAGTAAACAGGACAACCAAAAACTCTTAAATGAGAAACATCAGGTTTCTTACCAGAGAAGAAACTCAATTGACTCATACTCAGTCCCATTGTTGATCCTAAAAACTTTGATTTTCTTCTCGGTTTGATTTTCCACCAAGGCCTTGAAGGTACGGAACCATTTGAATGCTTCGTCCTTCTTCTTCAAAAAATATATCCAGGTCTTGCGGGAGAAGTCATCTGTAAAATTCATGTAATAGGAAAATCCTCCCAAGGATGTCACAGGCAGCATACCAGGTAAGTCAGAATGTATCAACTGCAAGATATCAGTTGTCTTTGTGACACTTGAGGGGAATGGTCCCCTTGTATACTTCCCTTCGACACAACCCTGACATATACCTTCATGATCATCTCTCAATTCGGGCATCCCTAGCACCACCTTCCTTGCTTCGGGAAGGGCTTTGTAATGTAGGTGTACAAACCTCTGGTGCCATAACTCTGTTTGAAGAGTTGTATCACATGTCATAGCCCCCAATGGACTTCCTCCAACCGGGTAGAGTGTATCTACTCTAGAACCAATAGAAAGAGTTCCTTGAAGTTCTTCTTCCATATAAGTACCTTTCCATCAACGAATGACACCTTGAACCTTTTTTCTTCCATTGCTGAAATGGACAGAAGGTTCTTCTTCAAATTAGGTACATATAACACATCTTGTAATTGGATGACTTGACCTTGAGATAAATGGAGGGTCACAATCCCTATCCCTTTCATGAGGTAGGTGGCATTATCTCCAAGGATAATTTCCAAAGTAGTATCCTTCTCAACCAAATCAGAAAGGGCTTATTTATAACCAGTAAGGTTCCTTGAAGCACCACTATCAATTAACCAAACATACAGGGTGTCGGGTGGAGATGCAGCAGTGAGGGAAGATACAAGAATAAAATCATTTCTCTTATTATCAACAACATTAGACTCATCATACCTATAATTTCATGACCTCTTGAAACGTTGCCTATTTCCATTACGATCAAAGGGAGCCTTCCTTTTTCCTTGGAACCTGTTATTCCTACCATTCCTTCTCGAGTTGTTTTTGTCATCATCCCTGGGAGAGTCCCTTTTATTAGGGCACTCTCTTACATAGTGACCAGACTTGTTACAAGTGTAACCTCTTCCCTTCCTTCCTTTGGGCCTCTTTCTACCACGGTTTTGATTTCTCAAGTCACCACATTTCTTCTTCTTTGCATGAGAGGCGAAGGCAGTAGGGTCACTTCCATTACATAATCCATCATTCTTGTTTCCTCTTGAGTGCATCTCGTCAATATTTCATCAAAATCAGGAATCAAATTATTATTGAGAATAGTGGTATTGAATACATGCCAATCACAGGGGAGACCTCCAAGTGCAGTGAGAACCATCTCTCGTGTAGAAATTTGAATAACTGATATGTTATCCACCGAGATTCTCCTGATCACACACTATTTTAGCTTCATGCAGAATACAGAATCTCTTCTATCATTTATCATCACATGCGGAAATAAAATCAATTGCATGCACACATTAAAGCCATAAAAATTCACACATATGAACACAGTATTTCATGGGAAAGCTTAAAGCTGAAAACCCCCAACTATCTGTATATTATACATGTCATGGAGATCATGTAAAAATCATAGTAAAAAGCTCTTTGCAAGCTCTCATGCACTACCTCCTTCTTTACACACTATCCAGAAGCTAGATCAGCAAAACTCATGCTCCAACCTTTCGCCACTTGATAGCCAACTTGAATTGCGTGTTTCAATGCTATGGGATGGTCTCTTTATACAGATAAACCACCTAGATTGAACTGCACAATCCTCATTGATTACTCCACCTATCTGTGTGTTGCAAATATGCAACAGTATAGTCACAATTGATAGTTAACCTGCTCTTTCACCTATCTCTGCACTAGTCTCCACTGAAACTGTCCATGTACTGAAGTTAAATAATGTATTCTTTAGTTGATTAATGAGTTTATAATTAGTGAGTAAATTAATAAATAATCCACACCACTCTCACTAATTGTATCAATTAGTTAAACTAGATACAAATAGCTCAACTATGTTTAGATTAGTTAAACTGAACACAACTCCATTAACTCCTCATCAACTCCACCAAACTCTGCCACATGAGTTCCAACTGAAGTCAACCATGCAATAGCTCAACTAAACCCTAGGAATAGTGTAATTCCTTCTGTCAGCTGCATGTGCCACATCCGTAGCTCGAACTAAAGTGCTACAAGAGGATAAGATAATGTTTATAGTCAAAATATTATTAAGAGCTAATAATATTCGACATATCTATTTTTAGACTAGCAATCTAAAAATAGACTCTGCCCAATATGTATAAAAATAGAAGTCCATCTATTTTTCCAACTTGACCAACCATCCATAAATAACATCCCGCAACTTATAGAATATGCTCCATATGTCTAAAAATAGACTTTGCGACAAAAATCACATGTGTGGTCCCCACCTAGTTTAGGTGATCACTTTCCAACTAGGATCAGGAAAGATGTTTCAGGAGGCCTCCTTCACTGTTTCTTGTTGCCATTTTCAACACTCCCTCTCAAAAAGAAAGGACTGTCTTTGCATGCGACATGCAACTCCATGCATTCGCCCTGCAACCTCCACAAGCGCCATGCAACTTCATGCATGCGACATGCAACTCCATGCATTCGCCATGCACCCTTTGCATGTGCCATCTACGAAACTGAATAGGCTCCAAACACCTCAATCAGTCTGATGCATCTAGCATCTATCATCAAAGTCTTCGACCTCTGCTTAGCTACTGCACATGTCATCAAGAACCACTGCGCTGTTGAACTCTTTGCACCCATGCACTCTTGCACTTGCTGTCAACTCTGATCCGCGCTCCAGTATCCGACACTGTCACTTTGATCTGCCTGCATCACTCCAACTGATCATGCTACTGCTGCGCTGTGGGCACCTCGTAGCTAGGTTCAACTCATGAGATCCACACCATCTCATGAATCCTACCTAGAAATCTCCTCTTGGGATTATTCATGCATGTCGCCCCACCTCTCACCTGGTGGTATAGCTGCATGCACTCCCTCTGCCCATCTGGCATGAAATTTCTCTGCATGAGTGGTTTCTCCCACTCCATGATCCTCTTGTGGCTGCTCCACACCCCGAGGTTCACTTTCACCTGCATGCAAAACTTGCTCCCTCTCAAGCATCAATTGCATGTCTTTCTCCCGCTTCCCAACAGTAGGAAGCTCCGTAGAAATCCCATCTACATCAAATCTATAAAGATTCTTCTGCATCTCCAGTTGTGGCTGCTCCACAACCTTCCGAGACTGCTTCTCACGCTGCATGTTGAGAGGCTCCCTCTCAACCACCAAGTCACTAACCTCTGCTTTTCTCTTCAAAGCTTTGCATGCACCTTGTACCTCAGTGCATGTAGATTCTTGGCTCGCGCACATTGCAATTGTCCCGCCGTCGCAAAATTTTCTAACAAAAGAGCTAATTTTAAACCGATGATATCTCCCTCATCCGAGCTCCGATTCGACCGATTGTTTTTTTCAATTTGGGTATTTTTTCGCAAGGAATCCAAATATGTTATTTTTTTCTGAAAATATTTCACCAAAATTTTTCAGATATTCCCTACAAACTCGCGCACCCAAAAAAATTCTCGCTCTCATTCCATGTAGAAAATTATATAACACAGCAATTCTTCTGTGGACAATTTGTGGCAATTCCGGCTTTCTCCATCTTTATGTTTCTTGAGTTTATCCCAAAACTCAACCGCTTCAATGCTTTGCAATTTCTCCAATGATCAATATCGCTCCGATACCATGTAGAAATTTGAATAACTGATATGTTATCCACCGAGATTCTCCTGATCACACACTATTTTAGCTTCATGCATAATACATAATCTCTTCTACCATTGATCATCACATGCGGAAATAAAATCAATTTCATGCACACATTAAAGCCATAAAAATTCACACATATGAACACAGTATTTCATGGGAAAGCTTAAAGCTGAAAACCCCCAACTATCTGTATATTATACATGTCATGGAGATCATGTAACAATCATAGTAAAAAGCTCTTTGCAAGCTCTCATGCACTACCTCCCTTGCTACACACTATCAAGCTAGATCTAGCAAAACTCATGCTCCAACCTTTAGCCACTTGATAGCCAACCTGAATTGTCTGTTTCAATGCTATGGGATGGCCTCTTTATATAGATAAACCACACAGTTGAACTTCACAATCCTCGTGTTCACTCTATATCTGTGTCATTTTAAATCCCATAAGTATAGTCACAATTGATAGTTCAACCTGCTCTACACTGTTTTTAAGTCTCCACCGCATCCATGCCCTTGGGTGCTTTAGTATTCTTTGATTGATTTATGAGTTTACATTGTGATAATGTAATTAATTACACTCCTCTTACTAATTAATATCTAACTAGTTTAAACTTGGAGTGTTAAAGCTCATATGTTCAGATAGTTAAGCTGAAACCACCTTCCTCATACCCAATCTTATCTCCACCAAACTCTGTCACATGAGTTCTAACTAAAGTCTTCATGCAATAGCTCCACTTGACCCTCAGGAATAGCATAATTCCTTCTGTCAGCTGCATGTGCCACATCTGTGCACTTAACTGAAGTGCTCCAAGAGGATAAGATAATGTTTAGAGTCCAAATATTATTAAGAGCTAATAATATTCGACATATCTATTTTTAGTTTGGCAATCTAAAAATAGATTCCGCCCAGTATGTCTAAAAATAGAAGTCCATATATTTTTTTCGACTTGACCAACCATCCACAAATAGCATCCTGCAACTCATAGAACATGATCCATAGTCTAAAAATAGACTTTTCGACAAAATCACATGTGTGGTCCCCACCTAGTTTAGGTGATCACTTTCCAACTAGGATCAGGAAAGATGTTTCAGGAGGCCTCCTTCACTGTTTCTTGTTGCCATCTTCAACACTCCCTCTCAACAAGAAAGGACTTTCATTGCATGCGACATGTAACTCCATGCATTCGCCCTGCAACCTTCACAAGCGCCATGCAACTCCATGCATGCGACATGCAACTCCATGCATTCGCCATGCACCCTTTGCATGTGCCATCTGGCTGAATAGGCTCCAAACAACTCAATCAGTCTTGATGCATCTAGCATCTATCATCAAAGTCTTCGACTTCTGCTTGGCCAACTGCACATGTCATCAGGAACCACTGCGCTGTTGAACTCTTGCACCCATGCACTCTTGCACTTGCTGTCAACTCTAATCCGCGTTCCAGTATCCGACACTGTCACTTTGATCTGTCTGCATCACTCCAACTGATCCTTGCTACTGCTGCGCTGTGGGCACCTCGTAGCCAGGTTCAATTCATGAGTTCCACACCATCTCATGAATTCTACCCAGAAATCTCCTCTTGGGATTATTCATGCATGTTGCCCCACCTCTCACCTGGTGGTATAGCTGCATGCACTCCCTCTGCCCATCTGGCACGAAATTTCTCTGCATGAGTGGTTTCTCCCACTCCATGATCCTCATCTTGTGGCTGCTCCACATCCCGAGGTTCACTTTTACCTGCATGCAAAACTTGCTCCCTCTCAAGCATCAATTGCATGTCTTTCTCCCACTTCCCAACAGTAGGAAGCTCCGTAGAAATCCCATCTACATCAAATCTATAAAGATTCTTCTGCATCTCCAGTTGTGGCTGCTCCACAACCTTTCGAGACTGCTTCTCACGCTGCATGTTGAGAGGCTCCCTCTCAACCACCAAGTCACTAACCTCTGCTTTTCTCTTCAAATATTTGCATGCATCTTGTACCTCAGTGCATGTAGATTCTTGGCTCGCGCACATTGCAATTGTCCCGCCGTCACAAAATTTTCTAACAAAAAGAGCTGATTTTAAATCGATGATATCTCCCTCATCCAAGCTCCGATTCGACCGATTTTTTTTTTCAATTTGGGTATTTTTTCACAAGGAATCCAAATATGCTATTTGTTTCTGAAAATATTTCACCAAAAATTTTCAGATATTCCCAACAAACTCGCGCACCCAAAAATTCTCGCTCTCATTCCATGTAGAAAATTATATACAATATGCATGTATATTTCCGGCTTTCTCCATCTTTATGTTTCTTGAGTTTATCCTCAAACTCAACCGCTTCAATGCTTTGAAATTGCTCCAATGATCAATATCCCTCTGATACCATGTAGAAATTTGAATAACTGATATGTTATCCACCGAGATTCTCCTGATCACACACTATTTTAGCTTCATGCATAATACAGAATCTCTTCTACCATTGATCATCACATGCGGAAATAAAATCAATTGCATGCACACATTAAAGCCATAAAAATTCACACATATGAACACGGTATTTCATGGGAAAGCTTAAAGCTGAAAACCCCCAACTATCTGTATATTATACATGTCATGGAGATCATGTAACAATCATAGTACAAAGCTCTTTGCAAGCTCTCATGCACTACCTCCCATGCTACACACTATCAAGCTAGATCTAGCAAAACTCATGCTCCAACCTTTAACCACTTGATAGCCAACCTGAATTGCCTTTTCAAGCTATGGGATGGCCTCTTTATATAGATAAACCACTTGGATTGAACTTCCTGACCACTCATTGATTACTCCACCTATCGTGTGTTAACGGAAATAGCAACAGTATAGTCACAATTGATATTTAACTTTGCTCTTTCACCTATTCTTAGCGGTGCTCCCATGAAGCATCCCGTACGCGGGATTACGACCACATTCTTTAGTTGATTTATGAGTTTATAATTAGTGAATTAATTAATAATTAATTCACACCACTCTCACTAATTGTATCTATTAGTTAACTTGGATACAAAAAGCTCAACTATGTTTAGATTAGTTAAACTGAATACAACTCCACTAACTACAATGCAGATCCTGTTGAGGTTTTTGTTGTCTTTGCAAGCTGCAGCAAGTGGAGGCTAGATATTTTCAGATCTAGGCCATTTGAGTACCCCTTTTTAGTGGAAGAGGCTTCTACTTCATTGGGAGGGAGTATTGGATGTCTTGAGATTCATTTTCATATATTGGCATGTGGCCAACCACATTTTTATCCCTGCAGCGAAGTTTTACTTCCAGATCTGCGTTATTCCTGTAGGTGCAGTTGCAGGGTGTTTTGGCACACCATTTGGAGAATTGGTTTTCAAGTGTTGGGGATCTACCCTTCACTTTGGAGATCTTTTGGAGGGGATCATTTTCTTGTTCATATCAAATTGGGTCCACTTTCTAGATCTATAATTTTTAGTAGATCTGCAGACTTAGATCCCATAACTACAACTTGTACATGGTGTAATGCTGAAAACCCCAAGGGGATTTTGAAGAGGAGCCTAGATAGTGTATGGATCTGTTATAGATATTAATTTTCATGCAATTATCTGCTCTATATCTAAATTGTAATCTACAGTTGTTACAGCTCAATAAAATAACGTTGTAAGGCTTTTTCCAATCTTAATATATGGTTGCAACACCTCATTTTGAGGATTTTCTTCTATTGGAGACTTCTATTTCATGTTATACATCTTATGGGCCATCTTGTACATCTATTTTGCTGGTGTAAATACAAATGAAGGGTATCCATATTGGCCTCCTGCTTTGGCTATGATGATATGTGTTATTTTTCTATTATTCTGCATTATATTACTGCATTCCCCATTTGGGAATATTATAGTGGTATCAGAGCATCATCTTGGCACAACCTGTGCTTTCTAAGAAGCCAATATGTCTTCTGAAGAAGAAGAGCCTCTTACTGACAGAGAGAAGAGGTATCTAAGGAGAAGGCAGAAGAAGTTTGATTACACAAATGATAATGAAGACAAGGGTAAAGCCCCTTTATCTAAAGGTGAAGATTGTTGAAAATGGAAAGAACAGTGAAGGAGGCCTCCTAAAACATCTTTCCTGATCCTAGTTGGAAAGTGATCACCTAAACTAGGTGGGGACCACACATGTGATTTTTGTCGAAAAATCTATTTTTAGACTATGTCTATTTTTAGACATATGGAGCATGGTCCAGGGATTGCAGTATGTTATTCTTGGAGTATTGGTCATGTTGGTAAAAATAGATGGACATCTATTTTTTTGGACCTATAGGTCGAAGTCTATTTTTAGACTGCCTATCCTAAAAATAGGGGAGTGAAATATTATTTACCCTTAATAATATCTGGACTTTAAACTTTACTTTACTCTCTTGGAGCACTTCAGTTTGACCCCCGGAGGTGGGGCATGCAGCTTCCAGAAGGATTTACACTTTTCCTATGAGTTAGGTGAGCTAATGCATGGTTGAATTCAGTTAGAGCTCAAGTGGCGAAGTTCGGTGGAGTTGATGCGACAGTTAATGGAGGTGGTGTTCTGGTTAACTAGTTGAACTAGTTGTATTTAGTTTAACTGGCTAATACACTAGAGATGAGTTGTGTGAATTAAATATTATTTAATTCACAAAGTATTAACTCATTATTCAACTAAAGAACACATCATTTTAACTCAGTGCATGGACAGTTCAGTGGCGACAAGTGAAAGAGGTAGATGAAAGGGTTGAGTTAGCTATCAGTTGCGACATCAGTTGTGCATGAGATTTGCACCACACTTGGAGGAAATTACCAATGAAAATTGCGCAGTTGGAGCCGGTGAGATTCGAACCTGGATATCTATTTAGACCATCCTTGATTGCGCAATAGAGGCAGAGAAGTAGTGGGTGCGTTTTGAACCTGTGACTTGTTCAAAACCAAGCTAGTTTTTGTGTAGCTTTGGGAGATAGTACTAAGTACTTGTGAGGAGTTTGTACTATGTATTTTCTGCATGTTCTCTCCATTTATAATATACTATAGCTGGGGGTTTTCAGCTATAAGCTTTCCCCATACATACTGTGTTAATGTGTGTGATGATTTGATGTGCTATCGCTTCTATTCTTTCCGCATGTGACAATTAATTGTAGAAGAGATTATGTGTTATGCATGAAATTCGAAATTGATGTGTGATCAGGTTAATCTCCATTGAATAAGTGATTTATTCAGCAAATTTCTACATTGTATCAGAGGAATATTAATTGTCAAGATCTATTACAGTGATTGCAAACTTATTTCCTCGGACAGAGCTTGCATACGGGCCAGATAGCCTCCGAATTCATCTTTCTTCGGAAAGTGAAAGGTCTGGTAAAAGCCCATGCAGTCAATCTCTGATTTGGAAATAATTTGTTCTCAAGTGTAGATCGGAAGTGATTGAGTTATCAGCTGGTGGTGAAATTCGAATTTGCAAATTTGTGTTCTTGGTGCTGCGGCGAAAATGTCTTTCAACGATTTGCGACTAGAATATGCCTTGGAAGGCAGTTCGAATTATGTTGCATGGAAGGACCACATGGAGGCTGTATTAGATTATAATGGGTTGTTGGAATTCGTGGAGAAAGAGATTTCCAAAGCCTACTTCTAATGATGTTGTTGTTGTGGAAGCCTGACGAAAGAAACAAGCGAAGTGTCGAAGGATTCTGTTGGAGGGCGTAAAGGATCACATTGTATCCAGCCTGCATGGAAAGGCTTCTCCATATTTGATGTGGAAAGCTTTGACAGATCTGTACCAAAGCAAGAGCGACCAAAGGAAGCTGGCGCTCAAGGATAGACTAAGAAACATCAAAATGGAGAAAGGCGACAGCATCGCAAAATACCTCACGAAGTTCACTCAGTGCAGAGATGAGCTGGGAAGTGTGGGTGTGACTGTTGAAGAAGAGGACTTGGTTGACCTGGATCTCCTTGGTCTTCCGAAGGCTTGGCATTCCTATCAGCATAGTGTCAATGGTCGGGAGAAGTTGCCGGGATGGGAGTGACTGTGGTCGGATCTCATGCAAGAGGAGATCAGGAGGACTACCAGGGACGGATCTTCATCAAAGGCATATGATGAAGAAGATTGTGCTTTGGCTGCCAAAGAAAGGAAGGGGAAGGGCAAGGAGAAGGCTTTTCAATCCGGTGCAGATGGTAAAGAGCGTGACATGTCCAAAGTGAAGTGTTTTCACTGTCACGATCATGGACATTACGCCAGGAATTGCCCAAAGAAGAAGAAGAATAAGCAGGCTGCTGGAGCTGCAGCTGGTGAGGCTCTTGCCTCGCAATTTGAGCTGGACTTCTCATTGATCGCATGCATTTTGTCTAGTGCATTGGGATCTGGGTGGTATATTGATAGTGGCGCTTCCTTTCACATGACGGGAGATGCAAATATTTTCAGTGACTTGGTGGAGAAAGGTCTCCAGATGCATGTTGAGTTGGGCGACGGTGGACGATACAATGCGACCGACATTGGTACCATAACCTTTCAGAGGGAGTCAGGTAAACTCATTCTCTTACAAGATGTATTGCATGTACTAGGTCTAACAAAGAATCTGATCTCAGTCGCAATGTTAGAGGTTAAAGGGTATGAAGTTGTCTTTAGAGAAGGAAAAGTTTTCCTTCGGCACAAGGCAACGGGACAAGTCAAGAAGGTTGGGATTCGAGCAAAGAATCTCTACAGACTTGAAGTAGATGGGATGTCTATGGAGCTTCCTACTGTTGGGAAGCGGAAGGAAGACATGCAACTGAAGCTTGAGAGGGAGCAAGTGTTGCATGCAGGCGAGAAAGACATGCAACTGAAGCTTGAGAGGGAGCAAGTTTTGCATGCAGGTGAAAGTGAACCTCGGGGTGTGGAGCAGCCACAAGAGGATCATGGAGTGGGAGAGACCACTCATGCAGAGAAACTTCGTGCCAGATGGGCAGAGGGAGTGCATGCAGCTATACCACCAGGTGTGAGGTGGGGCGACATGCATGATTAATCCCATGAGGATATTTCTGGGCAGATTCATGAGATGGTGTGGATCTCATGGATTGAACCTGGCTACGAGGTGCCCACAGCACAGCAGTAGCAAGATCAGTTGGAGTGATGCAGGCAGATCAAAGTGACAGTGTCGGATACTGGAGCGCGGATCAGAGTTGACAGCAAGTGCAAGAGTGCATGGGTGCAAGAGTTCAATAGCGCAGTAGTTCCTGATGACATGTGCAGTTGGTACCAGCAGAAGTTGAAGACTTTGATGATAGATGCTAGATGCATCAAGACTGATTGAGTTGTTTGGAGCCTATTCAGTTTCAGAGGAGTTGCAGAGCAGATGCATGGAGTTGCATGGCGCTTGTGAAGGTTGCAGGGCAAATACATGGAGTTGCATGTCGCATGCAAAGACAGTCCTTTCTTGTTGAGAGGGAGTGTTGAAAATGGCAACAAGAAACAGTGAAGGAGGCCTCCTGAAACATCTTTCATGATCCTAGTTGGAAAGTGATCACCTAAACTAGGTGGGGACCACACATGTGATTTTTGTCGAAAAATCTATTTTTAGACTATGTCTATTTTTAGACATATGGAGCATGGTCTGGGGATTGCAGTATGTTATTCTTGGAGTATTGGTCATGTTGGTAAAAATATATGGACCTCTATTTTTTGGACCTATAGGTCGAAGTCTATTTTTAGACTGCCTATCCTTAAAATAGGGAAGTCAAATATTATTTACCCTTAATAATATTTGGACTCTAAACTTCAGTTTACTCTCTTGGAGCACTTCAGTTTGACCCCCGGAGGTGGGGCATGCAGCTGCCAGAAGGATTTACGCTTTTCCTATGGGTTAGTTGAGCTAATGCATGGTTGAATTCAGTTAGAGCTCAAGTGGCGGAGTTCGGTGGAGTTGATGCGACAGTTAATGGAGATGGTGTTCTAGTTAACTAGTTGAACTAGTTGTATTTAGTTTAACTGGCTAATACACTAGAGATGAGTTGTGTGAATTAAATATTATTTAATTCAAAAATTATTAACTCATTATTCAACTAAAGAACACATCAGTTTAACTCAGTGCATGGACAGTTCAGTGGCAACAAGTGAAAGAGGTAGATGAAAGGGTTGAGTTAGCTATCAGTTGCGACATCAGTTGTGCATGAGATTTGCACCACACTTGGAGGAAATTACCAATGAAAATTGCGCAGTTGGAGCCAGTGAGATTCGAACCTGGATCTCTATTTAGACCAGCCTTGATTGCGCAATAGAGGCAGAGAAGTAGTGGGTGTTTTTTGAACCTGTGACTTGTTCAAAACCAACCTAGTTTTTGTGTAGCTTTGGGAGATAGTACTGAGTACTTGTGAGGAGTTTGTACTATGTATTTGCTGCATGTTCTCTCCATTTATAATATACTATAGCTGGGGGTTTTCAGCTATAATATTTCCCCATACATACTGTGTTAATGTGTGTGATGATTTGATGTGCTATCACTTCTATTCTTTCCGCATGTGACAATTAATTGTAGAAGAGATTATGTGTTATGCATGCAATTCGAAATTGATGTGTGATCAGGTTAATCTCCATTGAATAAGTGATTTATTCAGCAAATTTCTACAAAGATGAAGATAAGAATTTTCCTAAGATCCTTCTTAGAGCCATGCAAGATCTTGCTAGAGAGATCAAAGAGATGAGAATGGATAGAATAAAGGAATCCCCTAAAGGATTTAATCTTGGAGAAGACTCTAGCATGTCTCATCATTGGAATGATCAACCAGTGCATCAACCACAAGTTTCCTAATGCTCTACCATGCCTACCTTTTTGGTTGTGGGAAATGAAGGGTTTCAAGAGCATGAATCCCTTGAAGACTATTTTGAAGAATATGAGTCTCAAAATAATATATTCAAAGATAACTTGAGTTTTCAAGATTTTTTTCACATAAAGGACAATAGAATACCAAGCCATCATCATAGAGGTGGTGTATTCATTCAGAATCATGATTGACACCACACTATGGGCAGATTATTTTTACCCAACTTTGATGGGTCATCTAAGTGTTTTTCCAAATATTGGGTAGAAAAACTTGACATATACTTTCAGTTGAACAAGGTTCCAAAGATGGAGGCTATCAAGATTGCAGTGTTGCACCTTGAAGGTGAAGCACATGACTGGTGGTTCCATGGCTTGTCTACATTAGGTCATGCCAATGTGACTGCTTATTCAGAGTTCACTAGAAGGCCGGTGGAAATATTTGATAGAAGAGATCCAGAGGCACCATTCATGATCCGTGCAAAGTTGAAACAATCAAGTAATACAAAAACTTATATCTCTGAATTTTTAAGACTTTCTGTCATGGTTCCTGATTTGTCTGTAGCAAGAAGTGTGTACATGTTCATTGATGGTTTAGATGAACCTCTTCATGGGTTGGGTAAATATACCAAGCCCACTACCCTACATGATGCTATTGAAAGGGCTAGATACCTTCAAGATGCCTTGCCAAAAGTAAAGGGGAAGGAAGAAAAAGTTGCTCCTTCCAAGGAGAGCTCATACAAGAAACCTCTTGATGATGAAGTCCGAAGAGATATAAGAAGAAGGAAGCTTTTCTTCACTTTCCAAGAATCATGAGCACCTGGACATATATTTTCTGCTCAAAAAGCACATTACATAGAGTTCTTCTCAGATGATGAGGAGGAAGAAGAAGATGAACCAAGAAGAGGTCACAGTGCTGACACTGCAGGAGGAAAGCCAACACCATCGGGAGATGGGAATGGAGAATTTTCTCCTATTGGAGGGGCTCTTGCATCTTTGAGAGGAGTACCTAACTATTTGACCTTAAGAGTTCAAGGTTCCATCTTGAATTAGAGGGTTTCTGTTTTGGTTGATAGTGGGGCTACCCACAATTTCATTGATGCCCAACTAGTGCAAAGGAGGGAAATACCAACTGATTCTTTTGAGGGATTCTCTATTTTGGTCCCAGGAGATAGAACAATGCAATGCATGCATTATGTCCCATCAGTTTCAGTCACCATGCGGACTTATACATTGATTGATCACTTCTTTTTGGTTGACATACCTGACACCAATGTGATTTTGGGTGTCCAATGGTTGATTACATTAGGGAAATTCACCACTGATTGGGAGGCTTTAAAAATAGAATGGGTGGACAAAAAGAGTGGTAAGACTCAAATGATCGAAGGCATGCATACATATCCCTCACATACAACTTCCACCTAGAAAAAAAAGATGGATTTGCGCAATGGAAGCGAGGACCTTACAGTCCCATCTGTCATGCTCATGAGATTACTGCATGGGACACTATTATCTAGTGGCAAACCACCTAGGAGGCCACTTGATTCAGATCTTGTGGGAGATATCTCACAACATGATGCTCCAAGCATAGATCCAGGAGGGATGGGAGCATTGGAAGATAATGATACAGTGTTAGGAGTCTTGGGTAGGCTCAAGGAGGAGGGAGATCTTCTCCTAGTATCATCATCACCCACTCTCATTTCAGATTCTGCGCTATGGGAGGAGAAGCATGGAAGGAGGGATCTTCCAAGATATACCTTTGGCGTGGGATATTTCAAGGAGGAGAGCAGCCATATGACAGAAATTTATGTTGATAGATCATCAGCGCTGTCACTATGGGAGATTGATCCATATTGGAAATCCAAGTTGTTGGTGGATTATTCCAAGGATCTTCACACTTGCATGATACTTGATGACCAACTGCATGAAGAGGGATACTTAGTCCAAGAAGGAGTCATCTATTATCATGGTATGATCTTCTTGTCTAGAGCCTCCAAGCTCAAGGAGAAGTTACTACAAAGGGCCTATGAAGAGTTTTGTTTCAGCCATACATACTCCATGAGATTCTACAACATCATCATGAGGAGCTACACTTGGAAGGGCCTTGAAGGAGAACTATATCAGCATTTTCAAATATGCATGTAGCATCTAGAGATGGGGCAGCAACATACCTCTATGGAAGAGTTAATTCAACCATTTGTTTCTCTTTTTGAGGAAGGAGATAGATCTATGCACCACTCCATTTGTTTAAGGAGGAATTTTGGTGAAAAATGTGCTCATGTAAATAATGTTTTATTTGATTATTATTTGCATTATTTCACCATTTATATGCAGGTCATGAAGCCAAGGAGAAGTGTGGTAACTTATAAACTTCATGGCCAACTTTGGGCCACAAAAATTTCTAAACATGGCCTCTCCCTTGGAGGACAAAGAGAGATTTTGTTTCTTGATGGATGCATTCCTAAAGCACCAAATATATCTCACAGTTTCAGCCATAGTGAGATGAAATGTACAGCAAGTAAGTGGTGGGGAAACCACTTACCACATCTTCATATGATGCAGACAAGAAATGCACTGCACTGGTTCCACATCTGGGGCTATGACCCACCTCCATATGCACAAATTTCAGTTTGTATGTATGTAATTTAGATCCCATACATTGATGATGTACTTGTACATCTTATGGGAATGTATGGAGGGAGGATGGGAGGTATGTATGTGCCCTATTGGATGGATATTCTCCATGTATCTTATGCTACATGTTTTAGGGAGAACATTTGGCAAGCCATGTTTGTTTCATTTGAGCTATTCTCCTTATGGGATGGATTATTTGCATCTCATGAGAACGTTGGAGGAGCAATTCATGGAGGGATGGATTGGTGAACACGTAGCTTATGGAGGAAGCTTATCACATGTTGGTGTCACCAATGGAGGAGGAGAAGAGTTGCAGCACTCACCTTGTTAGTTGCTTCAGGATAAGCAACATTTGGGAGGGGAGGACTCTAATATTCCCAATTAGTCATGAGCTAATTGGAATATTCATTTTTGTTTTATTTATTTGTTTAAAGAATAAAAGTGTAAAGGAGGTCAATAATACTCCTAAATAATGAATAAATCAATGCCAAATGTAAAAATTCTGAATCTTGGCTGCTAAATCAAGCACCCTTAGGTGTGAAAGGGGCTGGACATTTTGACTGGGTCAACCTTGACCAAATCTACAGTGTTGTCTTGGAGGAGTGGCCATCAATGAGGCACAGCACAGTTTTAGATGGAGATGCCTTGTGTGAAAGGAGTGATCTCAATGGAAGTGGTTTAGGGTTTGCAAGCTCTTAACTTATAAAAGGAAGAGGATGGCAGCATTAGAAGGTTGTTGATGATATTATATTTTTTATTATATTGTCTGTTTAGAAATATATCATTCTCCTTATGTTTAGCTGAGAATTAATGTTGTTTAGCATTGGGTGTTCCTGGTCGGGAATCCCACATCTTCCCATTGAGTAGCTCTTGGGAGAGTTTGCATTGTATTGTCCACTATCCGATTGAAGGCCAAGCTTCTTCTGTCAACTACAACATGGATCTTGTTGAGGGTTTGGTTGTCTTTGCAAGCTGCAGCAAGTGGAGGCTAGATCTTTTCATATCTAGGCCATTTGAGTACCCCTTTTTAGTGGAATAGGCTTCTACTTAATTGGGAGGAGAGTATTGGATGTCTTGAGCTTCATTTTCAGATCTTGGCATGTGGCCAACCACATTTTGATCCCTACAGTGCAGTTTTACTTCCAGATCTACGTTATTCTTATAGATGCAATTGCATGGTGTTTTGGAAAACCATTTGGAGAGTTGGTTTTCAAGTGTTGGGGATCTACCCTTCACTTTGGAGATCTCTTGGAGGGGATAATTTTCTTGTTCATATCATATTGGATCCACTTTCCAGATCTGTAATTTTCAGTAGATCTACAGACTTAGATCTCAAATCTACAACTTGTACATGGTGTAATGCTGAAAACCCAAAGGGGATTTTGAAGAGGAGCCTATATAGTGTATGGATCTTTTATAGATCTGAATTTTCATGCACTTATCTACTCTATATCTCAAGTGTAATATATAGCTATTGCAGCTCATTAAAATAATGTTGTAAGGCTTTTCCAGTCTTAATATATGGTTGCAACACCTCATTTTGAGGCTTTTCTTCTATTGGAGACTTATATTTCTTGTTATACATCTTATGGGCCATCTTGTACATCTATTTTGCTGTTGTAAATACAAATGAAGGGTCTCCATATTGGCCTCCTACTTTGTCTATGATGATCAATGTTATTTTTCTGCTATTCTGCATTATATTGTTGCATTCCCCATTTGGGAATATTACACAATCAACGTTGGTCAATGTTGTAGTTTAAAAGCCCTAAACAGATCAATGCAGAAAACAGCAGGTTCACTCCACATGTGTGAGGGAAAAAGGCCTCCAAAGGCTATCGAACCAATCATATCACAATGAGAGAATGTGTGATGAGATGATGAGAAAATGACCCTCAAGTCTCTCCAATTTATATTCATCAATGAGGGTGTGTGACCCATCTCTTAGGCATGTGGGATAAATATGGTCGACCTTTCACATGTGGAAAATAAATTCAAAATAAATGTTCTGCTCATCCAATCAATATGACCTTTAGATCAATCTTGCACCTCTCCAAAAGAATAATCCAACAAAAATATGACCATCGTCATATGAGCAGTGCAACATGGAGTTTGGACCTAGCTGCCAAAAATTAACACTCCAAGTTGTCTTGTCCTTTCCCTGTCATAATATGCACCTCCAATCACCCTAAATGCATGGAATGATACCTTTCACCTCAACATCATAAGGGTATAATCACTCTCCAAAAGGAAACCTCTTACATATGGAAGGCTTGTAAATATATATAGGAGTGGGGTAAGTTGGGAGTTATTATCCAATTACCATTCTAAGGTTTTAGATCCACCTTTGATGGGAGGATGGGATCAAAGTATAAGGGATGGAAACTCCAAAGAGGTATAATATAGGATCTGAATGTTTTATCTGAGTTAAATGGTTACAACAGATTCTGGAAGCTTCTGGAAAATTAATCTTACATAATTTCTCTCTATTTCCAAAATTTCTAGAACCAACGCAGGTGAAAATGGGAGAAACTTGTAGGTGATCAATGTTGGCAACAATGGAGAAACCTGTAGGTGAATGTTTTTCATAATAATTTCAAGGAGTGTCGGTCCTAAAACTAGCTCAGATGATGTAGTTTCAGGCATAAATTTTGGGAAATTAAGGAGGCATACTTAGGGCTTTCTGGAATGATTTTGGAAAGGGGGAATATGATGTTGGTTTATAGCATTAAGAGTCCTAATGAATGGATGGGAAAAAATGGCCTATAACACTCAGCATTCCACCGTTCCTTGGTATGCACCCAATGTTCAATGTGGACTGCCTTCGGCCATACTTTCCATCAAACTAGACACATATGACATTGCAGAACAACTCACACCAATGGAGTTAAACCCATAATGAATGGAAACGACCACAACTAATCCGATCATGGACACACAGATCAAGAAAAAACCCTAATAGAGGATCCATATATATCGAGTTGTCAAAGCAGGTCATCTCCTTCACTCAGGAAAGTGGTTCACTAGGGACCAGGTTCAACAGAAATTTCCTCACCTCATGGAGGATCTGCATGCAATGGGGACCATTTATTACTAAGGAGGGAGGACTAATCCAGGTGGATATTGGTGGCCACCCGCATATTCCACCTATACCTCTAGTTGGTTTCATCAGTTTCCTTGTTTATAGCAACATTTACAATTTTTAGCAATTTTTCGGGACCAAAACTTTCAAAGCAATTTTAACCCCATAATCAACGTTTTTTAGGTCCGAAAAAACACAAATCTTGTAGTACTCGGAGAGATATTTCCAACAAGGTATCATACACACCAAATGGAGATAATATGACCAAGTTAAGACCTTGGGAAGTTGGATGCCCAACTAACCCCAACGGGGCCCACAAACTCTTGGTGTTCCATCTCTTGGGGTTAGGGTTTTGGTTGTTTAAGATTTTCCCTTCCTCGGATATATCTTTCTAACGATGTATTGTGTGCATCAAATGAGGATCATATGCCAAATTTACGACCCTGGGAAATTGATGTACCAATTTACCGCAACGGGGCCCACAGTTTGGTGTTTCATCTCATAGGGTTAGGTTTTTGGATGTTTAAGGTTTTCCATTGTTTCTTAAAAATAAATAGGCCTTCGATCCTCATTGTAACATAGTTAAGAGACATGTAGCCGTCACATATCTTCTATAAGATAAGCTATCATCACCCGAGCTAGTTTATTTCCATTATGTTTGTAAACATATTTAAGTTCTTTGATATTAATGAATGAAGTGTTATTTTTGTTGCATCTTTGTATTTGTTGTTATATTTTTTTTTGTAATATTCCTAAATAGCCCAAGCTAATAGGAATGTACAATTTTTCTCCATTTTCTTATTGCAAGAATTAATGTGTAAGGGAGGACAATAAAAACTCTTGAAACCAGTAAATAAATGAATGCCCAATGTGAAAAGGTTGAATCTGGGTTGCCTAAATAAAACCACCTTATGTGTGAAAGGGATTGTGACAATTGACTGGGTCAACAGGACCAAATCCAAAACGTTGTCCAGATGCAATGTACCTCCTAGATGCACAACGTAGATCTAGTTGGAGGCTACACATGTGAAAGGAGCTAAACCTTTGAGGTGGTTTAGGGTTTTGCAAGGTTTTCATCTTATAAAAGAAAGAGGAGAACAACATAAGAAGGTTTTTGAACATATTGTCTTGAAAGTATTTTTCTGTTTAGACACTTCTCATTCTCTAGCTGTTTAGCTAAGAATAGTGTTGTTTAGCACTTGGGTGTTCCTGATCGGGAATCCCACCTCTTTCCTTGAGAGGCCTATTGGAAGATTCTTGCATTTCTTGTCCACTATCAGGCATTTGGCCAAGCTTCTACTTCCAACTACAACGCAGATCCTGTTGAGGGTTTGGTTTTCCTTGTAAGCTGCAGCAAGTGGAGGCTAGATCTGTTCATATCTAAGCCATTCTAGTGCCTCTTATCAGTGGGAAAGCCTTCTATCCCCCTGGCAAGAGTGTAGTGGTTCATCAAAGCTTCAGATCCATACCTTGGCATCGGGCCAAACTGTACTTCAATTCAAAAACGCAGTATATCTTCCAGGAATGTGTTATCTGCAAGAGAAGAGTTGCAGGGAGTTTTGGCAACATTTGAGGAGTGATATCTAGTGATGAGAATTTGTCTCTCACTGTGGTGATCCATGGATTTTTGTTCTTATCCATGTAATATTCAGATATTATTTGAATACTCCTGTATAAGCTTCAGGAATTCTGCAGGAATCTGCAGATCTGCTGCATGAGTTCTCAGATCTACTCCATATGCTTCATGTTTTGTTGAAAACCGCAAGGGGTATGTAAAATAGAGACAATCTAGTGTACAAATCTGATATAGATCTAATATTTTGCACAAATATCTGTCCTAGATCTAAGTTTTAACCTACAGCTGCTGTTTACTCATAAAAACAACGATGTCAAGGCTTTGCAGTGAAATATATTGTTGCAGCACCTCTTTTAGATGGTTTTTCTTCATAAAGGTATCCATCTCTCTCTTATACATTGATTGGGCCACATTGTAAATCCGATTTTCCATTGTATAAGCTATTTTTGAGCTATCATATTGGTCTCTTGCTACTTCTATCTAAAACTGTGTTATTTTCTGGGCAGTGTTCTTTTTTATTGCTGCAGTCCCTTCTTTGGGCGGTTTTCAAGCCTTACTAGGTGTCGGAGGTCTGTTTAACCCACTTAGTTTGATTTGTTTCTGATCTCCTCTTGGATTTGGGTCTTATATTATCATATCTAATGGATCCAAGGGCTGATTTCATATTCTATAGTAGCCATTTCTGAAAAATGCGTTTTTCAGACATCCCTAGCTAGCAGTCCCAATTTGGGGATATTACAGTGGTATCAGAGCAACTATATTGGAACAACATGTGCTTTGCTTATTGAAGATCCAATATGTCTTTTCATGGAAATAAAATACTAATGAAGAAGTGTGGTTACACTAAAGACACAGAAGAAAAGGGAAAGATCCCTTTAACTGGAAGTTTGCAGAGAGAAGGGTTCTCTAAAACTCTTTCTCAAGCTATGCATGAACTGAAGGAAGAAATCTAGGGAATGAAGAGGGAAAAACATGTAGATCTCTCAGGTGTATTTTCATATCAAGAAAGCCCCAGTACTTCTTACTATGTGTGTGAGCATTCAGCCACACAACCTAATCTGCAACGTTGGAGCATACCTGCTTTCTTGTCAAAGAAAGGAGGAAAGGGAGGAACACCAAAGGAGGAATATCTTGGTGATTATCTCCAAGAATATGATTCTCTATCAGAGAGATTCAAAATGCATCTCAGTTTCCCAGAGTTCTGTCAACTCAAAGAAGAAAGATCCAGCAGCTACAGTAGAAGGAAAGGGTGCATGCAGCACACTTTGGGTAGATTCTCTCTACCTACTTTTGATGGGTCACCTAAAGACTCAGCCAAGTCTTGGGTAAGGAAGCTTGACACATACTTTCAATTGCATCAAGTTTAAGAAGAAGAAGCCTTGAGAGTAGTAGCGCTACATCTTCAAAGAAAGGCTTATGCTTGGTGGCTATTTGAGTTCTCTTCCTTGAAAGGGAGGAATATCTCTTCTTATGAAAAGTTCACTAGGAGACTAGTGAAAAGAGTTGATGTGAGACATTCTAAGACTTCTTGGGAAAAGAAAATCAAGCCCAAGAAATTTTAACCTTTGCATAAGTTGGAAGATTCCATGGAGCCAACTCCAGTCTTGAACACTGTTGAAAGGGTTGAAGATCTGTTGCACAATTTTCCAGAGGCAAAAGCCCCACTACAACAAGGTCTCTTTTCTCAAAGAAAAGACATGAGGGTTCCTTCTTCAGTAAGAGATCAAGGAAAAGGATCTCTTAATGATGAATCATTCCCCACTGATGAGGAGAAGGGAGGGAAAGAGTAGAGAAGATCCTCCAGCGCTGTGACAGTGGGAGGAGATATATTTTCCTTTAGATATGGAGATGAAGTAATGGCTTCCACTAGAGGGGCTCTTGCATATTTGCAAGGATTTCCTAAGGATCTTCCATATGGAGAACATGAGCATCATGTGTCTTTGCTAAAAGACAATGAGACAGAACAAAGGAGGGATCACAATGCTGACATAGCATAAGGTGATCCACTATCAGAAGAAAATGGAGCAATTGCTCCAATCAGAGGCACTCTTACACCACTAAGAGGGGTCTCCAAATTTCATGAGACTTCCACACATAAAACAGAGTTTAAATTGCACAGTGGAAGCAGGGACATGAGGATCTCATCTATCATGCATATGAGAAAGGTCCCTGAAATCTCATTATCTAGTGGCAAACCACCTGGGAGGCCACCTGATACAGATTCGGTGGGGAAGACCTTACAATATGTTGCTCCAAACTTATATCCATGAGGGTTTGGAGCACTTGAAGACAAAGCTACAACGCTGGGAGACTTGGGTAAGCTCAAGAAGGAGGGAAATATTTTTCCCCTATCATCATCACCCACTCTCTTTTCTGATCCTGCACTGTGGGACGAGAAGAAGGGAAGGAACAACCTTCCAACACGCATATTTTGCATAGGAGATGTCAAGGGAAGGATCATCAACATGAAAAATACTTTAGTTGATGCATCATCAGCACTGTCATTGTTGAGCAGTGTAGATTTGTATTGGAAATCCCAACTGCTAGTGGATTATTCCAAATATCTTCACACATGTATGATACTTGATGACCAACTGCATGAAGAGGGCTACTTAGTCCAAGGAGAAGTCATCTATCATCATGGTAGAATATTTTTTCCTAGGGATTCTAAGCTCAAGCATACTACAAAGAGCATACAAAGAGTTCTGCTTCAGCGATCTGTATTCCATGAGGATCTACAACATCATCATGAGGAGCTTTGATTGGGAAGGCTTGAAAGAGGAACTATATCAGAATTTTCAATAATGCATGAGCTATGTGGAGTTGGGGCAGCCATGTGACTCTATGCAAGATTCATCTCAGCGATCTCTTCCTTCTTTGGAAAGGGGAGAAAGATCCATGCACAACTCCATGTGAATGAGAGACTTTGATGGTAAAGGATGTGTTCATGTAAAACAAGTTTTATTTTCTGATTGTACATGTTCTTTTGCTATTTTTATGCAGGCCATGACTCCTAAAAGGAGCAATGTATCATGTAAATCTCATGGAAATGGTTGGGCCACTAAAAATTTTGGATTTGGCCACTCCCTTGATGTGCAAAGGGAGATTTATTTTCATGATGGGTGCTTCCCTAAGGCACCAAATTTATCTCACATTTCCTACAATAGTGAGATGACTTGGGCAGCAAGTAAGTGGTGGAAAAACCGCTTACCATATTTGGATCTGATGCAGACAAGAGATGCTCTGCGCTAGTTCCACATGTGGGACTATGACCCACATCCCTATGCAGAAATTTCTATTTGTATGTACATTGTTTTGATTCCCTATCTGGATGATGTACTTGTACTTTTATAGGGATGTATGGGGAAAGGAGGGAAGGAATGCATGATTCATATGGAACGGCTACTCCCCATGTACTTTATGTCTCATATTTCAGGCAGAACATTGGGCAAACCATGTTTGTTTCCTATGATCTATTGTCTTCTTATGAGATGAACTATTTGTATCTCATGAGAACTTTGGTGGAGCAAGTCATGGAGGGATGGTTTGGTGAACACTTAGCACAAGGAGGAATATTAACTCATGTTTGTGTCACCAATGGAGGAGGAGATGAGTTGCAGCACTCACCTTATATGTTTCTTGAGGAAAAGCAACATTTTGGAGGGGAGGAATGTAATATTCCTAATTAGCCCAAGCTAATAGGAATGTACAGTTTTGTTCCATTTTCTTATTGCAAGAATAAATGTGTAAGGGAGGACAATAAAAACTCCTGAAACTAGTAAATAAATCAATGCCCAATGTGAAAATATTGAATCTAGGCTACCTAAATAAAACCCCCTTATGTGTGAAAGGGATTGTGACAATTGATTCGGTCAACAGGACCAAATCCACAACGTTGTCCAGATGCAATGTACCTCCTAGATGCACAGTGCAGATCTAGTTGGAGGCTACACATGTGAAAGGAGCTAAACCTTTGAGGTGGTTTAGGGTTTTGCAAGGCTTTCATCCTATAAAAGAAAGAGGAGAACAACAGAAGAAGGTTGTTGAACATATTGTCTTGAAAGTATTTGTCTATTTAGACACTTCTCATTCTCTAGCTTTTTAGCTGAGAATAGTGCTGTTTAGCACTTGGGTGTTCCTGATCAGGAATCCCACCTCTTTCCTTGAGAGGCCTCTTGGAAGAGTATTTCATTTCTTATCCACTATCAGGCATTTTTCCAAGCTTCTACTTCCAACTACAATGCATATACTATTGAGGGTTTGGTTTTCCTTGTAAGCTGCAGCAAGTTGAGGCTATATCTGTTCAGATCTAAGCCATTCTAGTGCCTCTTATTAGTGGGAAAGCCTTCTATCCCCCTTGAAAGAGTGTAGTGGTTCATTAGAGCTTCATATCCACACCTTGGAATTAGGCCAAACTGTACTTCAAGTCAACAGCGCAGTATATCTTCCAGGACTGTGTTATCTGCAAGAGAAGAGTTGCAGGGAGTTTTGGCAACATTTGAGGAGTGATCTCCAGTGATGAGAATTTGTCTCTCATAGTGGTGATCCATGGATTTTTGTTCTTATCCATGTCATATTCAAATATAATCTGAATACTCCTGTATAAGCTTCAGGAATTCTATAGGAATCTGCAGATCTACTGCATGAGATCTCAGATCTACTCCATATGCTTCATGTTTTGCTGAAAACCCCAAGGGGTAAGTAAAATAGAGATAATCTAGTGTACAGATCTGATATAGATCTAATATTTTGTACACGGATCTGTCCTAGATCTGAGTTGTAACCTACAGCTGTTGTTTACTCATAAAAATAACGTTGCCAAGGCTTTGCAGTGAAATATATTGTTGCAACACCTCTTTTAGAGGGTTTTTCTTCATAAAGGTCTCCATCTTTCTCTTGTACATTGATTGGGCCACATTGTAAATATGATTTACCATTGTATAAGCTATTTTTGATCTATCATATTGGTCTCTTGCTACTGCTATCTAAAACTACGTTATTTTCTGGGCAGTGTTCTTTTGTATCATGAAATCCTCTCAAACATGGTTGAGAAGGAGTTTAATTTGAAAATCATAATTGGGTACAATTTAGTTCATCTTTTCAAAGGGTCTGGTTATGTTTCTTTTCATTTGGATTTTGGTGAAACCATTCATATACATTATGTGTTGTATATGTCAGGCTTGAAGAAGAATATTTTCTCCATTTCTACCATGGAAGACAAAGGATTTAGAGTTGCAAACATTAATGGAAATTTCCTTTCTTGGCCAAGGAAATCCAACTTTGGAGCAGCCTTCACACTTGGTTTCCAAAATAAAGGATTATATAGAGTTTGTAGACAGCCAATTCAATAATTGGTCCATGACATCACTAATCAACATGAGCTTTATCACTGGAGATTTTTGCACCTTCATGACAAGGCTTTACTTGATTTGAGTAGGATGGTTTCTAGGATTCCCGGGATTTAGGTGGATCATGAAGGTGTATGTCAGGGATGTGCTAGTGGAAATAATTTCAAGAGATAGTTCCCTTCTACAACTCATCCATTTTGATCTTTGTGGACCCATTTTGGCTCTTGAAGGATACTTATATTATCTTATCTTTGTTGATGAATTCTCACGTAAAACTTGGATCCACTATTCGAAGACCAAGGATCCAAATTTCGACATGTTCAGGGACTTCAAGGATCTTTTAGAAAATCAAACTGGAAATAAGAACAAGATCCTAAGGACTAATGATGGAGGTGAATACACTTCAAATGAAATCAAATACTTCTACAAATATTTCGGGATTAAGAAGGAAATAAAAACCTCAACAAAATGAAATTATTGAGAAGAAGAATAGGTCTATCGTGGAAGCATCCAAATCCATGATTCATGATCAAAAGCTTCCCATGTTTTTGTGGGGAGAAGCTACAAATATTATTGTGTATGTGCAAAATAGGATTCATCATCAAGCCTTGGGAGACAAGACTCCTGAATAAGTATTTACAGGTGTGAAACTAGAAGTTGGACAATTGAGAATCTTTGGTTGCCCTATCTACTTTCATGTACTAAAGGAAACAAGATCAAAACTAGAGGCTTCAGGAAATAAAGGTATGTTTTTTTCTTATTCTAAAAATTATAAAGGTTCCAGGATATATGTACTAGATCAAAGGAACATTGATTTTAGTTGGAATGTGACCTTTGATGAAAATGTTTCTCTTGGGAAAGTAAGGGACTCTTTGTCCTTGCCAGCACTAAGATAAGAGATGACATTATGGATGTAGATGTTGAGCCACCATGCCTGATCCTAACCTTTGTCCTTGTGCTGGCAAGGACAAAGAGTCCCTTGGAAAGTAAGGGACTCTTTGTCCTTGCCAGCACTAAGAGAAGAGATGAAATTATGGATGTAGATGTTGAGCCATCATGCACCCATGGATCCTTTGGATCCTCCTTGTTGTGATTCACCCACAAGGAAGAGACTCATGTGGCTTCGTGATACATTATAGGATGTAGAGAGACACTTAGCCTTGAGAGGCACCTTAAGAGAAAGAAATTAGCCTCACAAATATTATGGATATGTTGCCTTGATGAGTGACATTATACAATTTTTACTAAATTGTAGTTTTTAAGAATTTGTGAGGAACATGTTTGGATATATTCCATGGTTGAATAATATGATTCCATCATGAAAAATGATGTATGGAAACTTGTTTCAAGACCTAAGTGGAAGTCTATTGAAACTTCCAAGTGGATATACAAAATTAAGCATGAAGCTAATGGTAGTGTTGAGAAGTTCAAAGTGAGATTTGTGGCTAAAGGATTCTCCTAGAAAGAGGGAGAAGGTTACAATGAGGTATTTTCACTTATTTCTCGGTGCACTTCCATCTAGTCCATCATTACTCTTGTTGTTTATTAGGTTTGGAGTCTTCATTATATGGATGTGAAGACATCCTTTCTTCATGGCATACTTTAGGAAGAGGTGTACATAGAATAACCACAGGGCTTTGAGGAACATGATAGGGAAACCCATGTTTATATATTGAATAAATCCCTTTATTGTTTGAAGCAATACCCTGGGACTTGGTATTCTGAGATTGATGGATACCTGATGAAGCTGGGATTCACCAGAAGCAGTGCTGATCTAAACCTCTACTTCAAGGTTATCAAGGCATGCCTTTGATTTTGGTTTATATGTTGTTGACTTATTAATGATAGCAATAGAGCCTCTAATCATCCAATGTAAGAGGGAGCTTGCATTTGAATTTGAGATGAAATATCTCAAGTTGATGCACTATTTCCTAGGCTTAGAGGTGTGGCAAATACCTAGTAAGATTTTCCTCTATTGAAAAATGTAACTAGAGGCATTATTAATAATGAAATAAAATGTAATTTTCTTCATTCCTAAAGAGTCAAATGAGTCAAAAGGAATTTATTAAGAGTTAAAATAAATGTATTTGATTCAAGTCCAATTTGGAATTTTTGTATAGAAAAGAAGAAGAATTTTATTTTTGAGTCAAATAGTAAACACAAGACCAAGTCGGCCCTCCTTGGATAGGCCATCCTATGTGGGAGCCATTCAATGCTCCTGGATAGCTATAAATACAAGTCAACTCAACCTCTTGGAATCTCATTCATTCACTCATCACATCATGTCAATGTTTGTGCAAGAACAAGAAGAAAACCAACCAAAGTCAAAGGAGAGAGAAGAAAGTTAATGGAGAGAGAAAAGACAAGTTTTTTGGTGTAGTTTTTCTCTCATGTGTGAAGTTTTGTACGATTTTCTGAGACAGTTAGAGGGCCAAAATTTGGCCTCTATTGCAGGACCAAAATTTTATGTGGTTTGACCATATTTCATATATTTTGACCAGCATTGACTTTCATTAGCTTTAATTTATTAAAGGAGAGTTGGAGGATGGTCCACTTGGATCTTTGTGGTAGTATTGTTCTTGGTCTTGGATATTTGATATCTCATTTTGATATGATTTTATAAGAGAAGGATTGTTGGGTTTCCCCCCTTGTGGGGTTTTTCCCTAACTTGGAGCCTAGTTTCTAGTGTTCTTTGTCTCTTTATGATCATTGTGCTTTGAAGTTTTGTATAGTTTCTTGATGAAGAGAACATAAATTTAATAAGAAGACAACTAGCATTCACAAGTAATTATCAAGGAAGAGGATGCGAGCTTTAATATATATAGCTCTTGGTTTCTCAACATCCTTAGCCAAGGAAAATGTGTTGTCAAACTCTTGGAGAGATTTGGTATGGTGGATTGAAAATCCATGGCCACATCGATGGAGGAAAAATTCAAGAAATTATGTGGTGAAGCTTCGGGACCTGATCTAGCAAATCCTTCTTTATACTTGGATCTCCTTGGGGCTTCGTTGTTTCTAGTCAACACAAGACCGGATATTTGTTTTTCCATTAACACCTTGAGAAATTCATGGTGGAGCATTTTCATGCTCACTTGGTGGTTGCAAAACATGTGTTGATATATCTACATGGAGGATCAACTATGGACTAAGATATACCTATGGCGATGAGTCGAGACTACATGGATATACAGATGTAGATTGGGTTAGGAGCGTTACGGACAAGAAGAGAAAATCAAGGTTTTTCTTTAGCTTGGGATCTGCCATGATTTCCTGGATGAGCAGGAAGAAGAAATATATCATGCTCAGTACAGTCGAGGTAGAATACATTGCAGCTAGTATGGCTAGTTATGAGGCAGTGTGGTTGTGGAAGCTCTTTGTAGAATTATTTGAGTGGGTGCTTGATACAATTATGATATACGGTGATAATAAAAGAGGGATCTGACTTTTAGAGAATCCATTATTCTGTTATCGAAGAACATCAAGATAAAGTAATACTTTATTAGAGATATGGTATTGCGAGGAGCAGTGAGGATCCAACACATCTCGACTGATGAGCAAGTTGCATACATTCTCACCAAGCCTTTGCTGAAACAAAAGTTCTTATTATTCTAAGAGAATCTTGGATTTTATGAGAATGTATCCCTTCCCGAGAAGGAACACTATTGATCGAGAACATTGAGTAGATGCTCTCCCATAGTATTTTTCCTAACCATGGACTTGATAACGGGGGATTGAGTAGTGAGGATCGTGGGTATGAGGGTACTCCTTGAAGTCATGGAATTGCTTAAGTACATACCCAAGTATACATCCTACCTGAAAGTCACCTTTTTCTTTATTTACCAAGGGCCATGGAATTGGTTAAGCTTGTCAAGATCGCCACCCATTTGGCCAATGGGTGTGGAGACTTAGGTGTGTGTGATATTTACCTAATATTGAACACGAATACAATGGACTTGGTTATGGTACATTGATCTGCCTAAGTATTTGATGCAGGTATTCTACCACTTTATTACTAAGGATCAAGTTACGTGAGGGTCAGCCAATGGACATAAGGGGTGTGTGTTACACAACATTTTGTCACTGTCCCTACAATTCCCATCCCGCACATTGGAGGACTATTTCTATGACTGATAAGCAGTGTCATGCTTTAAAAATACCATCATTGCATCCCTTTCCATGATTACACCATTTCTTTTGTTGACAATTCCCTGAACAGACTACCAGAAACCCATGTTTTTGCCTTAGCGTTGGTAGACCATTATCCCCTCATGTCAATGAAGAATATTAACACTGGGCCCCGCGCCCATTGGCGCTCTGTCCCAGTGAACTACCTGCGCCAACCTATTTATGGAATGTTTTTTATAAATAGAGGTGAACTTTCCATCATAACAAACTTCATGGGCGAGTCAGCTAGAGTGGTTCGACTAAATAACCACAGACTCCTCCTTTGGCCTCTTCTTTTCACCTTTTGGGGAAACCTCCCAAAGGATAAGGCCTCCCTTCCACTATTGTAGGGATCCCAAATATAGCCATCTTCCATTGACGAGCTAGCTGAAAGGCAGTTGAACATTTCTCTGAAGAGATGAACAGAAGAGAGACCCTTATCGAGAGAGCTTAGGCTTTTGTCCTCACCTCGTCTGAATTCCCCAACGATCCTTCAAGATGCGCTTTAACTGAACCCCATTGAAGGAGGTTGCGATGTCAAGGCTTCAGTTGTAACTCTTTCTTCTATTTATATATATACATGACTATTTTCTGGTTCCCATCTTGCATTAATGTGTTTTATTTGATGCAATATTGTTAGCCCTCCTTGACTGGTTAGTTGATTATTAATGAAATCATTGTCTTGTATGCTGCTCTTGTTTGCTGATCTTCGTGCACATATCCGAGCACTGTTGCAGAAGGATTGTCACCTATCGAGACAAAGATCAATAGGCCACCACCATGACAGCATTGGAATCCAGGTAGGTCAATCTACCATGTCCTTTCATTCATTAATTAAGGAACCTACAATTTAGCTTGTCCCTCCATTTCTAGACCCACTCTAGGGCTAGAGGGATCATCTCTGTCCGCAGAGAGGATTTACCTTACCAATAGATTGGAAACTCCACTAGGGAAAGTTTTTAACAAGCACGAGAGAAAAAACCCATAATGACAATGGTTCTCAAGGTACAACAGATGCAATCCACGGAATGTGAACAGTAAGCTGGCGTCGAACACCCACAAAATCACTCAATCAAAGGCCAATGATGTGGACCTATCGTCGAATGCGAAGAGCTTGCCTTTGAGGCAAGCTCCAAGGTACCGGAAGGGAGTCTCTAAATCAACTCCTGGATAATGAGATGAAGTCGACAGGAAGTGACCAGGTTGAAGGAGGGCCATAATGTTTCCCACATCATCAACACTTTGCTAGAAGAAATGCGTCTTCTCTACTTAGAAAGGCTAGATGAAACTCGTTGCTTTGCTGCTTTAGTCATTGAAGCACAGAAGAAGTGGGTCAGAGCTCATTTTGACCAATCGATTTACCCTCATTCTTTCATATAAGGAGACCTCGTCCTCCTGTACGACCAAGCTCATGATAACCTGGGGGAAGGCAAATTTCAACCCATGTGTCATGGGCCCTACATCGTTAAACATGATTTGCGGAATGGGGCCTATGAGCTCATTGATTACGAAGGTCATCCTCTGGATCAGCCCAGAAATGGGTTGTATTTTAAAAAATATTATGCATGAGTCATTCGTGCATGCTTTGTGTACATAGGTGTTGTTTTCATTTTTGTAAAATTTTGGCTTGGTGTGCTTTGCAAGCATTTTCCTGCTTATTGGGTCGTTACTTATTGTGCAGATGTCTATTACCCCTTATGTCGGTTTCATAGATGGTGCTTCCCGCAGTACCTGGAACTTATCTTCGGCAGCATGGGTGATTTATGATCCTGCTAGTGAGTTGATATATCTACAAGGTATCTGTCTAGGACGAACTACAAACAATGTCATTGAGTATAGTGTTGTCATTGAAATATTAACTGAGGCGATTACCCTCGACATACGTGCATGGGTTGTAAATCTAGACTCACATCTTGTCGTTCTTCAACTTAATGGAAATTATTAAGTTAGAAACCCTCACATTTTACAATTGTATTTACGTGTTCATTTGCTAGAAATACACTTTGATTATATCACATATCAACATATTCCTAGGTGGATGAATGCATTAACTGATACAGTGGCTAACATTGTATTAGACAGGCATTTGCGTAATATGTAAAATCATCATCACATGAAAAAGATCCATAACAAGAAAATATATATATATATATCGAATGTTTGCATCAGTGTGCATCATAAGTACAAAATATGTGTGTTTCTGTTACATCCTGAGACACCATGTCTCTCAATATATGTGGAAATAAAGCCTAGGTGTCTAATCGGCGTGATGATCATGATAGCATGTCACTCCCCGTACAAGCCACCTCAGCAGGTGGTGAACTCAGTTCGACACTCCTACAGTGTCTCTCTAGTATGCATGAGGAACATCGTCGAAACCCGCATAGTTCAGGACTCTGTGAGAGATTCCCTCCAAGTTGTGCACGATTTCCTCCTCCCCGCCTCCCTCACCATGAGGGGTGATATCAAAGTCGCAAGGGATTCGCCTCGCTATCGGAGACATGCCTGCAGGTATCTCTGGGCCAACATCTACGAACACATGGATTTAATGTCAAAACATACATAACAAAAAAAATCATAATACTCATGAAAATAAAAAATGAGTCTTACCAAGTGCATCCCAATCCTCTCCCTTTGGGAGTGGGAGATTCGGATCACCAGTAAAAACTGTGCTAGAGTAGGGCCAGTCCTCCACGAAAATTAACTGTCAGCAAAGCCAATCAAATAACTCCAGTCTCCATGACATCTGTTGACTGCCCCCTGACCTTGGCCAACAGGCCATCCGTGGCTCTTGTGCTGGTGGTGTTGGGACTATCACTTCCTGTCACTGGAAAATTGGTAGTCGTTCCAGGAATAATGATACCAGGATAGATCCATATCCAAACTACTTTAGTTTAGCCTTCTTGCATTTTATCAGCTGATGTTTCATATTGATCGTCACTGCCTCTGCCCAGTTGTAGAGGGTCGGTGTCAGACGGTCTACTGCAAGAAGGAGCTGTGTTTTTATTGCTTCGTGTGGTGCTTACGATCCCGCAGCTCGCGTAATGGTGTGTAGCACTAATTTTATTGCTAAGTTCGGGATAGTTTGGATATCCACTTTCCCGCTTCCTAATCCTTTCCATGCCCCTTGACATACCCTGTCAATCACCATACTCATATTCTCCATGGTGGTTCAGATGGCGGTCAGGACTGGTGTTGCCCCCCTCTTCAACAGTCCTGTTATGAAGTAAATGTTTGTAACATCAATTTCGAGTTCCTTATCACAAAGAATTATTTTTCCTGATCCTCATCCCAGACACTGATTAAGTATTGCAGCAGCTCTGGTTGAGCTCGAAGGCACAGTGTCATGAAGAATTTTTTCAGTCCACAGTCTCTGAGGGCTCCCATGCATCTTTCATTTTTCATGGCAAGCTCATCTTCTTCACTATGTTCCCATTCTTTCTATTCGATCACCATTTTTCCGCTTTACACCTGCAAACATGTTCATATGAACCACATTAGCCAAATTAAAAGCTTTGAATTTGTGGAAATTGGGCCTACTTGCTTTCATTGTAATCTTAAAAGGTTTGCGCGGTTGGAAATCTGGGCAATTTGTGCGAGTCTGTGTCCGATACTCACGCCAACCGCCATGCCCTATTTTTTACAAATTCCCCCATGGAATTCTAAATTTTGGGTTGCAGGTACTGAAAGAGGAATCAAAATGAAGGGAAGGACGTCAGCTCTTACCTGGAACTGACGGATTCGAGATTGGTCTGTTGGATTGCCCGCTATCGCCGTCGAAAAATCACAGTATGAAATGGGTAACTATTGCTCCACAAGAGGTAAAAGTGAAAAGTAATTATTTTTTACCATTTTTTGGCATTTTATAAATTTTCAAAACCCTAATTAGGTTTTAAGACATATTTTTCGATTATTTCACTATGTTATTTCGAGAAATGGGTTTTACGTTTGTCTCTTGTGCAGCAATGGGTCTTTTATGAGATAGCGATGAAGTAATGAGTTGTATTTTATACTTTTTTGAACTCGGTAAAAATAAGAAAAATTCATTACTGGAGTCATCTTTCGGCTCTTTTCTGACTCTCTAAAACTGAAAATATTTCCAAGACTCTTTTCATTTTGAGCTCGTTAAATGGTTGTGAAACGATATCTACCCAGTATACATTTACCCCTTTTTTGAGCTGGGATAGATTATTTACGAAAAAGGAATACCTTAGCCTATCGCGACTAAGAGGTTCTCTTGGATATTGTTTTATACCTTTTCGGATCTGAGGGACTATTTACGAAAAGGGACATGCTGGAGTTTTCTTTTCCGCCTCTTTTCAAACTCTCTAAACATGAAAAGATGTCGATTTCTTCCTTTGTCAGACTCGTTAAAACCCTGATGACATCGGACATCGTCACCATGACGTTTACCGAGTTCCTCCTTCCTAGGGCTCGTAAAATGTACTAGGATGGATTTGTCTGAAGGACAAACTTACAGTACAAGCATATGCTATCCCCTTCAAGCTTGTTTTAAAAATAATTGGGGTACTTGCTAGAAATGGTGGGGGGAAATGGAACTAGTCTTTAGTCGTGTCAGCAGTATGTCACTCTTGAACATGACGCTCATATGCATTTGTGTCAGGTTGGGGACATCTCATTTCGTCATTCTTTGCCTCCATGGGTTTGGGTAATCTGTTTTGATCTCTCATCTACTCTTTTCCGCATCATCATGACCTCAGATCCCTTGATGTCAAATACTGCCAAATCCAGAGTCGTGTCGCTGATATGTTCAAGAGAATTTTGCCTCGCAGTTTTCAACCTTCCTTTGATCTTCTGTTTGTTGATTCACTATCATTATGTTCCTCTATCTTGTGTTGATGATGTGGGAAACATTATGGCCCTCCTTCGACCAGGTCACTTCCTGTCAACTTCAGCTCATTATCCAAGAAGTTGATCTAGAGACTCCCTTCCAGTACCTTGGAGCTTGCATGCCTCAATGGCAATCTCTTCGCATTTGACGAAAGGTCCACATCATTGGCCTTCGATCGAGTGATTCTGCGGGTGTTCGACGCCAGCCCACTCTTCACATTCCATGGATTGTATCTATTGTACCTTGAGAACCATTGTCATTATTGGTGGTTTATCTCGTGCCTATTAACAGCTTTCATCATTGGTTGGTAATCAAGTGACTTTCTTGCATGTTCAACTTCAACTCACATATTTGCATGCTTGAACTTGTACTTATTCGGGTCGAGATGGACCGCGAGACCCTGGGTTTTTGTCTGTTAAGATCCAGGCTGCTGGACATTTTGGTTTATCATGACTTATTGCATGACTCTTTTGATTGGATGGTTGCGACCATACCTAAGTCTATTTGTTGATCCTTATTGCTAGATGACTGCATCCATACCTCAGATCTCAGCTTTTATGTAATCTATTATGGATGGCTGTGCCCATGCCACATGTTCGTGTATCAGAGATATCAGTTGTATTTGTAATTGCAGGTCTTCCGACAACGGTGTTTGGTTTGAACATGTTCTCGTAAAGCATTTCACCCCTCCCTCTCTCTCGGACCTCATGCTTTAGGGGGCATTTGTTACACAACATTTTGTCACTGTCCCTACAATCCCCATCCCGCACATTGGAGGAATATTTTCTGTGACTAATAAGCAGTGTCATGCTTTGCAAATACCATCATTGCATCCCTTTCCATGAGTACAACATTTCTTCTATTGACATTTCCCTGAACAAATTGCCAAAAACCCATGTTTTTGCCTTAGCACTGGTAAAACGTTATTCCCTCATGCCAATGAGAAAGATTAACTCTGGGCCCCGCGCCCATTGGCGCTCTCTCCCAGTGAGCTACCCACGCCAACCTATTTATGGAATGTTTTTTAAAAATAGAGGCAAAGTTTCCATCATAACAAACTTCGTGGGCGAGCAGCTAGAGTGGTTCGACTGAATAACCAAGGAATCCTCCTTTGGCCTCTTCTTTCCACCTTTTGGGGAAACCTCCCAAAGGATAAGGCCTCCCTTCCACTATTGTAGGGATCCCAGCCTCCTCCTCTCCCTCTATAAATATAGCCATCTTCCATTGATGAGCTAGCTAAAAGAATAGTTGAATAGATAGTTGAACATTTTGTTGAAGAGATAGAACATAAAAGAGACCCTTGTCGAGAGAGCTTAGGCTTGTGTCCTCACCCCGTCCGAATTCCCGAACGATCCTTCGAGATGTGCTTCGACTGAACCCCGCTGAAAGAGGTTGCGACGTCAAGGCTCCGATTATAACTCTTTCTTCTATAATATATATATATATATATATATATATATATATATATACATGACTATTGTTTGGTTCCCATCTTGCGTTAATTTGTTTTATTTGATGCAATATGCTTAGCCCTCCTTGACTGATTAGTTGATTTTGAATGAAATAATTGTCTTGTATGTTGCTCTTGTTTTTTTTATCTTTGTGCAGGTATCCGAGCACTATTGTAGAAGGATTGTGACCCATCAAGACAAATATCAAGAGGCCACCGCCACAACAGCGTTGGACTACAGGTAGGTTAATCTACCCTGCCCTTTTCATTCATTAATTAAGGAACCTACACTTTAGCTTGTCCCTCCATTACTAGACCCACTCTAGGGCTAGAGGGATCGTCTCTATTCACAGAGAGGATTTACCTTACCAACAGTGTGTGGTCTTTAATAAGGTTCTTTATGACTACCATGGACTTGGTTGTGGTAATCAATCTCTCCTATTTTCATGTGGATTATTGTTATTCTTCTATGGATCTATTCATCATTGTTTAGTTGAGATTAGATGAGAAGAGATGAGTTTCTCTTTTGTTGATACATGTACATCCGAGATGAGAATTATGGTTTAGCTGGAAATTCCTTCCTAGTTAAGAGGGAGTGCTAAAAATTGACAGCTATAGGATGAATTTCCGTAAGGAGAAGCCCAAATACCCCAAGGAGGAATCTTTCTTCTTCAAAAGAAATTTTAAATTGGTCAAAGAAAATTACTATTTTATGTTTTTCAAGTCGGCCTGGTAAAAGATGACAAGTTGGCCCCGCAAGACAAATTTACCCTCGTAGACCTCATATAAATAACCAATCAATGGAACTCATTTTGGCATCACATCACATCACACATTCATATCTAAAATTATAGGTTGATTTCACATGTGTGAAGGAGTAGGAGGACATTTTTGTTTGAATGAAGTTGACTTTTTCTTATTTGATTCTTTATGTGTTGACTAGCTTTGACTTTTATTGACCAAGCTCTTTTTTTTGTTTGACCAAAATATTTTGGAGGTTGAATCTTTAACTTTGGTTGATTGAATCTTTGAATCTATTTTGGGAACATTTTTTGAGGTTGACCGCATGTCTGACTAGGGTTTGACCATAGGTCAAACCTATGATTTTTTCTCTCCTTTGACCGAGACTTATGTTGTTGTTTTGATGAGTGGATTTGATCATTGAATTTAGTAGGTCATTGACTGTGGTTGATAGAACTTCACAGGCCAAAATTTTGACCCTCTTTTGTGGACTGGTATCTTTGGCCAAATTGTACTTTCTCTCTAATTATTGATTGGATTTGGATTGGTTGACTTAGAGAGTCAAATCATTAACTTTGAATAGTTTATGGATGTACTATTTGGACTATGTATCTCATGTTGAACATTGATTGGCTAATAAAAGAAGAATAATTGATACTGGGTTTTCCACCTTGTGGGGTTTTTCCTCGGTCTTTGACCAAAATCTCTGTGTCCCATTATGCTTGGTTATCTTCTATTGTGCATTTACTATTTACCATTCTATATATAATTTATTTATTTTACTGGGGTGATTGAAATTGGAAGAAATTGTTTAACTGATTATAACAACATAGGGCACTGTGAAAATTTAACAAAAATTATCCATCCCCAAATTCTTAAATCTACCAACATACTTTAACCAGTTATATGTGTATCATGTGAAGTATGGAAGTGATACTTTGATTAAATGGTAGGTCTTTATAATACTAGTGTTGTCTCCTTATTTTTATTGTTGATGTGTCCCCCTTATTGTTATTTTTGTGTCCATGTAGCCCCCATATTATTATTATTATTGTTCCCCATAAAATCCCACTATTATTATTGTTGTGCCCTTACATTATTATTGTTATGTAAGCGCTTATTATATTGCGACCCCTTAGACTTATGTATATACCAAGGAGGTATTTTAATTTGTATCATCCAATAATTGTTCATTTATGTGATGTAAAGGAGGTTCCCCCCTCAAAGAGGATAATTTTCAAGTCATTGATCTATATTTTCTTATGTTTTATGATCCAGTTGCATAACATTTGGTATCAGAGCTTTGGATTCGAGGGTTTCACTACTTCAAACAAGCCATGTTGTAATTCTTTCTATAAATTATTTTCTATAAGGCTTCAGAAGCTAAAATTTTAAACATGTAGATCCAAATTCTTGGTGAACTTCGTGTAAAAATTTCAGATCTTGGTTCACTATATTTTTTGAGATATGATCCAAAGAAGATAAGGTTTTTGCATGCTCCATAATTCAGTCTAAAACGGGTGAACTAGGTAAAATCATTATAACCTTCTCTATGAGCATCAGAATTTTGTAAAAAGAGACTGAAATAAAATGGAATGTAGTGTTTTTTGTTTTATGTTTAGGGTTGAAGGTTGAAACAATGACACATGGCATTTCGTACAAGTTCGCTCTACTAAACCAAACCATTGTAGGATATTAGGCATAACATTACCTTGAAGAATCCGATCTCGGTCTATCTTATGGCGTTGGAAAGAAGACTCAGATGACTACCACAAGACGAAATTTTAGACCTTGGAGAGCCGAAATTATAGAGATACAATTGTTTCAACATTGAGCTCCTAAGAGCAAGAAAAAGGTGTGTATTTTTTTTAATTTGAATAACTTTTGTTTGAAAAAATAGTTTGAAGTAATTTTAAGGGAATATTGAAGCAAAAATAACAGTATTTGGTTCTAAAATTCCTCCCAAACAAAATAATTATACACCCATTAAGCCCTCATAAATATCTACTATGACACTCGAAGAGGAAGAATTGCAACATGATATATCAAAATTATGAGACCAAGTGCAAAAAATATCTCTCTCATAAAAAGAAACCAAAGATGAGCTCAAAGGGACATGGATGGTTTAAAATTAGAAATAAAAGGTGACATCGATGGTTTAAAATCATAAATAAAAGTAGTCACGGATGTTTTAAAAGCATAAATAAAAGAAGACATGGAAGGTTTAAAGGAAGGTTTGACAAAGTTGCTACAATAAATGCTTCCTAATAGCGACAAGGTATTCCATGAAACTCATGATGAGAACAAAAGGAATGCTAATCATGATTTTAGAGACTTTAACTTTTGTTTGAAGACCAACCATATTCCAAATATCGATATGAGGAAGTTTGATGGCAAGGATCCGGTAACATGGATACTACAGATGGAGCAATATTTTGATCTACATGATGTGAAACACTCACAAAAGGTACGCATTGCATCTTTATACTTAGAACCCAATCAGTTTGTATGGTATCAATGGCTTTATTCTCGTAAACCACTTATCACTTTGTCAAATTTTATAGAGGAAATGATAACACAATATGAGGATACAAAGAGAAACATCTTCTTTATCCAATTGATAAATCTCAAACAAAAGGGTTTAATGGTGGAGCACATTGAGGGCTTCCAAAAATTGAATAGCAAGGTAACTGATATTCGAGAGGAGCATAGGATTGATGTATTCATATGGACTTTAAATGATAACATCCAACATGAGGTTCACCTTTTGGAACCTAATTCATTGGATATGACATTCAGGGTGGCAAGAAAAGTTGAAAGAAATTATGGTAACAAGGAATTCTACCACTCATAATTATAAATATGGAAGTGTTGTTTCTCCTAGCCTCAAAAAACTTACAAGGTTGACACCACAAAAACTGGATGGAAAAATGGAAAAAGGGATTTGTTACAGTTGTGATAGCAAATACACTAAAGATCATAAGTGTGATGAGAAGAAATTATTTTACATAGATTGTGAAGAGGAGGAAGAAAATGAAAAAGAAACATTGAAAGAAGAGGATATACACCAAGTACCAACCCTGGAAAAATAATAAATGAATCCAACCATATCTTTTAATGCATTGGCGGGAATTACTACTCCTCAAACTCTCAAGATAGAAGAATATATAAAGAAAAAAAATGCAATAGTGTTGATTGATTCAGGTAGTACCCATAATTTTATTCATTGTGAGATAGACAAGGAATTGAATTTCTTTCTATATAAAGCACCAGGGAGTCAAGGAAATTCAATTTTAAAATGCTTCCTTAGAAAGTTTGTGTTAGTATTTTTTTATGATATAATAATCAACAAAAAGTCTTGTAAGATTCATGTTCAACATGTTGACAGGGTTCTGAAACTATTGGAGGAGAAACAATTATATGCAAAAATCTCCAAATGTTTCTTTGGAGTACAAGAGGTGGAATATTTAGGTCACATTGTATCTCATGAGGGTGTTAAGGCAGAACCTAACAAAATTCAAGTGATTAAGGAATGGAAAATCCCCACAACCCTACATCATCTTCGAGGATTTCATGGGTTGATAGGGTGTCATCGCAAGTTTGTTAATAATTATGGAAGAATGGCAGCGCCTCTAACAAGATTACTGAAGAAAGATGCATTTTCTTGGACTCCAAAAGCAACTAAGGCCTTTGAACATCTTAAAGAGGAAAATTTGCCAAGCACCAATCTTAGCTACATGAGACTTCACAAAAACCTTTATTATGGAATGTGATGCCTCGGGAAATGGAATTGGTGTTGTTTTAATCCAAGAAGGAAAACCCATTTCTTTTGAAAGGAAGACATTTTTTTTCACTATCGCATCCTTTTAAAGCCAGTATAGTTTCTACTGCATTTATGGAAACAATTCAAAATCTACATGGAAACCCAAAAATTATTGTAAGTGAAAGAGATTCGATTTTCACTACAAATTTTTGGACGGAATTATTTTCTTGTATTGGTACTCAACTATATCATAGTTCATCTTATCATCCTCAATTTGATGGGAAAACTAAGATAGTGAACAAACGTTTGGAAGGATATCTTTGTTGCTTTGTATCTGATAAACAAACATAATGGGTCAAGTGGTTACCTTTGACAAAATGGTGGTGTTGTACCTTGGAAGACAACCCCTGGATGATAAAAGGTTAGTTCCTAAGACATTTATACAAAAATGTGAAAATATCAATTTGTTGTCCCATTTTTTAAAGCCCCAAAAATATTAATTTTATAGATAATTCTTTCAAATATTCTATGGGAAAAATACTCTTTCAAATTGGCCTTCTGATGATGAATGAGATTTTTTAATTTTAGTATAGTGAGTGAAAGATGATGAAAAATATTTAAACAACAGGCTACTTGAAGTGGAATCTTTTGTTGTAAACTTTAGTAGAAATATGAAAGTATGATGAAATGGAATACAGAAAACAGGAGCACATATTTAAGGTTTTTTAACTTTAACTTACAGATATCAAAGTTTCAATGAAACTATAATGCTAAATACCATCAACGTCATTACTCTCTTCTATACTAGAATAACATTAAAATGATATTACAGGAAACACATATCACACTCAACATATGTATGTAATCACTTCAAAATATTTATTAAAATCACCAAGAAGATCCAAAATTACAAAGGAAGTTTTTCTTATGAGGTCCAAAACTCGGAACCGTCACTCCTCCTTGAAAATTGTCTTTTATAAGATAATTACAATAAGGAAAGTTATGAAATTGTAAACTGTAAAAAATTGTTAACTACCCAAATTTATTGCAAACTACTTGGTCTTGCGAAAACTACATCTTTTAATGAGGATAAAACAAAAATACATCATTTTCAAAAATTCTGCTTCAGTATCAGGTGGCATTAACTCATTGAGTTGGCTTAGAATCTGGTGCAGTTGAAGGTACAACTTCTATACTTGTTGTTGTAGGTGACATCCACTCTCTACATTTTTTCCGGACTGTCATACTTGAATTCAAACTCTTGACAAACTTGGTGTGTTCCATTATGATGTTGGTGATCCTACTATAAGTTGACATGTCAACAAAAAGATTTCTCATTAACCACAACAACTGAAAATCCATGTGCAAGTAATTTAAATTGTTTCCCCCTAAATAACTATTTTTTTCATGTGAAAATCCAATCTTGCTCTTAGCTTCCACCAGCAAAGTTTCATAAGTCTCCTAGGGAAGTATATTTCCCTGTTGATCCCAGCATGAAGGTAGACCTGCTCTGGTTCTTTTATCAAAATTAGAATTGAATTTAAAAATAGATTCTTTGAACTCTATTAGTTTGTCTCAAATATTTCCTGCATAAATTCTTCATAATAATCTTATTTATCTCCAAAACCAATTATGTTATATATTCCATTTTTAATTATCTTAACTCCTGTGATGATTTTGTGTTAAGGAAACCAATCATCTTTCTAGAAAACTGGGCACGTTGCTGGAGTTTTTTCTTGTTGGCACCAATTATACTTTCCAAATCTCTGAAAATGGTATTTTCTTCTTATTTAATAGTCCCAAATATTCCTCACTGTATGAATAATTTCATCCCATATTATTTCTCTGGCTTGAATAAGGGACATGTTTCCCTTCACTTTCTCCTTTAATTCCTTGATCTCTTGAGAAGCAATCTGAAAATAATTTTTATATTTTGAAGCAGTTTCCTAGGCCACAGCCAGTTCCCTCTCTCTCACCTTTATAATCTTCTATGCATCATAGAAATTCCTTTGGATCTTTTTCATTTCACTCTCTGATATTTGAATTCTGGTCATTACTCTGGTCAACTTATCTACAAGGTCTTCAGAATCTAGTTGTACTAAGATAGTACAAACAAGAGAATATATTTTCTGTTGTAAAACATAACTCATCACCTTTAGATTTGAAATCTTATTATTTCTCTGCAAGATCTCATTAGTTAAAATCTCCTTTTCCTTGCACTTGGATTTCAATTTCATCTTCTTGCAATATTTTTTTAACAAGACTCTTTTCCTCAAGGTTCACACCGACCTTCACAATCAACTTCTTTAGTTCTTCATTTTTAGTTTTCAAGGCTCTAGAAATTTCCTTTTCCAGCTTCAATTGATTTACCACTTTCCCTAACATAGTTTCAGCTTTGCTAATAGCCAAGGATGTCTTATTTAAATCACTATATTTTAATTCTCCAGTTTTCCTGTGCAAATTGATCTTGTCAGAAAGTGGGATTTCTCTTGCATCTACTATCAAGTTGACAGTCTTGAAACCTGATGATGATGATACAATCAAAGTAGAAGGGTGAGAGAAACATAACCTTAATTGACTTCTCTCAAGGTCCATGGCAGATAATAATCTAGTCTGATATTCAAGAATGGATTGAGCTTCCAATTGAGACTCCATATTTTCCTTCACCTTCTTGTTTCTTTCTTTTATCTAACTATATAATTGATTTATGACAGGAACAAAATCTTGAAAAGTTTCTTCTGGAATGGGAGAAGAAGGTATACAAATAACATCTCCCAAATATAATTAAAAACCCATTGATGTTGAGGAACTACCACCCAGAGATCCAATCTTTGTCTCCTTCTCTGGTATCTTGGACAAGTGGGAATGACGTGTAAATACCTGGTTACCAGAAAATTGATGTTGAATGGAGCTTTGAGTTGGACAATTGCGGCTTATGGAGACATAAAATTGAAGAAAATGATAAAGAGGGGAAAGAGGAAACAAGATTTATGGAGGAAACGGGAAAAATGGTGGGGAAATGAGAATAAATGTGTGCATGGCATGTAGGAATGATGAGGTGGTGAAAAGACTTGATGAAGTGATAGGGTGGTGTAGTAAGTGACATGGCAGTGATGGGATGATGAAGGGGTGATGACAAGGTAGTCCATGCTTGCTTGTCGAAGTTTTACGGGTGCACATCCCAGTACGTATGAATCTGCAGAAGTGCTCCTGTAATCCATCTATGTCGTTGATCTGCAGTCAACCCAAATCGTTGACAATATTTATGGGGGCACACGATGGAATAAACTTCGGGTATGTTGTGTCATCTGGTTTCCACCATCTGATAGGCCTGATGTCCTCATTCCATTTTGCTTGACAAATCCTCTAAAGTTTAACCTGCGTTTGAATTTAATACTCTCGGGTCCACCAGCCTTAACAAATTAATATTGTAGTTTAACCTCAATTAAATCTTAATCCATTGTTAACACTTAACCAAAATCCTAAAGCTAAAGACCTGATTTTGATTTTTTTGCTCTTTTTTCCTTCTTCTTTTTTAATACATATATAGTTTTTCTTTTTTTGAACATATAAGGATAAAGTAAAATGAGCTACAACATTTGGCTCCACCTGGAGATAGTGTTTTGAGACAAAACACTAAGAACCATATATTAGTGCCTTCACCTCATCGATGGAGTCATAATTATAGCTTAAAAATTTACAATGAAGAACTCACTGAATATTCGCAGTGGTCAAACCAGTATGTGCAATGATGAAATAAAATGAAGACAATGTTGGTAGTGTTTCAAATATCGTCGATTAATAGGAAATTGTAGTAGTTCACCATCTAAGTTCTACAGAACAAACGTTTTATTGGCTTTGACTTCTGGTATTCGAAAAGGACCAAACCATAGAGGACCAAACTTGCCATGTTTTCCCTTATCCACTCTTCTCACATCCAGGCTGAAAAAAGAATATTTTTTGCTTTTCTGTCAAAAATAATCTTCACCTTTTCTTGGTATCTGATCAAATTCTCCATTAGATCCTCTTTGTTTTCATTTAATTCCATTAACTGGTTCATCCTTCTAGTTAGTGCATTTGGCTTTTCTTCAACATCCTGAATAAGTACCACAACTGGTTTTCTAACTGATTGGGAAACAAGGCAGCTGCTCCATATACCAATTCAAAATGTGACTTTCGAGTTGACCTCTTAGTAGTCACCCTATTTTCCAATAAGGAAAATTTCAGTTGTGAATCCCAGTTTTTCTTATTTTCTATAATGGTTTTCTTAACTACCTTCACCAGAGATTTATTTGAAGATTTTTCCAACCCATTTCCCTGAGGATGGTAGGTGGTATAATGTGAGAGTATCACATTATATTTTTGGAAAAATTCAATCAGATTTGCAGACCTAAACACCTAAGCATTATCTACCACTAACTTCTTTGGACAGCCAAATCTAGTGAAAATATTCTCCACTAGAAATTTGATTACCATTGAATCAGTGGCCCTCCTAGTTGGAAAAAATTCCACCCATTTAGTAAAATAATATGTACCCATTTGGATCCATTTTTGTTGTCCTCTAGAAGGTGCATTTATTTCTCCTATAAATTCTAGACCCCATTGGCTAAATGGTTCTTCAACAAACACATGAATCAGTGGTAATGGTGCCAATTTATTCTTTTCAGCAAAAAATTGGCACTTTTCAAAACTTCTTATAAGTTTGTAAACATATGAAAACAAAGAGGGCCATTAGAAACCAACTTTCAAGATTTTATGTGTTGTAACATTCAAACTATAATGGCCACCACAGATTCATCCATGAAACTCATTAAAAAATTCTACAATTTCCCCTTATGTCAAATAGAGCAACAAAATACTAGCATGATCCTTCCAATATATCCTACCATTTGTTATCACATACTTCTGGGCTTTCACTCTGAGAGCTTGTATTTTATTCTATCTAAGGAAGTGGGCCAGCTAAGAAAAAATAGGTAATGGACAATATCTTTATACCACTGAGAACAAAGGTACTTATATTGGATTTTGTTATCGGGCTCTTTATCCTTGCCTTTTTCTTCTCTTTATCGGACCTCAAGAAAAAAAATCTAGTTGTCATTATTTAAAATCTTTTTTATTTGATCAAGGAGAAGGGAAATAAGTGCTCCAAGATCACTGTAATATTCCAAATTTTTCCTTCAATAAATTGGAATATTAATTTTGTCTATTTTCACTTAGGAGATGAATAATTGGGTAAAGAGGCTGAATGGCAATAAAAACATAGATAAAATCCCTCTAGTATGAAAAGGGATCAGCCATGGAACTAGATTTCACACCCTCAAGTGTGAAAGGAGACTTTTGCGAAGAGGCTTGGTTAAGTTTGACCAAGTCAAACAACATTGGGTATGAGGTGGAAAGCACTACATGGAACGCAGAGATAGAGGAGGAAATATTCCTTTATGAAGGAAACCCTAATGGATGGGGCCCATAGAGAGAGAGCCTCCACTTACTATATATGGAGAGGGGGAGATCCATTGTTATTCATGCTTATGATTACTCATTTCATGTCTATTTAGAAATTGTGCATTTTTTGCTGTTTAGCAAGAATTTCCGAGGAATTCCTGTTTACGATTTCCTCTCCTTCTTGAGAGGCCTCTTGAAGGTTGGTTCTTCATTCTTCACATCTCTTGGCTCAAGGCCAAAGCATCCTCCTCCAGGACAGCGTTATTGCTGCAGCAGCATAACTCTGTGTTGCAGGGTGTTGCATTGGAGACTCCACAACACCTCTTCCATCTCTTGTTTTTCAGAGAGAGAGTCTTTCCTTTCTTTGGGAGATCAGATTGGAAGCTTGGGAGATGATTTTCATATCTTGGTACTTGGCCATAGTGTTCTATTCCACTCACTGTGCAGTCCCTCTTAGTGATTGCGTTATTTTCATAAAGTATCTGCAGTGAGGGTTTGCAGATTGTTTGGAGGGTGAGATCTCAAGTGTAAGGATCAGCCTTCCACTTTGGAGATCCATTGGAGGAGGTCTACTTCAGATTGCTCATTATATTCATCCTTCTCTATTCAGTTCCATATTTGAGTTGCAGCTGTTGCCCAGCAACTTCGGCATTTTTTCCATTTTGTGTATTTCAGCCAATCCCTTGGAGGATTGTTGTATGGTTGCTTTCATGGGTTAGAGCTTTTCTCCCCCACTTTATTTGAGCCATATATTGTCATATCTTTCAGTTATTATGTAATATGGAGCAGTACCTCTTATAAATTGCGTCCTCATAGCCTGGGTTTATGCAGAAATAGCAGTATTCTCTATTTTCAGGTACATGTCTTGTTGAGGCTTGCATTTCCTTTCTTGAGAGGTTTTTTCCTCAAGAACTTGTATTATCTTTGCTGCTATAACATTATTCATTGGCTATTCAGATCTTCATATGCTCATGTTTGTATAATAACGTTGTCATGCCAGCTCTTGTGCCTACATTATTGCAGACCATTCACCAGGAATTTCCTGAGGACATCTAAGTGTGGTATATATTTTTAACCACCTTAGAAGGATTTCTTTGGGGCCATCTCTTGGATTTCATTCTTAGACACATTGATCTAAGGGATCCAGGTCCTGGTTTCAAATCCTGCTGCCGCCATTTCTGGAAAATGCGTTTTCCAGCCATGGATTGCTAGTTGTTTCGATTTGGGAACATTACAGTGGTATCAAAGCAACTTTCTTGGCTTAGCCTATGAGTCTAAGCCCAAAAAGATCAGAATGTTGAAGAAGATGAGATTGCTCTCATTAGTATTCAGATCCAGAGAATACCTCTCCAAGGAGGTCAAGAAGATTGAAGAAATAGAAGAGGAAGGACCATACACTTCCTATTCTCATCAAGAAGAAGACATTGAGCATGGAAGACACTTGGATTATTAGATTCTAAGTGATTACCTTGTTGAGTACAGATCTCAACCTAGAGCCTTCCAGGAGACTCTAGATTTTCCTCATTTCATCCAGCTAAAGGAAGAGAAGAGACCCTGTATCAGAAAGGGAATCAGAGGCAATAGATTTCTGTTGTCTACCTTTGATGGGTCATCTACTACAAGAGCTTGGGTGAGAGAGTTGGAGGAATTTTTCCTACTACATCCTGTAGCAGGGAAAGAAGTTGTTGAAATCTCAGCACTACACTTGGAGGGTGAAGCCTATGGTTGGTGGAGCAGACACTTGAGCCATGCAAGGGAGAAAACTTTTGCAAAGTTCATCCAAGGGTTGATCAAAACCTTTGATGGTGAAAGGGCAAAGGAAGGGAAGATCACACCACCACTTGAGGAGACTTGTGATAACGCTACCACACTCATGGAGGAGCAGCCACATGCATCAATAATTGGAGTAGCCAACACTTTGGAGGAAGGAAATCTTGCATCCCTACAAGAAGTTCCAAATGCACATCAAGGTATGAAAATATTTCCACAATCTATTGTTGCAGAAAATTCTTTTGATCAATGTGGAAATTTTCTTTTGAATGACCAAGGGTCAAATCACATTGCTACCATATAGCAGCTTGGTTGCACTGCGCTGTGCAACATGGAAATATTCAAGGGAGAAAACCATCATTCTCATGAGCCATTTTTGGATTGTACATCACATTTGAGGTTGGGGTTTGAAGACTTGATGAAGGATGGTATACATCTTGAAGTGAGAAACCCTTTCTCCTTTCAAGATGACACTTTCTCAATGAGCTCCTCTCAGCTCAAAGAGGAAATTATACTTTCAGATCCAAGACCTGATTGGTTTTGGAGGATTATTGTTGAGAGGGAGGTCTCAAGGAGAGATCTCATTAGAGGTGCACTTCAACACACCATGAAGTGAAATGATTTTCTTCCTTTCTCACAAGATCAGATAGAAGATGGAGGACATCTTAGGATGGATAACATCTCTCATGTTTGTGTTGGACATTCCTTGAGCCATACACATCATGATGGGAGGTTTTTTCCTACCACCTATTTGGCTCTTGATAGGATCTCATTGATCCTTGAGAAGATTGCATTAAAATATCCCATGAAGTGCAAAGACAGAGATTTGGTTTGGGATAATGACAGCCCTCATGGGAGGAGTACCAAGATGAAGGAAAGAAGAAGGCATCCACAAGTGGTTGAGTGGATGTGGTTGATGAGCAAGGAGCTGGGAGGCTAATTGCAAATATATGATACTGGGCAGCAGGAGGCTTGGCTGCGCTGGTTTCTCTTGAAAGAGTTTGGCCATCACTTGGCAAACACTCTTCCTAAGAGTAGGAGGATGAAGAAGAGATGGCAAGATACTTGCATCATTGAGTAGCATAGAGTGTGGATGCATGGTGTTGATGTGATACTCATATCATTCATTGTGTCTTCATCACATGAGTTGTATGATGGAAATATGGGGAGGCAGCAAAATCTTGTGTTGCTTTGCTTGTTTTTGGGAGAGCAAGAGCAGATTTTCTCTCACACTTTGCATGATGTTGCAGGAGGAGGAGATGGAATTATCTCCTTGATCTTTGATGATGACTTGGAAGCACTTCCAACTTGGGAAGTATTCCATATTTTTTGCAACATTATTAGAGGAGTCTTTGACAAGGAGCATGTCAAAGAACAGAGCTTTGTATTGACATGAGCTTATTTGCATGAGCTCACAGCGCTGTCACTTTGGAGCAGAGATTTTTGGATGGAGTGTCCCCAGGATCACTTCACATTATATGCACTTGGTGAACAAGGAAGAGATGATGATGATAGAGTAGTGGATAGAGGCATCTATCACTATGACATATTCTTCTTGACTTGGATTTCCAAGCATGAGGAGGATTATCTTCTTGCAGCACATGGTTCATTCTTCTTCATAACATGCCACAACACTATGGAGGACTCACTCTTGAATCCATGTACCATCTTACTTTCAGCATATGGTAAGAAGTTTGTTTATACATTCATTGATTTGCACACTCTTACCATTACTATGCAGTGCATTGCTTCACAAGAGGGCAAGTTTGTCACATTGCTCCATGATCATTATTGGGCCAGTCTATATGATGGAGGCAGCCATCTCTTATGTGGCCTTGGGAAAATGTTTTATCATCACATGTATGTTTAGCTTATGCACTCTAACATGTATCATCTGAAGACATGCATGATTAACCATGTAAAAAGAAACATTTCTCCTTGTACTTTTCTCAAGAAGCAGCTTGTAAAACTGCGCTGTCACTACTGGGGAAGTTGTTGGTACCTTCTTGCATCACTTGAAACCTTCAGAATTTTCTTCATTTTATTGTTGATTATGACTTAATTTGCTGATATGGATCAGATTTGTATAAGAGGCATGATTATGAGGGAGGCACATGAGTTGGATGTGTCCTTGAGTGGGAAGAATTCTCACATTTTCTGCACTACATGTTCTAATGGGAGCATGGGAGAAGATATGGCCACCACTACTACATATGTGTTCTCTTTTGAGGTGGACCATGGACTTGATAGTCATACATTTTACAGCCATGGGCAAGAGTTTGGTCTTGTATTGTTGTTATATTCAGCCATTTACTATTCCTTAGTAGATGTGATGGATTTTGTATGTCACTTGCCATGTTCCTTTCTGAGATTGCAGTGGATGAAACTTTGTTGTATCCTTGTAAGACATTGTTTGTATCATGTATCATCATGTATAACTTGCAGCAAAATTCTCATTGGGATACTTTATGATGATCTTGTCCTATTCATCATGGATGGATTGTTTTGGGCCTGCTTGTTCTTCAAGGTTGGAGGAGAACTCTTTGGAGGATTTTTCTTCACTTTGCCATTTGAGGGCAATACTTTTGCAGCCCAGGATTAGCACACACTCTACACTTATCATGAGTGGAGAGAAGGATAGCATGGGGTGAGCTATGATGCTTGCCAAGTTCAGATTTTCAGCCCACCTTCATTTCTGGAGCTTGAGGTGGAAGGAGATTTTCAGGAGTTTCCTTGTTGGGGGGGGGCTCATTTTGTTTGGATGATTGCTTGGGGATGGAGGATCAACATGGGAGAGATGTTCCTCATCACATTTCAGACTCCATGCCTTGAGTGGAGACTTTCCATTTCTATCCTTGCAGTTGCTTGAATACAAGCAACATTTGGGAGGGGAGGACTGTAATATTCCAAATTTTTCCTTCAATAAATTGGAATATTAATTTTGTCTATTTTCACTTAGGAGATGAATAATTGGGTAAGGAGGCCCAATGGCAATAAAAACATAGATAAAATCCCTCTAGTATGAAAATGGATCATCCATGGAACTAGATTTCACACCCTCATGTGTGAAAGGGGACTTTTGCAAAGAGGCTTGGTTAAGTTTGACCAAGTCAAACAGCGTTGGGTATGAGGTGGAAAGCACTACATGGGACAGCACAGAGATAGAGGAGAGAATATTCCTTTATGGAGGAAACCCTAATGGATGGGGCCCATGGAGAGATAACCTTCACTTACTATATATGGAGAGGAGGAGAGCCATTGTTATTCATGCTTATGATTACTCATTTCATGTCTATTCAGACATTGTGCATTCTTTGCTGTTTAGCAAGAATTGGCGGGGAATTCCTGTTTAGGATTTCCTCTCCTTCTTGAGAGGCCTCTTGAAGGTTGGTCCTTCATTCTTCACATCTCTTGGCTCAAGGCCAAAGCATCCTCCTCCAGGACAGCGTTATTGCTGCAACAGCATAACTATGTTTTGCAGGGTGTTGCAGTGGAGACTCCACAACACCTCTTCCATCTCTTGTTTTTCAGAGAGAGAGTCTTTCCTTTCTTTGGGAGATCAGATTGGAAGCTTGGGAGCTGATTTGAAAATCTTGGCACTTGGCCATAGTGTTCTATTCCACTCATTATGCAATCCCTCTTAGTGACTGCGTTATTTTCATAAAGTATCTGCAGTGAGGGTTTGCAGATTATTTGGAGGGTGAGATCTCAAGTGTAAGGATCAGCCTTCCACTTTGGAGATGCATTGGAGGAGGTCTACTTCAGATTGCTCATCATCTTCAGCCTTCTCTATTCAGTTCCATATTTGAGTTGCAGCTGTTGCCCAGCAACTCTGGCATTTTTGCCATTTTGTGTATTTCAGCCAATCCCTTGGAGGATTTTTGTATGGTTTCTTTCAGGGGTTAGAGCTTTGCTCCCCCACTTTATTTGAGCCATATATTGTCATATATTTCATTTATTATGTAATATGGAGCAGTACCTCTTATAAACTGCGTCCTCATAGCCTGGGTTTATGCAGAAATAGCAGTATTCTCTATTTTCAGGTACATGTCTTGTTGAGGCTTGCATTGCCTTTCTTGAGAGTTTGTTTCCTCAAGAAATTGTATTATCTTTGCTGCTATAACATTATTCATTGGCTATTCAGATCTTCATATGCTCATGGTTGTATAATAACACTGTCATGCCAGCTCTTGTGCCTACATTATTGCAGACCATTCACCGGGCATTTCCTGAGGACATCTACATATGTTTAACCACCTTAGAAGGATTTCTTTGGGGGCATCTCTTGCATTTCATTCTTAGACACATTGATCTAAGGGATCTAGGTCCTGGTTTCAAATCCTGCTGCCTCCATTTCTGGAAAATGTGTTTTCCAGCCATGGATTGCTAGTTGTTTCGATTTGGGAACATTACAATCATTATAGTTGGGTTGGATTAATAAGTCAAGAAGATTGGAGGTGTGGCTGATGATAGGGAATTGAGAGCAAATGTGGGCAAGAATTGGGTGGTCTAAAAGGAATTTATTTTCATCTTCCACCTTCTTAGTATCACAAATCTGACAGATTCTATCGTCCCAAGGAGTCTTGGGAGTAGACCACCACCCTGTATCACTTCGAAGCTCATGAGAATTAGTTTTTATATTAGTGATGTTCACTTTCTTCATAGTGTTGGTCAACATAGAGAGATAATTCCGGTTATCAAGGGTGGGGTTGATCACCTCCTTATAGTATCTTAGCTTCCTTTTACCCTCCAGCTCCTTACCATCCCACATATTGTCCTTAAAATTGGAGGTAATAGTATCTTTGATACTATCCTTGGTTCCCATGATGATCTCCTCCGTAATCCCACAAAGGTTGAGCTAAGATTGGGCATCCTTATTCCACCTGTGCTTGAGGCGCAGCTGGGGGCTTTGACTAAAGTTAGAAGAAATTTTTGGGAGCCTCTTGGATTCCATGTTGTAAAGCTTCTTCTTATACATCAGATATCTAAACATAGTCTTACTTTCAATGGGGGACAAACCCACTTAAATCAAGAGGATAGGATAGGGAGTATTCCTCTTTATATTGAGGTTATAGGTTATGAATTTCTTTTGGATCCTCTCAATCTTTCTCCATGACTCTATAGATATACTGCAACCCCAAAATTCACATTCGTATAAGACAATAGGGGTGACAAGAGTCTCAAAGAGGAACCTTTTTTTACTCCAAATGTAAAGAACGTCTAACTTACAATTTTTTTCGAGCTCATAATAAGTTTTCCAACCTCCAATAATTATTTTCTCGATGCTATAATTCCAGTTGAGCTGGTGAGGAATTCAATACCCAAATATTTATAAGAAGAAACATGCTCTAGACAACGGTTATCATAGACAAAACTACCATGGGTGATCCTTTTGGATTTAATGATCATGACTTTAGTCTTGTCGGCATTAACTGTTATACCCATCTTGGTGCAGTAGACATGAAGAGTCTTAAGCTGCTTGTCTAGGTCATCATGGCTTTTTGCAAGAATAGCGATATCATCAACATAAAGGAGAAGAGTAATGATTATACCAGCGAGCTTGGTGCCCTTGCAACCTGCAGTTTCCAGACACTCCTCTAGCTTATCGATGTAAATACCAAAAAGGGTAGGGGATAGGGGACACCCTTTCTTAACCCTAATATTGCATTTAATATCTTTAGACCACCCTTTTTTGGTCTTAAGCTTGGAAATGACAGTCTCGTAGAGGCGGATCACAACAATCCTTGGTTCAGGAGGAACCATGATCTAAGAGTGACAAGGTGGTCGATAGTCAAGTGTTGTCTCCTAAAACCAGCTTGCCCTTTAGCCCTTTTACCCTGGTTCTCAAGCCAAAGGCTAAGCTTCTTTTCTAAAATGAGCCCATAAAGCTAGGCTAGGATGTGGCTAATCATAATGGTCCTGTAGTTAGAGGGAATGCTTTTGTCCTCAATTTTAAAGATAAGCACAATAAGGCTTTGCGTCCAAAGCTTAAGGAAACTATGCTTTACAACAAAGATAACGCCAATCATATTTATTTAAGAATTTATCATTAACAAGACAATAAAGTGATGGAGTCACAAAATGTTTCCTAGCTTAAATCAATTTTTGTAATAATCTTTTCCAATATAACTAAATAGCTTAAATCATTTTTTGTAATAATCTTCTCCAAACCATCGAATATAATATGCATAACTAAACATTAGTAATAGATATTTTTATAAAAAAAACACATGTATAGAATGTGGTGCATTTCATAAATATAATGTATTATTTTTTTTTATAATTAAATGATTTATAAAAATTAAATATACTTCTATTTACTGAATTTTTAATTAAAAATTATATATATTTAAAATTATATATGTAATTAAAAATTAAATATATTTATATTTATTGAATTTTTAACCAATATTTTATATAAAAAATATATATATATATATATATTTAAAATATGGGTTTATACTAGCTAATTTAATATTTTATAAAAAATATATATGTAGAATTACTTTATTTCACATGATTAATTTTCTCTTTTGTTTAATTTTTTACTCTATATAATTATATTTTTAGTGCACTTGGTAAATAACACATGTGACATTGTCAAAAAAATATATAGAACCTTTGAAGCCTTTGAAAAATTAAGTATTAAGCAGCAGATATCATTAATCAGCGACACCGTTGGGTTAGATCCCTATGTATATCTTGAGGGCATGGACATTCGATCAAGGTTTTATTCAATGGTTGGGGTGATGATCAGAGTTAACTTTAACCATGCCCTACGCATATGTTTATACCTAGGCTTGGGTGTTTGGGTTAAGACCCAAGCTCTCCTTTAATTGGATATGGACAAATGACGAAAGGGCCACGCAACTTTCTTTTTAAAATGCACTTTTGTTGTAATTAATAAGTCGACAAACTTAAAAAAAATTCTAAAAATTGCTTTCATAATTTAGTTGGAAGTTATGTTGGGTTTTGATTAATAGGAACTTTAATCATGAAACTTTGCCATTAAGAATTTTTTATTAATTTAAAGAAAAATTATATTGCTAAGATTTGTTGGGTGTGGAGCTTGATTTTCATCCTGATTCAGAGATCTTTGTTTCAGTCGGATGTATACCCCAAGAAAATTGTACACCCCTACGGTGGAGGGTGCGGGGGGGTGCGGGGGCCAGCGGTCCTCCGGCAGGGGTTTCGGGGGAAGTGCCCCCAAAGCTAAAAACAGATGTAAAATTGCCTTGTAAAAATATAGTAATTTCTCGTCAATTTGGGCCATTCATTAGGCGAATGATCTGATGGCAGAAGTTATGTTTAGTTTAGGGTTTTTTGCCTTAAAAGGAAACCCCTCGCTTTGTATGAGGGTATTGTATTGCGGCTATGGTTGTATGTGTATTCTCATAGCGATAAATAGAAAGGGAGACTGTGATAGAGAACAAAGGATATTATAGCGGATCTGCTATAGGTTGTGTCTCTTCATTTTGTTGGATAATAGAAAGGAATGACTGATTGTTCAAGGTGGACGTAGCCCAAACTGGGTGAACCACGTATATCTGTCTCTCTCTGGTTTTATGTGTTTTGTGTGCTTGTGTTTTCCGCATATTTTATGTGTTGCATTGCTCTGTAATATATAATTCATTAACAAGATTTTGAAAAAAAAAATAGATTTAAGAAAAAAAATTATACATAATGAAAATGTTGAATGTGCCTACTTCATAAAGCACTCCTTCACCTTGTACCTAGGTGAATTCTGAAGAAAAAAAAAAATATTAATTTAATCTTTTCATAAAATGATCTGAAACATGTGATACATATATTTCCAAAACCATTGAAATATCATGACAACCTCGTAAAATTATCTTCTAAGTAGTTAAGTGCTATTATTCAAAGTAACTAAAAAAACTACTTCTCATCAACCTTTTATTAATAATGTTTTTAGAATTTTTTTACTTGTATTTATGTGATATTACATATCATTTTAATACAATAAGATCCTATGTTAGTGTTTTATTTTATAAAAAATAAATAAATAAATTATGTGTGGGTTAACTTTATAATTAATGTATATTATGAATAATTTTTTTCCCAAAGAAAAAATCGTAATTTTAGTATGAAAATAAGGAATAAAATTACATTTTGTAGACACACCAAGTGTGTATGCAAATCCAACTAATTTTTATCTAGAACAAGGAAGCATAAAAACTGACAAAAAAATGGTTTGGGTAAAAAACCCCAGGAACAACAAGACCCAAATATAAAGGAAATAGAGACATAGAAGATATGGGAACACAAACTCGTGAACACCCCAAAAGAGAGCAATATTGATCCGTAAACTACCATGGATATTCCATTGGACAGTTTTTCACAACAGATCTGATAATAATATATTAAAATACTGATTTTTTACACGATTACAGTTTTATTAAAATTCTATATCTATAGATTTAACTGTAATTAGTGCATGTATGTGAATGGAAATTATGCAGAAAAGTAATGAATGACAAAATAAGCTCTCACACACACATAAGACACAAGATATGCTCTATGGGAAACCCTTTCAAGAAAAAACTCAGCTAGAAGGTGAGGTTGCTTTGCTCTCTTTCTCTGTCTCGAAATATGGTTACGAGTAAAAAGAAGTAATGCATGTAGCCCGTGAGCTACTACAATGCACAAATCCTCTATGTGTGCTCTACATCCTATCTCTCCTGGCCATCTTTGCTCAGCTACGGAAAAAAATTATCTCGAAAGAATGAAATACCTCTTCCTCGTAGTGGCTCGGTTATAACATAGCCTGATAGCCTACTAGTGGTTAAGTTTAACTACATCAACTCTTAACTAGAGTTATAATATAGACTCTTCTAGAGTCCTTGACATCATAACCATGTGGCCAGCCCATTTTCCGTGAATAATGGGGGCTGGCGTGACATCCTCCCAAACTATAGGTGTGAAAACAAGAAGGTCAAATTCTAAGTGGCGTAGATTTTGCATACATACTCTAATTGATGTGCTTCTTATGTCATTGGAAATATATCTGTGTGTAAAATGGTGTAAAAATATGCAAAGATAAAGCGGTAAAGTTTTACCCCCAAAAAACGTTGTTTGATGCCTCAAAACGCTCTCGAAAGGTTTCACAACTTATTTTTCCAAACTGGGTCTCGTCAATTAAAGCAGTCCAATGAGTTGATTCCTCCACTTTTTCCAATCCAAATGCAACAAGATGGATGAAAAAAAATATAATGGTCCAATCTGGATCACACCTCCCCATTTTAGGAGGATTTTGGTCCCCAAAAGCTTTTACTAAATGAGGTGAGGAAAATTTTCCTCCACCTTCTCTCTGTTGTACCATTTAGCTTTGCCTGGAAGTTGTCCCTTCAACCCAATCTATTAAAATTCATGTTGCCCCTGTGTTGTAGTTATGGACCTCTTCTGCAAAACCATATCTTTCATTAACTCTACCTGAGCATCTGGTGTCAAATCCTCCAAAGAAGGTAGGACTTGTTCCTCTTCCTGATCTAGCATGGAAGGCTCGTAGAGTTTCAAATTATCTACATTCACAATGGACTAAATGTGCATATATGGTGGTAAACTGAGACGATAGGCATTATCACCCACCTTTTCTAGTATCTCAAAGGGACCATACCTTAGAGCCTTTATTTTATTACCAGGCCCCTGCAATCTCTCCTTGTTCAACTATAACCATACTTTTTCTCCCACCTTGAATGATTTCTCTATTATGTGTTGATCGTGCTTGACCTTATACTTTTTTGCAACTTCTGCAGTGTTTCTTGTACCTATAGATGGATCTCCCTAGTATTCTCTATCAATTTTTCAGCCCTCAATGCATCTCTTGTAAGATCTTCCCTCACTCCTCCTTGTTTCCCATATGCAAGATCCAAAGGCGAAGGAGGAAAATATCCAAAAAAAAATTCAATTGGGTACTTTCCTGTAGAAGTGTGGAATACTCTATTATAAGAATGTTGTATTTTCATCTCAAGTCTTCAGATGCTTCTAGTTGTATCCCCTCAGAAGCTGAACCAAAGTCCTGTTGACTACTTTTGTCTGCCCATTTGTCTATGGATGGAATGTTGTAGATCTCTTCAATTTTGTGTCCATTTTCTCCCACAATGTTGTCCAAAATGAACTGAGAAATATTTTATACATGTCTGAAATGATGCTTCTTGGTATCCCAAAGTGCACCCATAGCTATCCAAAGAACAAGTTTGTTGCTTATTACTCGTTGATGGTCTTTTTACAGGGCATCAGAACACACATCTTTCTGAACATGTCAATTACCATGAATAGGTAGTCATGTCCCTTCTTGGTTATCGATAAACCTCCCACAAAGTCCATGAAAATGCTTTCCCAAGGATGAGTAGGTACAGGTAAGGGATGATATAGACCATGTTTCTTGTTGCTAGGCATGTTGGTATAACAAGGCATGCATCCCCTTATGAACCTAGCTACATGCTCTTGCATATTGGGCCAATACACATACCTCTGCAAGTTAGTCACGGTCGTCCCTACACCAAAGTGCCCTATAACCTTGGAGGTGTGAGCCTCTCTAATCATCTACAATCGATCACTTTTAGGAACACATAGCTTATCCAGCCTGTAGAGTAACCCATCTGGGAGATGGTAGTCAATGATGTTGTCGCCACCATGCACATGACTCTGACTCTGCAACTGTTGATACACCTCCTTGAAGTCCTCATCCTCTAAATATTCCCCCTTGCATGCATCATGGGTGAATGGCTCCATGTGCATAAGAGTCCCCAAAGTTGTGATCTTTGATGTGGGCGGCCTTGAAATCATGTCGTCCAACTTGTTTATGCCTCCATTCTTATATTCAATCATCAAATGAAACTGTTGTAAAAACCCCATCCACTTGTAATGCATGTTTTGTTGTAGCTTATTTTGGGCCTGCAAGTACTATAACTACTGGTGATCTGTGTGGATTATTGTCTCCTTTCCCATCAGATAGTGCTTCCACTTCTTCACAGCTTGCACCATGCCATAGAGGTCCTTGTCATATGTAGGGTAGTTAAGAACTTCCCCATGAAATACTTAAGAATGGTATCATATGGGCCTTCCTCCCTACATCAAGACAACTCCCATATCATACCCACGCATTTGTCTCCACTTCAAAGGATCATTGCAAGTTTGGTAATTCCAAAACTGGTGCTTGGCTAATCTTATTCTTTAGCCCCTCAAAAGCCTTCTACTAACCTTTTCCCCACTAGAAACTCTTGCCACTTGTTTTTATGGCATGGAGCGAGGCTACTACCACTAAAAACGAGGCTATGAATTTCCTTACGTACTGTGTTTCCCCAATGAAATTCCTGAACTTAGAAACATTATTCGGCATCGACCATTTCATGATGGCCTCCATATTACAAGGATCTATCTTCAGCTCTCCTCTACCAATCACATACCCTTGATACACCAAGGATTGTTGTGCAAACTCACACTTATTGAGATTTTATAGCAGTTGGTGCTACTTCAATGTTTCCAGCACCTGCATCAAATCTAAAATATGCTCCTCCTAGGTAGCACTATATACCAGTATATCATCCAAATAGAAAACAACAAATGAATCTATAAAAGGGCATAATACATCATTCATTAATCGCATAAACATAGTTGGTGCATTACATAGACCAAATGGCATGAATAACCACTCATACAAACCTTGCCTGGTTTTGAAAGCGGTCTTCCAGGTGTCTTCTTCTTTGACTCGAACCTAGTGATATCCATACTTCAAGTCCATCTTAGTGTAGTATTTTTCTTGCTTCAACTAATCCAACAAATCATCTATCTTGGGCAGGGGGTATCTGTTCTTGAACATGATTTTGTTCAACGCCCTATAATATATACACACCTGCCAAGTCCCATCCTTCTTTGACACAATGATGATGGGTGACCCACATGGTGATGTACTCAGTCAAATGACACCATGTTCTAGCAGTTGTTGCAACTGTTTCTTCACCTTACTTTCTTCTATAACATACTACCTATACAACCCAATATTTGGCAACAGGGAGTCTAAAAATAGTTGGATCTCATGCTCCACTTCTCTCTTAGGTGGAAACCCTTTAAGCTCTTGGAACACATCCATGTATGTCTGTAACAACTCCTCCAATAGTTATTTATGCTTCTTAATACAATCCTTTAGGGATGCCTTTCCTCTTATTAACTCCTCTACAGACTAACTTTCTCTTAAAAAAAATAAAACATACTTCTTACTGGAACTGATCAACTTCTTGGCTTGGTTGGCACTTACTAATGAAATTTTCGACATGCCTTTGTGAATGTTGATGATGAATGATTTTCCATCCTTGACGAGTCGTTACTGGTTGGCTCTCCTCATGAATATTGCATCACATATGTACATGTATGGACTCCCAAGCACGACTCCACATACATCAAGGGGAACCACATCTAGATCTACCTCATCAACAAAATCAACACTAATAGCATATCAAAATTTACACTGTTTTGTTACATTTAGCTTTGCATCCTTATTTACCAATATCAGTGATTATGGGTTTGGATGATCACAAACTTCCATCCCTAACTTCTTGACCAACTCTACTGCAATGAGATTCGCCTATGATATTGAGTCAAACAGAGCATCAATCTTTGTCTTTTTTACCTGTAAATTTATATGGAAGAGTTTGGTCATTTCTTTCTCTTCCTGTTGTTAAAGGCTACTCAAATTCACCTCCTTCTGCATTGATCTAAAAACGATCTTCTCATCCACATCTAAGTTACTTTACACTTGGTTGCTCGAATCTATGACCATGAGATTCTTCTTCTTGTAATATTTATTATTGTTCTTCAAGTTTAGCTCTAGATGCAACTTCCAACACTTCTCCTCTATGTGGTCATCAATGTTGCAGTGGTTTCATTGGTTTCTTGGATATTTGCACTAGTGTGTTGTGGTTGTTGTCTTTTTATCTTTTCCCCATTTTTTCTTCTTCTTCCCTTCCTTGGAAGCATCTTGTTGCTCCTTATGCTTCGATCCACTCGATTGTGCTCTCTTCAAGCCTATGTTCTCCAGGTACTATGCCTATACACAAGCCTTGTCCACCGATTTGGGATTGAACAACATCACTTGCTCATGCAAATGGTGGTGCAGACCCCCAAAATACTTGAGGAGTACATCTGGGTTATTTGGAGAGATATCCAACATTATAGCCATCTTTCTGAATTATGTGGTGTACTCCTACACACTTTGGCTTGAATATAGCCTAAAGTAATTCCACCGCAAGAAAGACCCTCTAGTGGATGTTTTTCAGGAACCCATTATAAAAATACCCTAGACATCCGTTTGTAGCGGAGGTTACTAGAGGAAGTTGGTGGGTGGATGTTTTTGCGGATGTTTTTCTTCCGGTGCGTTTATCATCCTAAACCGCACCGATGCATTCAAATAGAGAAAGCACCGGTACGCACAAAACATTGGCACACCGAGACACTGTGCGCTCGGTACAAACCCTCTCAGTGCATCTTATTACTATAGCGCACCGAAGCTTTACAAATATTACGCATCGGTGCGTCCTAAAACCCCACACCAAAACTGAAACAGCCCGGTGCGATTTTAAGAAACTGCACTAGTGTGCCTATAAAACCCACGCACCGAAACAGGGTTAAATAAATAAAAAAATTACAGCCAAAAATCCGTATTTTTCACTTTTCAGTGCTCCGGAGCTCTCAAGCACCAGTGAAACTTCACCTTCTGTGAGGCGCCCTACCATCGGTGCTCCCATTGCATGCACTGCTGATGTCCATTCCCACCATCTCAATTTTGAATTTCGCAAAATGGTGGGAAAATTTAGTTTTGCAAATTCTATAGCCAATATGCCTCCTCAACGGCCAAATGTATAGGTATTTTTCTTGTTTTTCCATAATTAAACCTTTTAGCGGATTAGTTCTGTAAAAAAAAAATTCTCGCGCGATGCGTTCGAGTCATTCGGCTCGCACCGGTTCCCGGTGCTGCCTGTAAATTTACAGGCAGCACCGTGACCAGTGCTAAAGATATCTGCACCAGTTCTGGGGCGATACCGAAATGGTGCACCATGATTTTTTTAAATTAAAAAAAAAAAGTGCAGGGCGGTCGGTTACCCGGCAGCACCGTTGACCATGTCGAATTGCAAGAATGCGGTGCATTAACCGAAATATCTGCCCTGGGGTGGGTAATTTTGTTAGTGCACAGCATTCTAACAATTTGACATGGTCAACGGTGCGGCCAGGTAAACGACCGCACCGTTGACTATGTAGTGATGTCAGGAGTGCGGTGTGCTTCCTAAACTATACGCCCCGGGGCGTATAGTTTGGTCAGCGCACCGCCCTCCCGACATTGGTCAATAGTCAACGGTGTAGTCTGTTATACCACCACACTATTTACCTTGGAACAATGCCAGGAGGGTGGTGCGCTGAAAATTTGTAGGTGCACCGCCTCCAGTGCGCGACAAAAAAAAGACGCACCGTTACCGGTGCATGCCTGTTTTTTTGTGGCACACCGACTGTTTTTTTTTTCAAAAAACTTATATATGTATATTCCTAAATACATGTCTCATTTAATAAAAAAATGGTATTTAATATGTCAATCATTCAATAACGTGAAAGGATAGAAGAGAGGGAACATCAGCAACAACAGGCGGACCAGTATAACATGGTTCGCCTGTGGGAGGCACGAGAGGGGGAGAGAGATGTGTACCCTCGCCCTATTACATCAACCACCCAGGGGCCCTAAGGGAAGTAGGCATCCTCAAGTTCTACGAGGATACTACATCCCTAAAGGGCCATGGTGTGTTTTTGCGACATCTTATCTGCAGGTGGAATGCTCACCTACAGGCTTTCCAGGTTGGTCCTAACCAATGGTATGCGCCCACTGAGGAGGAAATATATTTCATTACTAACCTATAGAGGAGAGAGGTGGATTTTCCCTCGTTCCCAGAGGTCCCAATTGGCTATGTAGTAGGGATTCAGTTGGTGTACTCCCATAGATACATTAGCGTGGATATACTATCTCCTTCAAATTTCCAGGTCTCCAGAGGTCAGTTACATATTGTTTCATTTGGTAGAGAGCAGGTGAGGTGCCTCTCACTACTGATTTAGACTATTTCACACAACACCAACGACTGGTAACGCATTAGTTCCCCACATCTATTTTATGTTAATTCTTTAGTACAGGAGCCACGACTTGTGAGGTGGTCTGCTATTTTTTTGCGACTGTTATATATAGCTTTAGATAGATGTCATGCTTATGCACAAGGGAGGGTGAACTTCCCTTTTTCTTCAGAGCTATTTTGTTTATTTTTTGAGAGGTTTCCAGAGAAGAGATCTACTTTTTTTCGACAGCCTCGTAGGCCGATGCTATATGTACGGATGCAGATGTGGGGACATATGATGCCCAAGAGGGGCAAGTCTGATCTTTCCGCAAGCATATCGCATGATGCACTGGAGTTGCTAGCCAGTGTTGATCAACATCCCTTAATTATGGTCCCCTGTCTGTATGCTAGTTTGGATTAGTGAGGCTGTGTCAACATCCTCTTCACAGATGATGAGCCGTCTGATCATAGAGGTTATATTATTGTTATATTTAAATTTATTCTAACATGTTCTTTAACTTGTTTTTATTAAACTGTTAAATGAAATTGCCTAATTATTTTTGTGTAGTTATATATATTTTGCAAACATTGGGTCATTTGATGGTGATGATATGCCAGCGCCACCAAATGATCCAGGCAGTGTGGATCCTGATGGCAATCAGGATATGGCAGATGTCGAAGATCAAGCTCCCGGTGTAGATAAACCCGGTCCTCATGGTGCACTGGTACCGCCTTTTGCTAGGCGTAGGCTTGACAGTAGATTGAGGATGGAATTGGGCAACCAACTCTGTGCATTGTTTGTGGATGCGAGAGTCAGGCCCACCACTATGAGAGATATACAGGCCGATGCTAGGCTGGTACAGATGTGGAGAGGCATGCCGCGTGACATGTTCAGCCTGATGCGGCATGTCGTAGGAGCTACAAGCTTAGTTACGCGGTTGAGGAGGACCCTTCAACGTTATAGGCGTGGTCGAGATGCAGTACGTCGACAGTCCATGAGCAGCGACGCATCATCTGATGATGATGACCAGGGGAGTGATCATCGTTCACCTCACGCTGCCCCAAATGAGCAGCCTGTTGCATCGACCAGCAGTCATGATGTAGATCGGACTGGACCATCGGCCACGTTGAGTCAGCAGCCTATAGCATCCAGCAGTACTCATGATCATGAGCAGGCTAGACCATCGACCATGTCGATTCATCATGATGAGCAGCCGACACTTGATCCTGATCAACATGAGGCACTAGTACCAGATCAACAGGAAAGTGATGATGGACATATATCTGAGCTTGTTGAGGCTGCACCATTGACTGAGCAGGCCTCGACTAGTACTACTATTGATGATGCACCACCAGCTGATATTTGACATCTATATTACAATTGTATATTTTTGACATTATATATATATATATATATATGGTCCATGTATTTTATGTTCATGTTGCAGTTGTACTTAATTTACATGTTGGTGATCATCATGATGTGTATATTGTTAGGTCATGTTAAATATGTTCATTTAATGTGCAGCTTGCAGATAGATGTGTATGTGATAACAGTTATTTGACATGAGATGTATATTTGATGTTTGTGTTGTGATGATGTTATACAATGCTAATTGTGTTTTGTTAGATGATCATGATCACGATGATTAGATGATGTTAGCGAATTTGAATGTGTTTTTTAGTCGAATATGATGCTTGTACGATGGTTATCATGATCGTGATGTTTATTTAATTTAATATTAAATGATCATGATATTTATTAAATATTATGTCGTGATTGTAATTGAAATTTTAATTTTAATTATATGTAAAATTGTAAAATTGTATTTGTATTTGTAATTGTAATTTTAATTGTAATTGTATGTAAAATATTTGTAAAATTTTAATTGTAATTGTAATATTTAATTTATTGTGAAATGATTGTAATTGTAATTTTAATTGTAACTGTATATATGTAAAATTGTAAAATTCTAATTCTAATTCTAATTGTATGTCAAATTCTAAAATTGTAATTGTAATTGTATGTAAAATATTTGTAAAATTTTAATTGTAATTGTAACATTTAATTTAATGTGAAATGATTGTAATTGTAATTTTGATTGTAATTGCATATATGACAAATTGTAAATTTGTAATTGTAATTATAATTGTATGTAAAATTCTAAAATTGTAATTGTATGTGTACTTGTAATTTTAATTGTAATTGTATGTAAAATATTTGTAAAATTTTAATTGTAATTGTACTATTTATTGTGAAATGATTGTAATTGTAATTTTAATTGCAATTGTATATATGTAAAATTGTAAAATTGTAATTCTAATTCTAGTTGTATGTAAAATTCTAAAATTGTAATCATAATGGTATATATGTAAAATTGTAATTGTAATTGTAAATTTTATGTAAAATTCTAAAATTGCAATTGTAATTGTATGTAATTGTAATTTTAATTGTAATTGTACGTGAAATTGTAAAATTGTAATTGTATTACTATGAAATGATTGTAATTGTAAAATTGTAATTGTATGTAAAATTCTAAAATTGTAATTGTATTTGTACTTGTAATGTTAATTGTAATTGTATGTAAAAATCTAAAATTGTAATTGTATTTGTACTTGTAATTTTAATTGTAATTGTATGTAAAATATTTGTAAAATTTTAATTGTAATTGTAATATATAATTTATTGTGAAATGATTGTAATTGTAATTTTAATTGTAATTGTATATATGTAAAATTGTAAAATTGTAATTCTAATTCTAATTGTATGTAAAATTCTAAAATTGTAATTGTAATGGTATATATGTAAAATTGTAAAATTGTAATTGTAATTGTAAATTTTATGTAAAAATTCTAAAATTGCAATTGTAATCGTATGTAATTGTAATTTTAATTGTGATTGTAATTCTACGTGAAATTGTAAAATTGTAAAATTGTAATTGTATTACTATGAAATTATTGTAATTGTAAAATTGTAATTGTATGTAAAATTCTAAAATTGTAATTGTAATTTTAATTGTAATTGTATGTGAAATTGTAAAGTTGTAATTCTAATTCTAATTCTAATTCTAATTCTAATTGTATGTAATATATTTGTAAAAAATTAATTGTATTAACGTCAAATGATTTTATTAAAAAATTTAAATTTGTAAATTTGCAAATAATTGCAAAATAATAAATCTAGATAATATGAATTTTTGTAACTTAATAAAGTTTAGAAAATAATGCAAATAAATTCATGTACTTTAGAATTATCATTATTTTATTATGATCTTACATACCAAAAATAAAGAACTTTATACAATACGCCATTTTTTTTTAGATCAACATAATTGCAAATTATCAAGTGAGATATTGGTTTTAACATTAACACAATGCAAATTACCAATTAATTCAAAATACATATTATAATGTTTCGAAAAAAAGAGTCTTATAAGTTATAAGGTATTTAAGTCCTCTTCTTTATAAAAACTCATCTTAAAAAGTATAAATATTGATGAAATAACACATGTACCATATCACTCTCGGTTCTCATGATCACCCTCGTTATCTTCCAGCTCGCATGGCATGATAACACTATTGTTCTCAAAAGTATTTTTTGATCTAGGGTCGTGTCTCAATACGAACCACCAATCCTTATCCAACACATCTGGGTAAAAAAACACTTGGTTGCAGTGTTTTGAGAAAACATAGGGCTCCTTAGCTTCATCCCACATCTTTCTAGAGTTGATACATATCAGCCTACTATCGCGATCTTCCTTTACATTATTCCAATCAAAGGTGTCCCACCACTTGCACCTAAAATTAACACATTGGAAAGAAGAGAAATCCACTTCAATGATCTCTTGTATCTTTCCGACGTAACCTAACATCCCTCGTACTAGGTTTTGATCATGGTGGCTAGATCGACTAGATTGATCGAACTCGACTTCCACTCCATAGTCTTGTGTGATGTGTCCATCATCGATATTTTCTATGTGAAAATGGTGTCCATATGCCCACATAGATGGGAACAAATGCACCTATAAAAAAGTTTTAAAAAAATCATAGTGTCATGTGTCTTATAATAACCCAACAGTTAAAATATGAAATATAGATGTAATTACATTTGAAAGGTGCATTATTAAGTTTCAAATGTACATATAAATTAAATAGATTATTATCGAGTTGTTGCACCCAATCCTTGTGTTTAGCGCATCCTCTTCACAACGCGGGTAACGATCGGTTGCACCGTATTTCTCTCTGACTTGGTCAGCAGCCCAACTATTGGGGCATATTTTTGGCATATTTTCTTTTAAATGATCGAGATAAGGCACACTTTTTTATGAAACCAGCTCCAAAAATAGAAGAAAAGAGATATCAACGCCTTAGAAATAAGCCACTTCAAGGGGGAAACCTCCAATACATTACATAAATGAACAATTCTTTGATGATACAAATGACAAAACCTCCTTTCTATATATAGGAGTCCATGAGACCACAATGTAATCCGTCGACCTAACAATAATAATGTAAGGGCACAATAATAACAATATGGGGTTTACAGGGGTACAACAATAACAATGAGTTACATTAACAACAATAAGGGACTATACTAGTAATATAGGGACCTAACATGCTCCTCTCCTTCAAAAAAGTGTTGTCCTCAACGCTTGAGTAGCTTCGGGTGCTTCTGTATAAAATTCTCATCCTCCCATGTAGAATCTTCAGTCGGTAAGTTCTTCCATTTCATGAGATACTCTGAAATTGATCGATTTCGTAGCTGTCGAGTTCTTGTTTCTGTGACAGCTTCAGGTTCCAATATGGATTTTCCTTCCTCATCAAGTTCTGGAAATATTGTTTGAACTGGAAGTTTGTCCCCTATAACTTTCTTTAAGCATGAAACAAGGAAAATTGGATGCACTCGCAAAGAAGCAGGAACCTCCAATTTATATATGCCATAGTACCAATCTTTTGCAACACTTTGTAAGGACCATAGTACTTTGGGGATAATTTATTATCCTTCTTAGCTTGCTTGGACATTTGTTTGTATGGTTGTAGCCATAAAAATACCCAATCTTCTACATTAAAACTTCTCTCACTGCGATGTTGATCTGCCTGTTGTTTCATTCGATTTTGTGCCAAATTTAGGTTATCCTTTAAGAGTTCGAGAACTTCTTGTTGATGCTCGATGTGATCTTCCACTACTTGAACCCTAGAATTTTCCCTTAAATAAGATGTGATGGATGGTGGATGATATCCATAAAGTGCCATAAATGAGGTCATTTTTGCTGCAGTATGGAAGGAAGTGTTATACCACCATTCAGCGAGAGGTAACCACTTGACCCATTGTGCTTGCTTATCATATACAAAACAACGAAGATATCCTTCCAAACATTTATTCACTATCTCAGTTTGACAATCAAATTGAGGATGATAAGATGAGTTATGAGCTAGTTGAGTACCCAAAAAAGAAAATAATTCTATCAAAAAATTTCCTGTAAAAATGGGATCTTTGTCACTTACAATAATCTTCAGGTTTCCATGTAGCTTTTGAATTATTTCCACAAATTCAGTAGCAACTGTACTTGCTTTAAATGGATGAGATAATTCACAAAAGTGTGCACACTTGGTAAATCTATCAACTACCACTATGATGACACTCTTTCCTTAAGACTTAGGTAAACCTATGATAAAATCCATTGAAATTTCCTCCCAACGTTGACTTGGAATGGATAAAGGTTGTAGAAGACCTGGGGTCTTAATTGTCTCAACTTTATTTTTCTGGCAAACCAAACATTCCGCCACAAACTTTTGAATATCAGATTTAAGTCCATCCCAAAAAAAATCTTTCTTCACCCTGTGGTAAGTTTTTAAAAATCTCGAGTGTCCTCCTAAAGGAGAACTTTGCAATTCCAAAAGAATATTTTGTTTTAGTTGGGAATTCTTTCAAATATATAAGTGATCTTTGTACCATAAGGAATCATTTTTCCAACTAAATATATCATATGTACTAGGATCTTGCTGCAACTTTTTAATGAGTGTCCACACTTCTTCATCCTTCTTTCATTCATCCCTTGCTTCAGTTATCCAATTTGGTTGGATAATAGAAATGGCACAAAGAAATGCTTCCACCTCTTCATCCTTTCTTGAGAGTGCATCTGCAACAACATTTAGCTTCCATTTTTTGTAGATGATTTCACATTCATAACCCAAAATCTTTTTGACCCATTTTTTTTTTCTCTTCTGAAGATAGTCTTTGTTCCAAAAAGTGTTTAAGACTATCATGATCAGTTTTTACCTTAAAGTGTCTTCCCATTAGGTAAGGTCTCCATTTCTTTAGTGCATGTAGTATTGCTAACATTTCTTTCTCATAAATAGCCTTTTGTAAATACTTTCCTTTGATTGGATGACTTTCAAAAGCAATGGGTCTTCCTTCTTGCATTAAAACACCACTAATTCCATTTCTTGAGGCATCACATTCCATAATAAAGGTTTTTGTGAAGTCTAGCGTAGCTAAGACTGGTGCTATGCACATTGCCTCTTTAAGATGTTCAAAGGCCTTAGTTGCTTCAGGAGTCCATGAAAATGAATCTTTCTTTAATAATGTTGTTAGATTTGCTGCTATTCTCCCATAATTCTTAACAAACTTACAATAATACCCTGTTAACCTGAGAAATCCGCGCAACTGCTTTATGGTTATGGGGACTTTCCATTCCTTAATGGCTTTAATTTTGTTAGGGTATACCTTAACACCCTCGTGAGATACAATATGACCCAGATATTCCACCTCTCATACTCCAAAGAAACATTTGGATGTTTTTGCATATAATTGTTTCTCCTCCAATAGTTTGAGCACCCTATCAACATGTTGAACATGATCCTTCCAAGAACTGTTGTATATTAGTATATCATCAAAAAATATTAGCACAAATTTTCTAAGGAAGGGTTTGAAAATGGAATTCATCAACCCTTGAAATGTATAAGGTGCATTGGTAAGGCCAAAAGACATGACCAAAAATTCATAATGACCCTCATGAGTTTGAAATGTTGTTTTCGGAATATCTTCATTCTTCATTCTAATTTGATGATATCTTGAACGAAGATACAACTTGGTAAAATAAATCGATCCATGTAATTCATCCAATAATTCATCAATCACAGGAATGGGAAATTTATCTTTAATAATGAGATTATTGAGCTCCCTATAATCTAGACACATGCACCATGATCCATCCTTCTTGTTCACCAATACTATTGGAGCAGAGAAAGAACTTTGACTAGGTTGAATTACACCAGCCTCTAACGTTTTTGCAATCATACGTTCAATTTATCTCTTTTGGACATAAGGATATATGTAAGGCCTGATGTTTGGAGGAACACTTCCTAGAATCAAATGAATAGCATGATCATGATCACGAGTAGGTGGGAGTCCTTTGGGAGTTTCAAACACCTTGGAATGATTGTCCAAGACTTTTTGGAGATCTGGAGAAATAGATGATTTTGATGTTGGAACTTCTAGTGAGCATAATTGCGCAATTACGCCTCGTTGTTCTTTCTTCAGAAGCTTTTTCATGACTTTAGAGTTTATTATCTTTTCTAGCTTCCCTACGATACCCCGTAATTCAATTTCCTATCCTTCAAAAAAAAAATTCAAGAAAATTTCTTGAAAATTAAAAGCTACCGTCCCCAAAGATTGTAACCATTGTACTCCTAGTACAACATCAGCACCTCCCATTGGGATGGAAAGAATTGGACTATTCAATACATATTCCCCCATGGCTAGCTTGATATTATGGCATTTTCCAGAGAAATTTATATTTCCTCCATTTGCAACCATCACTTGACATTCTAATGCTGGGTATAGGAAATAATTCAATTCTTTGGATACCTTACAATGAATAAAATTATGGGTACTACCCGAATCAATCAACACTATTACATTTTTTTTCTTGATATGTCCTTCTATATTGAGAGTTTGAGGAGTGGTAATTCCTGCCAATGCATTACACGATATGGTCGGACTCATTCTTCTTCTTCTAGGTTTGGTTCCTGGTGTATATCCTCTTCTTTTGAAGTTTCTTGTTCATTTTCTTCCTCCTCTTCACAATCTATGTAAAATATTTTCTTCTCAACGCACTTATGACTTTTAGTGTATTTTCTATCACAATTGTAGCAAAGCCTTTTTGCTCTTTTTTCTTCCAATTGTTGTGGTGTCAAACTTGTAGGTTGTGGAAGTATAGGAGTAGCAACACTTCCATATTTATAGATGTGAGTGGTGGGCTTCCTTGTTGCCATAATTTTACATTCAATTTTTCTTGCCAACCTGAATGCCTTCTCCAATGAATCAGGTTCCCAAACCGTGAACTTCATGTTGAATGTCATCCTTTAAAGTCCCTATGAATACATCAATCATGTGTTCCTTTGGAATATCAATTACCCGTATATTCAATTTTTGGAAGTCCTCAATGTGCTCCACCACTAAACCCTTTTGTTTGAAATTTATCAATTGGCTAAAGAAGGTGTTGCTCTTTGTATCCTCAAATGTGCTATCATTTCCTCTGTAAAAATTGACCAAGTGACAATTTTTTTACAGGAGCAAAGCCATCGATACCATACAAATGTATTTTGTTCTAAATGTAAAATTGAATTGTGTACCTTTTGTGTGTTTTGCACATTATTGAAATCAAAATATTGCTCCAACTGTAGTATCTATGTTACAGGATCCTTGCCATCAAACTTCCTCATATCCATGTTTGGAATATGGTGGTTCTTCAATCCAACATTAGATTTTATGAAATCACAATTAACATTTATTTTGTTCTCATCATGAGTTTCCTCTACTATATTTTCGCCATTAGGAATCATTTCTTATATCAACATTGACAACCCTTTCTTCAAACCTTCCATTTCTTCCTTCAAACCTTCTATTTTTTCTTCCATACCATCCTTCAAACCTTCCATTTTTTCTTCCATACTTTCTTTGAACCATCCATCTTAGCTTCCACTTATTTTTTCAAACCATCCATCTTAGCTTCCACGCTTTTCTTCAAAACATCCATTTCATTTTTCGTTGCTCTTTGCGAGAGCGAAATTTGATGCAGTTGCTCTTGTAATTTTCATATGTCATGTTGCATTTCTCCGTCTTCATGTGCCATAGTAGAGCCTTCTGAAGGATTAATGGGTTTTGAATTCTTTTTAGGGGGGCATTTTAGAACCCAATACTGATATGTATTCTATAATATGCCCTTGGAATCAATTCAAATTGATTCTTCAAACAAGACTTATGCAATTCGGAGAAAAAAAAAATGCACACATTTTTCTTGATTTTGAGGAGCTTGATATTGAAATTGAATTATATTTCTGAATTCGGATCTTCAATATCTGAAATTCGGCCCTGTAGTAGCACTCTGAATCTTCTTTCGAATTCCACAGTTCTGACCTGATTTGGATTATTCAAGGCCAAGTTATGCCTAATCTCACACAATGACCTAATTATGGACTGGTTTAGTAGAGCGAACTTGTACGACATTCCACGTGTCACTGTTTCCTCCTTCGTCTCTGAAATTGATACACAAGAAACTACAGTCTGTGTACTTGTGTCCACTTTTTACAGAATTCCAATCTGACACTTAGATGGAGAGTTATGATGATTTTCCAACAGTCACCTCTTTGAGATGAAATTCGAGAGCCTGAAAAAACCCTAACTTCCACAGATCATATCTCCAAAAATATTGCGAACCAAGATCTGAAATTTGTGCAGGAAGTTTCACAGGATTTTGGCTTTTCTTTATAGAAATTTCAGCTTTTGAACCTTCGTATAAGAAAAATTATAGCGCAAATTCCATGATGACCTATTTTAGGTGAAATTCTAGAGCCTAAAAAAACCCTAACTTCAACAGATCATATCTCAAAAAATGTTTTGAACCAAGATCTAAAATTTTTACATGACGTTACTCTGGATTTCCGCTTTACTCTGTAAACATTTCCGCTTCTAAAACTTCCTAGAAAAAAATTTATAGCGAAAATTCCACGATGACCTGTTTGGAGCAGTGAAACCCTAGAATCCAAAGCTCTGATATCAAATGTTATGAAACCAGCTCCAAAAATAGAATAAAAGAGATATCAACGTCTTAGAAATAAGCCACTTCAAGGGGGAAACCTCCAATACATTACGTAAATGAACAATTCTTGGATGATACAAATTGCAAAACCTCCTTTCTATATATAGGATTCCATGGGGCCACAATGTAATCCTAGCCGGCCTAACAATAATAATGTAAGGGCGCAATAATAATAATATGGGGGTTATAGGGGTACAACAATAACAATGGGGGGTTACAATAACAACAGTAAGGGATGATCCGGATTTATGCAGGAACGCAACAGAATAAACGCATAACCATAAATACAGAGATGCAGCGGAAATAACACTTCATTTCATTAATATCAAAGAACTGAAATTTGCTTACAGACAATGGAAATAGAACTAGCTAGGGTACTGGTAGCTATCTCTGAGAAGAGATGTGGTGGCTACAGACCTCTGAAATGCTTTACAATGAGGCGCGAGGGCCTATTTATTATTGAGAAACAATGGAGAACCCTAAACATCCCAAAAACCTAACCCTAGGAGATGAAGCGCCAAAACTATGGGCCCGTTTGGGTAAATTGGTGTTTCAACTTCCCAGGGACGTAACTTTGGCATACTATCTCCGTTTGACGCATATGATACATCATTAGAAAGCTCTATCCGAAAATTCGCTGGCGCTTTCGTACCCAAAAAACGTCGTTTAGGGCCTCAAAACGGCTCCGGAAGTTCAGGACCCGAAAAACTGCTAAAAATAGTAAGTTATGCCAAAACGGAAAAACTGAAAGAGACAATGGTGGGGGCCCAAGTGGAATAGGCGGGTGGCCACCAATATCCACCTGGATCAAGGGACTATACGAGTAATATAGGGACCTAACACACTTATACCATTCAACCATCTGAATTCTTTCCTGTCACTATCCCATTTCATCCTCTTTTGTTCTACAATGCGACCCACAGTTGTCTCGATTCGGAATTGTAAAGAACGAATTTATTGATTGCTTCAATTTTTGCATTCGTTGATGAAATCAAACCGACATTATATAGTACATAGAGATCAAAATATACATTATATCAAAGTTCAACATGAATATTTACTTTGTGTAAATTTGAAAAATTATAAGTCGCTTACTCTTTATCAAGAGCTTTTTTCCATTCATTTGGAGCAACTCCCCTTCTCTTTTTTCTTCATCCCTTTCATTTTCCTAAATCACCGCACCTGGTCTGTTTTCAATATGCTTGATGTACTCATTGGAATAATAGAAAGACTCATATGATATGTACCTCTCTACCATAGACCCCTCGGGTTTTGCCCTTTGTCGAACAAAACCTTTCAATTTCTTCATGTACCTCTCTAAGAAGAACATCCAACGACAAGAAACCACCCCAACTAATTCAACCTCATCTACTAGGTGGATCATTGAACATAGGCTCCCCATTTGAATCGAACATTTCTATGAACTCCTTCTCCTTCTCTCTCTCATATGCTCTAAGCCATTCAAATGGTGTCATTATTGGAGGCCTTTGGGTTCTCTCTCATTTACCATTGAAAGAAGATGTTACTCTTCTGTAAGGGTGTTCTTCTGGGAGGAATACCCTGGAGAAATCATACACTGTCTTTCGTAGGTCCTTGCACCATCTAACTTTCAGAGAAGGTCCATAACATTTACATCCAAAATACCCTTTTGTTACAAGACCTACGAGATTATTGTATACACTTTATATGCATGGCACGTTAAAGAATATCATGAAGATCATAACAATTATAAAGAATTAAATAACTAATATGAGAAATAATATTTTTACATATATAAACAAATCAATAAACATGTATAGATTGGAGGTTTCTGTGGTGTAGATTTTGAGATGGATATTCTGAGTTTTGCATCTCAATAAACATGTAATTTACCAGCGTAAACTCCTAATCCTGGATAATCATGTGTCATGTGAGCACATATACCATACAACGTAAAACTTATCTCTGCTGTGATGGGTCTTGATACATCATATACATTTATCCCATCCAATAATTCCTTCAATTCATCTACCAGTGGTTGTAAGTAGACATTCATATTCTTCACTTGTCTTCTACGAGGAACTATGAGAGCCAACATAATATGTTCATTATTCACGGAAAACCATGGGGGGATATTGTTATTAGTCACTACTATGGGCCAAATAGAATAGTTGGTGTTCTGGAGGGAATATGGGTTGACGCCATCCATGGCTATGTTGATTCGTAGACTTTGTACTTCATCCTTGAATTTTTCGGGCCATGTATCCTCTATATGCTTCATGGCTATTGAATCAGTTGGGATTCGCATAACTCCCAACTCACTTCTATGTGAGGCATGCCATCCCTGCAACATAGCTAATTCTTTGCAACGAAAGAGCCTTTGAATCCTTGGGATTACAGACATGTGCCTCAATATCTTAAAAGAAGGACCACGTGATTTACCCTTATTTTTTATTTATCATACCTGTTGATCCAGGTGGATATTGGTGGCCACCCGCCTATTCCACTTGGGGCCCCATCATTTTTTTTCAATTTTCAGTTTCAGCACAACTTACTATTTTTAGCAGTTTTTTGGGTCCTGAACTTCCAAAACCATTTTGAGGCCTTAAACGATGTTTTTTCGGCATCATGCCTCTGACGAATATGATTTCGATATAGATATTATTCCATTTTGGAATAAATATTTATGATGAACAGTTGTATTCCTCGGATAGATCTTTCTAACAAGGTATCATGTGCGTCAAACGGAGATAGTATGCCAAAGTTACGACCCCGGAGAGTTGAAATGCCAATTTACCCAAACGGGGCCCATAGTTTTGGCGCTTCATCTCCTAGGGTTAGGTTTTTGGATGTTTAGGGTTTTCCATTGTTTCTCTATAATAAATAGGCCCTTGAGCCTCATTGTAACACAGTTCAGAGGCCTGTAGCCGCCACATCTCTTCTCAGAGATAAGCTACCAGCGCCCTAGCTAGTTTATTTTCATTATGTCTGTAAGCAAATTTTAGTTCTTCGATATTAATGAAATGAATTGTTATTTCTGCTGCATATTTGTATTTACGGTTTTATGTGTATTCTGTTGCGTTCTTGCATAAATCTGGGTCACCTGTCAAGCCCACATTTCAGACATATATCTTTGTCTGCATATTCTCCTCTATATAGAATACAATCATTTGGACATGCATGATATGATATGTACTCAACACCTAACATTTTCAACAATTTCTTTGCCTCTTCGCAGCTACCAGGCAAGACATTATCACTTGGAAGAACCTTATCTTTGAATAACCTATAGTTGGTGATCATGGAAAATATTAAATGTACATTAATGCCGACATAATTATTAACGTTAATAAAATTGACCATTTGTAATGTTCATTATGTACTGATTATATTTCTCAAATTTATATAAGGGAATACTTTATGGTAACTTACCTCAAAATTTCTGAGAAACATGCATTCGACAAGCCAAACTTTGCTTTCAAGTTGTACAGTAACATCGTTGTCCCCAACTGGGTAGACTTTGACTGACTGCCAGGTCCAAAGAGAGGGGTCGTGGAAGCGAATTTAAGGCTTTCAAAAAAGGTGTCAGCGATATGAGCATCATCCCCTAGCTGATCATATTTTTGGAATTCATCTAACAAAATTGTCTCCATGGCAGTCATATCCCTTAATTAATCATCCATACCAACCTCTATTTGATTGCCTCCATTGCCAGATTATGAAGAACTACTATTGATGTAGTCATTCCTAATTGGTGAATCTGGACGTAGTGGGAATTGAATCAGTGGTTGATTCAACCATTCTTGGTATCGTTCCTCTCTAATTTTTTCTCTTAATTCAACCTTCTCTCAATTTGACATTTTCGTGGGGTGCAACGAAAGACAGTAGGTAGGTCGCTCATCATCACTAGAATCCTAATAATTTTAAAATATATATGTAAACATGATTAGTACAAAATCTATGATATCAATTAGTAAGAACATTGACAATGCATGATTAATTTTTTAATGTTGAAATAATTACATTAATATACCAAACACTTATTATTACCATCATTGTCCCGGGATTGTGGCTAAAAGATGCAATATTGTTACAATTGGCAGGGTGAAGCGGCTGTCCATTTTCATCTACCAAATGTGCCTTGCGGTATGCTACTCGTAATAAGACCTTTCGACGTTTTGGAACCGTTTGATTATTTTTTGCATCTGAACTTGATTATGAATCTGCATGAACCTGCAAATTTGTATACATTATAAATTTTATTAAGCTGATTGACATGGCTAAAAAACATAAATTCAATTAGATAATGAAAATATAAATAAAATATGAAGTAAACATTACGTCTCGATATGGATAGAGAGAACTACACGATGGACTTTGAGAAATATTATGGAACGAGTTGGATTTTGAAGAATTTTTTATTCGATATAATTATGATATTTTCTCCCTACATTTGAGAAAAATCAATAATAAATTTTAGTGCACACACCTAAAAGTAATTTCGGTGCCTTAAAAATGGACTTATTGTTATAAGTGCTTATGTACAGATAACTGCACCGGTATTGTTTTAGTTACTGCGCATCGGTGTCGTGTTATTAACTGATGCACCAGTGCGGTGTTATTAATTACCACACTAGTGACGAAAAGACGCAAATTAAAAAAAAAAAAAAAACTTTATTTTTTTAAGTGAAAAAAAAAAAAAAAAAAAAAAAACGGTAAATTGAAAAATGGGCGGCAAAATATTTTCGAAAATATTTCATAAAACAATTCTTTAAATACTAAACACTTTTCATTATTTCACTATTTTTGCAAAAAAATTCTGCCAGAGATTTGCACGAGACATGCGTGGAGCAAGAGAGCACGAGAGAACTGTGGAACAGCGAAATACTTTCGAACAAAACTATTTAGACAATAAGAATTCCAAACCTCTGGTGATTCAAACCCTGTAGCATAGAATTTCAAACGATCTCGTGATTAAATTTTGTTGTTTTTTACATTTTCTGCAGTATTTTTTACACAGTAAGTAAAAAATTTCAATTTGTTGTTCATTTTTAGAAACAAAAAAAGAAAAAAGAAAAATCTGTTTTTACCCTAAACCCTTCATTCTTTTTGTTTTTGCGCTTGCTTCTTCCTGTTTCTTTGATTTCAGAATTAGAGATTTTCATTTTAGATTTATAGGGTTTGTATTGCTATATATATATATATATATATATATATATATATATATATATATATATATATATATAGGCCTATGACATCCAACCCATGGGACGACTTGCATAGTTGGATCCCAATCCATGTCGGCCCTTGCATGAATTTTTAAAAAACAAATTTTTTTTAATCGATACACCCTGCATAACCTAGTGCACCGGTGTGCTGGCTTATCCCAGCGCACCGCGCACAAACTGTTTGATAAAAATTTTAAAAACAATTTTTTTTTAATCTGTCTGCCATATGTAAAATAGGGCACCGTTGCGCTATTTCATTATAGTGCACCGCTCACGTACTGTTTGGCAAAAACAATTTTTTATTTTGTGTTAATTGGTGCACCATGTAACATATAATGCACCGGGTCTCCTAGTTGACAGAGAGAACCGTACGGTGTTCCCTTGTTTGCGCAGGGCGTTTATGAGAATAGGCCACACGGCCCCCTCCATGACACCATATGCTACAAAAACTAACACTATGATTTGTATTAATTTGTTTGTGTTAATCAGTGCAGTGGTTAACATGTAATGCACCGGTGCTCCTTGTTGACATAGAGCACCATACGGTGTTTTATAATGTTTGGGCGGTGTGCTTATAAGAACACGGCGCACCAACGTTAGTGCGTACACCATGAAATGCGCACTGTTTTCTTGATATATATATATATATATATATATATATATATATATATATATACCTGAAAAGTTGATAATTTATTTATAAAAATATATTAATGAATGATATGGTACAAGTTTCGTATTGATAAAGAAATGACTGACAAGAGATCAAGTAACAAAAATATTGATAACACATCAAGAAAAGAAAAGAAAAAGGCAAGTTCTTTGTAAATTCTTTACAAAAAATATTATTTTTGAACTATATGTAAGTTTAACTAATATGGATTCTTTATTGTGTATCATGCAGAGCCACAAAATGACGAAGCTCGATAAGATTATTTATGATCTAAGACCAGAAGAGCGTAAAATCTTGATGGAAAAATTGCAAAAGGATGAATCAGGTGAATAAAAAAATACTATCGATCCAATATGAGTTTCTTTTTTTAATTTTCATTAATAATATACTTTAAATTATTAGATAACATGTTTCAAACAATCTATTAATTCACATATGTTTAATGTTCTATAGGGACCAACAACTCAAAAAAGGAATGTTTTTCTAAGAAAAGAAAAAAAATAGAACATGCAAATGAAAATGAATTGCTCCTTAGCTCATCTGGAGTGGTGTTGGAGGTTAACGAAAGCGGGAAAAACTTTTACAAAAGTTTGAGGGATCTAGTGGAACGAATGTATAGAAGTTATTTCCACTTACAATACAAAAATCAATCCAATGATTCCAAAAACCAAATTTTATTTAAACTACAGGAAGAGTTTCCAAAGAATTAGTCAATGAGACATGTCAAACTTTCAATAGAAAAAGCGTACAACAACAAAAAAAGGAATGAAAAATTAATATCCCTTTAAATGTTTTTCTAGAATTATTTATAAATATCACTTTTGTTATATTTAATTTTCATATATCTATATAAAAATTAAATAGTTTATTATCATGTTACATTTTCAGGAAGATTATGAAAATCTCAAAAGATGAACGAGTTGATATCATAAATATGCCAGTAGGAATGTTCAAAAAGGTGTACAAAGAGATGGTCAAAGAAATGGACAAAATTGCATCGTCGGAGGAGCCATCGCAACAACAATGTGCTTCAAATGTAATATGTAATCATTGAATTTTTCGATCATTAGGTACAATATATAAATAATTTAGCATTAAATATTAATTTTTAAGTATTTTCTTTCAGAAAAGAAAAGAAAATGGAACCCATTCAGCACATAAAACAAGACCACAAGAAAAGGGTTGATATCTAAGTTTGTGAGTAGTTGTTACTTCCTTATAACAACTTAACTAGATTTCATTTTTGTATATTTTAGGTTGTTTTACAAAAATCATCATTGAATGTCTTCAAACAGGTGCTAACATACAAAGAAAAACCATCAGACGAATTGATTGACATTGGGTTAAATATGGATTGTGAGTATATGTTGGCATATCAGAAATTAATTGTGGAATTTGTAAGCATCTAATGATCTTGTTTTACTTAGCTCTGTCTATAATTAATAGAGAAAAAAAATTGTATTAAATACATGATTTGTTATAGGGTATAAAATTTGCAGGAAACAAAGTATGGAACTGCGCCAACAGATGAAATCTTGAAAGATGGCATACTACATGGTTTTGAAAGAATGTGTATAGTTCATGAGTAAATTGTTGCTTTGGTACGTCATTTATTTTCAATTTATATTGATGTATATTATTTAATATTGCAATTTTAATTATTCTCACCAGTGTATATACACTCATTACAGTTTATTTTTATGTTTGTAGATGGAAGGTGAAAAAGAAGAAAACAATCAACAGCGTGAGCAAAAAATTCCTGAAAATAACCCAAGTCATGGAAATAGCTCGAGCAGTGAGAGAAGTTCAAGCGAAGAATGATGATCATTATGTTTGGATATCAAAGCAAGGCGTTGTATTTTTTGAAATATTTGTCTGTGAAATCAGCCATTTTGTTTAATGTAATGGACATAGTGTCCCAATTGAAAGACAAAGGGATACCAATGGCTATCCCATTTTGTATGACAAAGACTGACTTATATATATATATATATATATATATTTATTTATTTATTTATTTATTTATTTATTTATATGTCTTAATTTATTCTATTCTGTTCTCCATTATCACTGTGAAATGTAACACCACTGATTAAAGTTATGGGTGATTAAATATTATAATGAAGAGATGTGAAATCTGATGATATGATATAAAAAATTAATCCAAACATCACATTCAAATGCACTAATAAAAATTTCATTGATATGAATACTGTTATAAGATATGTGTCGTCTTTTGATGAATAGTGCATTTTTAAAAAATCACAATAATTATTATATGATATAACAAATTAATCCAAACATCACATTCAAATGCATTAATAAAAATTTAATTAATATGAATACTATTATAAGATATGTCGACTTTTGATGAATAATGAATTTTTTAAATCACAATAATTGCACTGTCATAGGTCGATGTTTCAAAAAAATACAAAATGAACACCGGTGTGCGTCACTGACAGTACACTGGTGTGGTTGTATGATACAGCGCACTGGTGCATTTCTATGACCTATGGGCACCGCACAAATACCAATACCGATTATAAATCTCGGTGCGTTTGTGCGATACTACGCACCAGTGTGTTTATGTGAGACTACGCACTGGTGCGTTTGTATGACCTATGGGCACCGCACAAATACCAATACGAATTAGAAAAATCGGTGTGTTTGTCTGATACTGCGAACCGGTGCGTTTCTATAAGACTATGTACCAGTGCGTTGATATGACCTATGGGCACCGGACAAATCCCAATACCAATTAGAATGGCCTCGTGCGTTGTATCACCTACAGTGCGCCTGGTACAGTTTTAGACCTTTATGACCTGGTGCATGCACCTTCGACCGCCCCAAGTTGACCGTCTAGATGACATGCACTGGTGCGTTGACACCTTAGTATCGCACCGATGAAAAAAACATCCGTAATAACCTCCAGCTGCCCTTTTTTTTTAGCTATGTTGAAATTCCATTAAAAGCTCTGCCAAAACCTCCGTTACCAAAAACAGATGTCGTAGAAAATGTTTTTTTTACAATTTTGGCCAATTTTATAACACTAAAAACCTCCTTTATAACCTCTACTAGAGGGCATTTTCCTTGTAGTGTCGGATCCACTCATCCTCCACATACCAAATGGGATAAAATTGTGACTTAATGAGGGTTTTAAAATCCTCCCACTTAGTCACTAGAGGTTCTCCCTCCAACCTCAGGGTTTTGTGTGGATCTCCCACCAAGTCAGTGCATGTCCCTCTAATTTCAAGCATGTGAATGAGATCTTTTTCCCTTCTTCTATTTGATGGATGCTAAAATAAACTTCCATTTATTGCAACCAGTGGTTCAACTTCATAGCATCGATCTCATCATGGTACGACTTGATATCGACTTTTTATTCCATTCAAAAATGGGATTGATTCATGACACTTGAACTGGGTTGATATTTTCCATATTCTTTCTTAGATTGGTTCTTCATTTCTCCTCAATCTTCTGATCCTCGTTCTGATTTGATCTTTGCATTCGAACCCCAATCTTCTCCAAATATTACTAGCTTATTATTCAAGGCTGCCATGAGGAGATTTACATTGTGATTGATATTTGTGACTTGTTGTTCCAACCGTATAAACCTCACCTCTGCAGCATCACGAGGTTCGTTTACAGATTTGTCGACCATGATTAGGGTTTTACTATTTTCGGCCCCACCGATCTTGATCCATGCAAAATCCACAATATACCCAAAGAAACATGCTCTGATACCAAATGATTCATAAACTATCATGGATATTCCACTAGACAGTTCGTCACAACAAATATGATAATAATATATTAAAATACTGAATTTTTTACACTAATACAGTTTTATTAAAATTATATATTTGTAGATTTAATTGTAATCAGTGCATGCATCTGAATGGAAATTGTGCAGAAAAGTAGAGAACGACAAAATAAGCTCATGCACACACACAATACATAAGATATTCTCTCTGGGAAATCCTTTCCTAAAAAAACCCAGTTGGAAGGTGAGGTCACTTCGCTCTCTTTCTCTATCTGGAAATATGGCTGCAGGTACAAATAAGTAGTGCCTACAACCCATGGGTTGCAACAGTGCACATATCCTCTATGTTTTCTCTACCTCTTATCTCTCCTGGCTATCTTTTCTCAGCTATGGAACAAAATTCTCTCGAAAAAATGGATGCCTCTTCCTCCTAGTGGCTTGGTTATAACACAACTCGATAGCCTACTAGTGGTTAAATTTGACTACATCAACTCCTAAATAGAGTTAAAATATAGACTATTCTAGAGTATTTTACATCATAATTACATGGCTAGCCATATTTCCATGAATAATGGGGACTGACGTGACATCCTCCCGAACTATAGGTGTGAAAACAGGAATGTCAACTTCTTAGTGGCATAACTTTTGCATACAGGCTCAGATTGATGTGCTTCTTACGTAGTTGGAAAGATATGTGTGTGTATAATATCATTAGAAAGTGAATCACTAAAGCAGAAAATAATTACCCCCAAAAACGTTGTTTGATGCCTCAAAACACTCACGGAAGGTTTTAGAACATGTTTTGCTAAATTGGGTCCCATCGGTAATAGTAGACCTGTGAGTTGATTCCTCCACAGCTTCTACTCCAAATGAATCGAGATGGATGATAAATATTATAATGATCTAATTCAGATCAAATATCATCACAAAATACCAACCAAAGCCACATGATATATTTGAATTAAAAAAAAAAAAAAAAAAAAAAGAAGAAGAAGAAGAAGAAGGAAAGAACCCACATCCCAGAAAATGGCATACAAATGGGTCATCAAAACCCAACAATAATTGAAAGAAACAAAAAATATATCAGTGCACAAGATGCCTTGCTAACTCAAAATCGAAACCTAGAACCAATACTCAAGAAAAATAAAAATACTAGCCCGCTATGCCTAGTGAAAACCCATAGCAAAAACGTTGCAACAAGTTGAAGAGGCGACCACTAGAAAATAAATAAATAAATAACTGTAGTGAGCGAGCGGCTAATATGCGACGCAAACAGAACTTGTCCCAAAGACAATAATAAGATTGACATTGAAAATATGAAATACCGCCAAAATATCCAAATCCCACCATAAAAAAATACCACTACATATGGTGACGACAAGCTCTGACAGGAAAATGCACGAAGAAGAGAGTATAATTTATTCATATTTATAAACAAAATTTTAAAATTAAAATTATCAAAATTGTCACTTCACTACTAAATTATTTCACTCCTAAATTCTGTTGGGTATGTGTTATATTCTTTCCACGACTAGCCCCACGCGTTGTACGTTGTGCCGGGCGCAGCAGGGGGGTCAGAAGGGGGGAGGCAGCCCCCACTGGACCCTGGCAAAAAAAAATTTGGTGTGCGGACCCACTCATAGGCGGACCCACCCATGTTTTGTGCATGATTTTGCACATGGTTTTAGGGTACGATGGTTTTCGGCCCCTGGTATTTTGTAGATCCGGTCAAGGGAACTACGGTTATGTTATAATCCAGGGTTAATGGATTGGGGTTTATGTATGCTTCGGCATGTATATATATGTGTTGTAACACTAAAAGGAATATAATGAAAAATCAAGCTGGTCGTCCCAATTTGGGATCCAGGGGAAAATCTCTGTGTTTCTCTGTTTTATGTTTTATGCTCTCGCTATTGTTTATTTTCTATTATAAGATCTGGGGAAGAGATTACCGTTCGTGTTAAACATATTTGGTATCGGAAGTTGTTTCGGTCATGTGGACGCTTTGCCGCCGAGGGTTTGCTCGGGCCGAGGTAGACTCCCGTTCAATGGGAGATCTCGTGGAATTGATTCTTGCGTTGAAAGAATATGGCGAGCGGTAGAAAGATAGAGATCGAGAAATTTAATGGTCGCAGTTTTGAGTTGTGGAAGCCAAGATGAGGATCTCGTCGTGGATAAAGATCGTTGACGTGTAGATCCGGTACCAACCACGTGCACAATATGAAGAATGGAAGAAACTGGAGCGAAAGGGTAAGAGCACAATACAATTGTGTGTCTCAGACTCAGTATTGTTGAATGTATCTGGGGAAGCTACGATGAAGAATTTGTGGGAAAAACTTGGGACTTTGTACCAATCTAAGTCTCCGGTGAATAAGTTGTTCCTGTGGAAAAAGCTGTATAACCTGAGGATGAAGGATGGAGACTCGGTGACAGAGCATCTGAACGCCTTCAATACTGTGGTAAGTCAGCTGTCATCTGTTGATATTAAAATCTCAGATGAAGATAAGTGCATCAATTTTTTGTGTTCTCTACCAGACTCGTGGGACAGTCTGGTTATTGCAATAGGTAGCAACACAACTACCTTGAATTTTGATGACATTGTCTCAGCCTTGCTGTCGGAGGAAATGAGACGGAGAAATATGGAGGGTCAGAATGGAGATGCCTTATCCGTACGAGGAAGGTCCCAGAACAGAAACAAGAATAAGGTTTCGAGTGGGAGATCTAAATCTAGAGGGAGATCTAAATCTCCTGGAAAGTTTGTAAAGGTGTGCTGGAAATGCGGAAAGGAAGGGTACTACAAAAAGGAATGCAGATCTAAAGCTCCTGAGAAAGGAAAGGGATCTGATGAAGCTCCTTCTGCAGAGGCAAAAACCACCTCGGATGAAGGTGGGGATATGTATTTGGCTTCTTCTTCAAATACACATGTAGATCATGAGTCATGGTTGATTGACTCAGGTGCATCCTTTCACTTCACTCCCCATAGGGAGTGGTTCTGCGAGTATGAGAAATATAATGGTGGTGATGTCTTCCTAGGGGATGATAGGAAGGCCAGAATCGTCGGACGTGGAAAGGTCAAGCTGAAGCTGCAAGGTGGAAGGATTAGAACACTTCCTAGTGTTCTGCATATTCCTGCATTGGCCAGAAATATGATTTCTGTAAGCAAGATGGATGATGCAGGTGTAAAAACAGTGTTCGAGAAAGATGCCTGCAAGATGGTTTGGGGATCACTGGTATTAATGTGGGGAGTTCGGACTGGAACTCTGTACAAGCTACAAGGTAGCACTGTTATTGATGGGTGTAACAGTTCTATGGTTCCTGAAAGTGGAGCGAAAAGCCTAGCTGTCTCTGGAGAAAAGACCATGATATGGCATCAAAGGCTTGGACATATTGGAGAGAAGGGCCTTCGGATACTGCATAGAAATGGTATGGTAGAAGTTATGTCTAATTTCTCTCTGGATTTCGATTTCTGTGAACATTTTGTATATGGGAAGCAGAATCGGGTGAGTTTTCCTTCTGTTGCTAAGAGGGTGAACAAGATATTAGAACTTGTGCATAGTGATGTGTTTGGACCTGTGTCAGTTCCATCACTGGGAAAGTCTGTGTACTATGTTTCATTCATAGATGACTTCTCAAGGAATACATGGATATATTTCTTGAGGAAGAAATCTCAAGTCTTTGAAAAATTTAAAGAATTTAAGGCTCTGGTGGAAAACCAGACAGAGAAGAAGATAAAGGCATTGAGGACAGATAATGGTGGGGAGTTCTGCAAGAAGGAATTTGAAGAGTTCTGTAAGAAGTGTGGTATAGCACGGCATAAGACTACTCCATACACACCTCAGAAAAATGGAGTTGCAGAAAGAATGAACAGAACGTTGATGGAAAAGGCAAGAAGCATGCTCAGTGGTACCGGGTTAGGACAAGAATTCTGGGCAGAGGCAGTGGAGACTACATGTTACTTAGTTAATAGATCACCTTCATCAGCGTTGGAGGATAAGACTCCACATGAGGTATGGACTGGTAAGAAACCCTCTCTTTCACATCTAAGGGTATTTGGATGTGATGCATATGTACATGTTCCAAAAGAGAAAAGGACCAAGTTGGATAATAAATCTGAAAGGTGCATCTTTATTGGGTATAAGGATGGTTTAAAGGGTTACAAGCTTTGGAACCCAGAAACAAGGAAGGTTGTGTACAGCCGAGATGTGGTGTTTAGAGAAGTGAAAGATGTTGTTAAACATGAAGTCCTACCAAAGGAACCCGAGAAGATAGAGTTTGAGCTAAAGGAGGATGAATCAGACTCTACAACAGAAGAAGACTCAGAAGATGAAGAGCCACAAACTCCAACTTTGAGAAGATCAGTTCGGGAAAGAAGGCAACTAGAAAGGTATAGTCCATCTGCTTTCTGTTCAGGTTTTGCCTTAACTATAACTGATGATGAACCCAAAACTGTCAGGGAGGCAGTAGATTCAGAGGATGGAAAACTCTGGAAGGAGGCCATGGTTGATGAAATGGCATCCTTGCACAAAAATGAGGCATGGGATCTGGTGGAGTTGCCGGCTGGAAGGAAGCCCATCGGGAGAAAATGGGTGTTTAAAAGGAAGATGAATGTAGAAGGCAAGGTGGAGAAATACAAAGCTTGGTTGGTAGCAAAAGGTTATTCCCAGGTGCCGGGAATTGATTTTGGTGATATTTTTTCTCCTGTTGCCAAAGTTACTTCTATTAGATTACTTTTATCTGTTGCTGCTGCATTTGATTTTGAGATAGAACATATGGATGTGAAGACATCATTTCTTCACGGGGATCTAGAAGAGGAGATCTACATGAAGCAACCTGAAGGCTTTATGGTGAAGGGTAAGAAAGAACTGGTATGCAGGTTGAAGAAGTCTCTGTATGGGTTAAAACAGTCACCAAGGATGTGGTATCAGAAATTTGATACCTATATACTGGGACTTGGCTTCACCAGAAGCAAGGAGGATCACTGTGTTTATTTTAAATTAATTGGTGACCGTGTTATTTATTTGGTCTTGTATGTGGATGATATGTTGTTGATTGGAAATGACAAAGAAATTATCCAAGATTTGAACACCCAACTGTTCTCCAAATTCGACATGAAGGATCTGGGTGCTGCAAACTATATTTTGGGCATGGAAATTAAGAGAGATCGGGCAAAGAGGAAGCTCTGGTTAAACCAGAGGAAGTATGTCGAGACTATATTGCAGAGGTTCAATATGCAGGATAGTAAACCGGTGAATTTTCCTATTCCTGTAAGTGTAAAGCTATCTGCTGAACAGTGTCCCAAGACAAAAGAAGAAGAGGAGGATATGTCCCGTGTTCCATATGCAAGTGCAGTGGGTAGCCTGATGTATGCAATGGTCTGTACTAGACCATACATTTCACATGTAGTGGGATTATTGAGGAGGTTTATGTCAAACCAAGGGAAGGAGCATTGGACAGCAGTGAAGCGGGTTTTCAGATATTTACGTGGCACTAGTGATTATGGCTTGTGCTACCAGGGAAGACTGGGATTGGAAAGAATGTTGGACCTTCGTGGTTTTGTTGATGCAGACTGGGCTGGAGATCTGGACCAAAGAAGATCTACAAGTGGGTATGTGTTTAGCCTATTTGGAGGCGCAGTCAGTTGGATGAGTAAAAGACAGTCTGTAGTGGCTCTTTCAACTACAAAGGCAGAATACATAGCAGCCACTCATGCAAGAAAGGAAGCAGTTTGGTTGCAGAGATTGTGTTCAAGTATGGGGTTGGTACAGCAAGCTATAAGGATAGACTGTGATAGCCAAAGTGCAATTTTCTTTGCTAAGAACCCTGCTTATCATTCAAAGACAAAGCACATTGATGTTCAATATCACTTTGTTAGAGATATGGTTGAGGCTAAAAGGGTGTTGCTGGTAAAGGTGGACACTTTGAAGAATGTTGCAGATGCATTGACGAAGTCTGTGAGCACTCAGAAGTTCTCTTGGTGTAGAGAAACAATGGGTGTTGAAGAATTGGCTCAATGACTAAGCTCTCCTGTGGCCCCCGGTGGAAAGAAAACAACAAGTGGGAGAATGTTGGGTATGTGTTATATTCTTTCCACGACTAGCCTCACGTGCTGTACGTTGCGCCGGGTGCAGCAGGGGGGTCACAAGGGGGGAGACAGCTCCCACTGTTGGGGTCTGGGGCAGCGCCCTGGTGAAAATTTGTTTGGTGTGCGGACCCACTCATAGGCGGACCCACCCATGTTTTGTGCATGATTTTGCACATGGTTTTGGGGTACGATGGTTTTCGGCCCCTGGTATTTTGTAGATCCGGTCAAGGGAACTACGGTTATGTTCTAATCCAGGGTTAATGGATTGGGGTTTATGTATGCTTCTGCATGTATATATATGTGTTGTAACACTAAAAGGAATATAATGAAAAATCAAGCTGGTCGTCCCAATTTTGGATCCAGGGGAAAATCTCTGTGTTTATCTGTTTTATGTTTTATGCTCTTGCTATTGTTTATTTTCTATTATAAGATTCGTGTGTAGATAATTTATTTTCACGGTTAAAACCTACAAATTCTTTAACATCAATAATAAAATAGCCACTTCACTACTAAATTATTTCACTCCTAAATTCTTTAACATCTGCATCAAAATATTTTGTCAAGTCCAAAAGTTCACTTTCAAATGAAATTCCCTAGATATATTCTAAAATTGCACATATAACCAATAAAATTGCGAAAAAAAAAAAAAAAAAAAAAAAATATATATATATATATATATATATATATATATATATATATATATATATATATATCTATATATATATATATATATCTATATATATATATATCTGAAAATATCGTTGGAATAACACAAAATTTGACTATTAATTTGAATAATGTTCAAAAAATAATCTAGTCGTTGGAGAGTCACTTTGTTTCATTTCACACATTTAATTCATTGGTTAATTCCAACAAGCGACAGAGCCCATTTAACCAAAATCCTGCTATGTGAATCCAATTTTCCTGCAAAAATAAGGTGACAGAGATCACAATTCAAAGGTGAGGGTTTTGTCGCATTTCAAGTACATATATCTAGGAGAAATAGAAGATGTTCACAGATGGTCTGGATGAAAAAAGCTCTGAACTGGGTCCGAGAGGTAAGTGTTTCATGACCCAACTTCATTTTTTCATTAAAATGCCTTGGAAACATTTTTTTGTTGTTCCTTGATTAAACCCTATCTTGTATCTATAAACAGGGATTGGATGTGAAAACCCATGTATATCCCTCTAATAATATCAGACCAAAACTTATTATTGATTCTTTGATATACAATGTTTCCCATGTTGCTAAGACCAAGATTTGGGGCCTTCCTCCTAGCCTTCGATGAAGACATTGCCCCTTGGGAAAGCAAGGAACCTTACTCCACCTCCTCCTAATGAGAAAAAGAATGATGATATGGATATTTTAGATGGTCCTTCCATACTTGAATCTGAGACAAACATTTTCTATGATCCCATGGAGCCCATGGACCCCTTAGATCCTACTCCATGTGATCCTCCTTCCAAGAAGATGCCACTCTAGCTTCGTGAGACATTACATGATGATGAGAGACACATTTCCATTCAAATATCATTTAGAGAAAGCAGGAATCCATGTAGGTACCAAGGATATGTTGCATCCATGAGCACTATGATTCCACTTGAACCTCCAACCTTTGAATAAGTCAAGAAAGAACAAATTTGGAAGGATTTTATGGCCGAAGAATATAAATCAATTATAAAGAATGACGTATGGGATGTTCTGCCAAGACCAAAGGGGAAATTTTTGGTGACTTAAAAGTGGTTATTCAAGATAAAGCATGGATTTTATGGTAGCATCAAGAAATATAAAACAAGGTCCATGGCTCGAGGATTCTCCCAAAAAGAGGGAGAATATTATGACTATATATTTGATACTGTGGCTCGATGTATAACCATTCATTCGATAGCTTCCCTTATCGCAAATCAAGGATGGACCCTTCATCAGATGGATGTGAAGACGACATTCCTCCATGGAATGTTACAAGAAGAAGAATATCTTGAGAAACCACAGGGATTCAAAGTAGAGGATTGAAAGACACATGTTTGTACGTTGAATAAGGCATCGTATGGTTTGAAGAAATCCACCAAAGCATGGTACGCCAACATAGACAGTTATCTGGTGAAGCTGGGATTCATAAGAAGCAATGTCAATCCCAACCTCTACTTCAAGGTATTCCAAGGTATGTTGTATATTTTGGTTGTATATGTTGGCAAATTATTCTTGACAGGTAGTGAGCCCCTAATGATTGAGTGTAAGAGGGAGTTAGCCTCTGAATTCGAGATGAAGGACCTTGGAATCATGCAATATTTTTCTAGGACTTGAGGTGTGGCAAAGGCCTGGTGATATTTTCCTTTCATAAGGAAAATATGTTGTAAAGTTGTTGGAGAGATTTGGAATGACAGAATGCAAGTCCTTTCCCACACCGATGGAAATGAATTTCAAGAAGTTATGTGGAGAAGTTGCAAGACCCGATTTGGCAAATCCATTTGAGTATAGACAGTTAATTGGGGCTCTGATGTTCTTATTTAACACTCGTGCAAACATATGCTATTCGGTGAACATGTTGAGTCAATTCATGACCGAGCTTGTCCATGCACATAGGATTGTTTCTAAACGCATTTTGATATATTTGCGTGGGATGATCACCCTTGGTCTGAGATATTCTGTCGGATATTTTCAACTTCATGGATATACTAATGTTGACTAGGAAGGAAACATTATCGACGGGAATAGCACGTCTAGATGTCTTTTTAGCCTTGGATCTTACATGATATCTTAGATGAGCAGGAAGCAGAAGTTCGTAGCACTAGGTACCTTCAAGGTAGAGTACATTGTCACTAACATGACTAGATGCGAAGCAGTTTGATTGAGAAATCTCTTTGAGTAGGTCCTGGACACTACAATGATATATTGTGACAATAATAGTGGGATCTGTCTGGTAGAGAATCTCGCATTTCATGACAAGTCCAAGCACATAGAGATTTGATATCATTACATTCGAGACATGGTGCAGAGAGGAGCCGTTAGACTCCATAATATATCTATAGATGAGTAGATTGCATATTCTCAATGAGAAAAAGAATGATGATATGGATATTTTAGATGGTCCTACCATACTTGAATCTGAGACAAACATTTTGGATGATCCCATGGAGCCCATGGACCCCTTAGATCCTCCTCCATGTGATCCTCCTTCCAGGAAGATGCCACTCTAGCTTCGTGAGACATTACATGATGATGAGAGACACATTTACATTCAAATATCATTTAGAGAAAGCAGGAATCCATGTAGGTACCAAGGATATGTTGCATCCATGAGCACTATGATTCCACTTGAACCTCCAACCTTTGAATAAGTCAAGAAAGAACAAATTTGGAAGGATTTTATGGCCGAAGAATATGAATCAATTATAAAGAATGTCGTATGGGATTTTGTGCCAAACCCAAAGGGAAAAAATTTTGTGACTTCAAAGTGGTTATTCAAGATAAAGCATGGATTTTATGGTAGCATCAAGAAATATAAAGCAAGGTCCATGGCTCGAGGATTCTCCCAAAAAGAGGGAGAATATTATGACTATATATTTGAACCTGTGGCTCGATGTATAACCATTCATTCGATAGCTTCCCTTATCGCAAATCAAGGATGGACCCTTCATCATATGGATGTGAAGACAACATTCCTCCATGGAATGTTACAAGAAGAAGAATATCTTGAGAAACCACAGGGATTCAAAGTAGAGGATTGAAAGACACATGTTTGTACGTTGAATAAGGCATCGTATGGTTTGAAGAAATCCACCAAAGCATGATACGCCAACATAGACAGTTATCTGGTGAAGCTAGGATTCATAAGAAGCAATGTCAATCCCAACCTCTACTTCAAGTTAGTCCAAGGTATGTTGTATATTTTGGTTTTATATGTTGACAAATTATTCTTGACAGGTAGTGAGCCCCTGATGATTGAGTGTAAGAGGGAGTTAGCCTCTGAATTCGAGATGAAGGACCTTGGAATCATGCACTATTTTTCTAGGAATTGAGGTGTGGCAAAGGCCTGGTGATATTTTCCTTTCATAAGGAAAATATGTTGTAAATTTTTTGGAGAGATTTGGAATGACAGAATGCAAGTCCTTTCCCACACCGATGGAAATGAATTTCAAGAAGTTATGTGGAGAAGTTGCAGGACCCGATTTGGAAAATCCATTTGAGGATAGACAGTTAATTGGGGCTCTGATGTTCTTATTTAACACTTGTGCAGACATATGCTATTCGGTGAACATGTTGAGTCAATTCATGACCGAGTTTGTCCATGCACATAGGATTGTTTCTAAACGCATTTTGATATATTTGCGTGGGACGCTCACCCTTGGTCTGAGATATTCTGTCGGATATTTTCGACTTCATGGATATACTAATGTTGACTTGGAAGGAAACATTATCGATGGGAAGAGCATGTCTAGATGTCTTTTTAGCCTTGGATCTTACATGATATCTTAGATAAGCAGGAAGCAGAAGTTCGTAGCACTAGGTACCTTCAAGGTAGAGTACATTGTCACTAACATGACTAGATGCGAAGCAGTTTGATTGAGAAATCTCTTTGAGCAGGTCTTAGACACTACAATGATATATTGTGACAATAAGAGTGGGATCTGTCTGGTAGAGAATCTTGTATTTCATGACAAGTCCAAGCACATAGAGATTTGATATCATTACATTCGAGACATGGTGTAGAGAGGAGCCGTTAGACTCCATAATATATCTATAGATGAGTAGATTGCATATTCTCAATGAGAAAAAGAATGATGATATGGATATTTTAGATGGTCCTTCCATACTTGAATCTGAGACAAACATTTTTTATGATCCCACGGAGCCCATGGACCCCTTAGATCCTCCTCCATGTGATCCTCCTTCCAGGAAGATGCCACTCTAGCTTCGTGAGACATTACATGATGATGAGAGACACATTTCCATTCAAATATCATTTAGAGAAAGTAGGAATCCATGTAGGTACCAAGGATATGTTGCATCCATGAGCACTATGATTCCACTTGAACCTCCAACCTTTGAATAAGTCAAGAAAGAACAAATTTGGAAGGATTTTATGGCCGAAGAATATGAATCAATTATAAAGAATGACATATGGGATGTTGTGCCAAGACCAAAGGGGAAATTTTTGGTGACTTCAAAGTGGTTATTCAAGATAAAGCATGGATTTTATGGTAGCATCAAGAAATATAAAGCAAGGTCCATGGCTCGAGGATTCTCCCAAAAAGAGGGAGAATATTAAGACTATATATTTGAAACTGTGGCTCGATGTATAACCATTCATTCGATAGCTTCCCTTATCGCAAATCAAGGATGGACCCTTCATCAGATGGATGTGAAGACAACATTCCTCCATGGAATGTTACAAGAAGAAGAATATCTTGAGAAACCACAGGAATTCAAAGTAGAGGATTGAAAGACACATGTTTGTACGTTGAATAAGGCATCGTATGGTTTGAAGAAATCCACCAAAGCATGGTACGCCAACATAGACAGTTATCTGGTGAAGCTGGGATTCATAAGAAGCAATGTCAATCCCAACCGTTACTTCAAGGTAGTCCAAGGTATGTTGTAGATTTTGGTTTTATATGTTGAAAAATTATTCTTGACAGGTAGTGAGCCCCTGATGATTGAGTGTAAGAGGGAGTTAGCCTCTGAATTTGAGATGAAGGACCTTGGAATCATGCACTATTTTTCTAGGACTTGAGGTGTGGCAAAGGCCTGGTGATATTTTCCTTTCATAAGGAAAATATGTCGTAAAGTTTTTGGATATATTTTGAATGACAAAATGCAAGTCCTTTCCCACACCGATGGAAATCAATTTCAAGAAGTTATGTGGAGAAGTTGCAAGACCCGATTTGGCAAATCCATTTGAGTATAGACAGTTAATTAGGGCTTTGATGTTCTTATTTAACACTCATTCATACATATGCTATTTGGTGAACATGTTGAGTCAATTCATGACCGAGCTTTTCCATGCACATAGGATTGCTGCTAAACGCATTTTGATATATTTGTGTGGGACGATCACCCTTGGTCTGAGATATTCTGTCGGATTTTTTCGACTTCATGGATATACTAATGTTGACTAGGAAGGAAACATTATCGACAGGAAGAGCACGTCTAGATTTCTTTTTAGCCTTGGATCTTACATGATATCTTAGATGAGCAGGAAGCAGAAGTTCGTAGCACTGGGTACCTTCAAGGTAGAGTACATTGTCACTAACATGACTAGATGCGAAGCAGTTTGATTGAGAAATCTCTTTGAGCAGGTCCTAGACACTACAATGATATATTGTGACAATAAGAGTGGGATCTATCTGGTAGAGAATCTCGTATTTCATGACAAGTCCAAGCACATAGAGATTTGATATCATTACATTCGAGACATGGTGCAGAGAGGAGCCGTTAGACTCCATAATATATCTATAGATGAGTAGATTGCATATTCTCACCAAGGCTTTTGCAAAAGGAAATTTATTGTTCTTTATATAGTAGCTTGGACTAATGGATGTGACCCCTCTTGATAAGGGGTACAACTGACCGAGAACACTAAGACAATTCTTCCCCCGTGTCTAGGCTCCTAGGGTGAGGAATTGAGATGGAGGGCTCATGGGGTTGAGGGATCTCTCGACAATACGGTCACAGATGTTTGTCCCCTATATTTGACCCATAAGGTCAGAGATTTTAGCTCCCCCATCTTGGTTTATGTAGAGTATACCCATGTTGTCATCATACCCACACGTTCGGCTTGTTAAGAATATTGCTCCCTATCTGGCCAACAGGTTGAGAGAGTGCTTGGAGGTGTATAACCCAAGTTGATTATGATGAAGGTGTTCTACCACATGACTCTTGATGGTTGTTGTTGGTAATATCAGTGGGAAATAGTATGGTTTGAGATGTGCTCCCCTATAATTCCTATTTCTCGATATCGGGTAGAATATGTTTTGATCCCACATGAGATTTCAGGTTGAGGTGTGCTCCCCAATGTAGTTTCAGGTTGAGATGTGCTCCCTGATATTGTTTCAGATTGAGATGTGCTCTCTGACATTATAGAGGGTGGTATCTAATTCTCCTTGATTATTCTTCTTCTTTAGATTCGAGAATATTTCAACAAATAGAGTTGAGCAGAGATGTGACTTGATATGAAGTCAAGATACACATGATTATTACATGACATGGTTGGAATTTCTCCCTAGCTAAGAGGGATTGTTAATTTTGAAGCTCAATGACAAATTCCAACCATGGGACTAGATACCTCTTTTTAAATGGACCAATTTTGATTATTGAAGTACTCAGCTTGGACAAGGGAAAGTGCATTTTTGAACTAAAGCCCACAATGTCACATTTGATCAGGTTGGCCCTAACAAGAAAGTGGAAACCCTTGGAAGCCTATAAATACAAGTGACCTCAAGCTCATTTGGAAATCACTAAGCATATTATTCTTCTCCTATTCATTTAATGGTTCGCACAGGTCTGAGGTTGGGTTGAGAAATTTGGTTCGTACATGTCTGGGATGTTGAAATTCAACAAGAAAATGCACCACATACTAGTGTTGGATTCCAGTCACACATGGGTGAGGAATTCAGTGACACATTAGTGCTAAATGTGGGCATCTAATTTATTTATCCCTTAAATAAATTGGACAATAAATTGTAATCTTATCTCATAACAACTTTTAATAGTTAACTAAGAAAGATAGACTTAGTTAACTCAAGAATATCAAGTTGAGGGTCAAAGGTGAGGCATGTAGAGTGATTATATTATTTACAGGGTCCAGTTTCAGTTGTAGCACTAGTGTGGTGTGACTGTAATCAGTTAACTAAAATTAATTGAGTTAAAATCAGTTTAACTAATTCTAACTGAGTGACGGGCTTGTGGAAGGTCAAGTGAATTAAATTAGATTTAGTTTACAAGTAGTGATCTACCAAGTAACTAGTGATTTACTATTATTAGTTGCATGCATGTCAAATCTGATGGAGACCCAGTTGAGACAAAGTTTAAAGGGAAGTAAACTATAATTTTTATTATTAGCGAACTGCCCAAGTGAAATTATAAAGCCATCGGATGCCCATGAAGGATTGCGCAGTTAAGGAAGGTCGATTTTCCTATTTAATAGGAATTATTTTGCCTAGGGGTTATGTGAGAAAGGCAGGTTGAAGGTGGGCTGAAAATTGGCTATGTGTTTGTCCAATTTTGCTTAGATCAGTGTGAGATGATTGGTAGAGTGTATGAGGTTCTTGTGAGCATACATGCATTGTATTGTTTCATGATTCCTTGGTTGATTCTACAATAGAGATGGAGGGGTTTTGAGCAGTTTCTTTCTCCAAGAAAATCTTGTGTTGTGCAATTGATTTAATTCTTTCTCTTACTTCCATGTGATTGAGCGATCATGATTTATATTCCGTAAATATTGTAGAAGGATTCAATATCTTGTTTTAGTAAATTGCATGATCGGATTGTATCCATTGGTGTAATTTCTACATGGGATTACAGGGTGCAAATCTCACACGTTCTTGATGGTGTTGGATACCGCCAACATGTAAGGGGATCTCCCCTATGTGAAGTCCCAATTATACCTCACACTGTTTGGTGTAGGAGTCCCATTCAAATGTATGGTCCGACCACCATTAAAAATATTTCAAAGATGTGCCTTGGTTACAAAACATAAGAGATCACAACACCTCATTTCGGCATCAAGTCTGTAAGCTTTGTGAGACAACAAATGTAAGGTACACGAGGAACTTCCACAGCTAGTAAAGGAAAACGAACCTTCGGTTAGGAAAGTAATATTATTATCCAAAAGGGGAACCCAGGAGTGAAGAGAAATGCGTGTTGATTACCTATAGATTAGTCCACATAATAAAAAACAATCATGAAAACATAACAATGCCTATTCAATAATAACCATAACTAAGTAAAAAAATAGTTCATTAGCCTTAGCATGTAATTAAACCAAAATATATTTTAAACATAACAAGAATAGTCCTACTACATCCACGATACATTTGTGAAGAAGTGCCAACTCATAGAGCTTCTGATTATGAATGAAAGATCCAAAGTACATTATTACATAGATGAAACACTAGATCTAGTAGTGGAACATGAATCCACAACTTGCTTCTCCAAAGAATGATCTATCTCTTATGTACTACTAGAGAAGCCAAGGCAATACACCAATAATCCAAGTCAATAGCTTGAGTTGTGAGGAGCTATTTATAATAAATGACAATTGTTGAAGTTTGAAACAAGAAACAGTGAAATTGGCATCCGGAAACAACATCCTTGATCCTAGTGAAAATTAAGCACCTACACTAGGTGGGGCCAACATAGGCTATTTTTAGGTGGATGTCTATTTATAGATGCATGAGAAAATTCTATTTATAGATGAGGTCCATTTATAGATGTATGTGCAATTTCTAGTTACAGATTGTGTGTATATTTATAGATGCATGTTGACTATTATTATCGCTTAATATTAGTTGGACAATAAACAATAATCTATTCTCAATGAGCATTTGCAAATAGTTAACTGAAGTGGAAAATCAGTTAGCTAAGTGAATTTTGAGTTAAGTGGTTGGTTGGTGGGACATGCAGGTTGACTTTAGTTGTAACAGAGTGATTCTAGTTCTAGCAGAGTTGGAAGTATAGTGGTGCATTAGTTAATGCAAGTTGTAAATCAGTTTAACTCAGTTGAGTGAGTTAAAGTCAGTTGTGCTAGTTGTAACTGCAGATACACTAGTGACAGATCAAGTGAATAAAATATTAATTAATTCACATGTAGTGATCTCACATGCAAATGATGTTTTACTATTATTTATTGCATGCACGTCAGTTCCAGTGGAGACCCAGTTGAGATCTAGGTGAAAGGGAAGTGTATCTATTAGTTGTGATATTAGTAGGCTACCCAGGTGCAGTTATAACACCACAAGATGACCATGATACTTAGCGCAGTTGAGGAAGACTGAAATTATTTGTGATTAAGGATTGGATTCATCAAGAACTGCGTGAGAAAGGCAGGCTGTCTGGAGATAGTAAATTGGCTAAGGGATTTGCTAATTTTTGTATGACAGTGTGAGAAAATTAATTGATGTATTGAGGACTCTTATGAGAAGAGTTTTGTATGTAATTGTTTCATGATTCCTTGTGGAATATAGAATATATGATAGAGGGGTTTTGAGCAGTAAGCTTTCCCCAAGAATATATGGTGTTATGATTTTGATCTATTCTTCTTTGCTTCATGTGATAGGCAATTTTGTTGTTTTTAATTCTACAAAAGATTTGTAGAAGCGATTCAGTATTTAAATTTATCATATTTTTGGATTGGGTGAATCCAAGATATACATGCATATTATATAATTTCTACATGGTATCGGAGATGTGTTATAAATTTTCTACATGGTATGAGAGCAGGAATTATTTGGGTGCGTGAGTTTGTAGAGAATATCTAAAAATTTTGATGCAAAATTTTTAGAAATAAATAGAATATTTGGATTCCTTGTGAAAAAATACCAAAACTGATAAAATATATATATATATATATATAATAAAAAAATAAAATATAAATATAAATAAATAAATAAATCGGTCGAATCAGAGCTCGGATGAGGGAGATATCATCGATTTAAAATCAGCTCTTTTGTTAGAAAAATTTTGCGACGACGAGACAATTACAATGTGTGCGAGCCAAGAACCTACATGCATTGAGGTATAAGATGCATGCAAAGCTTTGAGGACAAAAGCAGAGGTTATTTACTTGGAGTCTCTCAACATGCAGCCTGAGAAGCAGTCTCAAAAGGTTGTGGAGCATCCACAACTAGATGTGCAGAAGAATCTCTATAGATTTGATGTAGATGTGATTTCTACAGAGCTTCCTACCATTGGGAATTGTGAGAAATCCATGCAATTGACCCTTGAGAGGGAGTTGGATTTGCATGAAGATAAGGGTGAACCTCAAGATGTGGATCAGCCACATACGGAGGATCATGGAGTGGGAAAAACCACTCATGCAAAGAAATTTCGTGCCAGATGGGCAGAGGGAGTGCATGCAGTTATACCACCAGGTGAGAGGTGGGGTGACATGCATGAATAATACCAAGAAGAAATTTATGGGAAGGATTCAATGAGATGGTGTGGATCTCATGAATTGAACCTGGCTACGAGGAGCCCATAGAGCAGCAGTAGCAGGATCAGTTGGATTGATGCAGTCAGATCTTGTGAGGACATGAAATCAAAGTGATAGTGTCAGATACTAGAGCATGGATCAGATTTGACAGCAAGTGTAGAGTGCATGGATGCAAATGTCAACAACGCAGTGGATCCAGAAAACATGTGTTGTTGGTACCAGCAGAAGTCAGAAGACTTTGATGACAGATGCATTATATTGATTCAGTTGTTTGAAGGCTATTCAGTTTCGGAAATGTTGCATGCAAAGGTTGCAGGGTGCATGCAAAGGTTGCAGGGTGCATGCATGGAGTTGCATGTCGCATGCAAAGAAATTCCTTTCTTGTTGAGAGGGAGTGTTGAAGTTTGCAACAAGAAACAGTGAAATTGGCATCCGAAAACAACATCCTTGATCCTAGTGAAAATTATGCATCTACACTAGGTGGGGCCCACACAGGCTATTTTTAGGTGGATGTCTATTTATAGATGCATTAGAAAATTCTAATTATAGATCAGGTCTATTTATAGATGTATGTGCAAGTTCTATTTATATATTGCGTGTCTATTTATAGATGCATGTAGACTATTATTATCTCTTAATATTAGTTGGACAATAAACAATAATATATTCTCAAGGAGCACTTGGAAATAGTTAACTAAAGTGGAAAATCAGTTAGCTAAGTGAATTTCGAGTTAAGTGGTTGGTTGGTGGGACATGCAGGTTGACTTTAGTTGTAACAGAATGATTCTAGTTCTAGCAGAGTTGGAAGTGAAATGGTGCATTAGTTAATGCAAGTTGTAAATCAATTTAACTCAGTTGAGTGAGTTAAAGTCAGTTGTGCTAGTTGTAACTGCATATACACTAGTGACAGATCAAGTGAATTAAATATTAATTAATTCACATGTAGTGATCTCACATGCAAACGATTTTTTACTATTATTCATTACGTGCATGTCAGTTCCAGTGGAGACCCAGTTGAGATCTAAGTGAAAGGGAAGTGTAACTATCAGTTGTGACATTAGTAGGCTACACAGGTGTAGTTATAACACCACAGGATGCCCATGATACGTAGCACAGTTGAGGAAGGCTGAAATTCTTTGTGATTAAGGATTGCATTCATCAGGAACTGCGTGAGCAAGGCAGGATGTCTGGAGAGAGTAAATTGGCTAAAGGATTTGCTAATTTTTGTATGACAGTGTGAGAAAATTAACTGATGTACTGAGGACTCTTGTGAGAAGAGTTTTGTATGTAATTTTTTCATGATTCCTTGTGGAATATACAATATATGATAGAGGGGCTTTGAGCAGTAATCTTTCCCCAGGAATATCTGGTGTTGTGGTTTCGATCTATTCTTCTTTGCTTCATGTGATTGGAAATTGTGTTGTTTTTAATTCTACAAAATATTTGTAGAAACGATTCAGTATTTAACTTTATCATATTGTTAGATCGGGTGAATCCAGAATATACATGCATATTGAATCCATTGGCATAATTTCTACACGGAATTACAGGATCCAAAGCTCACACGTTCTTAATGGTGTTGGATACCGCCAACATGTAAGGGGATCTCCCCTATGTGAAGTCCCAATTAGACCTCACACTGTTTGGTGTAGGATTCCCATTCGAATGTATGGTCTGACCACCATTAGAAATATTTCAAAGATGTTCCTTGGTTACAAAACATACACAAGATATCACAACACCTCATTTCGACATCAAGTATGTAAGCTTTGTGAGACAACAAATGTAAGGTACACGGGGAACTTCCACGGCCGGTAAAGGAAAACGAGCCTTCAGTTAGGAAAGTAATAGTACTATCCAAAAGGGGAACCCAAGAGTGCAGAGAAATGCTTGTTGATTACTTGCATATTATTCCACATAATAAACAACAATCATGAAAACATAACAATGCATATTCAATAATAACCATATCTAAGTAACAAAATACTTCATTAGCCTTAGCATGTAATTAATCCAAAATATATTGTAAACATAACAAGAATAGTCCTGCTACATCCACGATACATTTATGAAGAAGTGCCAACTCATAGAGCTTTTGATTATGAATGAAAGATCCAAAGTACACTATTAAATAGATGAAACACTAGATCTAGTAGTGGAACATGAAGCCACAACTTGCTTCTCCAAAGAATGATCTATCTCCTATGTACTACAAGAGAAGCCAAGGAAATACACCAATCATCCAAGCCAATAGCTTGATTTATGAGGAGCTATTCATAATAAATGACAATGGCCTTTGAGCTTCCTCATAACTCTTTAACTTCCATAACTTTTCATATTCTATACATGACTCTTTGCATTCCATATGTGGCTTTTCACATTCCACGTGTGTCTCTTGGAATCCATTACATACAAATTATTACAAAAGACAAATTATATATGAGATAATGGCTATATGAGACAAAACGTATAGTAGGACAAAGACTTGTCAAATTGAAAAATCATTTGATTCTTCATGGAGCTCATTAGTGATGTATGTGTGCCATGATCTGAATTCCGTAGAGATGAATTTTACCCAAATCGGAAAATATGTTGCATATCACATATTCACCTCTAGTTCCTTTATCAATGGACAGTTTCATGGGAGCTTTGACTAGCACGATGACATATTGTAGAATAATTTCTTTGGTTATCTCCAAGCCTTCTTGTTCTATTGTGTGCTTGATTTGTTCTATGTATTGCCTAATCTCCTAGAAGATTATTTCTTCAAAAATGTTAAACGACTGAACCAAACCCTATGTTTCTTCCTCTTACACCTCTGCTTGTATTTGACATATCACTTCCCTATGCTACTCAGCCATTTCCCATCATTTTTCTTATTTTCCCTACAAACCCTAGCCCTATTTTTCCAATCTGGGAAGTTTTCCTAGCTAGGACTGTGTTTGAATTTCCTAGCCCATATCCCTCACTTATTTCACTCAAACTCCCTAAATATCCCTAAGACCCCTGCCCATATCCCTAAATTTTTCTACTCCCATCCCCCTTCCCTAACTCTCTCATTTTATCCCTTTACTGCCTTCCCTGTTTTTCCCTCCTACCATCTAGGGTTTCATCATGGAAGTTGACATGTCACCATCAGAGAAGAGAAAATATAACAAAGGGGGAAAGATACTGAGGTTTGAGCCCTCGAACTGCAATGAAATTTCTTCCTCACCATTCATCAGAAAATGCTTTGAAGATGCCAGTTGTTTAGAGTTTTGTCAAAGAGTGAAAGAGGTAGGTTTTCATGAGCAGCTCACAGATATGTTTTCCATCAATTTGAAAGGAGAAAAGGTCGCCATAGCAGGGGTTTATTTCATATTCTCATTAGATTCCATATATCATGCTATAGCGATACCAAACCATAGTGAGTATCTATTCAAAGGCATGAACCTAGACCTTGAGGAGTACAAACCCTACTTGAAATCACAATACAATGGAAACCCTAATTAGTCAAAAGGAGAAAGGTAAGTTAGATTTGCTTATTGATGCATCCATGATAGAATAGCATACCATGTCCAGTCTCCATGAAGCAACTCTGGAGCAATTTTTAGGAAACTTGGAGAAAATTTGGGAAATTTGAAAAAACCTTTGAAGGCACATTTCCAGAAATGTCCTTTTTAGCCATCTTTTTGTAGAACATATTGTGGCCAAAAAAAGATGAATTTTGGGAAACTGGAGGAGGTTTTTGTTCCTAAGATATCAAAGTAAAATAACCTACTTCAAATTTTACACAAGTATTATATAAGGAGATTGTTGGAACAGGGTCTCCTACAAGCTGCGAAACTGGTCCATTTTGAATACTTTTGATTAGATTTAGTCTAGCGCAAGGGTTTTGGGGTGGGTCAAAGCCTCGAAAGCATTGTAATTGGTAAAAGGGTAAACCAGGGGTACGAAAACCACGGTTTTCAGACCATAGGAAATTCTAGGCTAGATTATTATAAATAGAGGAACATTTTGTATTGTAAGGGAGAGAATTAAAGAGCTATTGATGCAAATTTTGGTTTAAGTTATATGTTTGGGTTTTGGGGGAAAGGACTCCTGTTGGCTGTGTGCACAGAGATCCAAGTCTAGCTGTGTGCGGACCCTGTTACTATGTGTGCAGGCTGGGAAGGAAATTGTAAGAAGGAGTTGATGAATTGATGAATAAGAAAGTTTGATAGATAACCGAATCTGTGAGTACTCTTTGTGTGAATCATTGGTAATTACTACATTGTGCTTTTTCTGTATTTAAGCTACGAAGATCTGTGTAAGATCTGTTTTGTTCTGTTTTGTCGTGCTACTGTCATAAAAGCATATAATTATAGATCTAGCACACGTGGATGCGAATAGAGACCCACTTTGCCTTGCATAGAATAAGGTGATCTGGGTATCACAGGGCCAAACGTAGCTCTGCTTGCCTTACCTATCCTTTCTCAGGGTGCAGAAACCTGGTTCCAGCACCCACCCATACTACTTCGAGTGATACTTTGACTTGTTCAAGTAGGTCATTGCCGAAAGGGCCAGTAGTATAGGGGTTTTTTGGCAAACCTTGAGCTCCGAACCTGGGTCAGGACACCTTGAGCCAACAAATGGTTCCGTTGCCAAGACCTGGAGCATTTTGAGGAAGTGATCAGGTACTGACAAGCGAATACTAAATATCTAACACGGAAGTGAATGAGCGCTACTCTGGATGAAAGTACAACATGGAGCGGTAAGTACTATCGAACCAATCAAGAAAAGGATCACTCTGCCCGTAGCCAATTGAAAAGAGAAACTACGCAAGGTCCGCCAGTTACCCCAACCTTAGACTCACGGGAGAACAATCCCTCAACTGAAAAATCGCTAGAGGGAGACATGGTAGTACACTTGAAATTACCTACCTTTAAAGGCGCGGCTGATGAGGACATGGATCGTTTTTGGTTCGTGGCCAACTCGGTATGGACTGCGCAGGGGGTGGTAAGCGATACCGTGAAGAGAGCACAGTTGTCCCTGGCCTTCAAAGAAAAAGCTCTGGACTGGTATATGCGGTACATAACTCAAAACGGGAGCGCCTCTCTTCAAGATATTAAGGACGCCCTAAAACAACAGTTCCGGAAGCCAAAATCTTACTCTCAGTTGGTATCGGAGGTAAAATACTTCAATAAAGGTGCGTCTGAGTCAGTTTGGGAGGTCGATTAGCGATTGAAGAAAGAAATCAGGGAAGGAGGGTTCAAGTACGACGATAGACAACACACGAAATGGTTCATCGCTATGTTATCACCTCACTTACGTATACCAATGGGCCACCAGACCTTCGAGTCGCAGGAAAAAGCCTTGGAAGTTTCCATGAAACTCGAAGCCATGCCCAAGGATGACACGTTGGGGGGAGTACAGCAAATTCAAGAGTAGCTCGAAGCCATGCACATGGAAATTCAGAGCTTACGGACGGAACGAGGAAGAGGAGCTAGCGCAGACCTCTAGTGCATACGATGTCGGGTGTCTGGCCATACAAAGGACCAGTGTCCTCTATTAACAGATTACATTTAGGCAGGAGGACCTAGCCCGCTACGCCTCGGCTCCAGCGGATCTGCATTATGGTGCGATGATTGCTGGGTAGCGACACTACATGATACGACCCAGTGCCCTCGGATAAGTATGGCTGAACCGAAGAACCAGTGGTGCAAGTTCTACCGGTCGGTAGGACACGATGAGCAGAACTGTCGCACGTATGAATTGATTATAAATCGAGGAAACCTCTATCGGGTACACTAAGACCCTGCGTCGTCGCGATCTCCCGCAAAATTTGGTGGCTCCCTAGCATGGGGTAGGGGAGGTCGAGGAGGAAGTGCAGGACGGGGCCGGGGGCAGATAATCTGCTATAACTGCGGAGAGGTAGGGCACTTCGCAAGGGACTGCCCAAATCCTACCAGGAAATCCTGCAAATACTGCCGACATCTGGACCATGAGATTGAAGACTGCCCGGTATTGATGGCAAAAATGCAGGAAAAACAGCCCACCCCTACGCAGAATGTGCAGAGAGTTAAGACCGAGCTAAGGAATGTAGACCCAAAGGTGAATTTCATGACACGCGACGGGATGGCCACCCAAGGAGCCAAGGAAGCACTTTCCAGGGATCCTACAACCTCTCCAGACGGATTGAACATTGAAGGGAAAGAAGCACTAGCAGCACCTGCGCAGCTGCCGACGCACCTCAAGATAGAGGAAGGGGTTGAGCCCTTTCTGAAGGCCTGTCTCAAGCTGCTACGTAACCCACAAGCTGTGGAAAACCTTCAAGTATTACTGCATAGGTACGCAACCCGGCCCAATACAACTCATGGGACTAAGGATGTACACAAACTATACAACTATAAGAAACGCACCAGAAGAGAGATGCGGTTGACTGCGCAGATTGGCGACTATGAGATGGATCAAGTTATTCTCAATCTTGGGCCATATGCGAACGTATTACCAAAGGAAACATGGCAACAAATGGGAGAGCCTAAATTGGAATGGTCCACCATCCAGCTGCGCATGGAAAATCAACAGAAGATCATCCCTCTGGGAATTTTGCCAAAAGTCATGGTAGATATCGCAGGAGTAAAATTCCTAGCTGACTATGAAGTCATAGAAATTGTGGAGGATGTGGATCCTTACCCGGAACTCCTAGGACTGGACTGGGCTATAGACATGGAGGGTGTCATCAATCTCAAAAAGCGCAGCATGGTGTTTGAGAATAAAAGTATGTGCGTAATAGTACCACTAGATCCCGTCGAAGGTGTGCAGTATACAGAACCAACATACGAGGAGGAGGAAATAGATCACATTTACAGTTTGAATACACAGGACGAAGACAGGGTTAACCCCACAGCAGACGGAATACTCTGTGGGGAGAAAGAAAATGAATGCTTTTCTGACCCTGATGGGGAACTGGAGATTTGGAAAAACCGGTTACATGAGGTTTCGGTGTTGTGATGCCCTCGGGTCGCGAGGACCCTCTACTGCATTTCTTCGGAGGTAATAGATCTACCACACTTTGATGAGTCTGGTAGCATCCAGGAATTCCTAAGAACAATGGAAGTTAGGGTGCCAAGAGAACGACGGCTCTGGGCCCTTAATCTTGCTATGTGTGGGATACCTGCGCGTTGGTGGGATACCCACAAGAAAGAATTCCCAGACTGGAAACGTGTCAGGATAGGATGATTCTACGGTTTTCCCCTCCAACTAACGTACACACCAAGATATTCCTTGGACCCAACGATCCCTGCGCACATTTGCGTGCCTGGATGGCCAAATGGGCCGACCGAACCACAGAAGAATGGGTCCATCTATCTGTTCATGCCTTCGGCCCTATCCCTGCCGCTTGGTACTTAGATGCAGAGTTACACCAGCGCACCCGGCACTAGGAAATACTAAAAGAGGACTTTATAGGAATCTTCAGGCTGATTGGAGGGACATAGACGCTCGACGAAGCTCTGCAGGACATCGATGCGTTTGTATTTAAGAATTCCCCCCACCACGCCGCACCAGCGGTCCTGACATGGGAAGCACAGATGCACGACATAGTCAACTGTCAGAGCTTGGCGATTGACGAAGAAGAAAATAATCCTCGAAACATTTATGTCCCAGAATCTGAAGGGGAACACACCATTATTGGACCCTCACTGCAGAATATTGATGTAATGCAGCCTCTTAAGGTGCACAAAGTTAATATTGGGACAAAAGAACACCCTAAGCTGGCTAAAATTGGGGACTATTGGGATGAAGGAACCATAGGAAAAATTGCAGAGTTACTTACGGAGTATCAGGACTTATTTCCGACAATTTTTTTTGAGCTAAAAGGAATCACCGGGGACCTTGGCATTATGCACATCACTCTGAAACCTGAGGCGCACCCTATCAAGCAATGGCCTTACCGACTGAATCCTAAATATAAGCAAAAGGTAAAAGAAGAGCTGGAAAAATGCTTGCCGCAGGTATCATTGAACCAGTTGAACAATCATATTGGGTAAGTCCAATGGTCATCCAGGAGAAGAAGACAAAGGGGTAAATACGCATCTGTGTGGATCTACGCAAGTTAAACGATGCCTGCGTCCATGACCCCTTCCCTACACCCTTCTCCGACGAAATCCTTGATAGCGTGGGTGGACAGGAGGCCTAATCCTTCACCTATGGGTTGTCAGGGTACCTCCAGATCCGAATTACACCTGAAGATCGCAGTAAGACTACATTCGTGACCGAATGGGGGTCCTTTCAGTATACAGTCATGCCCTTTGGTCTCAAGAACGCACCTGCTATTTTCTCAAGGGTCATAGTTGCTGTATTCAAGGAGTTTATTCATAAGTTCCTAGAGGTTTATTTCGATGACTGGATGGTTTTTGGCCTGGTAAAGGAGCATGTCTCTAACCTACGATTAATGTTGGATGCATGCCAGAGGCACCAAATTTCCTTGAACATCAAGAAGTGCATCTTATGTGTGCCATTCGGAATCTTGCTCGAACACATAGTCTGCCAGCAAGGGTTGATGGTTGATCCTACGAAGGTAGCCATAATTATAAATCTTGCAGTCCCAACAATGGAAAAACAACTGCGTTCTATTCTTGGACACACGGGCTATTACAGGAAATTCATTCAGGGGTACGCTCTGATCACAGCACCCATAGAAAAACTACTCAAAAAATATGTCTCTTTTTTTTTGGAATGATAAATGTCAGAAGAGCTTTGAACTGCTCAAGGAGAAGATGATCTCTGCACCCATACTAATATTTCCTGATTGGTCGAAGGAATTTCATGTACATGTGGATGCCTCAGGCATCACCTTGGGCGTTATCCTAACTCAACCTGGAGAAGGAGATATTGATCACCCGGTTGCTTTTGCAAGTCGGAAACTCTCGGGTGCAGAACGAAACTACTCTACCACGGAGCGCAAAGGATTGGCTACGATATACGCGTTACAGAATATTGGCACTATCTACTGGGTGGACACTTTAAAATGTTCACGAATCACTCGGCTTTGAAGATTTTCCGCTGGCTGTTCCTATTCCAGGAATATGATTTTGAGATCATCGTCAAGCCCGGAAGGTTGAATGCAGGCTCGGATCATCTATCTCGCATCAAAACAGGGGATGAACCTACTAAATTGGAGGAGGGCTTACCAGATGCACAATTTTTTACCATTAAGGTGGTTGACACACACTTTGCTGATATAATTGAGTTCCTCACTATCGGCGTGGCCCCTGCAGAATATTCGGTACAGTAGAAGAAGGAATTGGTTATTCGGGCAGCGGACTTTACTATCATCATCGGTCAGTTATACAAGCTAGGCGCAGATGAAATACTATGCAGATATGTTCTGGAACATGAACGGCCTGTCGTTTTAGCAGAAGCACACGAAGGTGTCGCAGGAGGTCATTATGCAGGACAAGAAACGACACAAAAGATTCTGAGGGTTGGGTTATGGTGGCCTACCCTACATCAGGATTCTTACACCTATTGTAAATCATGCGACGCATGCCAGCGAACAGGACGACCCTCGCGCCGGGATGAGATACCATTACAGCCTCAAGTGGCTTTACAGGCTTTTGACAAATGGGCCATTGATTTTATAGGTCCCATTAATCCACCATGAAAGAAAACAGGTGCACGCTACATTATTACCGCCACTGACTACGTCACTCGATGGGATGAGGCATAAGAGGTGAAGGATTGTACTGCGGATACGGCTGCGCACTTCATCTTTAAGCAGATTTTGACCAGGTTTGGCTGCCCAAAGATCCTAATGAGTGACAGAGGTACGCACTTCGTTAACCAAACGATTCAAGCCCTAAATGAGGAATTCTGAATCCACCATGCGAAGAGTACACCATACCATCCCCAGGAAAATGGGGTGGTTGAAGCTTTTAACAAAATTTTGGAACAGGCATTAACCAAGGTTTGTAATGCCGATCATAGTGACTGGGATGTTCGTATCCCCTCTATTCTGTGGGCCTATTGAACGACCTGCAAGAAGCTGACAGGCAGGACCCCCTTCCGAATGGTCTATGGAAAGGAGGCCATTATGCCCATAGAATACATTGTTCCTAGCCTACGTATCGCAGCATTTACAAATATGGCGGAACCCGATATCATAGAGGAGTGTCTTGCGCAGCTTTTGGCTTTGGAGGAAGATCGTTTTATTGCTAATTTTCATCAATAGGTTCAGAAGGCCCGTGATAAAGCCTGGCATGATCGACATATTCGCCAAAAGACATTCGTCGCAGGCGATATCATCCTATTATACGATAGCCAATTTGCAAAACACCCAGAGAAATTTCGGCAGCGCTGGCTTGGTCCCTACACAATTAAGGAGATCACGGATGGCGAATCAGTCCAGCTAGCTACCCTGCGTGGTGACATCTTACTCGGATTTGTCAATGGTATTTGACTCAAGCCATACATGGCTAAATGACTATATGGCGGCCATAGTGACTGAGTCACAAGATTGTGTTGGGGGACTGTTGGAATAGGATCTCCTACAAGCTGCGAAACTGGTCCATTTTGAATACTTTTGATTAGATTTAGTCTAGCACGGGGGTTTTGGGGTGGGTCAAAGCCCCGAAAGCATTATAATGGGTAAAAGGGTAAACCAGGGGTACGAAAACCACGGTTTGCGGACCATAGGAAAGTCTAGGCTAGATTATTATAAATAGAGGAACATTTTGTATTGTAAGGGAGAGAAATAAAGAGCTATTGATGCGAATTGTGGTTTAAGTTATCTCTTTGGGTTTTTGGGGAAAGGACTCCTGTTGTAATGTAGGGCTACAAGTCGGTGTGTGTGGTTTTACTCTTTTGTGTGCGCAGGATGGGAAGGGAATTGTAAGAAGGAATTGATAAATTGATGAATAAGAAAGGTTGATAGAGAACTGAATCTGTGTGTACTCTTTGTGTGAATCATTGGTAATTACTGCATTGTGTGTTTTATGTATTTAAGTTTCGAAGAGCTGTGTAATATTTGTTCTGTTATGTTTTGTTGTGCTACTATCATAAAAGCATATAATTGTAGATCTAGGGCACGTGGATGCGAATAGAGACCCACTTGGCCCTGCATAGAACAAGGTGATTTGGGTATCACAAGGCCAAATGCGGCTCTGCTTGCCTTACCTATCCTTTCTTAGGGTGCGGAAACCTGATTCCAGCACCCACCCATACTACTTCGGGTGAGACTTTGACCTGCATAAGTAGGTCATTGCCGAAAGGGCTAGTAGTATAGGGGTTTGTTGGCAAACCTTGAGCTCTGAACCTGGGTCAAGACCCCTCGAGCCAACAGAGATATCCATTCACATGTTCAAAACCTATTTTTCTAACTGCATAATGTCTTGTTTAAGTCACCTTTTTGCAGAGAAGATTGTGGACAATCAGAGAAGCATATTGGGAATTTAGAGGAAGTTTTTGTTCCTAACATGCAAAAGAACAAAAACATCTATCGGTTTTGGAAAAAATATCATTTTTAGTGAGATATCGCTCCATCTTTGAGGCTTATTTTTCCAATAAAACCCATAAATTTGGAAATTTTGGGTATGTCCAGAAGCACAGCGAGCTCACACTGCACTTTTTCCCTAGGCCTCAAAATGGCAAAAGGTTGAAATTTTTGGAAATATGATGGCCTCCTCTCAAAACCTATTTGCTCAAATTTTTTAGTCATGCCTTCAATTTTGAGAAAAGTGAAGAAAAGTGGTCAAAAATCAACATTCTGCCTCCTTTTTTAATTTCGCTGAGCTTTTGGAGACACCTTGTGAAAAGGGCTATAACTCAGTCAAAAATGGGTCATTATGCATGCAAAAATAGTTAAAAGACATATACACTCTCCCATCATTCCAGAAAAGGTCTCAGATTTGGATTTGGACTTCAGAAAGGCACTCAAACATGGCCTCCAACAGCTCGTTGCGCTTCTGCAATTTTCTGCAATTTCTGATTAATTTTCATGAAATTTCACTATGTAATTTTTGTCAATTTTCAGTTTGAATTTTGTAAAAGTCAAAACGTCAAAGTAGATGAATGTAAATAGTCAAAATTAAATATAAATGGGTAATATAGGGTTTATTAGGTGTCTTATCCTCCATTTAAGGTTTTTAGGATATGTCTCATGATGGTTAGGAAGAGGAGGAATGGTTGAGTAACCTTCCTAGTGTGTAACAGACTTTGGATAGATGCATGAATTTGGATTTTCTTGTTGGAAATTGGACCTCCAAGGGAGTATTTCGACCTCAGTGACTATATGAGGTACTTTTTAATCAGTTTCAAAGGTTGGATGTTGTGGAATTGAGCCTTGGACACTAGTGTATTTGTGAATTTGGTAGGAACTAATAGACAGAGTTTGCAGCTATTGTGGTGGGATTCATGTGGTACGTTCTTTAAAAGTTTTTATTCTTTTGTAATCATATGTTTGAATGTATTTTACCTTCCATTTCTATTTCCATGTATTGTGTTTTATTTCTAAGATGATAAACAGAATTTTGATGCTCTGTTTTGAAAAGTCTTTCACATTTATGTTCATTTTCTTCCAATATAAACGAATTCATGATATTCATGATCGTTTTGAAGCCATATCAATATAATCTATACACAAAGATACCTCTAAAATGATAAAGTGTGTGCCTACCTTGCCCCATTACATCTCTGCAAATCTGATTTTCAGAGCCCTGACCTAGTCTTCCTAGACCTAAACCACCTTCCAGCAAAAAAAATCAAATCAAAACCCTAATCTACATACCTATTCTAATATATTTCATGATCTAGTCAAATTGGCTATGATCTCATTGAGAGAGCCCTCTCAGCCTAGTAGGGCTAGCTACTAGGTCAAAGTGGTATGTGGTTACCTTTGCTGGTCTCATTTTCAACCTTCAGAGAACTGGTGGAGTGCTAACATCTTGGCGTTGTTTCCACGGAGCGAGGTGACATATCTTCCCCGGGAAAGAATGAAAAGGATCAGATATGTTTTTGATGGTAAACAGTGATCAGGCACAAGAAGGTTGTGCATCTTCCACCTAGCGACTCCAGTGTCGAAGAATCCAAAAATTGAGAAATTTCATGGCGACTCCACTTTTCAAGCACTGATAGTCTGAAGAACTTCTTGGTGACTTCATTGTTTTCAAGATGGATTCAACTGCTCGAAGGTATGCTCCTATGAATTGAGCTCATATTCTTGGTTTTCTAAGCTATATTCCTTGTATAGATTGTAAAAAATGACTGCCAAAGTTTAAAGGTCAAGACAGAGAAGATGCTAGTTTTCATTTGGTCAAATTTCGTTTTCATATTCACAGACTAAATATTGAGTTTCTTGAAGATTGTCTGATGAAGATGCTCATGGCGACCTTGGAGGAAAAAGAGAGATCACAGTATGAAGGTCTACCATCTGCTAGTTTATATTCTCTGAAGGACTTTGATTCAGTTTTCTTTAAACATTATCAAAGCTCTAATTCTTCCTTGTCGATGATTGATAGTTGTTGTGAGATTTCTGAAAATTTCATTGAGTTTCTTAAAATTTTGTATGGGGATGAAGAGTGTCTAGATGATGAGATCATAGAAGACCTTTATGATTTTTCCTCCCAACAAGAATCAGTAGCTTCCTCTTTGGATGAAATAGACTGGGACCAAAAAAGAGAAATGCCTATTCCCAATCCTGAAAATGAAAACCATAAAGCCAATGTTAACTGCTATAAAACTCAAGTTTCTCCTTTGTCTGAAGATGAAATAGATCAGCTCCTGAAAAGTAGTGTCACAACCCAAGATAATGCAGGTTTGCAGTGTTCACATAGTCAAGAATGTGTTATTGAAACTTCTTCTATTATTGAAAATGAAAATCTGAGTTTAAATGATGACAGTCATGAGACTGATAAAACTATACAAAAATTTGTTGTGAGTAAGAAAATTTGTGATGATGATTTCCTGCAAGGAGATCAACTAACAGAGACCGTTGTCTTTCATGAAGAGGATAGGTTTGTCATGTTTGACAATCTCGAAAAATGTTTTTTGTTCAAGGATGATTTAGACTAAGAATTTGAGGAGTATGAGCCTAAGATCGACAATGTGCAAGAGATAGAATCAGAGTTTCCCATGCTTCAGGAATTTACAACCAACTCTCAGATAGCAGAAAGTCATACTTCCCTATGCCTTCCTATGGATCAACAACCAGGTGTTCTTTCATATCAGAATGAAGGGTGTGTTTGTGTTTTTGTTGGATCTCAAGACAAGGTAACATTTCAGATTTTTGAAGATCCTTACCTTGATTTTTTGCAGTCAATATGGATGATATCTTTTCTTGAATTTATGGATCATGAAGACATTTTCAGTGGACACTCAGAGTTGCCTACCTCTTCTTTTTTTTCTTTTTTCTTTTTTTTCTTTGCCTCCTCGAGGAAAGTGAGAGAAGAAATCAAGTAAGTATCCATCTATTGGATTGGATACACTAGAAGGATAATTTCACATGATTGTACATATGTCTTCAATTGGCAGGTAGTTGTCCTCAGGATTTGAAAGCCCTCAAGTCTCGGTGATATATATATATATATATATATATTCTCCAGTAAGAGTCAATTCAGTTAAGTTTTGAGTCAATTTTCATTATTTAGTCTCATCTTTTGATTTTTACTCCATGCCCAATGGTTAGGCTACTTGGTCTACGGTGTTCTTGACACCTCTAAGGAGCTTCCATCCCTAGCTGGAGCTAATGTTAGTGTCAATCTATACATCTTGTCACCAGTGATCAAATGGGCTCTGATCATGTTTTTTTAGGGTCTCATAGTCAAATTTTTGTCATTTCAATAGGTTTTCAAGTAAAAATTTGGTCATTGGGTATTAGTTCTAGGACTATTTCCACTCCTTCCAAAATTTTCATATGCTGGTCAATGTCATCACTCAGCTATGTGTATCATCATTCAGAGATTATCATTATAATTTCAATCATCACCATTATGATTTCATTCAGTTCAGTGTCTCCATTAGGTCATTAGGGTTTCAAGGTCACCAAAATTGTCATTACATGCATAAAATCTGGCAATTGGAGTGGTAATAGGCAAGTTTCTTCAATAAATTGTGATTTCAAAAATGTAATTTTATGTTTCTATATGTAATAAGTACTTCATGTTCCTAAAGCTGCAATTTAAGTTTTGAAAAATTTCAAGGTTCCAAAAGATTCAATGCTCCAAAGAAGCCATAACATTCCAAGGTTACAAAAGTCCAAAACATGAAAGACATGCTAGAAAAAGACATGTGGGGCCCATCATCCCCCAAAAGGGAGTCATTTCAAGTTTATAAAAGAGCCATAAGGAAGATTCATTCGCACTCTTATGTTATCCTACCATCGAGCTCATCCATCATTTTGGCAAGAAAACTCGAGTTTTTACCTAACACTAGAGAAAATTGGCTCTCACTATGCATACGGAGACTGCACTACGTTTCTGGAGGAGCACGTTGCGCATAGAAAGCATGTGTTGTGCACATGTGGCCTTCGCGGCACACGGGGCAGAGTGCTGCAAAATTCATCTTTGGTCATCGAACTCAGTTTTTTAAGGTTCTCCTTCATCCATTTCAGTCTCAAAGCTTCTTCCAAAGGTAAGTGAAGCCTTTCATACCCCCTAGCATTGTTTCTCAAGAGTATTTAATCAAACAAATTTCCTCCAAGGGTTTGCTTGAAGTTTGTGGTTTTTTTTCCCAAATGTTAAATTGTTGAACCAAACCGTATATCTCTTGCTCTTACACCTCTGTTTGTATTTTACATATCACTTCCATATCCTACTCATCCATTTCCCATCATTTTTCTTATTTTACCTACAAACCCTAGCCCTATTCTACCAATTTGGGCAGTTTTCCAAGCTAGGACTGTGTTTGAATTTCCTAGCCCATATCCCTCACTTATTTCACTCCATCTCACTCCCTAAATATCCCTAAGATGCCTACCCATCTCCCTAAATTTTCCTACTCCCATCCCCCTTCCCTAACTCTCTCATTTTTTCCCTTTACTCCCTTCCCTGTTTTTCCCTCCTACCATCTAGGGTTTCATCATGGAAGCTGACTCATCACCATTAAAGAAGATAAAATATAAAAAAAATGGGAAATATGTTGAGGTTTGAGCCCTCTAATTGCAATGAAATTACTTCCTCACCATTTATCATAAAAGGCTCTGAAGACGTCAGTTGTTTAGCATTTTTTCAAAGAGTGCAGGAGGTAGGTTTTCATGAGCAACTCACAGATATGATTGCCACCAATTTGAAAGGAGAAAAGGTCACCATAGCAGAGGTTTATTTCATATTCTCAGTATATGCCATATCTCATGCTACAGGGATACCAAACCATGGTGAGTATTGGCTCAAAGGAATGAACCTAGACCTTGAGGAGTACAAACCCTACTTGAAATCACAGTACAAAGGAAACCCTAATTAGTCAAAAGGAAGGATAAGTTATTTTTTCTTATTGATGCATCCATGATAGCATAAAATACTATCTTAGGTCTTCATGGCAATTCTGGAACAATTTTGAGGAAATTTGGAGAAAATTTGGTAAATTTGAAAAAAATATTTGAAGGCACATTTTCCAGAAATGTCCTTTTTATTCATCTTTTTGTAGAACATATTGTGGCCAAAAAAAGATGAATTTTGGGAAATGGAGGAGATTTTTGTTCCTAATATATCAAAGTAAAATAACCTTCTTTAAATTTTACACAGGTATTAAAGAAGGAGAGATCCATTCACATCTTCACAACCTAATTTTCTGACTGTGCAATGTTCTATTTAGGTCACCTTTTTACAGAGAATATTGTTGACAATCAGAGAAGCATCTTGGAAACTAGAGGAAGGTTTTGTTTCTAACATGCCAAAGAACAAAAACCTCTCTTAGTTTTGCAAAAAATATCATGGTTCATGAGATATCGCTCCATCTTTGAGGCCTATTTTTCCAAGAAAACCCAAAAATTTGGCAATTTTGGCTATGTCTGGAAGCGCAGCAAACTCACGTTGCACTTTTTCCCTAGGCCTCCAAATGGAAAAATGTTGAAACTTTTGGAAATATTATGGCCTCCTCTCAAAACCCATTTGCTCGTATTTTTTATTCAGGCCTTCAATTTGAGAAAAGTGAAGAAAAGTAGTCAAAAATCAACATTTTGCCTCCTTTTTTGAATTTCGCTGCGCTTCTGGAGACACCTTGGGAAAAGGGCTATAACTCAGTAAAAAATGGGTTATTTTGCATGCACAAATAGTCAAAATACATCTACACTCTCCCATATTTCCAGAACAGGTCCTAGATTTGGATTTGGACTTTAGAAAGGCACTAAAAAATGGCCTCCAATAGCTCGTTGCGCTTCTGCAATTTCTGATTAATTTTCATGAAATTTCACTATGTAAATTTTGTCAATTTTCAGTTTGACTTTTGTAAAATTCAAAAGGTCAAAGTATATGAATGTAAATATTCAAAATTAAATTTAAATGGGTAATATAAGGTTTATTAGGTTTCTTATACTCCATTCAATGTTTTGAGGATATGACTTATGATGGTTAGGAAAAGGAGGAATTGGTTGAGTAACCTTCCTAGTGTGTAGCAGACTTTAGATAGATGCATGAATTTGGCTTTTCTTGTTGGAAATTAAACCTCCAAGGGAGTATTTAGACCTTAATGTCTATATGAGGTACTTTGTAATCAGTTTCAAAGGTTGGATGATGTGGAATTGAGCCTTTGACACTAGTGTATTTGTGAATTTGGAAGGAACTAATAGACAGAGTTTGCAGCTATTGTGGTGGGGTTCATGTGGTATGTGCTTTAGCAGTGCTTCTTCTTCTGTGATCATATGTTTGAATTTATTTTACCTTCCATTTATATTTCCATGTCTTATGTGTTTTATTTCTAAGATGGTACACATAATTCATTGATTTCTATGCTTTGTTTTGGAGAAGCTTTCACATTTATGTTCATTTTCTTATGATAAAACAAATTCATGATATTCATGCTCATTTTGAAACCCTATAAATCTACCTTATACATAAAGATCCCTCTAAAGTGCTAAAGTGTGTCCCTACCTTACCCCATTACATCTCTACAAATCTGATTTTCAGAGCCCTAACCTAGTCTTCCTAGACCTAAAATACCATCCACCACAAAAAATCAAACCAAAACCCTAATCTACATACCTAGCTTAATATATTTCATGATCCGGTAAAATTGGTTGTGATCTCATTGAGAGAGCCCTCTCGGCCTAGTAGGGCTAGCTACTAGGTCAAAATGGTCTGTAGTTACCTTTTCTGGTCTCCTTTTCAGCCTTCGGAGAACTGGTGGAGTGTTAACCGAAGGCAAGAATCATGACATGTCAAAGGTGAAATGTTTTCATTATCATGATCATGGACACTGTGCCACAAATTGTCCACAAAAGAAGAATAAGAACAAGAAGGGTCCGGGAGTTGCAGCAGGTGAAGCTTTGGCCTCACAGTTTGAGTTGGACTTCTCTCTCATCGCATGCATGGTGTCAATTGTGATGGGATCTATGTGGTACTTGGATAGTGGAGCACATTTTCACACGACGGGAAATAAATAACTCTTTAGTAGCTTGGAGGAGAAGGATCTTCATATGCACATATATATGGGTGATGACGGGAGTATAGTGCTACCGGGATTGGTACAATTACTTTCCAGAGACAGTCAGGTAAATATTTCATATTAAAAGATGTCATGCATGTACCATGCTTGAAAAAAAAATAGTTTCAGTTGCTATGTTGGAGGATCTTGGATATGATGTGGTTTTCCGTGAAGGAAAGATGTTCCTTCATCACAAAGGCACAAGACAGGTAAAGAATATTGGGGTTTGTGTGAAGAACCTCTACAAACTTGATGTAGATGGTTGTGCGACATTGAGCAATAAAGCAGGGAAGGTGGTGAGCTGGGATACAGGTGAGTTATGGCACAGTATATTAGGCCATCTACACCATAGTGCTTTGAGGATCATGCAACAGATTTCTACATGTCTTCCAAAGGGTACTCTTGCAGCAATAGACACATGCAAGGGATGTACCATGGGGAAGTATACAAAGGCCACCTTTCATGAGAAGGAGAACTGAGCAACAACAATCCTTGAGAGAGTTCACTCAGATGTGTATGGACCATTCTCAACAGCTTCCATAGCAAAGCACAAGTATTATGTGATTTTTTTTGATGATTTTTCTAGACAGTGTTGAATCTTCTTTCTACAGAAGAAATATCAGACGTTGTCCAAGTTTTGTGAGTTCAAAGCACTGGTAGAGAAAGTTACATGGAAGAAGGTGAAGGCTCTAAGGAGAGACAATGGTGGTGAGTATATCTCTAATAAAATCAAGAACTTCTGCACCAAATAAAGAATTCAAAGAGAATTGATTGCAACTCATAACGTCCCACAACATAATGGAGTTGCAAAAATAAATAAAAGAATAATTGTGGGAGCAACACGAGCTATGTTACATGATCAGGGCCTACCATTGCATCTATGGGCAAAGGCATGCAACACAATGACATTTGTGCAAAACCTTATTCCTCATTGGATACTTGGCATGAGTACACCAAAGGAGGATTTTTCAGGTAAGAAACCAGATTTTTCATATTTTAAAATTTTTGGCCTATCTATCTATTTCCATGTGACCAAAGATGCTAGGAAGAAGCTATAACCAACAACAAAGGTTGGGATATTTGTGGGGTACACTGATACTCCCCACAACTATCGAGTGTATTTGTCATCTAACAGGATGACAGTTGTCAAGAGAGATGTTAAATTTGATGAGGAGAAAGCCATGTGATTTTCCCTTGAGAGGGAGATTAACTTGCATGCAGATGAGGAACTCTTAGTTCCAAAGGATGAACCTCAGGATGTGGAGTAGCCATAAGCAGAGGATCATGGAGTAGCAGAAACCACTCATGCAGCGTGATCCACTAGAAATGGTAGGACGCACACCAGAGAGGCTGACAGATTTATGCTAGATGCGACAGAGAATGTAGGTGAACCTACATCACAGCGTAGGCAGAGAAGGTCCCCAAATAGGTATACTAGATACATGGCTCTTATGAGAGAGTGTATTGTTACAAAACCATCCTCTTTTGAGGAAGGAGTGCAGAAACCAACATGGGTTGATGCCATGGTTGAGAAGTATGACTCCATTATCAGAAACAATGCATGGGAAGTGGTCCCAAGACCAGTGGGGAAGTTGGTGGTTGGATCCAGGTGGATCTACAAGGTGAAGCAACCAGCAGATGGGAGTGTAGAGAAATACAAGGCTAGATTTATGGCCCAAGGATTCTAACAAGTGGAGGGGATTGACTATTAGGAGACCTTTTCACCGGTTGCAAGGTACTCATCGATTACATCCATCCTTGCACTCTTAGCACAAATGGGGTGGCAGATACATCATATGGATGTAAAGACAACCTTTCTCAATGGACCAGAAGGTTTTGAGACCATTGATAGGGAGTCGCATGTGTGCAGACTCAAGAGAGCATTGTATGGGCTGAAGCAAGCACCTCGTGCTTAGTACACCGGGATTGATAGTTATTTCACCGGGTTGGGCTTCACAAAGAGTGAAGTGGATGCGAACCTATATCATATTGTGGTTGATGGTAAGATTTTTATTATTGCACTTTATGGTGATGGTCTTATACTGACATGTGATGAGAAACTCATATCTTCTTGCAAAGAGGATCTTGCAAGAGAGTTTGAGATGAAGTACATGGGGCTCTTGCACTACTTCCTTGGCTTAGAAATATGGAAAAGAGATGGGGAGCTATTTGTATCTCAGGGAAAGTATGCCAAGGAGATTCTGATGAAGTTCCACATGGAGGGAAGCAAACCCATGGAGACTCCTCTTGTAGGAAACTACAGGAAGGAGGATGCTACTTCAGGTAAGGTATTGGATGCTACTGTTTAGAGGCAGCTTGTGGGTTAACATATTTATTTGGTGAACACATGACCAGACATATGCTATGCAGTTAACCAGCTTAGTAAAACTATGGTTAAGCCTACCAAGCTCTTTTGGAAGGCGGGGAGGAATGTGTTGAGATATCTCAGGGGCACTACAGAGTATGGATTATGGTACATACGTACAAAGGGAGTGAAGCTTCAAGGCTTCACCGATGCATATTGGGTAGGCATTCCATCAGACAGGAAGAGTACATCAAAGGGCATCTTCAGCATAGGATCAACAATATTTTCTTGGTACAACAGGAAGCAGAGATCAATTGCACTCAGTTCAGCCGAGGCAGAGTACATGGTAACTAGTTAGGTTGCATTTGAGTCCATCTGGATGAGGAAGATACTTGTTGGTTTTCTTAGTCATCAGATGGATCTGACGGTGATACATTGTGATAAACAGAGTTGCATAAAACTCTCGGTTAATCAGTATTCCATGACATGTCCAAGCATATTGACATCTCGTACCACCATATTAGAGATTGTGTTCAGAGGCGCATTATGTTGTTGCAGTACATTCCCATAGAATATCAGGATGCATATATCTTGGCGAAGGTGCTTGCAAAGAGAAAATTCGAATACCAAAGAGGCAGGATCGGGGTATCTCATAATCCCTTTCTTTTTGAGAGGGAGTGTTGAAATTCAACAAGAAAATGCACCACATACTAGTGTGAGATTCCAGTCACACATGGGTGAGGAATTCAGTGACACATTAGTGCTAAATGTGGTCATATAATTTACTTATCCCTTAAATAAATTGGACAATAAATTGTAATCTTATCTCATAACAACTTGTAATAGTTAACTAAGTGAGATAGACTTACTTAACTCAAGAATTTTGAGTTGAGGGTCAAAGATGAGGCATGTAGAGTGATTCTATTATTTACAGGGTCCAATTGCAGTTATAGCACTAGAATGGTGTGAGTGTAATCATTTAACTCAAATTAATTGAGTTAAAATAAGTTTAACTAGTTCTAACTGAGTGATGAGCTAGAGGAAGATCAAGTGACTTAAATTAGATTTAATTCACAAGTAGTGATATACCAAGTAACTGATGATTTACTATTATTAGATGCATGCATTTTAAATCTTATGGAGAGCCAGTTGAGACAAATGTTAAAGGGAATTAAATTATCAGTTGAATTATTAGCGAACTGCCCAGGTGCAGTTATAAAGCCACAGGATTCCCATGAAGGATTGTGCAGTCGAGGAAGGTTGATTATCCTATATAATAGGAAATATTTTGCCTAGGGATCGTGTGAGCAAGGCAGGCTGAAGGTGGGCTGAAAAATGGCTATGTGTTTGTCCAATTTTGCCTAGATCAGTGTGAGATGATTAGTAGAGTGTATGAGGTTCTTGTGAGAACACATGCATTGTATTGTTTCATGATTCCTTGGTTGATTATAAAATAGAGATGGAGGGGTTTTGAGCAGTTGCTTTCCCTAGGAAAATCTTGTGTTGTGTGATTGATTTACTTCTTTATCTTACTTGCATGTGATTAAGTGATCATGATTTATATTCTGCAAATATTGTAGAAGGATTTAGTATCTTGTTTTAGTAGATTGCTTGATCGGATTGAATCCATTGGTGTAATTTATACACGGGATTACGGGGTCCAAAGCTCACACATTGTTGACGATGTTGGATGTCGCCAACATGTTAGAGGATATTCCCTACGTGAAGTCCCAATTAGACCTCACATTGTTTGGTGTAGGAGTTCCATTTGACTGTATGGTCTGACCACCATTAGAATATTTCAAATATGTGCCTTGGTTACAAAACACACACAAGAGATCACAACACCTCTTTTCGGCATCAAGTATGTAAGCTTTGTGAGACAACAAATGTAAGGTACACAGGGAACTTCCACAATCAGTAAAGGAAAACGAGCCTTCGGCTAGGAAAGTAATAGTACTATCCTAAAGGGGAACCCAGGAGTGAAGAGAAAGGCTTGTTGATTACCTGTATATTAGTCCACATAATAAACAACAATCATGAAAACATAACAATGCCTATTCAATAATAACCATATCTAAGTAAAAAAATAGTCCATTAGCCTTAGCATGCAATTAAACCAAAATATATTTTAAACATAACAAGAATAGTCCTACTACATCCACGATACATTTATGAAGAAGTGCCAGCTCATAGAGCTTCTGATTATGAATGAAAGATCCAAAGTACACTATTGCATAGATGAAACACTATATCTAGTAGTGGAACATGGAGCCACAACTTGCTTCTCCAAAGAATGATCTATCTCCTATGTACTACAAGAGAAGCCAAGGCAATACTCCAAGAATCCAAGCCAATAGCTTCAGTTACGAGGAGATATTTATAATAAATGAAAATGGCCTTTGAGCTTCCTCATAACCCTTCAACTTCCATGACTTTTAATATTCTATGCATGACTCTTTACATTCCATATGTGGCTTTTCACATTCCACGTGTCTCTTGGACTTCATTACATACAACTTATTACAAAAGACTAATTATATATGAGATAATGGCTATATGAGACAAAACGTATAATAGGACAAACTCTTATCAATTTGACAAATCATTTGCTTCCTCATGGAGCTCATTGGTGATGTATGTGTGCCATGATCTGAAATCCATAGAGATGAATTTTATCCAAACCAGAAAATCTATTTCATATCATATCTTGACCTTTATTTCCTCTATCAATATGGTCTTGGATCTTGATTGTACATTATTCCATATCTAGGATAGTTTCATGGGAGCTTTGACTGACACGATGGCATATAGTAGAATAATGTCTTTGGTTATCTCCAACCCTTCCTGTTCTATTGCTTGCTTGATTTGTTCTATGTACTACCTGGTCTCCTAGAAGATGATTTCCCAACCTTTGATTTCTTCAAGTGATCCTACTGAAGGCATCCCATGTTTTTTTCCTAAAGACTCGAAACCATTGTGTAGAATACCATAAGTTGAAATGGTGTTAATCGACTGTTATCCAAGACAATTGTAGTTCTGATGGTGGATACTCAGCTATACTTGGTCAATTTTAGCGGAAATACTGTCCTTTCTAATCAACTGTGGCAGAACATTCAGATACTTGGAAACCCATACTTGAAGTTGGTCAACTGCTCTACTTGCCACCTTCAGGAGCTTCAAGACTTCTTGTACTTTCTTTTGAATGCCAACAAGGGAAGCCAACACTTGTTGTATAAGTATCATCTCATCATATAAGTGTGCCATGGTGTCCTCCATTGACCCCAATTCCTCCTGCATGGCTAACTTCCATTCTACTATATTAAAGTTGTGAGAAGATAATCGTTGATTTTCTATAGCAAGGTGTTTCACATGTTGCCTCATTGCAGCTAGCTCTCTCCTTAATTTAGCATTCTAATTCAATAAATATTTAGATTTGTTTTGCACTGTTGTAGCAAAAGAAACATTTTCCGCCATGATTTCCGTGAGATTCCTACTAATATTGGGAGTAATCACCTTTTATATAGATACTGAGACTGGGTTCTTAGGATCATTCGGGAAGTATCTTCGCCTCTGTTGCATGACCCTCTTCTTGAGTTGATCAAACATGACATTACCCACATCCATGACTCTATATTCAGGTGGGGGTGTGTGTTAGGGTCCCGTGATTTGGCCGATTGGCTAGCCAAATGACGATGTAACATCAAACCAAGCTTTGGAGTTTTGGGAGGGTTTTCTGGATGACATATTGACATAAGGAAATCAGTTTCTAGAAAACTCAGCTGAAGATATAGTCATCACTAACATGTAAAAAATACTGATGGCTAACAGTGTGATTCCCATTTCACCAATGGGAAATGACCACCCGTGAGATGAGGTTATTTAGGAGAACCCGGTTCATCATTTATTGGCTGGATGGTATCCTCTTCCTCCAACTCTTCCTCTATATCCTGAGTCAATTGTTCTTCCTCCAGTCTCTCTGTCGCTTCTTCCTCTTGGGACTACCTTTGTTGTTCCTCTTCTTCTTCTTGTTTCTTCTTGAGCAATTCATCTTGCTTTTTATTCTCCTCTTCTTCTAATTCTCTCTTGTCATGTTCATCTTCAGTAGATCATGTGTTCAAAGGATAAAATTTCCATTTCCTGCTGCTTTATCCTTTCAAATAATGCTTGATCCTCTTCCTAGGAGCTACACTCATTACTTAAGGGGTTATATGCTCTGCCTCCTGTAGTTGCATATATTGAGTTGGTGGATCTTGGGGTGAATCGACCTCCATTCCTGGATGTATATTTTTAACTGCATTGTACCAGTTCTTCACCTTCTCATCTTTTGTCATAGAAATTGATGAATATCCCCAATTGAAATTGACCCTTTCACAATGTTTCTTTCACACTATCATGGGATCATATCCATGAAAGTACTTAGTTGTGAAGTGTAAGTGATACAACTCTTGTATTTATGCAGTTGTCTCCTTGTAGATCTTAAGTTCATACAATCCAATCCTCAAAGGGAAGGCGGGCCAAGGGGCTTCTTCCTTCTGTGAAGGACTCCTGGTAACCCTTTTTATAACTAATATGATACATCTTGTAATACCACCTTATTGGTCACATATCGCAACATGTGGTGAGGGGATATCTGACATCCAAAAAACCTAATATATGTGCCCTCAGGTGTTGCAAACCAATCTGTGATATCATGTAGTGACTCCTTCACTTGATTGGTCATGCAAGGAGGATCAATATCATATATCATATGGGATATGACTGCAAAGAAGTGCTCTGCTAACCTGTCATGTGCACTTTTGAAGCTTGATTATCAAAACACCCTATAGTGGAAATAGACTGGAAACATGTTCTGAGCAGTCTAGTTCCAGTGCATTCCTGGGAAAGCATATCGTGCACAGATTCCATCTAATAGAAATGCATAAATATAGAATTGTGGTGCCTAGTTTGCCCTCAAATATGCCTTTTCTTACCCCACATGATTTTTCAACTCAAATAACAATATATTTTCTCAATTGAAGATCTTACCTGATCAGAATCTGGATCAGGGGCAAAAATTAGCTCAAAAATGAAAGTGCTCAGAATTGCACCCAAATAGAACCAAAGCGACCGGCCCGTCGCAAGGAATCCAATGCAAATCATTTCATTGAAAACCGAGTTTGTATGAAGGAGTTATGGTCTGTTGATCTTCGTTCGGAACAAGCAAAGTTTTAAAAAATTATTGCAGAACAGGTACATCTGATGACATGGTAGTCTAGCCAGCATGCAGAATTTTTTTTTCATTTTTTATTCCAATGGGATTGTGACAAGTGTCACAACGGGATTTGCGAATTTGGTTGGTGAAGGTAAAAAATTCCCAATATCCTCCAAGGTTGAATGTGGGTTCATTAATTTTTATGTGCTGGAAATTATTTTTTAATACATTAAAATTGATTTAATATATTAAATGGTTTTTTAAAAACAATATTTTATATATATATATATATATATATATATATATATATATATATATATATATATATATTAATTAAATTCCAAAATCTCAATATTATTAAAATCCACATATTTTAATTAAACCCAAAGTCATTATATTTCACGTTGGCATATTTTTTATATGGCAATAAAAAGTTTGAAATGCATATAAACTATGGCAATGTATTAAATGGTGTGAGCGCATAGTTATATAGTGGTAGAGAAATATATTTAATTGGGCTGAGCATATAAAACGTTCCCCCAATCATTACCACACTACACCAACATGGTACGACCTTGGTTCATTGAAAAACATTGTTCCTATTTTCTATTTGGACGTGATTTCTTGATTTAATGGAGCAGGAAGGTCCGCCCTCCTTCGCATCAGACCTCACCATATGACTTTGGTTGAGCGCCCAGTTAAGTGTGGATTAGTGCGCACTTAATTCACAATTAATATGCACTTAAGAATTAATTAATCTACAGTTAAGTTGACAGATTTTTAGCAGATTCTCCAATTTCAGCAGAAGTTCCAAATTTGGTGGAGCTAACTGCGGTTTTCCATATTTAGAGGCAGAATCTAGGGAAAATTTTAATGAGGCCTATCTTGGTCAATTTTTTACCAATGTTTGCTCAAAGATAGTCATTATTAGTAGATTGGCATGCTATGAATCCATTGGAACAACTTGTAGAGGAAAAGGAGCTCATATACAGGTGTGTTTGGCATGTTGAAGAATTTGAAGCCTAGGGCCACCACGAGGAAACGCCATGCCCATATCAGCTGAAGGCCAATTTCAGTGAGTGAATAGTAAATTTTTGATGGATTTGATGCTCTGAACATAGTGGTACAGTTTATAGAGGCATTGGAGCACATCTGAAGGTGTTTATTTTACTTTGGATATTAAACAAGCCCATGGCCACCGAGGTTGGAGGTCAAGCCTATAGGAGCTGGTAACCAAATTCAGAGATTGAATAGTCATTTTTAGGGTTTTAATGTCTTCTGAAGCCAATGGAATAGTCAGAAAATCCATTGGAGCATCACATATTCTTGTAATCATAATTTTGACTCATAAACCCAAGAGGGCCTAGCTATTTAAAGCAGGTCCATGGGGATGTAGCCCAGGAGGGGTGAACTCCATCATCATCCATTGTGTTATGTGATTGTTGTGAGTTATGTTTTTGCATTTCATTTTTTGTATATGAGTTTCTAATTGTTAATTAACTCATAATTTGATCATCAAGAACACATGAAACTACACAAATAAACCCCTTCACAAATGGTTAACATGAGACGGTCCTAAAACACATTTTAATACTGATGAGGGAGCTTGCATAACAATAACAATTTTTCCCATATTCAGATAATTACCATGGGTAACCACCATGTTGAGCATATATATCCAATTTTCAAACACCTCAACGTTATTTCGCCCATGCAACCAAAAATACATAACAATGAGATATTGATATACATCTCTAAGAATCATGATCAGATAAACTGCAGATGGGCGGTGACGAAACTTAGCAAGCTCTCGATACCAAGATTTGATGATGTCTCTTGTGTTGAGATCAACCCATCTATTGTAGAAGTCATTATTTGCATATCCTGCAGCCCTTTTCATCTTGTAGTAAGTTTTCATGTCCTCTCCATAATAGGTGGCGAGATGACCACCACTTTCACTATGAAGCATGAGATGAGAATCATCCATGTGTATAATAATACACTCAATCACTTCTGCACAAGGGATGACTAGGAATCTACATGTGATCCTGTACATCCCGGATTTCTTGATATTGATGTATACTTCAAGTTCCTCTAAGTTTTCAGCGAACTGTTTGTGCATGAATGTGTCTTTTATGTGATTACATGTGACCTCAATAGACTTAAATATGAAGCACGATGTATCTGCATAATTAGGAATGGCAGGATTTGTAACTTCAATTTCTTCCTCAGTGCCACTTTACGTGTAGCAGGAGGCATGGTTCCAATAGATAATGAAAGAGTAACAATACTTGTAGCTCGAACACCTATTTATGGAAGAAAACTCGTGATGATAATGATTAACTTTATGAAATCTCCTATTTATTACAAGCAACAAATTAACAAATCATATTCAAAGAGACACTAAATGTAAGTGAAAATGAAAGCCTATCAATGACGGCACATAACTACTTGCATGGGAAAGAAATATGCATGCAAACAAGGAGGGCGCACTTACAAAGCACGAAGGGATTTCAAGGGTCATTCGAGTCTTTCAAGTGTGCTCATGCACTCAAGCTAGAGAGGGAAAACATCAATGACATAGGGCGCATTGACGAAGTACGAAGGAGAAACATTGAGGCCTTCACGGTGCGCTCATGTACTCAAGGAGTTTGAGAGGGCAGACTGGCGGACTCTGAAGAGAGGAAGGAATGAAGCTTTGAGCCTTCAGACCTTCAAGGTGCACTCATGGACAAGGAGGTTGCACTGGCGCATGCTGAAGCGATGAAGGGAAAACATTTAAGCCTCTAAGGTGCGCTCATGTGCTCAAGGAGGGTGCAATTATTTGTGACAAAGGAGTGCGCTCAAGAGGCAAACTTGTCTTTTCTGGATGCAATTTTTTGAGTTAATTGGGTATTAGGTTCCAAAAGTGTGCTCTATCCCAGAATAGATCGAGGACAATCCCAAAAAAAATATTTCATGATAGAAATGTGGAGTGGAAAGGTATACAAGTTTTTATGGGTGTTGTCGTAATGATGATTAGAATGTGAAGAGTTAAAGAATATGTAGAGTCACAGCCTACGACAACAAATTAACACTTGTAGAGGCAAGAATGAACATAAGCGTTGATAAATAAACTGAAAATAAAAGAAACACTAGAAAGAAAAGAAAGATCGACAACAAAATCATGAAAGGAAACCTATATATTTGACATGCAAAACTTATTTGGAGTGAAGATCGACGAAGATATTCCTAATTCAAAGCTGTGCACCCAACCCATATGAGAATGATTATTAGAGTGAATGATTAACTGGATTAATTTAAAAGAGATTGCATGCAAATCTGTCTCATGCATGCTTTCCACTTGTCGACAAACAAATGAGTTAGTTAAGTTAAGTTAAGTGGGGTCCTATTTTCTAGGAATGCGCTCACATGCAACAAGGAGGCTCATGCATGCATTCTAGAAGGGTGCATGTCTTCGTGCCAAAGGAATGCGTTCAAGAGGGAGCACTTGCTAAGCATGAAGGAGTGTGCTCAAGGAGGGAGCACTTCTTTAGCCCGAAGGAGCGCGCTCAATACAAGAGAAGGTCTTCGTAGACTTAAAGTGTGACTTTTGCCTTAAAGGGTGATTTTCTTGCTTTTGTTTACTTTTGTGAGATTTTGTGTGGGTGCATGGCGATAAAGGCTAGTTTCTAAGTCAAGAAAAGTTATGATTTCACTTTACCATGGGCTATATTGTTACACCAATTTTTGTTCATCTAACCTGTTTCTATTAGATGGACTAAAGTACACCATGTAAGACCAATTTTACCATAGTAAAATTGCTTTCACTATGAAAAATAATTTAATAACCCATAGTTTATTAAATTATTTCTGGTCTAAACAGGAAACCCCATGAGGAATAATTAAATAAATCCTTATTTGTTTGATTATCCTCTAGGGATAATTAACTAAACCATTGTTTAATTAATATTCCTGGTCATATTTAACCCAAAACATGAGAATTAATTAGATAAATCATTATGTATCTTATTATTCTCTAGGAATAATTATTTAATAATATTCCTTGTTAAATTTGACTAAATCATTTATAAATAATTAAATAAATCATTATTCATTTAATTGTTCCTTAACCACATCCTTGAAATAATAAATCATTTATTTATTTATTATTTCGAAATAAAGGGATTTAACCAATTCTAAATTCATTTTCCCTCCACCAAAAATAATAAAATATTCCAAGTAAGTTGGATCTTGATTTCGTTAATAATATTTTAATTCTACACCAATATCTAGATTAACTCAATATTTTTTAATATATAGAAGGGTTTTCCATTCATTCACTACCTTTTGTTACCTTGGGATCGCCTTTTGATCAATACTTTTGGTCTGACTTTGATCCTCCAACATTGTCATATTTTTTCTAATTTTTGCTTGTGAGCTCCCTTTGAGTTCCATTTTGTCTAGGTTTTCTGCACCATCAAGACAGAGAGATCTTGGATCTGAAGCACTGAGCACATACAAGAAACCATCCCATTGAGGGGGACTAGTAACATCTTTCTGTTTTCCCTTCCCAAGTGTCATAATACAAAAAATTCTTTATAAATTCTTGTCTTGTCTATTGGATGTATGGAGCAACTCTTGTTTATTTTTGTTGTTTAATGTCTTTAATTGCATAGATCTAGATTTTTGTAGCATTTATTCTGATCACCTACTGCAAATCTAATGAAATTGACAACCACATTTGATGTTAGGGTTGTTTGTTATGCATAGCTAAAGTGAGTTTTTTTCATATTCTTGCGATTAGAATTCACACTAACTACTAGCGACTCCATGAGGGTTTTTAATTGCAACCACTATCATTTTTCAGACCCCTGCATGACCAGCTGCTTCATCCCTTAGGGTTTTTCTTCAACTTCTTATTTTCCATTTCTTGATGTTGTTTTTAACCTTTTTTACCCTAAAATAGTAAAAATTCTAACTTTCGTGTGTTTCTTAGCCATTTGCGCAGGTAACAGGTATCAGTCGCGACAGAGACGACACTTTTTTCTGAAACCTGCCCCCGAGACAGCCCAAAGTGCAAGTCGCACTTTTTGGCCCAAAACCTGCGACCTTGGCTCTCAGGTATTGGATATCCGCCCAAAAATTGTGACCTGCCCTTTTTTCCAAGATTTTTTCTGAAATTTTTAAGGTTTGTTTAAGGCATTGTTCAGGGTTGTCTAACTTCTGTCTTTATCCGTCTTGGACCTTTACTTGCTTAGTTTTACTCTTCAAAGTAGGAACCAAGCCCCTTAGGGCTTCAGTACGCTTCCACCTTTTTAGGAGGAGTTTAGCTGAAGCAGGTCTTCTGAGATTTCAGTGTTTTTCAGCCATTTTTTCAGAAATGAACCTGCTTTTTAAGATCCATTTCAAATCAGTTATTTTCCCATCCAAAACACCTCTTTTCAGTTTTGTTTGGTCCTCCCTTTAGGGTTCCCTACGTTTCCCTTTAGGTTGTAGCCTTTCGCCACCTATTTTTCAGCATTTTTCCCTCTGATTTCTTATTGTTCTCTGCACCTCTTTCCAACAGATCTGACCTTTAGATCCCTATCCCTCTTGACCTTAGATCTATTGGCCATATTATGTGTTTTGAGTAGATTTTTCCCACCCTTAAACTAGTTTTTGGGAAGCCCTCCTTTTTGGGTTTAAATTTATGCATCTTTAGTTGTTTATTTTAGTGTCACATTCAGTTTTATTTATAGTTATACAACATATTTTTTCTTTTTTCTATACACACATATGGGCTTAATTAAAATTAACACACTTATCATACACATGCACACCTAAAGCAAAGAGCGTCTGGTTTACACCACCAGGCCAAGACTAAAACGTTGTAATTAATTAATTTGCACCTTCGTGCCCTTGTTTACCTCTCTTCCTTATTGGGTTTTGTGTCTTTTTTCCAACATTGCACCCCCAAGGCGTTTATCCCAGAGACTTCAAGGCCTTCATCCTCAGTTTCTGTTAGGAAGACTTACTCCACTGCGTAGGGTCCTCGTTAGTCCTCCGCCGAGTCCCCATTTCGACTCTGATTCTGGTTCATTGGGTTCTCCTTCTGTTTCTACCCCTGGCTCTCCTCCACCTTTCACCTTCATCATGTCTGGATCAGGACCTACCACTGATGGTGGCCCCGGATCTAATGTTGGAGCTGCTACTAGTGGAGATGCAACAGGAACTATTACGGCTGCCCCCTTGCTTCCTTATATGGCAGGCCTAAGCCTTCTCGAGTTAAGCTAGTTGATTAATGACCCTATACAATATGATCTAGGTTGGCCTACTATGCCAACCAATATTCCTTCAGACATCCCTTAGTTTGAAAGAAATGCTAGAGAGGATCCTACAAACCATGTTCATTATTTCCACGTGTGGTGTTTGTCCAACTCTATCACTAATGACTCTGTCCGTCTTCAATTATTCCAGCGTACGCTTACTGGAGAATATTCCAAGTGGTATGTCGACCAGGCCTCTACCTCTCATGCCACTTTTTTGACTCTTGCAAAGGTGTTTATGTCCTACTTCCAGTTTCCCCTTCGCTATGACACCAGTACCTAACTTTTGACCGCTTTCCGTCAAACTTATGCCACCCGCTTATCTGACCATGTTCAAGAATGGTACAGAAGGAAGAGCTTATGTTGACCATGCCTACATGGACTGGTTTCTCAGATCCACTTTTCCCTCTATTGGTAAATATGTCGTGTATCACTTTCCTCAGACTTAGGAAGAAGCCCTCCAAATTGCGTTGAAATATGACTTGATCTACACGTAATTTGGTTATGTTTATACCGTCTCACCTGATCTCCCTAGACCTGGTGGTGCCAACACACCAGGGGCATCTCATGTCACTGACAGTATCGTTGGATCTCTTTCATATCCGTACACTCATCCTCCTATGGGTTATGGTTTCCCTCAGGGAGGGGCCAACTCCTCTATCACTTTTCCCCCTCCCGGCAGCATGTATCCAGGACATGCCATGCCTCACGCCTTTGCCCAACCTGTTTACCCCAATGTTGCTCAAACTCCTTATTATCTGTATCCACAGCTAGGTGCTCCAACTCCTCCAGCACAAGCACCTATGCTTCCCATGCCTTCTCAAGCTCTACAGCAGCAGCCACCCCCCCCTTAGAGTCAGGTGTATGCATAGAAGAGTCCGACTAATCCTCCCACTTCCAAAAAGAAGAGGAAAGGCAACCAGAACTAGCCTGCTATAGGTAATCTAAGAAAAAATCCCCAAGGGAACATATCTAACACTGCAACCCAGCAACGGGACGATCAGCCTAAGCAGAACAAGCCTCTTCGCACGAATAATCCTTGTCCTTGTTGCGGTGTCCATGGTAACTATACTCATGATTGTCCCCTTTTACCTCAAATGCATCAACTGTGGAAAGCTCAAGCAACATCTCAAGGACAACAAGCCTCTGCTTCAGTTCCTCCTAATGCTGCACCTACTCAACTAGTTGTGTTTACCAATCCTTTCCCTCAGCAAGGATATGTGGCTGCCCAACCCCCTGAAGGTCAGGTGGCCGCTCAACCTACTTCATCTAGTACCTTTGATTACCAGATCCTCATGATGCACTCTGACTAGGCCAATACCACCGATCTCAACCTTAAGACTCAGTCACACCAGTAAACCAAACCTCGCGCTACACCCACAACAAAGCCCCAATCTTCAGGTCTCACAGACCCAATTTTGACACCTAATGGTCCTTTACAGATCCCTCAGCCTAAGGAAAAGGTACATACCAAGATCCCCAAAGGACCATTACGCTGAAACGTTGCTTATGGTAAATCCGCCCACACCTACAGTATAGTAGATGACTTGACCCAATCCCCTGCTGCCATGTTAACGCGGGAAGTCCTCCAGTCCTTCCATTCACAACGTAAAGCTCTACTAACTACTATGGGCATTGTCGATACTTCATATGATCATTTGATTATCTTCGATGTTGTCAAGTCATAGCATCCACCCCTACCTGGATCAATCACCTTCCAAATACCTGTCAAGATCCGGAATGCTAACATATCCTGATGTATCATTGACGAGGGGGCATCCACCTGTGTGATGTCCACTTCTGTTTGGAAAAAGCTCAGATAGCCCGAGTTAGCCCCTTCCGCTGTCACCCTCCGTGCGTGGGATGGCCACTCTTCCCAGCCCCTTGGCATGTTCTGCAACTGTCCTATTAGTCTTGCGAGCAAAACTATTTGTGTTGACTTTGAAGTCATTGATGCCCCCTTAGACTACAACATTCTATTGGGTCGTAGCTATACTTATGCAATGTTTGTTGTCCCATCTGCGGTTCACCATAAGATGTGATTTCCTCACAACAGAAATATCGTCACTATAGATCAGCTGACATATTACGAACCGAAGTCTCAGACCTCTCCAGAGTCCCTTATTTCTTCGGTGGAAAATAAACAAATTGTTGAACCTCTGACCAGTGTCTCACCCGGAGTCTATAAAGATTCATCTTTGCTTGGTTCATTCCCTGGTCTCCCCCTCTTATCCTTGACCCTATCTCATCGAATGTTTGCATGATGCAATCGTCTCGGTCTGACCTCAAACAGTCTAGTTCGACTAGTCAGCAACTTAGCCCTTTGCAACATGCTCCTAGTACTTCAAATCAGCCTTCGGGACCTCCTCTTCAAGGCCCTTCATCTGTAGCTGGTGTCCTTGATCCTCTTTTTCCTCATGGAATGGTTCCCCCTGGCCTTAACCATATGGTAGCTATTCCGCCTGGCCATTACCCCTCTGGCCAGATACCGTTTCTTTCTCCCCCTTCCGGAGTATTTTCGATACCTGTTATGGCCACCTGGACCCTTCCCAACATAACCCTGGGAATCCCAGTCTGGTACATTGATCCCCTAGCCAATACCCTGCCTGGTCAGCTCAAACCTTACATTGCTTTGACCCCGGTCCAACCAGTCGCTATGACCCCTCCCTTCACTTATGTGCCTCAGCCACCTCAACAAGAATCTACTCTTGTTGTGAAAGCCTCGGGTGAGGGGAGAAAAGCCCAAAAAAAGGCACCTAAGGGTAAGCATGCCCAGACAACACCTACTCCTCGTAAGCCTCCAAAGCGTACACCTCTGTGTGCTTTGTGTGATGTTGTCGATCATGCTACCCACAATTGTCCCAAATTGTCTCATCTCAAACCCATGGTCAACGAAGCATTTCCTGAGTTTGATATCCCAGAAGTCCATGTTACTTACCGGCTTTAGCCAAGAAACTCAAGGCTTTGCACACAAATCACCCTTGTGCTTTGTGTGATCTCCATGGCCACTATACTCACCTTTTGTCCCCGCCTCGAATATTACTGCACCTCTTTGGAAGTAGTTTTCCAATACGAGGCCAAGTGCAACGAGTCCGCCTCTCCCTTACTTGCACGTTATGCTTCATCAAAACCAAATGACACATCCACTCCCATTGACATAACCCCTCCTGATGTTGATATGATGGAGCATTCGGCCACTACCCTCTGCCTATCATCATCTATGAGATCCACGGTGGAAAACCCCTCTGGGACATCCCCTTCTATTTCGCCTAACCTCCCTTCAATGACCACCTTGGACTCAACATTGGTAGATTCTTCATCTACTTATTCTTTTATCACCCTTCGTGATGATGCACATGTGAACCTCACTTCTCATGATGATGAGTCAGGTAGCTTCGCTGCATCATGTTGTCATCCTTCCACCAGTCACCCCACCTTCTACTGTGATGATGACATTATGGAAGCTTTTACCACCCTTGAATTTATCTATCCAACCCATAAGAAAAATGGCACCATCCGTGTCTATGGTGACTTTCACATCTTGAGCACAGGTTGTCCCCAAGACAGTTCCCCCACACCATCCACTATTCAGTGTGCGGGGTGTAGAAATTCTACCCATAGCATTCCCCCTAGCAGTGCCTGTTTTATTTATGCCTTGCGTTCAGGTTGCCAGCATTGTTCATCATCATCTCATATGTTGTCTTGTGGCACCTTTTAGATGGATCCCCCATCCACACCGTATATCGGCTATGCCAATGGTGCAAGTCGCTACTCCCGGAATCTAGCCTCAGCAGCATGGGCCATTTTCACCCCCTTGCATTCTCTTGTCCTCTCTAACAGCATATGCATTGGTGCTACCACCAATAACCAGGCCAAATATGATGCAGTGATAGGTTTGTTAGCTGATGCCCTTGACTGTCACATCCTTCACCTTCATGTTCGTTTTTATTCTTTGCTGCTTGTCATGCAATTAAATGGTGTTTATCGTGTGCATAATCATGTCCTTTTTAGAATATATTTACGAGCGAAGCTCTTATTGCGTGAATTTTAAATCATTACATTCAGTCATGTACCTAGAGCCCAGAATCACTATGTAGATAGCATTTCAAAAAATATTTTATATTGGCATTTATCACACGCATTTAACATGAGACAATAACCATAAACCATAAAACGATGCATATCCATAATATGTGTTGTCCAAATATACTATGTTTTGGAGTCCATTAACTCTGATACATATGACATGCCCATAGAATGTTACAAAAAACCAAAACTAGGGGCACCTCATGCCCCTACATCTAATCACTATCTGTAGGGTCCTGGACCAATGGCTCGACTCCTACAGCCCGTAGATCATGCATCCCTTGTCCCGCCATCGCCATGTGTTGCATGACTCCTCGCCACTCGAGGGTAGACTAATACATGGCTCTATGTACTGGTCATCAAGGTACTACCGATCGTGATCAAAAACACTGGTCAGCAACTTCTCACATCTACGGCGGACATCCTCCAAGTGGGCCACTGCATCCTCATTTTGCGTTTCCCTCGATCCACTAGGTAATTCTGCAGCTCCTGACACTGCGGGTTGTCCCATATACCTGGTTCTCACCGGTGATATATCTGCATACCAAAAGTAAATGAATTAGTACCATATACAATATTCTAAAACTTTAACATGCACCATAAAAGATAAGCAACTTTTCACTTACCATCTGGCCCCCATGCTCGACCTGGCGGAAGTGGTAAGTAAGGGTCCCCATGATAGTTCATCCCACTATAGGGATAGTCGTCTATGTATAATGGAATCTGATCCCAATGCGCAAAAAACTCAAGTCGGAACACATGTCCGACTACCCCACTCCTCCTCTACACAGCAGTTGCCCCCAGCGGCGCATCTTGGGCTCTCACAAACCCCCATCTTGGATTTGTATACGAGGACAAAGTGTCAGGATCTTATCAAAGAAGAGCGAGAAAAGCACTGTGCCATATGCACAGTCATGGTTCACCTGTCGCTTTCACAGCGACAGCTGTCATTTCAATGACGACAGCCTCATCTGGGCCCACCCATAGTAGGTCCCACTCAATACACCCTCAACCAGCATCATCTACCCTCCAGTGATGTGGTGGAGCACCTGGTTTCCCAGGATCTGTAGCACCGCTGCGGCCGCAGCACGAGTCTCTAGCCTCTCTAGATCTCTTATCGGTATCCATGTGCCTTTCACATGGACACTCAGTCGATAGTGGTGCTCTACAAATTCCATAATGTTCCGCCCTCGCGGTAACACTAGTTGTGTGTTTCCCACCATACCCAGTGGCGGGAGACCGGTCAAGAAATATATATCTTGAATTATCATCTCGATCCGGTGTCCCTACACTATAAATATCTCATGATCTGGGTCCCAATAGCTGACTATCCACGCTAGCAAGGGTTCTTCTGCCCTCATTAATGTGTTCTCAACAAATTTTAGGACCCCAAACCTAGCCAATGTGGCACAAACTACATGATCCCCTCGGATCTCAGAACGTAATGTATCCAGGTCTCTCTCTCTCTAGTTGATCCTCAACTCTGCCATACCTTCACAAAACCATCATGTTTTTCAGCATATAGAAAGGAAAGACTGCATCATAACCATAAAATCCCATCTCTCTGCCAAAAACAGGCACTGAAACCCCTTTCTCTGATAGGTCACACTTTTCAGGTCATTTCCTAGGACAAGTCGCAGTTTTCTGCCCAGTACCTACTACCCGGATCGCAGAAAAGACCCCAAATCATGTGACCCGGCCATGATGAGGAGCAGAGGTATGTTCCTGAGCTCTGGGTGCCTAATCTGAAACTTTAATCCACTGAATTGAAAGAGTATGGTTAGGCCTATTACCTCCAACTAATGGATCTCGATCATAACGATCGGTTTGTCCGCTACGATTACCGCAAGATTTAGGGCCTTTTCTCCTCTCTACATTCACCACAGCTACACTTGCAAATGAACCAAATTGGAGGGAAATTGCCTTATTAAAAGAAAAGAAAAGAAAAAGAAAAACCCAAATTTTTCTTTCGCCAATTACGACCGAACCGTAGCTTGGTTTGATGAACTATCAGCACCATTGGAAATCTATCATCGAGCACTCAAATGAGTATCCTTTCATTTTTTGTGATTTGATACTTCACCCAGAAGCCTTTTTTCCAAGAAGGGTCACTTCACCGCTTCTCAAAATCGAATTTCTTCACTTGCGACACTTGTACTTGGGGCACCACTTTGCCTTCATACTTGTCGATGCTCATGTCGATTTTAATCATGAGTAACCATCTTTTACTCATGTTTTATGGTCCCCACTGGGCCTATTATGTGCGGCAACATCATCGAGTCGCCCTTGTTTAGAGCATCTGAGTTGAGTCATCGTTGCATCCATGGAGTCTGTCCCAAGTTCCTTTTGTCTCCTATCACAGTCTTCCATCCTTCATTACTTTGTACCTCTCTCGTGTCGCACATTTTGGCCTTCAGTCATACTGGCCCCTATCCCCTATGGAGTCGAGTCAGTCGTTGTCATCTCATTCATGCCCTTTATGCTCTAACAAGGGAATTCATCAACCCGCTACTCAGTCCCTCCCATTCCACCATCTTCCCTGGTGTTAGTCTATCAGTCGCTCTACTATTATCCCTCGTGCCTTAGTTGAGGATTCCTTATTACCTCACCTATGACAGACCTCCTTCTGTCGACATCGGCTTATTCATTCCAGAAGACAGGTCTAGAGAGTGGTGTACCTTGGTTCCAGCTTCCACTCTTTTCTGGTGCCTCGGATCAGGCAAAGGAGCCCTTTATTTCCCTTTGACTTGATTGTTTCTTAGTTCCAGCTCCTTATGGCATGATCGAGATCCGTATACTTGATGGTTCAGTGATACAACAGACTATACCAGTGATTCTCGAGTGTGTGTGAGATGTTTTAGACCTCATGAGGGGGTGGCCCTTCAGGTAGCCCCCCACATACCCGGATGACCTCTTTTTACTACAACCTTGGATGCAGCTCTATAGATTTGATGGTTCCGGCCTTAGCCGCTTGCAGCACCTTTTTAGTTTGCGTGTATCATTCAGATTTTCAGAGCCCTTTCCTATTTTACAGGGCCTCTTTGGTTGTTATTATATCTCATGTACTCAGATATTATTGTATAAGTCCTGGTTGTTATCCCAGGCACAATATGTATATGGGATCCATCATGCTTTTTTTATCTGGCCCATGTTTATGCTAGCATGTACTATATAGCTCAGTCCCATGTTTTCTGGGTGCACCATTATTCTTTGTACTTTGTCATCTCGACAGGCATAGGTATGCCTCCCCCCACCTCATTCAGAAAATGTACTCACTCATAAAAGAGACTTGTCGCACCTGTAAGTCTTGCCTCCTCAGGGTCTTGTCCTCTCTCGCTTCAATCCGTCTTATATTTCTCTCTCTCTGACTCCCCTTTGGTGTCTAGTGATTGTGTTCTTACAACGTACTTGGGTCATATGATTAGGTCCTAATGCTTGCACGTTGGGGGGGAATATGTTACACAAATTTTTGGTCATCTAACCTGTTACTATTAGATAGACTAAAGTACACCATGTAATACCAATTTTACCATAGTAAAATTTCTTTCACTATGAGAAATCATTCAATAACCCATAGTTTATTAAATTATTTCTGGTTTAAACAGGAAACCCCATGAGGAATAATTAAATAAATCCTTATTTGTTTTATTTTCCTCTAGGGATAATAAACCAAATCACTGTTTAATTAATATTCCTGGTCATATTTAACCCAAAACATGATAATTATTTAGATAAATCATTATTTATCTTATTATTCTCTAGGAATAATTATTTAAATCATTATTTAATAATATTCCTTGTTAAATTTGACTAAATCACTTATAAATAATTGAATAAATAATTATTTATTTAATTATTCCTTAACCTCATCCTTAAAATAATAAATAAATCATTTATTTATTTATTATTTCTAAATAAAGGCATTTGACCAATTCTAAATTCATTTTCCCTCCACCAAAAATAATAAAATATTTCAAGTAAGTTGGATCTACATTGGGTTAATAAAGTTTTAATTATGCACCAATTTCTAGACTAACTCAATATTTTGTTATAAATAGAAGGGTTTTCCATTCATTCACTACCTTTTGTTACCTTGGGATCACCTTTTGATCTATACTTTTGGTCTAACTTTGATCCTCCATCATTGTCATATTTTTTCTACTTTTTGCTTGTGAGCTCCCTTTGAGTTCCATTTTGTCTAGGTTTTCTGCACCATCAAGAGAGATAGATCTTAGATCTGAAGCGCTGAGGACATACAAGAACCCATCCCATTGAGGGGGACTGGTAACATCTTTCCGTGTTCCCTTCCTAGGTGTCATAATACAAAAAATTATTTATAAATTTTTGTCTTATCTATTTGATATATGGAGCAAATCTTGTATATTTTTGTTGTTTAATGTCTTTAACTGCATAGATCTGGATTTTTGTAGCATTGATTCTGATCACCTAATGCAGATCTAAGGAAATTTATAGCCACATTTGATGTTAGAATTGTTTGTTATGCACAGCTAAAGTGAGTTTTTTTCGTACGCTTGCGATTAGAATTCACACTAACAACTGGTGACTCCACAAGGGTTTTTAATTATGACCGTTGTCGTTTTTCAAATCCCTGCATGACCAGCTGCTTCAGCCCTTATGGTTTTTATTCATCTTCTTATTTTGCATTCATTGATGATGTTTTTAACCTTTTTAACCCTAAAACAGTAAAAATTCTAACTTATGTGTGTTTTTGGGCCATTTGTGCAGGTAACAGGTATCAACTGCGACAGAGACGACACTTTTTTCTGAAACCTGCCCTCGAGACAGCCAGAAATGCAGGTCACACTTTTTGGCCCAAAACCTGTGACCTCAGCTCTCACGTAGTAGATATCTGCCCAAAAACTGCGATCTCAGAAAAAACAGGTCGGAACTTGCAACTTGCCCTTTTTCGCAGGATATTTTCTGAAATTTTAAGGGTTTGTCTAGGGCACTGTTCAAGGTTGTCTTACCTCCATTTTTACCCACTCTAGACCTATAATTTTTTATTTTTACTCATCGAAGTAGGAACCAATCCCCTTAGGGCTTCAGTGCGCTTCCGCCTTTTTAGGAGGAGTTTAGCTGAAGCAGGTCTTCTGAGATTTCAGTGTTTTTCAGCCATTTTTTCAAATCTGAACCTGCGTTTTTAGATCCATTTAAGATCGGTTATTTTCCCATCCAAAATACCTATTTTTAGTTTTGTTTTGTCCTCCCTTTAGGGTCCCCTACGTTTCCCTTTAGGTTGTAGCCTTTCGCCACCTATTTTTTAGCATTTTTTGCTTTGGTTTCTTGTTGTTCTCTACACCTATTTCCAAAAAATCTGACCTTTAGATCCTGGTCCTGCTTGACCTTTGATATATTGGCCATATTGTGTGTTTTTAGTATATTTCACCCACCCTTAGACTAGTTGTTGGGAATCCCTCCTTTTTGGGTGTAAATTTATGCATCTCTAGTTGTTTATTTTATTGTCACTTTCAGTTTTATTTACAGTTATACAACATATTTTTTCTTTTTTCTATACACACATCTGGGCTTAATTAAAATTAACACACTTATCATACACATGCACACATAAAGCGAAGAGAGCCTGGTTTACACCGCCAAGCCAAGACTAAAACATTGTAATTAATTAATATGCATGTTGTGAAACCAGCTCCAAAAAGAGAAGAAAAGAGATATCAACGCCTTAGAAATAAGCCACTTCGAGGGGGAAGCCTCCAATACATTACATGAATGAACAATTCTTGGATGATTCAAATTACAAAACCTCCTTTCTATATATAGGAGTCCATGGGGCCACAATGTAATCCTAGTGGGGCCACGATGTAATCCTAGCCGACCTAACAATAATAATTTAAGGGCACAATAATAACAATATGGGGGCTACAAGGGTACAATAATAACAATAAGGGGGTTACACTAACAACAATAAGGGACTATACTAGTAATATAGGGACCTAACATGCCCCTCTCCTTAAAAAAGTGTTGTCCTCAATGCTTGAGTAGCTCTGGGTGCTTCTGTATAAAATTCTCATCCTCCCATGTAGAATCTTCAGTGGGTAAGTTCTTCCACTTGATGAGATACTCTGAAATTGATCGATTCCGTAGTTTTCGAGTTCTTGTTTCCGTGACCGCTTCCGGTTCCAATATGATTTTTCCTTCCTCATCAAGTTCTGGCAATATTGTTTGAAATGGAAGATTTTCACCTATAACCTTCTTTAAGCACGAAACATGGAAAATTGGATGTACTCGCAAAGAAGCAGGAAGCTCCAATTTGTATGCCATAGTACCAATCTTTTGCAACACCTTGTAAGGACCATAGTACTTTGGCGATAATTTATTATCCTTCTTAGCTTGCTTGAGGGACATTTGTTTGTATGGTTGTAGCAGTAAAAATACCCAATCTCCTACATCAAAACTTCTCTCGCTGCGATGTTGATCTGCCTGTTGTTTCATTCGATTTTGTGCCAAATTCAGGTTATCCTTTAAGAGTTGGAGAACTTCTTGCTGATGCTCGATGTGATCTTCCACTGTTTGAACCTTCAAATTTTCCCTTAAATATGATGTGATGGATGGTGGATGATATCCATAAAGTGCCATAAATGGGGTCATTTTTTCTGCAGTATGGAAGGAAGTGTTATACCACCATTCAGCGAGAGGTAACCACTTGACCCATTGTGTTTGTTTATCAGATGCAAAACAACGAAGATATCCTTCCAAACATTTATTTACTATCTTAGTTTGACCATCAGATTGAGGATGATAAGATGAGCTATGAGCTAATTGAGTACCCAAACAAGAAAATAACTCCGTCCAAAAATTTCCAGTAAAAATGGGATCTCTGTCGCTCACAATAACCCTTGGGTTTCCACGTAGCTTTTGAATTGTGTCCATAAATGTAGTAGCAACTGTACTTGCTTTAAATGGATGAGATAATGCACAAAAGTGTGCATACTTGGTAAGTTTATCAACTACCACCATGATGATACTCTTTCCTTCAGACTTAGGTAAACCTGTGATAAAATCTATTGAAATATCCTCCCAACGTTGACTTGGAATGGATAAAGGTTGTAGAAGACCCGGGGTCTTAATTGTCTCAACTTTATTCTGCTGGCAAACCAAAGATTCCACCACAAAATTTTGAATATCAGATTTAAGGCCATCCCAAAAAAATTATTTCTTCACCCTGTGGTAAGTTTTTAAAAATCCTGAGTGTCCTCCAAAAGGAGAAGTGTGCAATTCCAAAAGAATATTTTGTTTTAGTTGGGAATTCTTACAAAGATATAAGCGATCTTTGTACCATAAGGAATCATTTTTCCAACTAAATGTATCAGATGTACTATGATCTTGCTGCAACTTTTAACGAGTGTCCACACTTCTTCATCCTTCTTCCATTCATCTCTTGCTTCGGTTATCCAATCTGGTTGGATAATAGAAATGGCACAAAGCAATGCTTCCACCTCTTCATTCTTTCTTGAGAGTGTATCTACAACAACATTTAGCTTCCCTTTTTTGTATATTATTTCAAAGTCCTAACCCAACATCTTTGTGACCCATTTTTTCTGCTCTTCTGAAGATAGTCTTTGTTCCAAAAAGTGTTTAAGACTATCATGATCATTTTTTACCCTGAAGTGTCTTCCCATTAGGTAAGTTCTCCATTTCTTTAGTGCATGCAGTATTGCTAACATTTCCTTCTCATAAATAGGTTTCTGTAAATACTTTCCTTTGATTGGATGATTTTCAAAAGCAACGGGTCTTCCTTCTTGCATTAAAATAGCACCAATTTCATTTCCTGAGGCATCACATTCCACAATAAAGGTTTTTGTGAAGTCTGGTGTAGCTACGACTGGTGCTAGGCACATTGCCTATTTAAGATGTTCAAAGGCCTTAGTTGCTTCAGGAGTCCATGAAAATGCATCTTTCTTCAATAATTTTGTTAGAGGTGCTACTATTCTCCCATAATTCTTAACAAACTTTCGATAATAACATGTTAACCCGAGAAATCCTCGCAATTGCTTTATGGTTGTGGGGACTTTCCATTCTTTAATGGCTTTAATTTTGTTAGGGTCTACCTTAACACCCTCGTGAGATACAATATGACCCAGATATTCCACCTCTTGTACTCCAAAGAAACATTTGGATTTTTTTGCATATAATTGTTTCTCCCGCAATAGTTTGAGCACCCTGTCAACATGTTCAACATGATCCTTCCAAGACCTGCTGTAGATTAGTATATCATCAAAAAATACTAGCACAAATTTTTTAAGGAAGGGTTTGAAAATGGAATTCATCAACCCTTGAAATGTAGAAGGTGCATTGGTAAGGCCAAAAGGCATGACCAAAAATTCATAATGACCCTCATGAGTTCGAAATGATGCTTTCAGAATATATTCAACCTTCATTCTAATTTGAGGATAACCTAAATGAAGATCCAACGTCATAAAATAAATGTATCCATGTAATTCATCCAATAATTCATTAGTCACAGGAATGGGAAATTCATCTTTAATGGTGAGCTTATTAAGCTCCCTATAATCCGGACACATTCGCCATGATCCATCCTTCTTGTGTACCAATACTACAGGAGCAGAGAAAGAACTTTGACTAGGTTGAATTATACCCGCCTCTAACATTTCTGCAATCATACGTTCAATTTCGATATTTTGGACATAAGGATATCTATAAGGCCTGATGTTTGAAGGAACACTTCCTGGAATCAAATGAATAGCATGATCATGATCACGAATAGGTGGGAGTCCTTTTGGAGTTTCAAAAACCTTGGAATGATTGTCCAAGACTTTTTGGAGATCTACAGAAATAGATGATTTTGATGTTGGAACTTTTAGTGAACATAGTTGTGCAATTATGCCTCGTTGTTCTTTCTTTAGAAGCTTTTTCATGACATTAGAGCTTATTATCTTTCTCGACTTCCCTGCAATACCCCGTAATTCGACTTCCTTTCCTTCTGAAAAAAATTTCAAGAAAATTTCTTAAAAATTAAAAGCTACCGTCCCCAAAGATTGTAACCATTGTACTCCTAGTACAACATCAGCACCTCCCATAGGAATGGAAAGCATTGGACTAGTCAACACATATTCCCCCATGGTTAGCTTTATATTATGGCATTTTCCAGAGCAATTTATAGTTCCTCCATTTGCAACCATCACTTGAGATTCTGGTGCTGGGTATAGGAAACAATTTAATTCCTTGGCTACCTTACAATGAATAAAATTATGGGTGCTACCTGAATCAATCAACACTATTACCTTTTTCTTCTTGATATGTCCTTCTATCTTGAGAGTTTGAGGAGTGGTAATTCCTGCCAGTGCATTACACGATATGGTCGGATTCATTTCTTCCTCTTCTAGGGCTGGTTCCTCGTGTATATCCTCTTCTTGTTCATTTTCTTCTTCCTCTTCACAATCTATGTAAAATAATTTCTTCTCAGCACACTTATGACCTTTAGTGTATTTTCTATCACAACCGTAGCAAAGCCCTTTTGCTCTTTTTTCTTCCAATTGTTGTGGTGTCAACCTTGTAGGTTGTGGAAATCTAGGAGTAGCAACACTTCCCTCTTTATAGAAGTGAGTGGTAGGCTTCCTTGTCGCCATAATTTTACATTCAATTTTTCTTGCCAACCTGAATGCCTTCTCCAATGAATCGGGTTCCAAAACGCGAACTTCATGTTGGATGTTATCCTTTAAAGTACCTATGAAGAGATCAATCATGTGTTCCTATGGAATATTAGTTACCCTTATATTCAATTTTTGGAAGTCCTCAATGTGCTCCCCCACTAAACCCTTTTGTTTGAGATTTATCAATTGGCTAAAGAAGGTGTTGCTCTTTGCATCCTCATAATGTGCTATCATTTCCTCCGTAAAAATTGACCAAGTGACAATTTTTTTACGGGAGCAAAGCCATCGATACCATACAAATGTATTTTGTTCTAAATGTAAAGTTGCAATGCGTACCTTTTGTGTGTTTTGCACGTTATGGAGATCAAAATATTACTCCATCTGTAGTATCCATGTTACAGGATCCTTTCCATCAAACTTCCTCATATCCATTTTTGGAATATGGTGGTTCTTCCCGCTAACATTAGAGTTTATGAAGTCACGATTAACATTTATTTTGTTCTCATCATGAGTTTCCTCTACTATATTTTCACCATTAGGAAACATTTCTTGTATCAACTTTTTCAAACCTTCCATGTCTGCTTTTAGATCATTCTTCATGTTTTCCATTTTCTCTTCGATCTTAGCTTCCATGTCATCCATCTTAGATTCCATGCCATCCATCTTAGATTCCATGCCAACTTCCATGCCATCTATCTTAGATTCCATGCCATTCTTCAAACCATCCATCTTAGATTCCACGCCTTTCTTCAAACCATCCATCTTAGTTTCCACGCCTTTCTTCAAAACTTCCGTGTCATTTTTTGTTGCTCTTTGCGAGAGCGAAATTTGTTGCACTTGCTCTTGTAATTTTGATATGTCATGTTGCCATTCTTCGTCTTCATGAGTCATAGTAGAGCTTTCTAAAGGCTTAATGGGTGTTGAATTCTTTTTAGGGGTCATTTTATAATCCAATACTGATATTTATTCTACAATATTCCCTTGGAATCAATTCAACTTGATTCTTCAAACAAGACTTGTGCAATTCGAAAAAAAATACACACCTTTTACTTGCTTTTGAGGAGCTCGATATTGAAATTGAATTATCTCTATAATTGAGGATCCTCAATATCTTAAATTTATCCCTGTAGTAGCACTCTGAAGCTTCTTTCAAATTCCATAGGTCTGATCTGATTTTGATTCTTCAAGGCAAAGTTATGTCCAATCTCCCACAATGACCCAATTTTGGATTGGTTCAGTAGAGCGAACTTGTACAACTTTCCACGTGTCACTGTTTCCTCCATTGGCTCTGAAATTGATAGACCAAAAACTGCAGTCCGTGTACTTGCAGCCACTTTTTACAGCATTCCAATCTGATGCTCAGAGAGAGAGCTATGAAGATTTTCCCACGATCACCTCTTTGAGATGAAATTCAGAAGCCTAAAAAAGCCCTAACTTCCACAGATCATATCTCCGAAAATATTGCAAACCAATATCTGAAATTTTTCGATGATGTTTCTCAGGATTGCAGCTTCACACTCTAAAAATTTCAGCTTCTGAACCTTCGTAGAATTTTTTTTTTACGAAAATACCACAATGACCTGTTTAGGTTAAATTCAGGAGCCTGCAAAATGACCTAACTTGTACAGATCATATCTATGAAAATATTGCGAACCAAGATCTGAAATTTTGCGACAATGTTCCTTAGGATTTTGGCTTCGCACTCTAAAAATTTCAGATTCTGAACCTTCGTAGAAAAAAATTTATAGCGAAAATGCCACTATGACCTGTTTGGAGCAGCGAAACCCTAGAATCTCAAAGCTCTGATACCAAATGTTGTGAAACCAGCTCCAAAAAGAGAAGAAAAGAGATATCAACACCTTAGAAATAAGCCACTTCAAGGGGGCAACCTCCAATACTTTACATGAATGAAAAATTCTTGGATGATTCAAATTACAAAACCTCCTTTCTATATATAGGAGTCCATAGGACCACAATGTAATCCTACTGGGGCCACGATGTAATCATAGCCGACCTAACAATAATAATTTAAGGGCACAATAATAACAATATGGGGGCTACAAGGGTACAATAATAACAATAAGGGGATTAAATTAACAACAATAAGGGACTATACTAGTAATATAGGGACCTAATAATGAACCTCTGTGCCCTTGTTTACCTCTCTTCCTTATTGGGTTATGTGTCTCTTTTCCATCATTGCGCCCCCAAGGGGTTTATCTCGGAGACTCCAAGGGTAGATAAATATACAACATTATGCAAAAAAAAATAAAAAATGAATGAGTTATAATCTAAATTCACCTAATGAAGCATTTAAACCAATAATTAAAGGAATCCACACAATAGAAAAATGAATCTAAACAATAACTTAACACATAATAAAAAAAGAGCTTTACCCTAGAAAACCAAATGGGAAAACCAACATCAAATGGCTCTTCTTAGAATTGTTTTCTTAGCAATTATAGAACTACAAATAGATTTTGGCTTTCTAATGCTTCTGTTAGATTAAAATCTTAAAAATATCTCATGTAGCGTGTTTGTTATATGCCAAAGAATCCTTTCTTCAACATCATGTAAAAGGTTATAGGTAGACTAGGCTTGTTGGGAGAAGTGGGAAAGCAAGGTGTCTCTAACTCTCCAACATCCAAATCCAACATTCTTGCTCCTTTGTCCTCTTGTTGGTAGCATTATAATTCATGATCCATTTATCCTTATCTTTTTTATTTTCTTCCTTGTTTTAATTTTTTGTGCTTTCCTTAGCTATACAACACTTTGAAGGTGAGTAGAAGTAGTTTGAACAAGTGTAGGGCCTTTCACATTGTCGACCATTCCTTCAACCTCTTCATCAATCGTGTAACCTCGAGCTTCCTTCATAGCCAACTTCTCGATCAAGTTATCTTTATTTAGTTGAACATTAATTTTTATTTATTTATTTGAATATGGTTTTGAATCACATAAAGACAAATTAAAATATATTGTAGTGTTAAATAATATTATGTGGGCCTAATGGTTAAGAGCATGTGTTTCCTCCTAAGAGGTCACAGGTTCAAAATCAGAGGGGGGTAGAGTATGTATGCCTTTGTAGACTTAGCAGTCAAATCGTTGCGCGAAGGTGGATCCCTTGTCCCACAAACAAGGGGGGTCTCATACACCAATTGGTGTCTGGCTTGGCCGTGACCTTTAAAATTGGACAATAATAATAATTAATTCCTCAATTTTTTTCCGACAAACTATTACTTCCTCCGTTTTTCAAGTTATATTCTTCTATATTTGCAGTAAGAATAAAAATTTGTAACTCTGTTCATTTTTTACTATTTCAAACCAATTTTCCAAAACTCATATATATTTGCATAATTTATTATATAGAGAGGCAATCAGTTAACATGGAGGATATGTTGTAGTGAAGTGTTACGTTTAGATATAGTGAAGCATTAGATAAAAATAATAGTAATAAAATATAATGTTAACTTAAATAAAAATCAATAAAAAGTTAAGAGTAATAAAAATAAAAAGTCTAGACAATGCAATTTGGTATATTTTAATTTGTTTCTATTAATAACATTACAAGCAATTTCTTGGGGAAAAACCCATAATTTACATATCACATAAAAAATAATAATAATGATAAGCAATATTCGTGATGATGATATTTCAAATTGGTGTACTCTAACTTATAAAAGAAATGGCCTTTTTTCATAGCATTTTTCGAGTTGATTTTAATCAAAATTCGACATAGATTTTAAAAAACTCAAGTTTAAGTTGTTTAAGCGCCCCATGGATTTTTTAGGGTGTTGAATCCATTTATGCATTCAAAAATGTATTTTAAACAACAAACCATTACAATCTTGCTTAAGATTGTATTACCAGATTCCGATGAAAAGACCATTTTGTCTATAAGTTATATATAAATTTAATTAATAAACATATATAAACTTAATATTCTCTTTATATATATATATATATATATATATATATATATATATATATATATATATATATATATATATATATATATATATATAACATTTAAAAACACACACACACACACATGCCAAGAGTATATGTATGTAATTATATTACTAGGTTTTAATAAAATTAGCAATTGCCCCTAAAGGTGCAATGGTACACCAAAGGAATATAATATTTGGGAAGATTATCTTGCGACTCACTCTAATGCAAGCATTGTTAATCATTTATATGAGTGCAGAAAAATTGCTTCTCAATAAGAATATGTAGATGAAATATATCTAAAGTCACTCAGAAACGTTAGAAATGGGCATACAAATCTTTGAAGAGCACTCCACCTGTTAGATTTTAACGACTGATGAGCAGAATTAGGTTGTTATTAGGATTGAAGAAGGTATTTTCAGTATTGAGAAAGATGTCATTGTTAGTTCCTTCGGTATATTCCAGTGTCGCAGCAAGAGGAATGGGAATGACAACAAAGGAACTGGAACTGGAGTAAAGTGACGCTCTTCTAGAGGTGGAAAGAGGGACACTCCTTCAGGAAAAACAATCTAATTTCGTTAATCATTTTCTCGTTAAGTTAATTTCTGTTCTAGTTTTGAACTTCTAGGTTCTAAGTTTTGTAAATATGGGAACCATGATAATATAAAAGTCCTTTTAAAAGAAAAAAAAGAAATTTAAGTGAAATGGGTAGCACATCTCACGTGTGGCGACTGAAATTATATACATTTTTTTTTTGAATAGGAGTTATTTTCTAAAGTAGACAATCTTGAATTCCATAACCAATTTCTAGGTCGTGCCTATGAAACCCCAAGCACACCGTCGGTGATCCTAGGCTTGGCCTTGTGAATAAAAATATCAATTCTTGAATGCTTCAAATCGTCATCCAAGTCCCCATAGTTTTCCATTTTGGGGTAAAAGCAACACCAATGGCATTGATTTCGGCCAAAGCTTTGATAGATTACAAGCACATCCAATCCATCATAGATTTATTAAAAGAAGGCGACACAAAAGCAACATTACTCCATGATTAATCTACAAAAATTGAATATTTCCTTACATTCTAGTTGAAGCTCCATCACATCTTTGTGTCATTCTAGCTGAAGCTCCATCACATCTTTGCGTCATTCTTCATTGTTGCTAAATATTTGTGTTCCCTCTTTCACGATATCATAATATAGTATAATCATAATAAAAGAATAAAAAATACTTCTATATTAATAATTTGTATAATAAATGTTACACCATTTTTTGGTCATCTAACCCATTATCGTTAGACGAACCCAAGTACACCATGTAAGACTAATTTTACCCCAAGTAAAATCGCTTTCACCACATTCGTTTACATTTCTTGGTCATATTTAACCCAAAACAAGGTAATCAATTAAATAAATCACTATTTATTTAATTATTTCCTAAGAATAAGTTATTTAAATCATTATTTAAATACTATTCCTAGTTAAATTTGACTAAATCATTTTTAAATAATTAAATAAACCATTATTTATTTAATTATGTTGGCAATATGATGCAGAGTGTTGTCCTTGATGGCAACCCACTTGATGAAGATGATGGCAACCTACTTGATAAAGTTGTCCTTGATGGAATGTGTCTTGATGAACTTGTTAAATGATGTAAATATGGTGTATCTACAATGAGTACAGAAGGTGATGATGGAATGAATGTCAGTATGTGCCAGAACATGATGAAAAGAGTATGTCTCAAGGCATACGCGGATTTGTCTAGACGAAGTAGCGTATGCACGCGGGAAATAACGTGCCAAGTCGCGTATGGGAAAAAGCGCTCTAAATTTGTAAAACCAGGGGTAACTACCATGGTATTGACCCATTGTATTGAATGATGGTTCGCCTATGTGATCCCATCCAGGAATACCATTGGAAGTTATGTGGTTTTGACTCATGGTATTGATGAAGGGTAACCCTATATAAGGAGAAGAAAATCATTGTGCAAAAGGTGTGCATGTGTCTGGGCTTTGATGAATACTTCACTCTGAAGTATATCTGTATGGTTGAACCCTGTTCCTAATTGATAGATATTAATCTATGATGAACCTATGAACATGATGAAGGCTCAAGATCTCTAGATCTAGAAATGGTGAATGTCAAGGATGATCTGAAAAGAAGTGAAGAAGACCTGGCGCAATCCTGTTGAAGAGATTGAAGAAATCTGGGTAAGTTCATAGATCTGGTCTGTACTACAAATTTTATCTTTTATAGATCTATACGTGGGTTCGTCTAATGAAAAGCGCGTATATACGCAGGTCTGTGGAAGGAAAAGCGCGTATGCGCAGTTAGGGTTTTTCCCTGAAAAATGCACTGAAGTATACGCGGGTTCGTATTCTGGAAAGCGCGTATATACGCAGGTCTGATTAAATAAAAGCGCGTATGATTTCTAATCTAATGGTTGCTGAAGGTTGAATGTGTTTCTGCATATATATTCTGAAGTCTGGGTTATATCTGATATTCTGGTTACAGTGGTCTCACTGTTCTGTTTGAAGCAATGAGCAAGGTATGATTGTTGATAAGGGAAGGGTTGTGTTGAAGTGTGAAAATTAATGAAACGTGGTCTGCAGTGGTGCTGAGGGTCGAAGCCTTCAGTCAGGGGGTTGTAGCTCCCTTCCAGGAGAGGCTGGTAAACGAGTTCAGGGGGTCGTAGCTCCCTTCCATGAGAGGCCGGTAAACGAGAGAAGGTTGTAGCTTTCTGCAGGTGGGTGCCTGCATGCTGGTTTGAGTCTGCACCAGTACATGATTGTAAGAAGTTTTCTTAATAATAAATTTTGAAGGCTGAAACGACGGCAGCGGTGGTTTTCTCCCGAATTGGGTTTCCACCTAAAATCCTGGTGTTCATGTGTGTTGCGTATGTGTGATGATTATTTTGTTCTGTCTGCACCTGTTTACTGTTTCTGAAATATCTGATGAATGAATAATGCAATGATATGAGTTAAGATTCAAACACATAATTAGATCTCTGGACATACGCGAGTTCTGTAAAGGATATTCGCGTATATACGCTAGTTGCCTTCAGTAAAGTAGCGTATGGCTTTTTAGAAAGGAAAAAGTAAAAGTTTGATTTTCTGCACTAAATACTGATTCACCCCCCCTCTCAGTATTTTTCCCAACAAATTATATTCCCCTCATTTCCCTTAAATAATAAATAAATCATTTATTTATTTATTATTTATAAATAAAGGAATTGACCCAAGTCAAAAACCCTTTTCCCTCCAACAAATATAATAAAATATTCCTAAAGGGTGATTCTAGAATGTGATTAATAATATTTTATTCATGCACCGAGTTCTAGAACACCCCAATATTTTGTTATAAATAGAAGGGTTTTCCCCATTCATTAACCACCTCCATTGCATTAGATCACACTAGATCTACTCTTGGTCACCATTTCCATTTGTTTGCATTTTGAAATCCCATTGAGTTCCATGTTTGTTAGGGTTTTCCACATTAACCAAAGAGAGGAATTTTAGATCTGAAACACTGAGGACTTCCTAGAACCCATCCCACTGAGGAGAACTGGAAAACACCTTTCTTGTTTTCCTCTCAGGTGCTCCATTCTTTAATATAATATAAGATTCTTTTTATACATTGTTCTTGTCTTGTTCATTGGATGCATGGAGCCATTTTATATCTTATTTGCTTAATATCTTTTACGCTTAGATATAATTTTATGCAGCAAACTTAAGGATATTTTGCAGCCATATTTGATGTTAGGGCTACTTGATATGCATAGCTAAAGTGATCTTTTACGACGAAAGAATCATACTAACAATTGGCGACTCCACACGGGTTTTCTTTTGCGACCACTGTCGTTTTCTATCTTCCTGCATATCCAGCTGTTTCATACCCTAGGGTTTCTCTCCCACTTTTTATTTTTCCTATTTTTTCCATTTTTATGCTAGTTTTCCCCTCTAAAAACCCTCAAACATTCAAATTTCTAACTTTCGTGTGTTTCTAGCCTTTTTGCGCAGGTGACCGACATCAGCCGCTGCTGAGACAACAAAATTTTCCGAAATCTGCGGCCACCAGACCCGGATCTGCAGGTCGCACTTATCGGCCCAAAAAGTGCGACCTGGCCTTGAGGTCGCACTTTTCTGCCCTAAATCTGCGACCTGGCCTGAAAACAGGCCCAAACCTGCGACCTGCAATTTTTTCTGCAATCTGCCAGCACTTTTTCTGGGTTTCACTGAAGCTTCTGTCAAGGTTTTCCAGCCTCTGTCTCCACCTGTTTAGACCTGTTGCTGATCTATTTCACTCACCTAAGTGGGACTCTTGCCCCTTAGGGCTTCAGTTCCCTCCACTTTTCGTGGGAGAGTTTGTTGTTGTTTTCAAACGTCTGAATTTCCAGAAGTTTCAGCCTTATTTCAGATCTGATACCTCCTGTTCAGATCCTCACAGGTCAGATTTTCTTCCCTTTCTATACATTTCCTTTCGCTTTGTTTGGGTTCATCTCTAGGGTCACCCCTTTGACCCTCTCTTTTTAGCTGATCTCCTATTTTCTAGCAGCAACCTTGCCCCTGCCTCTTTGTTGCTTTCTGCACCACTTTCCAGCAGATTTCTCCATTAGATCCCAGTCCCTCCAGACCTTAGATCTATTGGTCTCTTGTTAGCGTGCTTTGCCCCTTCTCGACTAGTTTTGAGAGACCCACCTTCTTGGGTTCAATTGCTGCCTTTTTAGTTGCTAATTTCCTGTTCTTTCAGTCTTATTTACTGCAGATTTCTTTTCCATTACGCAGCACACTTTTTCTTTTTCTCTCAAAACGTCTGGGTTTAATCAATTAAAATTAACGCACGCCACACACTGACCCTAAGTGAAGAAGAGCCTGGTTAACACCGCCTGGAAAAGACTCTAAAATTAATCGACCCTACACCTCCTTGCCCTTGTCGCGTCTTGCTTTTGCACCTTGTTGCCCTTGTCGGTCTTTCTTCTTCCCGTCATCATTGCGCCTCCAAGGCGTCTCTCCCGGCGACTTCTTGGCCTTCACCCTCAGTTTCCGGTAAGTCGACTTCCTCCTTCCCGTCGTCATCGAGCAAGTCCTCCCCCGAGTCCGCACTCTGACTCTTCCTCTGATTGTTCGAGTTCTCCCCGTCCTTCTGGTTCTCTCCCTTTTACCTCCACCATGGCTAGTTCTGGACCTAGCCCTAACCCCAATTCTACGGCTGGGTCCATTTCCAGTGGAACCACTACGGGACCTACCTCAACTGCCCCATTACTTCCGTATATGGCCGGCCTCAGTCTCCCTGACTTCAATCATCTTATCAATGATCCTATCTACCACGATGTCAGTTGGCCTGCTATGCCAACCAAGCTCCCCTCCAACATTCCCAAGTTCGAAGGCCTTGCTAGTGAAGATCCTTCCAATCATATCCGATCTTTCCACATGTGGTGATCCTCTAATTCCATCACCGATGACTCCATTTTTCTTCGTTTATTCCAACGCACCCTTACAGGCGAAGCATCCAAATGGTATGTTGATCAAGCCACCTATTCCCATACCACTTTTGCAACCATTGCCCCAGATTTTTTGTCTTATTTCCAGCTCCCTCTCCGATACGACACTGGCACTGAACTATTGACCTCCTTTCATCAATCCTCTTCAACACGTCTCTTCGCTCATGTCCAGGAGTGGCGAAGACGACGAAGCTTATGTCGTGCTCCCCCCTTTGAAGATCGAATTTACATGGATTGGTTCCTTCGCTCTCTCTTACCTCCCATTGGCAAAGATGTCGCCTCCCATTTCCCCCAAACCGAAGAAGCCGCCCTTCAAATCGCCTTAAAATATGACCTTATATATGCCCAGTTTGGTTATGTTTATACTGTCCTTCCTGATCTCCCCAAGCCCAGGGGCACTAACGCCTCCAGGACCTCTCACTCTACCGACGGTATCATCGGAGCCATGTCTCATACCTCTACTCCACCTCTTACGCCCTATGGCTTTCCCCCCAGTGGGGACAACACCTCCAGCACCTTTCCCCATCCCGGTAACATGTATCCAGGCTTTGGCATGCCTCCTCCTTTTGCCCACTCTCCTGCTTACCTCAATGTTGCCCATTCTCACCCTTACCCTTATCCGAAGCCTGGTGTCCCAGCTCCTCCAGCATTTGGACCTCCCTCTCCCTTGCCTCCTCCCACCCCACAGCCGCACTTACTACCCCCTCCAGGGCACGTATTTGCGCAACACGGTGTGACTACTCCTCCTCCTTCTCAATGGCGGAGGAGAGGCAATCCATCCGCCTCCGGTAATCGTGTACCCAATCTTTCTCGTATTGACCCAAACACCGCTACCCAGCCCCAAGGATCCCAACCCCAGCCGGACAAGCCACTTCGCACAAATAAGCCCTATTCATGTTGCGGTGTTTTCGGTCACTACACTCACGATTGTCCCCTCTTACCACAAATGCGACAGATGTGGGAGTCTCAGACCACCATTCGGGGACAACACTCCTCTTCCCCTGTCCCCCCCATTACTTCTACCTCTCAGCCCGCTGTGTTTACCGATACTTTCCCTCAACAAGGATTTGTGGCTACTCAATCCCCTCATGCCCCGGCATCCACTCAACCTTCTCCTTCTGGTTCTTCCGATTACCAGATTCTTATGATGTCCTCTGACCAACCTCTCACTGTTGACCTTAACCTTCAAACTCGGTCTCGTCAATACTCCCCGCCTCCCATACCGTCTGTCTCCGAGTCCCCCTCATCAACTTCTACAGAGCCTCTATCGACACCCAATGGTCCCTTACAAATCCCTCCACCCAAAGTCGAGGTTCACACCAAAATTCCTAAGGGCCCATTACGCCGAAATGCTGCCTCTGGTCGGGCTGCCCATTCCTACAGCATAGTATATAATATAGCGCAATCCCCAGCTGCCATTTCAAAACTGGAACTCCTCCAGTCGTGTCCTTCTCAAAAGAAAGCTCTACTATTTGTCGTGGGTGCTGTAGATCCTACTGATGACCTATTGATTGTTTTTGACGCCCGTCAGTCAGACCATCCCCCTCTTCCTCCTTCAGTTGCTTTCCAAATCCCAGTCAAAATCCGAAATTCCAATGTCGCACGATGTATTATTGATGAGGGGGTATCTACCTCTGTAATGTCCACTTTGGTTTGGAAACAACTCGGATCCCCTGAGCTGGCCCCTTCCACCATCACCCTCCGTGCGTGGGATGGCCATGCCTCCCAACCCATTGGTCTTTTTCGTAACTGCCCTATCACCCTTACCGGTAAGACTATCTGTGTCGAAGTTGAAGTTATCGATGCCCCTCTCGACTACAACATCCTCTTGGGGCGTAGTTACACCTATGCCATGTCTGCCGTCCCATCCGCAGTCCACCGCAAGATGTTTTTCCCTCATAATGGCAAGATCGTCACCATTGACCAGTTGTCGTATCATGAACCTAAATCTCAGACCTCACCTAAGTCCACCATCTCTACTGTCATCAATAATCAAACTGTCGATTCTTTGACCAGTGTCTCCCCTGGTGTCTACAAAGACTCCTCTTTGCTTGGCACCTTCCCCGGTCCCCCCCCTCCTCCTATCTCTGACCCTAGCTCGGCGAATGTTTGCATGATGCAATCGTCTCCGGTTGCCCTCCCGCAACCTGCTCTGGCTAGTTAGCAACCTCCTCCTCATCCGACTCACCCTGCTCCTAGCCCTTCGCCTCAGCTGTTTCAAAATCTCCCACCGGGTCCTTCACCTCCTCGTCACACCCAGAACCTCCTTATCCTCCCACCTCGGTTCCCTCCGGCCTCCCCCATTTAGGAACCATCCCTCCTGGCCATTACTCCGCCGGTCAAATCCCTTTCCTTGGCCCTCCCCCTGGCGTCTATTCAGTTCCTGTCATGGCCACCCTTTCCCTACCTAATTTAACTTTGGGCATACTGGTATGGTATCTTACTCCTCCAATTGAAACCCCTCCCGGCCACCCTAAACCATACATTGCTGTGACACCAGTTCAACCGATTCCCGTTGCTCCTCCCACCGCTACGGTACCTCTAGCCCTGTCGCACGACCCTCGTCATGCTGAGAATGCTACGGGTAAGAAAAGAAAAAATCACAAGGGGGCATCCAAAGATAAAGCCACCGCTCCTGATCCTACTCCCCCTCCACCCACCAAACCTTGCGCTTTGTGTGATGTTGTCGGTCATGCCACCCATACTTGTCCTGAGTTGCCCCGTATCCAACCCATGGTCAAAGTCCCGTTCCCTGAATCGTCAGCCCCGGAAACCTCTGTTTCCTCTGCCCCCATAACCAAGACCCCAAAGGCTCTTCGCACCAACAAACCCTACGTTTTATGTGGTTTCCATGGCCATTATTCTCACCATTGTCCTCACCTCACACATTACCGCGCCTCTTTAGAGGTCATTCGCGAGTATGAAGTGGAACAGAACCAATCCGCCTCGCCCATCCTTGCTCAGTATGCGTTGAGTTTACTCGAGGATCCTCCAACCACCATTGACATCCCTCCCCCTGATGTTGAGATGTCTGAATCTGCTGCTCCTCTCTTGTACCTATCATCATCCGACCAACACATCCCCTCCGTATCCACTCCGCCTTTTTCATTTGATCCCCCTTCAACGCCTCAGCACCATCCTTGGGCTCTTCATGTTGTGACCATCTTTTTACTTGCTCTTCTGTCATTTCCCCTGACGACCCATTTCTGCGCCTTTTCGCCATGAACGATGATCTCGGTAGCTTTGCCGCCTCTTGCGGTTTCCACCACCTTCCACTCTCTTCACCTAACCCTAATACTCCCATCTGTCTCTATGATGTACGTCACAACACAAGTCCCCGATCTTCCTCACTTCTCTTATCTTGTGACGTTGTTCCCTCGACGCTCTCGCCCACTCATTACATTGGTTACGCCGATGGCGCGAGTCGGTATTCCTGAAACCTCGCCTCAGCCGCCTGGGCCATCTTTACCCCTGTGCATACCCTTGTTCTTGCAAATGGGGTCTGCATTGGTACCGCCACCAATAACCAGGCTAAGTATGATGCCGTCCGTGATCTCTTAGCTGATGCTCTCTCCCATCGCATCCTCCATCTGCAAGTTTATTTAGATTCCCTGCTTATCATATTACAACTTAATGGCGTCTACCGTGTGCATAATCCTATCCTGTTTAGACAATATTTACGGGTGAGACTTTTGATACGGGAATTTAGATTTATTTCATTCAACCACATCCCTAGAAGTCACAATCACTACGTAGATCATATCACAAACCATGTTCTAGACTGTCATTTATCACACATCAGACAATAGCGTCCACAAAATACACATCAAACTCATATATATATATATATATATATATATATATATATATATATATAACATGTGTTTTAAAAGTCCATATACTTTGAAACATCTGACATGCCCATAGCATGTTACAAAACCACTACTACAAAAATGGGGGGCACCACTTGCCCCTACATCACTACTAGGGGGAACCACCTGCCCCACACCTAGTCCCTCTCTGGCGGATCCCGAGCCAACGGCTCTGCTCCCGCAGCTCGTAGATCACGCACCGTCTGCCCGGCCATCGCCATGTGTCGCATGACCCCTCGCCATTCTGAGGGGAGCCCAATACACAGCTCTATGTATCGATCGTCTAAATCCTGCCAACCACGCTCCGACACACCGGTCAGCAGCCCCTCACATCTACGACGGAGGTCCTCCACCAGTGTGGCCATCTCTTCATTCTGTCCTGTCCTCAATCCACTTGTGCTTGTAGCGCCTGCTGCTCCTGGTCGTCCCATATATCCGGCCGGTTTCACCGGAGCTATATCTGCATCACAAACAATATAAGGATTAGCACCATGAATACTAGTCACAAACTATAAAAACGACCATAACATGTTAGTTGCTTTTCACTTACCATCCGGTCCCCATACTCGACCAGGTGGCAGCGGCAAGTCCGGATCTCCCCAATAACTCATCCCACTATAGGGATAGTCGTCTATGTATAACGACATCTGATCCCAATGGGCAAATAACTCTGGTCGAAACACCCTCCCGACCGCCCCTCCTCCCCCTCTACTTAGTAGTCGTCCCCACCTCCGCATCCAGGGCTCTCTCGGGCCCCCATCAGGCAACTATATACGAGGTCGTAAGGTCGAGATCTTCTCAAAGAAGAAAGAGCACAATATTGTCCCATACGCACAATCATGATTCACTTGACGCTTACATAGCGATAACTGTCGTTTCAACGACACCAACATCATCTGGGCCCACCCATAGTAGGTCCCACCCAACACACTCTCTACAATCATCATCTGCCATCCAGTGATGTGATGGAGTGCCTGATTGCCCAAGATCCGAAACACTGCTGCGGCCACTGCCCGGGTCTCCAACCTCTCTAGATCCCCAATGGATATCTGAGTCCCCTTGACTCGGACACTCGGTCGACAATTTCGCTCAACAAACTCCATAATGTTACGCCCCCGTGGTAACACTGGCTGCGTATTTCCCACCATCCCCAACATTGGGAGACCAGTCAAGAAATACAAATCTTGGACCTTCAACTCGATCCTGTGCCCCTGCATTACAAACACCTCATGATCCGGATCCCAATAACTGATAATCCGAGCCAACAAGGGCTCTCCAACCCTCATCAAAGGGTTCTCCAAAAATTTCAGAACCCCATGTCTAGCCAGTGCATGACGGACACCCTGATCTGCTTGGATCTCCATCCGTAGTGTACCTAAGTCTCTCTCTCTCCATTTTATTCGTATATCTGCCATATCTGCACAAAAAAATCATTTTTGTCAGCCTCCAGATCAACAAAACTGTATTATCTTACACAAAAACAGAATTTCAGCCCATAACAGCACTGAAACCTCCCACACCTAGCAGGTCGCACTTTTTGGGTCAAACCTGGGCCAGGTCGCACTTTTCAGGCCAAAAACTACGTCCCAGGTCACAGATTTTGCCCCAAAAAGTGCGACCCGAATGTAATGAGGAAGTAGGGGCAGTTTCTGGAATTTAAAACCCTAATCTGCAACTTCAATCCATCAAAAACAAAGCTTAGTATTAGGCCTCTTACCTGCAACTGACGGATTGCAATTCCAATGGTCGGTTTGTCTGCTACGATCGCCGCAAGATTGAGGGCTTTCTCTCCTCTCCACATTCACCACAGCTAGACAAGAAAATGAATGATTTTGGAGGGAAAACACCCTATTAGAAGAAAACCCCTATTTTTTCTTTCGCCCGCTACGACCAAACCGTAGCCCCGTTTGACACACCGTCTGCACCGTTGGAAATCTCTGACCGAGCACTAAAATGGGTATCTGTCAGTTTTTTATGTTCTGATACTTCACCACGACACATTTTGTCCACGAAGGCCCTTTTCATCTCTCCTCCAAATCGAATTTCTTCACTTACAACACTTGTACCTGGGGCACCACTTTGCCTCCTTACTTGTCTTTGTTCGTGTTGATTTTCGTCATGAGATACCCCATTGTACTCATGTTTTTATGGTTCCCCATCGGACCTTTACTATATGGCAGCACCATCGAGTCGCCCTTGTTTAGAGCATCCGAGTTGAGTCATCATCAGTCCCAGATTCTATCTCGCGTCCCTTTGTATCCCGCTATAGTTCTCCACCCTTCATTACTTGGTCCACCTCTCGTGTTACACAGTATGACCCTCAGGCCCATTGTCCCCTATCCCTCATGATGTTGTGTCCGTCGCTGCCAAGCCATCCATGCTTTCTATACTCTAACAAGGGAAGTCGTCCATCCGCCACTTAGTATCCCTCATTTCATCATCATTAGTGTTCGTCTGTTCGTCTCTCCACTATTTTCTCTCGTGCCTTAGTTGGGGTTCCCTTATTGCCCTACCCATGATGGCCCGACTTCTGTCGACATCAGCGCCTTTAATCCAGAAGTCAGGTCTAGGGGGCAGTGTACCTTGGTTCGAGCTCTTTTCAGCCTGATCGTGATCTATACACTTGATGGTTCAGTGATGCAGCAGCAGCTATTGGTGATACCCGGGTGTGTGTGAGATGTCTCAACCCTCAGGAGGGGGTGGCCCTGCAGGTAGCTCCCCACATACCCGGATGACTTCTTCATTCCAACACCTGATGCAGCTCCTCTCATTTGATGATATCGGCCTCAGTCGCTTGTAGCACCTCTTCGATTTGCACGTGTCGGTCCGATTTCGTGAGCCCTTCCCCGTGTGTAGGGGACGTTTGGGTGTATTAATATCTCATGTACCACCATATTATTGTATAAGTCTTGACGATTATTCCAGGCATTGCATGTATGTGGGATTCATCATTCTTGATTTCTGGCTCATGATTAGGCCAACACTGGTTTTACTATTGCGTTCCGTGGTTTTCCGGGCGACGTATTCTTTGTACTATTGTCTCGGCGGGCATAGGTATGCCTCACCCGCCGCCTTTCACATTGGTACCACATCATACACTTGAGACTTGTTGCACCTGTAAGTCTCGTCTCCTCAGGGTCTAGTCCTCCACCACTTTAGATTACCTTACATTCCACTCTTTCATTTCTATCTTGTTGTTAAGTGATTCAGTTATTACAACGTACTTCGGTCATACGATTTTCTCCTAACACTTGTACGTTGGGGGGAAATCTGTTACACCATTTTTTGGTCATCTAACCCATTATCGTTAGACGAACCCAAGTACACCATGTAAGACTAATTTTACCCCAAGTAAAATCGCTTTCACCACATTCGTTTACATTTATTGGTCATATTTAACCCAAAACAAGGTAATCAATTAAATAAATCACTATTTATTTAATTATTTCCTAAGAATAAGTTATTTAAATCATTATTTAAATACTATTCCTAATTAAATTTGACTAAATCATTTTTAAATAATTAAATAAACCATTATTTATTTAATTATATTCCCCTCATTTCCCTTAAATAATAAATAAATCATTTATTTATTTATTATTTATAAATAAAGGAATTGACCCAAGTCAAAAACCCCTTTTCCCTCCAACAAATATAATAAAATATTCCTAAAGGGTGATTCTAGAATGTGATTAATAATATTTTATTCATGCACCGAGTTCTAGAACACCCCAATATTTTTTTATAAATAGAAGGGTTTTCCCCATTCATTAACCACCTCCGTTGCATTAGATCACACGAGATCTACTCTTGGTCACCATTTCCATTTGTTTGCATTTTGAACTCCCATTGAGTTCCATGTTTGTTAGGTTTTTCCACATTAACCAAAGAGAAGAATTTTAGATCTGAAACACTGAGGACTTCCTAGAACCCATCCCACTGAGGAGAACTGGAAAACACCTTTCTTGTTTTCCTCTCAGGTGCCCCATTCTTTAATATAATATAAGATTCTTTTTATACATTGTTCTTGTCTTGTTCATTGGATGCATGGAGCCATTTTATATCTTATTTGCTTAATATCTTTTACGCTTAGATCTAATTTTATGCAGCAAACTTAAGGATATTTTGCAGCCATATTTGATGTTAGGGCTACTTGATATGCATAGCTAAAGTGATCTTTTATGACGAAAGAATCATACTAACAATAAATATTAATTTTTTTATTATAAATTGACTTTAAAACACACACACACACACACACACACATGTATAGGAAAAAGGATTACATAGATTCTTTCTCAAAATAAATGGTCTCACCCTGACTGGGTTTGTTGACCAAAAAGTGCACCAGATGACAAAAACACAAAAGAGTAGCTAAGTACAACGTCCATAAACGGTTGGGCCAAAGGCACCAAAACTTAGCTAAAACATAAAAAACACAAGAAAGCATACTAGTTGTTTGACGTGATGGATACAAGGTTGTTCAGGGTCATTCTTGGAGGCAGTTGAGGGCAGAAGTCACACTAAACATGCTCTTCGTAGTGCAACATCCATGTCTCCAACTTTTCTACTTTCTCCGTGAGTTCGTTTTGACCCCGCCATACCACAACCAGTCTTTCTCGGAGTTGACTCTGAAAGTAATGCAGACATTCAAGAGAATCCATCTGCACAACATGCTCCTCGCGTCGGAAACTCTCTATGGCATCCACCTTATCCATCAATTTGGTAATTATATCGCGACAGTTCTCCAGAAAACAGTGCTAGAGACCCCGCCCCTCCTGAACCTCGGAACTAGCCGACCTGCGCTTTCCCTTGTCGCCATGGGCTCCACCGACCCTTCGAGTTTTCCCTAGACCTTGCGACCCTCCACCTCTGCTCACCCCACACTTGCCACCACCACGGCTACCCCGCACACCCACATTGCCCTTCCACGCATGCCCAACAGTTTTTCCACCCCGACGGGGCATCACCATGACCAATGCCTTATCTGCCACCCCTACAACATCATGGGTGACCGGGGAGGGAGAACTTATCCGTCGCATCGACAGCTTCATAATTGACCACAGAGGAGGCACACCACGAACAAGAACCAAACACCAGACTACCCACCAAAGAAAACACTCCCCGCAGGCGAAGGACCCAAACAACACCACCCATAATAGCACGAATTCACAATGACGCTTCCCTCTACCAGTGAGGGACCACCGCCACCAGATAAACCAGACACCTCCACACTCCAAACCAACACAAGTGATGGAGCACCAAACATGAATGGAGTAGCTATTTCCTACTCGAGACGACCCCCAAGTCGATGACCACCTACCAAATTCGACAGACAGAAAACACAGACTAATTCACCAAGCCCAGTCATGCCAAAAATCATTAATATAATAGGAGCACCTGGGTTTTCACCTCCTGCTCTGGGATTTCCTAGACAGCTAGAACCACCCTCCTTTGCGAGCATGACAGAACAGGCTTCCCTCAGACCACCAGGGTCTTTCCTTGCTCACCCAGTCCTTACTATCAGCAACAATAACAAGGAGCCCTAGCCACAACGACCAACCAAACACACTACGCGGCCACACACTGAAAGCCTTCCTCGAAACTTTTGCTTCCTCCCCGATGGCCACCACAAAGCCTAGCACCAGACCTGAATGCAGAGACAAATGCTAGGTTCACTCATCAGGCCTTGCCTTAACTCTCTGCCACCCCCAAACTCCAACACACAGTAATTGCCCACATGAACGATTAACATAATGGTGGCACCGCTCCCTTTGCATGCATAATTGTGAAGGGAACGAGAGGCCTGTCTCGCACAACATCTCCACTTGTGTTCACACATGGGAGATGGCCTCCACGTGTTTCAAATCTGCCCAACTAAACCCATTATAAGAACACCTTCCATGTAATTAAAAATAAAAATATTTTTCTATACAAAGAGATGTGAAATTTATATAAATATAAATAATTTTTTTTTTTTACAGAAATGGTTATGGGATTTTATTGATAACTTGGCCTAATTGCCAAAATTCTGTTTACAAAAAATAGGGCGCTAGCCCAGAAAGCCTCACTGCTCAGGATGACAATGAAGCTTATGCTTATCCTCCATCTCTTGCAAGCTACATCTATGGAATCAATTTTGGAGATTTTCCCAATTTTATGAGTACAAACAAACTGAAATAGTAGAAGACAATAAAACATGGTGACTAATTAAATTAAGGAATAGATTCCCATGAGTTTTCTCCATCCTTCGTTATGTCCCCGGCAGAAAGAATGGCAGCTTTGTTGGCTTGCAGATCCGCTTCTTTATTGTTGGTTCTCAACACATGGAAGAAATTTAGCTTCTCAAAAGATTTTCCCAAATCTTTGGTTCTAGTGATCAGTCTTGCTAGTCTTAAGTCCAGAGGTGGAGTATTTGACACCATAACATTTATGATGATTTGGGAGTCTCCAAAGACCTTTGCTTCGTTAATGTTTAGAGCCTTGAGAAATTTGAGACCTTGAAAAAGAGCTAAAGCTTCAGCTTGAATACTAGTTAAGTGGCCTAGACCCCACCTGCACCAACTTTTCCTGGGTTTCCCTTGGCAGCCCCATCGAAGAAGAGAGAGTAACTTGATTGGATTATGAGCCATTCGTGGAAGTATTTTTATGTTTCCCTTATTTGCCAAGCTTTGGGAAGAGGGGCGTTGCTTGCATATTTATGAAATTGAATTTCAAATAAGGAACCCCAATCTAGATCTTGTTGGCTAAGATTGGAATCATCTTTTAAGTCTATCAAACACTCCTTTAATTGGAATTTTATTTTGACTTCAATGGCTTTGGGATTCTGCTCATTGTTTTTGAAAATCCTTCTGTTTCGTTCCAGCCAAATCTGCCAGCATATTATTTTGGGGAGGGAGGACCAAGCAACTTTGATTACTTTGTTTTTTGGAGAGGGCCTAGGATACCTGTTCAACCACTTTGTGAACAGCTCAGATATGGAATTTGGAGGAACAATATTGAAATTTAAGTTGCATAGAAGGTCAAACCAGATTTGTAGAGAAAATATGCATTCCAACATCACATGGTTCACACTTTCCGTCTTTTCTTTGCATAGTGGACACCTTGAAGGTCCGTGAAATCCTCTTTTCTGAAGATTGTCGTGTGTCAAAATCTTGCTGTGGCATAATAACCAGCAAAAGTGGTCAATTTTAGGCCACGTTGGGTAGCTCCATATACTTTTCCATGGCTCTGGATTGGGAGGGACATGAGGTCGCTCCCTCAGCTTAGCGTAGCCCCTTGCAACAGCATACCCCTCATCCATCGTGCCCTAGCCTCGCGAGTCTTTTTTGGTGGCATGTATAGGCGCTATGCCATGAAGACTATCCAACAGCAAGTGCCAGTCGCTCTGCAGCTCGGGAGGCACGCTGAAGAGCTTCCAGCCAGCCCAGCGTTGTCCACTCCACGCGGAAATATCCCACAGAGTAATAAGCCCTGCTTCCTCCATCCAATTGCACAACGCGTAAAGGGTGATTCTGTTTGCAAGAGGTTCTTCTTGCATAATTCTGTCAGTCCAGATTTTTATGTTTTTCCCATTTCCAGGGACCCAAAATGAGTGCTCTATGATTAGAGAGGCAGCGTTGGCAAATAGTTTGAGGAATGGCGAATTGGGTTGTTGAGTTGGGTTATCCAAACAACGTTTTCGATTTCCCCTGAAGTATTTTTTCCAAAGTGCTAATTGGGCCTAGCCTGGCTTGGGTGCAATGATTTTCCATATTATTTTTGCGCCCATTGCAATGTTTTGGTGACTGAGATTCTTGATGTGCAATCCCCCTTCCAACAGAGGCTTGGATATGATTTCCCAGTTAACTAGAGGTAGTTTGTTTTCATTTTGTTTTCCTCCTTTCCAGAAGAAGCGCCGGATACATTCCTCCATTTTTCTTAGAATGCCCACTAGTGCAAGGAGGACTGAGAAGTGGAATAGAGGGAGGCTGATAAGAACAGACTTTATGAGAACGATTTTTCCAGCTATATTAAGCCAGGAGTAACCCCAGGCTTGAAGCTTGTTTTTAAATTTCTCCAATTGAGGAATCCAATCTTTGCTCAGTGCTCTTTTAAGGAAAACAAGGAGGCCCAGATATTTAAAAGAAGACCCAGTAGAGGAGGCAGCAAAGCCCAAACATCTGGCTATAGAGGAGAGTAATCCGGGAGGAGTATTCCAACTATAAATATGGCATTTGCCTTTGTTTAACACACTGCCAGAGGCCTCGCAATATTCATCCAGCACTCCTTTGAACTTGATGGCTGAGGATAAAGAAGCAGCTCCTAGTAGCAAGGTATCATCTGCAAAGAGGGCATGGTTGATGTTATTTATCCCTCTTGCTATACAGAGGCCATTGATTTCTTGTTCTTGCAACTTCTTATTTAAGAGGAAACTGAGAGTCGAGGCCTGAAGCACAAATAGCAGAGGGGAGAGGGGGCATCCCTGCCTAAGGCCTCTTGTGGCTTTGAAAAAGTCCGAGGCTCTGCCATTTACTAGGGGAGCGATCCAGGGTTCTAAGATGCAGGCCCGGATCCAATTTGAAAACCTCTCACCAAAACCAAACTTACTCAAGACATTGAAGAGAAAACTATGCCTTACTCGATCAAATGCATTTGCTAAATCAAGTTTTACAACCATACCTTTTTCGTTACGGTGCAAGCTTGAATGGTTTGCCTCTTGAACAAGAGTGAAGTTGTCCACAATATGCCTGCCCTGAATAAATCCTCCTTGGTTCTCCGGGATGATTTTTGGAAGGATGAGCTTCAGTCTATTTGCAATCACTTCGGTAATTAGTTTGTAGCCAATATTGCACAAAGAGATTGGGCGAAATATGTTAAAATTGCTAGCTCCTTTCTCCTTAGGGATGAGGGCAAGGAACGCAGAATTTGTACTACCTTCGATCTTCTGGCATTCTTGGGATTTTTGGACCATTTTGAGAAGATCTTTTTCTACTATCGGCCAACAAGTTTGGAGAAATCTGGCAGAGAATCCATCCGGACCAGAGGTCTTGTCCAGATCCAAAATATAAATAATATTATTAAAAACCAATATAAAAATATTTTAATTATCCATATATAAAATTTTTAATAGAATCAAATCTTTTGAAATGCAATTATTTTTATTTTTATTTTACATTTAAAAAAAAAAAATGTATTTTTGATTGATAAGAAGTTTACATTTTAAAACATTTAATCTATATATTTAATAGATTAAGAAGTAAAATAAATGTATATTAATTATAAAATTCTATTATAAAATAATTTTTAATCATGATGATAAATAAAAATTAAATTAACTATATTTAATCAATAATTATATAAAATCAATTGAATATGTATCTTTTTTAAAAGGATGAAAATATTTCTTTGAAGTTCATTCATACTTTTTCATTAAAGTTTTGATTACTTTCTTAAAAAGTAAGGTCATTTAACGTCGGAAAGGACAAGTGTTTGAAAGAACATGCTCGGGGAATCTTTGGTAGAACAATGTGTTATAATTTTGAAAGAAAAGTCTTAGACATATGATTCAAATGGTAAGGGAATCTTTGGCGGAACAACGTGTTACTCTCGTTAACATTCATCATGCTCTCTTATAATTAGATAATATTATGCATCAAATGTTTTCCTACCAAGCTTCTAAATATATTGAGCTTTCACGGCTTTGTGAAGGTTATCATGTTATGATTTTCGGCCAATTTTTTTTTTTTTTTGTGTTACATGTTATTAAATACAGTGGGACATATATTGCTCACTGTTAGATTTGTTCAAATCTAATGGTGCTAGCAGTATATGTCCCACCGCATTTAATAACGTATAGCTAAGAAAACAATGCTCCCCATGATTTTTAAGTTAAAGTTATTGATATGATTAAAGATAGTTCATAATTATTTTATTTATTTACTTATTTATTAAAGTTATAGAAATAACAAGTTTATAGGGAGGTATAATAAAATTGATATAGATTTAATAATAAATTTTATTTATTTTATAAAAAAATTATAAAATAGAAAGTTTGAGTTTTTATTTATTTAAAATATTGATTTATTTTTTTAACTAGTTTGTATCAATTTAAAATTGGGTAAAATTTTTAAAAATATTGTTGAATTATTTGTATTATATTTATGGTAGAATTTTATTGATGTCTTATATTTTATTGGATATTTATCAAAATATGGTTGAAAAGAGGGTTCATTTTCTATAAGAATAACTTATTACATATGATCACTATCGTGTAAAGGGGACAAACATTATAATTATGTAGACATATCATCATACTTTTAGGGCTATACAAATGAGTTTTAAGTGACATCTTGGTGCTATGACGTGTAGGGTTCTTGAAGATGGGCTTGCATTAGTACATATGGAGTAAGTTAGTAACATGACAAACTCAACCTTTTTATGGTGGAAATTCTTCCTTGAATTCGATAAGAAATTTTCCAAAAGTTATAGCTTCACTTGATTAATAAGAACTTTGACCATAACATTTGATTAATGAGAACTTTGAACATGAAGTTTTACTCTCAAGGGCTTTGGCCCATTGTTAGATCATCAAAATTACAAAAAAAATAAATGGATTTAGGGAACACTTTAACTCAACAGAAAAATGGACTAACTAAAGAAGTTGAGTTTGTCCACTTATTAACTTACCTCCCTTTAGAGTAAATTAATAAGTGGACAAACTAAACTCTTTTTTTCTAAAAAGATGCTTTCATAATTTAGTAGGAATTTTGTTGGAAGTTATAGTTTGCCTAGATTAATGGGAACCTTAACCATGAAAATTTGGCATTAGAATTTTTTTTTTTACCAATTTAAAGAAAGCCCATATTGCTAAGATCGTGAAAAAAATAAGTGGATTGAGGAAAAACTTTACCTTGTTAAAAAAATACTTGATGAAAATGTTGGATGTGCCTACTTCTTAAAGCACTCCTTCACCCTGTACCTAGATGGAGTTTGAAATAAAGACAGTGGTTTATTTAATATTTTCATAAAGTGATCTCAAACATATGCTACATATATCCCCAAAACCATTGAGATATCATAACAATCTCATAAATTTTTCTTCTAAATAGTTTAAGTGCCATTATTCAAAGTAAGGAAAAAAACTACTTCTCATAAACATTTTATTAATAATGTTTTGTAGAGCATTTTTACTAATATTTATGTGTGTTGACACCTAATCCTAAGGGATTGGGAGAAATTGTATATTAGTGTAAATTAGGAAATAAGGAAGTCTAAGAGACATTGGGAAATGAATCCTAGCAGTCTCACCTCCATGTATATATTCATGAGCACCATATTTCAAATTCATCATTCAATTTGTGGAGTTACCTCCTGGTCTGACATGGTCTCAGAGCCAACTCTATTCCCAACATTCCTTCCTTGTAACTCCATCCTGCTCCTGGCAAACCTGTCTCTCTGCCTCTCTGTCCTGACAAAATTGTCCCCTGCCCACTACGCATTCCTCATAACACTCTCCCTCATTCACCATCGAATTCCTCACAACACCCTCAGTAGTGGTTATTCACCATCGAATTATTCACAACGCCCATGCTCTACACCACTCCTATGTTTCAACAATACAGAACCTTGACAACTCGCGCAACCCTCTACAAGCATATACCAAGCAGCCCTCCTCCCATAGTGCAGCCTACCTCCCACGCCACAACAAGTCACACAATCAGCCCTCATAACCACAATCGGCACCCCTACCAAACTATGCCACAGTGCTAACCATGCCCAGAGTTGGCTCTACCGCTCAATCATCCCTCCTTCACGTTGTATGAATGTTGTCCTTCACCGACCTGCTCCTCCCATAGTGTGTTTCCATACGCTATAGTTTTTATCACTCCAAGTTGGATCTTATGGTGATGTGCAGTAGAACAACCGAGTCTGCTCCAGGTGCATTCTAGATATAATGTATCACTGGAGCAGTGGTTAATGGAGGAATGATCTTGCAGTGAATGGAGTGTTGAAAGGCGCGTTGGAATTATCTATGCACATTTGAATGGTGGGTGTATCATTATTTGAACGCTGTGTATTAGTTTTCTAAGCATTAGTCTTTCTTTTCAAGATTGTATTTGGAGTTATTTTTAATACCATAATCCTTTACATGCCACATATATTAAATGGAGGGTATCGATGGAAAAAACATTGAGTTCTTTTTTAGGGGGATATTATAATATATGTTATGTGGACCATGTGTGGTATGTAATGTGAGTTTTATGTAATATGCCATGGAGATATATTGAGATATTATATTGAAGATTTTTGAAGACATTATTTTTTTTTTTAAATATTTTGAGGCCACATCAAATTTTATGATGCATTCACTCATCTCCATAGTGGGAGTGGTTCTCACTGGCAAGGAGAACTATCCTGAGTGGTCTCAAAAAATCAAGCACACCCTCAATTTTAATGAGTTGTGGAGAGGAATTTGTGAAGGAGAAGGAGACAATCCACGGAAAAAGCCCACCTCGGACAAGGAGATCACCATTTCAGAAAACAAGAAGTGCAAGGCCTATGCCTTGATGGCATCTTTTGTAAATGAAGAGGTGAGTCGCCATATTACACCATTTTCAAATGCTTATGAAGCCTTGAGAAAATTAAAAGAACTCTATGACTCGCATTCAAAACTTGGAATTGTTCAATTAATGATTAAGTTGTTCAACCTTTAATTGAAAAATGATGACCCTCTTGCTTTAGCATCAAAAGTAAGATCTATCATGCATGACATTAAAAATACTGGTGTAGAAGTTGACATACCTCTCATAGCTTATGTCAAGGCATTGTATCCCACTTACTCACATTTCCTTGAGTCATTGCAAGCAAGTGGAAACCTCATGAAGATCACCTTTGATTCCCTTGAGAAAAAGTTTGCGGAAAGAGAGAAGGATTTTGGAAAGAAGACAACCCCTATGTCTTTTGAAGACGCTGCATGTTTCACACATAGAGAGAAGAATCATGCTCGAGATTCTTCCAAAGGAAGAGGTGGCCGAAGTGGAAGAGGAAAAATAAATTTCAAAGGAAGGGGTGGGGCAGACAAGCTCAAAGTGAAAATTCTGATCTTCATTGCATATGCTACAATAAATATTGGCATGGTGCATCTACATGTAAGCTGCCTTGGGATAGAATTTAGTAGCAAAGAAATCAAGAAAAAAGTAAAACTCATGACAAAGACAAAGGTAAAGTACCCGAATCTGCTCATTATGTTGTAGCACATTGTAACATCGGAGTAATTGAAGACTTGTTTGATGCTTAACTTACTTCTTGGAGAAATGATTGGTTGCTAGATTAAGGAGCAACATGTCACATCACTTTTAATATATTTTTTTTGAAGAATTTACTAACAAGGTTGATGGAGCAGTATACTTTGCAGACAAATCTAAACTCAAGCCATCAGGGTTTGGCACAATCAGGCTTAAGTTGCCTGGTCTTCCAGGCCATCTTCTACATGAGGTTCTATACCTCCATGAGTTGAGGAGAAACTTGTTGTACTTGGTCCGCATCCGCCAGCAAGGACACTCCATTCACATGTTTCATGGCAAGGTTGAGGCCAAAAAAGCATCAGATCGCTCACTTGTCATGAAGGGAATAGAAGAATGAAGACTCTTAAAGCTGCAACATACCTCTGCTCATGCATAAAACTTTGCATTAAGTTCTCATCATGATGAAGGTACATTCCCATTAAGTCTTTTATGGCATGTTAGATTTGGACACTTAAACTATGACATCCTTCAATTGCTGAAGAAAAATGGTATTACTGGATTGCCTACAATTCCTAGGAAACTTAAGCAATGTGATGCTTATACTTTAGGAAATCATGACAAACAGTCCTTTCATGATTCACATTCTAGAGCACATAGAAAACTTGAGCTTATTCATTCAGATTTATGTGGCCCCATGCATGTTTCTTCTGCAAATGGAAATAAATATATGATGACATTTATTGATGATTACACCAGAATGTGTTGGGTTTACTTATTGAAGAACAAATCTAATGATTTTCAAACATTCAAGGATTTTCATGCATGGATTGAAAATGATGCACAAACTCATATTGGCTCTTTGCGCACTGATAATGGAAAATAATACACTTCAAACGAATTTGAAAACTATCTTTGCCAACATGGGATCAAACATCAAACAACTGTGCCTTATAGTCCCCAATAGAACAGTGTAGTTGAAAGAATGAACAAGACACTTTTAAATATGGTTCGCTCCATGATGTTTTTTAAGAATGTAAAATTGATGTTTTGGGCTGATGTAGTTCTATGTGTTGTGTACATAAAGAATATGTGTCCTTCTAATACAATTGGAAACAAAACTCCTTATGAAATGTGGCATGGCCACAGTCCTTCGGTAAAGCATTTCAGGGTCTTTGGTTCCACCTGTTATGCTTTTATACCTATGGTACAAAGAAATAAACTTGGTGCTAGAAGTCAAAAATGTATCTTCTTGGGGTATTCCAATACCTCCAAATGATATTGTCTCTATGATGAAGCCAATAAGAAGTTTGTAGTATCTAGAGATGCTATATCCCTTGAATCTTCCAAGACTGACTATGTTGTTGAGCGGCAACTTGATTGCTTGGATAGATTCACACATGCAAAGTAATTTCAAGGATTTGATAATAAAATTCCACATCTTGATGGGGGGTTCCTATACTGAATCAATTTGTGGAATCATCTTTTGAAGCACTCTCTCCCCCACATGAAGAACCAACCACAGATGACACCTTGAATGATGTGATTGACAGAATTGGGAGACTGAATCTTGATTCAGTCTCAACTTAGTCAAATGAGGAGCCTAGGCCATTTCAAAAAGGTCCCCCAAAATGGATGACAAAGACACTGGAAAATGTTCGTCCTGATGAGGTTGGAAAGACGGGAACAAGAAATTCCAAAAGGAAAAATGGAGGTGGCGTAGATAATTCTAATTCACCTGTTGAAATGGATGTTGCTTATAATTGTGAATTGAATTTGTCTACAGATATTGAACCAACTTCCTTCAAAGAATCAGCTCCTCATGATGAATGGAATGAAGTGATGCAAAAGGAGTATGATGCCTTGATAAATAATGGCACTTGGAAGCTGGTTGATCCTCCATTGGGAACCAAACCAATTGGCTGCAAATGGGTCTACAAGAACAAGTACAAAGCGGATGGCTCACTTGACAAGAACAAAGCCAAGCTTGTGGAAAAAGGTTTTGCACAGAAAGAAGGAGTCGATTATGAGGAAAATTTTGCCCCACAATAAAATGGGCCACCATCCAAACACTCTTTGCCTTAGTAGCTCAAAAGGGTGAGAAATTCCATCAGATGGATGTAAAAACCACCTTTTTGAATGGAGATTTAAAGGAGAAGGTTTATATGTCCCAACCAGAAGGATTTATTGTGAAGGGCCAAGAACACAAAGTATGCAAGCTTATAAAATCCTTGTATGGCCTCAAGCAAGCACCGTGAGCCTGGTATGAGGAATTAACTAAGCATCTTCTGAAAATTAACTTCAAACATTTTGATCTTGATGATGCAACTTTGTTTGTTAAGAAAGTTGGGAAAACAATTGTATATCTTGTGGTGTATGTAGATGATCTTTTGATGACAGGGAACAATGAGAGTTATATTGCATCCATAAAGAAGGAAATGAAGAAAGGTTTTGAAATGAATGATTTGGGCTATGTTTGCTACTATATTGGTATTGAAGTAACTCAACATCCTACATTTATATTCCTTTCTCAAAAGACCTACATTGGAGATATATTGAACAAGTTTGGCATGGATGAATGCAATCCTTTGACCACTCCAATGGAACAAAACTTGAAGCTCACATCCATTGAAGGGAAGGAATTTGAGGATGCAACGAAGTATAGACAACTTGCAGGAAGTCTCATTTACCTGACTACTACTAGACCATACATATCATTTGCTGTTGGAATCCTCTCCATGTTTATGCAAAAACCTTGTGAAGGACATTGGTCTGTTGCAAAAAGAGTTCTAAAGTACTTGAAAGGGACTCAAGCCTTTGGACTCAAATATGCACAAGTGGGCGACTTCAGCTTTATCAGATACTTTGATTCAAACTTTGATGGAGACAAAGAAACTGGGGTATCTACTTCAGGTTATACTATGAGCCTTGGATCAGGAGCTGTCTCCTGGAGATCACGCAAACAATCAGTTCTAGCAGATTCCACAAATGAGGCAAAATATGTGGTAGCAGCTAAAGCAACAAAGGAAATTGTGTGGCTTAGGAAAATCCTAAAAGATTTGCAGATGAAACAAATGCATTCAACTCCACTCATGATCGACAAAAATTATGCAATAAAGTTGGCCAAGAACCCAAAGTTCCATGATCGAATGAAGCACATCAATACAAAATACCATCTAATTCGATATCATGTTGAGGCCAAAACTATCCATCTACGTCATTGTTCCACAAATGAGCAGACTGCAGACATCTTCCCCAAAGCGCTTGGAAGAGAAAAGTTTGAAAAATTTAGAACGATGCTTGGACTCACCAACATCCCTTCATATTAAGGGGGGGAATGTTGACACCTAATCCTAAGAGAATGGGAGAAATTTTATATTAGTGTAAATTAGGAAATAAGGAAGTCTAAGAGACATTGGGAAATGAATCCCAACAATATGACCTCCATGTATATATTCATGAGCACCCTCTATCAAATTCATTTGTGGAGTTACCTCTTGGTGTGGCAATGTGATATTACATACTATCTTAATACAATAAGATATGATATTTATATGTTAGTGTTTGATAAAAAAATGTAATTTTATTATGTAAACATGGAATAAAATTACATTATGTAGACGCACCAAGAATGCATGCAAACTCAACTAATTTTTGTCTAGAACAAGGAAGCATAAAAACCGAAAAAAAGGGTTTGGGTAAAAAACCCTTGGAATGACAAGACCCAATCATAGAGCAAAGAGAGATATATAAGACATGGGCATGCAAGCCCGTGAACATCCTAAAATGGAGCAATATTATAAGATAAGAGTAGCCAATGCTGCATGACAGATCTGAATTAAAAAAGAAGAAACAAAAGAAAAGAAAATAAAGAAAGAAAGAAAAAAAGAAGAACAAGACTCGGCAAGAACCAACACCCCAAAAAATGGCAAACAAATGGGCCATCAAAACCCAACAACAATAGAAAGAAATAAAAATATATTAGGGGATAAGCTGCCCTGCTAACTCAAAATCGAGACCTAGAACTAGGCCTTAAGAAAAAGAAAACGACTACGCCGCTATGCTTAGTGAAAACCCATAGTGAAAATGTTGCAACAAGCTGAAGAGGCGACCACTAGAAGAATGAAAGAACTGCAGTAAGCGAGCGGCTGAGACACATCGCAAACAAAACTTGTCCTAGAGACGATGACAACACCGACATTGCAAATGTGAAAGATTGCTAAAGCTCTCCACAAAAACAACCACTACATATGGCGATGATAAACTATGACAGGAAAATACATGAAGAAGAGAGTCGAGCAACAACAACCAATGAGACCTCCGCCCCCTCAAAGTGGACAGGCGACAACACGAGAACACTGTGCAAAAATGGCTCCATGAATCAACGTCAAGTAACCTGTAAGGATTTATAAAATGTGGTAGAAATGATGAGAGGAGGCACGAACTACGATTGGAACAACAAGGGTTTTGCCTCCCCAACCTCGCTCCCTCAACTCCCCACCAAATGAACAAAAAAATCTTAAACATATATATATAATAATTTCATATTAATACAAATTGTGAAATACAATTATATATAAGTTCTAAATTAAAATTAAAATTTACTCCCAAATTATTAAAAACTTTAAAATTTTACTTCCAAATCATTAAAAACTTATTTATGTCCTAATCCACTATTATAATTTATTCATATTTATAAATATTCAAAATTTAAAATTAACAAAATAGCCACTTCACTCCTAAATTCTTTAACATCAACGACATCACCATCAAAAGCTTTTCTCAAATCCAAAAGTTCACTTTCAAACGCAATTCCCTAGATTTATTCTAAAATCGCACATATAATAATTCTTTAATTGAAAAACCAATAAAATTACGAAAAGAAAAATCTAAAATATCTGAAAAGACCGTTGGAATGACACAGAATTTTGACTATTAATTTGAATAATGTTAAGAAAATAATCTAGCCGTTGGGGAGTCACTTTGTTTCAGTTAGTACATTCAATTCATTTGTTAAGTGCAGCGAGGGACAGAGGCCATTTATTCAAAATCCTGCTATGCGAATCTAATTTTCCTGCAAAACTAAGGCAGCAGAGATCAGAGGTCGAAGGCGAGGTTTCTGGTGACCAGGGTTTTGCCGCATTTCAAGTACCTATATCCAAGAGAAAGAGAAAATGTTCACGGATGGTCTGGATGAAAAAGCCCTGAACTGGGTCCGAGAGGTAAGTGGTTCATGACCCAACTTCATTTTCTGCATTCAAACATTTTTTTGTTGTTCCCTGATTAAACCCTATCTTGTATCTATAAACAGGGATTGGATGTGAAACCCCATGTATATCCCTCTGAGAATATCAGTCCAAACCTTGTTACTGATCCTTTGATATACAATGCTGTCCGTGCTGCTAAGACCAAGAGCTGGGGCCTTCCTCCCAGCCTTCCGGCCACAAAACTATCCGGCATTCATTACCATTCAGGCTTGCTCAGCTCACACATTCCTCCTAATCTGAGTGGAAATGTTGTTATAGATGTTGATGATGATGAGGACGATGATGATGAAAGTGTTGGCTCTGCGCCGGACCAGGATTTCTATGATTCATCTGGTGAGGAGAGGGATTCTTGGGACTCTGATATGCAGGAAAACCCTCTATTGCATGACTATAAGGGCGTTGAGCAAGACCAGGGTCATTTTAAGCTGGCACGGCGCAATGCTGGATATGAGTACAGATGCAGGTATACTTATGATAGAATGCAGAAGCCCAATTCTGATTCAGTTTCGGTGTCAGATTCTAAGAGTGGTCCTTGCGAGGTGAAGGGGAAAATGGATCCTCAGTTCCATGGGGAATCTGTGGGTGATGAATTAAGGTTTCGTTCCAATAGGCAGCGCCCCTGTTCTGGCACCGGATCTTCCGAGGATATCGACTGTCCGGAGGAGAAAGAAGATAATGTTGCAGATTATTGCAAAGAGAGGTACATACATTCAGATTGCAAAGGGCAGGGGCTAGAGGCTAATGAGGTGAGCACTAATATACCTGGTTTCTCCTGTTTTATGTTTCTCTTTATGTAAACATATGTAGTGCTTCTTGCTCTGAGATGTTTTGTTATACCTTGAGGCATTGTGTTTGCAATTGCAAACTTGGGGTTACTGTTTCAAATCCTTGTAAGCCATTTCACCTGAACAAACAACACAGAGATTGGTACTTTAACTGATGTATCTCACAATCTGGAACCTCTGTGAATCACTTCGGTGAGATCAAGGCCTTGGGTGGTTACTGTGGTTGCCATCTGCTTTGTGGTTTACAATGAGTGGTGCTTGATCAATGTATATTCTAATGTTTATAAAAATAATTTCATAAAATATTTCCGTCCAGAAGCTGTATCCTAGTGGCATTCATCAATCTGGAAAGCGGGCGCTTGAGCCCGATGCGGAAGACCAAGTATTTGATGTGGTCGGCCCTCTTTTTTGTCTTTTTAATTTATCTAGACTTGCTTATGGTTCCTTTGGACAACAGAAGCAAGAACATTGACGTCAGTATCCCCTGCTCTTTGTTGGCAGGATTGTAACATCACTGATCTGAAACCTAGGAACTTGTCAGAAACGGGAACACCCAGTGCACCGCCAATGTTTGAATCTGGAACTGAAATTCCTGAGGCAAATGATCAGAAGCCAGTACCATCTTTCTCCACACAGTCAGAAAAAAATAGCAGAGTCAAGGTTGGGCAACAGAATAACTTGCCACTGGGATCAACGGAGTCAAATCTAACATATGACATGAATACAGATGAAAATCATTGTAGAGTACATGAAATAAATGATCAGTATACAAGGTAACTACTTAGAAATGCCTACTTTATTGTCTTTAGAAACGTTTTGAAGAAGCTATCTGATCCGGTTGATGTGCATGTTATAAAAGATAATAAGCAACATGGTTTGAGTGGCATGCCAATGGATGTGATGCTGAATAATAGTGAAAGCTTACTTTTGTGATATTGACAAAGTTTTCATTTTACAGACCTGCTTCTGAAGAAGAGGGAGTACAAACCTCAGACAGACAAGCTCGTTCTCATTTACCAACATTTTATGTCAGGTTGCTTTATGTTTGCAATTTATTCCGTGATTTTAGAACGATTAGGAGCTCATAGAAACTCAATTGAATTAGATATTTTATATACATGCAAATTTTCAGCCCTTCTAAAACATTTTTAATTATTCAATTTTGAGGCTTTAGTTTACGATTAAATGTTCCTCCCAGTTTTGGTTGATGAGGACCTTACATATTCGTGTTGCAGTGGTCACGGTGCTTGGCAGATTCTTATAGCTTATGAAGCATGTATCCGATTGTGTTTGCATGCCTGGGCTACAGGCTGCATGGAGGCTCCAGAGTTCCTTAGAGATGAATGTGCTGTTCTGCGTAATGCTTTTGGGTATGTCATGTCGACTATGTTGTCATTATTTTGTATCTCCATGAAAATATAACCATAACCTCAGTGGCACTTAAGTACAAAACGTGATCCAAAATGCCTTTTGTTAAAAGTGTTGGCGTCTGAGTTTGAAGTTTGTTTCTCTCTATTAAACATTGATAGTTGTATGTAATTTTCTGAATGACGTGTCTGCCCTTCAACTATATAAAATCTCAATAATTCTCAAACCCACAAAACATCCAAATTGATCATTGACCACTCATTATGCAGGAGTGGACTTGCTTTAAGTACTAAGATGTTTCCTCTCCCTCCTCTTATTCTGGCTTCAAGTATGTTGTTGTTTTTGCTCTGTATCTAACACATGCTACATTCTTTATTTTTAGATGTTCAGATTCTAAATCCGTATCTTACAAATCAGTTGTCTTTTTAAATAATCAATGATTAAATGCGAGTGCAAGTTGAAATGCAGAATTATTTGAAGTTCGCTACATCATGAAAATTTTAAATTATGTTAAACCAAGCATGATAACCTCTGTATTTGAAGTTCCTATGTACGCACCATGAAATATCTCAAACTGAGCATGGGTGTTCTGGATCAGGCTTATCTAAAGTTGCAGACATTAATTTTTTTTTTTTGAAAAAGTTAAAACACATTGAGCATGGGTAACCCCTCTACAGAAATATCTTATTACAATAATTTAGATATACAAGTGACGAGGTTACAGCATTGTTTTCCTGAAAGTCTTCCAGAATCCAAAATGTATAGATAGTCAAATGTTTTTTTTTTTTTTTTGTAAGCTTGGCAGGACTGCATCTTCATCATGTCCAATATATCTCACTCTGATAGGGGTGGGGAATTGAACTGGTGACTTCACATCAAGGAGTGCCTTAACAGAGCACCCGATCACCGTTTATCCAAAACCCTATGGAGATAGATAGTCAAATGTTATAATAATAATAATAATAATCAAGAAACATAACAATAAATAATAATAATATAAATATTTATTCATATTAGAATGTAGAAATGTATAAGAGATATGAGATGATGATGAGATTGTTACAAATGGGGGCCCGCTTATATACCTAGGCATGTGCTCCTTTATGAATGATCATGTCCTTAGAGATATGCCTCTTCTATACTAATTATTATTTAATAATAATAATTAGTGAAACATTTCTTTAATGGAACACCTTAGGCCAATGAATCAATTATAAGACCAAAGAGATTTAATTCTTTAAGGAGAAACCCCTGATAAAGGTTTGTCTAAAAATCAGATTTCAAAAGCCACAATTCAAGAAGAAAATGATGAGGCCTAACTTCCGAACCCTTTTTCTCCAAGTGACTAATTAACTCCTCAGTTGATTAATCCACTGACTTTGTGTAACTTCTATAAAATCAATAAAATATCTTATGAAGAACAATAAACTTTGTAAGAGCTAAAAAGATAAAGAATAGAAAAGCATTAATGATCTTACATTTTCACAATATCGTTTGCTAAGGAGAGAGAACTCTAAATTTATAGATGAGGTTCTTTAACTTGATTTGAATGACTGCTTACTTGATTTGAGATGATTTGTTGGTGAAGAATTCTTCCTTTGCTCCATTCTTTGCTTGACTTGGCTGGGAGTACTCCTTAACTTGCTTTTTAATCTTCTAATGTCTCCCTTGATGAAGTCGACTTGGTCCATTTGCCTTCGAAATAGATGTTTTTCCTTTTTCCTTGCTAATTTGTCTTTTTCTTTCTTTAAAGACTTGTTCTTCCTTGACTTTTTGATTTTCCTTGGTCCAAAATTTCCCTTGAGTGAGTTGGAGGGCTCTCCTAGCAACATACGTGTGGCCGACCCCTTAGAAAACCAAACCCCAAGTGTAGATCTCCAGCGTTCTTGAGTGTATGAAAAAATTCAGAACTTGGGTTTCGTAGCAAAAATTGACAGCTCACTTGCCCCTCTGGAAATCCTGTTCCATATGGCATAAATATATGACTCTCTCTTCCTTGTGTGCATATCTTCCTTTTGGATCACCATCTTTTGAAAAATTCCAAGGGGCATGGGAAGAAGAGAATTTGCTGTATCATCTGAGCTGTTTGACCAATGACCGTTTGAGGAACCTGTGCATTGGGATATGTAAACTATTGGAAAATGTGAGAATGCCATAATGAAGAATTGTGACATGATGAAGACATCAAGGCCATGGAATATCTATCGACTCAATATGACAACAAAGTGCGTGAAAGGTAGGTGCGTCGGGATAAAAGGGATAAATACAGTAACGATCACCTTTACAGTGCTAGACATTGAGTGGTCCCATAAATGATGAGTCCCAAAGCAGAGAGTTAACACCCACCAGGGGGATGTTAGCAGTGCCATAGAATTAAGAACCATTGAAATGAAGCTAAGACGACAGGCTATGATCGTCTGCGCACTAGGGATCTTGAACAAACTCACATAAAGATCATCCCAAAAGGCTTTTACAAGGCTTTGGACTTGGATTCTTTGGGCGTACAATGGTGCTGCTAAAAAGAATCTGCTCATATGTATCACTGCTGAATGAGGGGTAACAGGTCTGATTTAGCATAAATTCAGCACAGGCTAAATTGGTCAGGTGCATTGGATAAATATAACAGAAAGAGTACTGAGGAGTGGCTGCTGTCACAAATGTCTCCTGTCAGTGTACAAAATCTAATTCTTGTAGCAGATTTATAGTATGAAGAACCTATTCCTGTAGGAAGTTTCCAGCATTGATTTTATTTTAGATTAAATTACTAACACATGCAAAAAAGCTCCTTATAGCTGATGATTATAGGTTTGCAAATAAAATATGGACATCTCCTTCAGTTCTTGCATACTTCGAATTGAGTGCTTTATATCTGGAAGAACACAGAAGCAACAGGAGACAATATAACAGGGAAGAATATGCAGCCTTATCATGAGGATCAGATATTATTTTAGAGGGAGAGCACAGTCATGAGGAAGATCTGCTATTTATGGTTCCCATCTTATCCATTTATGCATATCAAGAAGTGTTCTGTAATGTAAGAGGATGTTTACTTTGACTGTTCAAATATACATTTGATATCTTAAATAACAGGCTGGATGCATTGCTTGGATTTCAAATCTCTTTGAGGGGCTGCATGCAGGGCACATTTGAACAGTACAGTGACTGGTATTTTAGAACATGGACAGATTGAGTTTGAATTGCTTGTTAAGAAGATTCTTATTTTTTCTTAGCACGTGGAGAGTTAATAACCATTAAGGGATTGAAGCTGCATGTATGGGTAGTCTTGTCTTATCTTTAGATTTGTGCATGCGTTTAAGTTACCAGCAGCGAGAAAAGGGCGATCCTTCTGGCATCTATTTTGAGTAAGTATCCAAAGTATCCATGGTGAATTGGTGTTGGTGGTGATTTTCTGTTTTTGCACTGAGTTGACAGCACACATGAGGGTGCACTTCAACCCATTCTCAGGCCTATTCATACACCTAGTTATCAGCAGTCAGCTCATTATGTTATTAGCTGGTGATGAGGATGTAGTCCCTAGACACCAAGTCCAGGGATTGTTTTGTACTCTATTGGGAGTTTGCACCAACCTATAATGGAAATTGAGGACGATTTCCTCTAAAGCAAGAATGAATTGATGAGACTTAGTCCAAGGATTTGAGACTTGACAACACATATGGGATTGCACTACAACCCATTTTCAGATCTATTCATACACCTAGTTATCAGCAGTTGGCTCATTTTGTTATTAGTCGGTCACAAGAGTGTAGTCCCCAGACCCCAACTACACAAAGTCCAAGGATTATTTTGTACTCTACTGGGAGTTTACTGCCACCTATGATGGAAATTGAAGATGATTTCCTCTAAAGCAAGAAGGAATTGATGAGACTTAGTCTAGTGAACATGTGTTATTGTTGTACTTAATCTAATTTTCACTTTTGAGTGACTTGGTCCAAATTGATACTTCTCTATTCAACCTATTCTCAGGCCTATTCATACACCTAGTTATCAGCAGTCAGCTCATTATGTTATTAGCTGGTGATGAGGATGTAGTCCCTAGACACCTACTATACAAAGTCCAGGGATTGTTTTCTACTCTATTGGGAGTTTACGCCAACCTATAATGGAAATTGAGGACGATTTCCTCTAAAGCAAGAATGAATTGATGAGACTTAGTCCAAGGATTATTTGAGACTTGACAGCACATATGGGATTGCACAACAACCCATTTTCAGACCTATTCATACACCTAGTTATCAGCAGTCGGCTCGTTTTGTTATTAGTAGGTCACAAGAGTGTAGTCTCTAGACCCCAATTACACAAAGTCCAAGGATTATTTTGTACTCTAGTGGGAGTTTACTGCCACCTATGATGGAAATCGAAGACAATCTCCTCTAAAGCAAGAAGGAATTGATGAGACTTAGTCTAGTGAACATGTGTTATTGTTGTACTTTATAAGTTTCACTTTTGAGTGACTTGGTCCAAATTGATACTCATCTATTCAACACCACATTTGTTTGTTGGCTAACATACCCCTAGTCAATGTATCAACCACCATTCAATCAATGCCATTCAATCTGTATTTAACATGACATTAGAATTATTTGTGCATTTGTGTTTGTACTTATGACATACCTTGAGAAGATGGTGGCAAAATGTCCAAATTTGTGTTGTTTTGATTTTCTTTGAAGATTTGAACAACAATGATTGTTATTGTTTCAAATTTTTCTTTATGTTATCCATGTGTTGCATCACTGGCATTCCATCAAGCATCTTTGCATGAGTGTATTTTCGTTGCAGCTCACAAGCATTGGCCCGCTGCACCAGTTGCACCAGTTCATCTACTTGCAGTTGTTGGTTCTTTCACCAGTTTGACTGTGTGCACCCTATGTAAGAACACATCTTCTAAGTTCGAAATGATCGTGGATTGTGCCTTCTCATCTCTTTGTTTACAGTCATCCAAGCCAATCATATCTCATTCAACAATTATTGACCACAACTCTCAATCCATGAGGTAGAATTTCATTCGAATCTTCCAAATGTCTGATTGAACGACCAGATTTTTTGATATGCAACAATTGCAACAATGCTTGCACTTTTTTTTGACACTAACATCCTGTAAACACCAAAACCAAACTTACCAATTTCAGATCAATCTTGACAACAATAAGAATTATGACATACCTTGAGAAGTCACTTGACCTCTGCAACTACAAACTATGATACCGAATGTTGGAGCAAGTAAGCTTGATGGACTTGCACTTGCCATAGGATTGACAAAAAATGTCAGGAATTTTTCTTGTACCTTGAATGAATGGATCCATAGAACGAAATGAGATCGAACTCATTAAGAATTCTATATTAGGACACAAACAAATTCATCGATGGCATTCACATGCATTCAAGCCCACAGGATTAAGTGGGATACAAATCCCAAAGGTATCCATTCACATATTTTGTTGAGTTCAGTGCTGGGGATAGATACAATAATACAGTGTATGCAACGGAGAATGACTGCTATTAACAGCTATATCCCTTTTGAAAGTACTCAGAAACTGCCCCAAGGTACCTTCTTTATAGGACTCGAAAACACTAAACTGTCAACATTGTCAACTTTCCCCACGTAAACTGCCACCAACTTTACTTATCAACAAGATGGTTGACTAACCTCTGCTATCTTAGAATTTGAACTCGACCTCCACCAATTGGTTCTGCTATCAATCATTGAACTAGAATCTGAGCTTTGAATGCTGAACAGCTCTATTGAATTCAAATCTTGCATTCAATTTACTTGAACTATTCGAACCTCCTCAATCAGCTTGAGCTTCTTGAACTTGCTGATTCAAGTTTCAACATCACCAACATTTCTTGTTCCTCCATCTTGGTGGCCATATTTCATTCTTTTTTGGATGTGCTTATTTTCATATGAAGGTTCTCTGTTAGTGCTACTTGAAGCATCTTGTTTTGTTGAGATTTAAATGTCTGATGTTGATTAGCTCTCTCATGGTCTCAATCTTTGATTCATACAGTCCTACTTGTGCAAGTATGAGTCTATTGGCTCTTGTTAACCTTTGTCTTTGATTCTTTGTTCCTTTGGTGGAAGTTTCCTTTTTTATTTCTTGCTGTCATTTATAACAATATTTTCTGCTTCCTTTTAACATTCTCCCAAAGTTGCCTCTTAACCTCTGCTATCTTAGAATTTGAACTCGACCTCCACCAATTGGTTCTGCTATCAATCATTGAACTAGAATCTGAACTTTGAATGCTGAACAGCTCTATTGAATTCAAATCTTGCATTCAATTTACTTGAACTATTCAAACCTCCTCAATCAGCTTGAGCTTCTTGAACTTGCTGATTCAAGTTTCAAGATCACCAACATTTCTTGTTCCTCCATCTTGGTGGCCATATTTCATTCTTTTTTGGATGTGCTTATTTTCATATGAAGGTTCTCTGTCAGTGCTACTTGAAGCATCTTGTTTTGTTGAGATTTAAATGTCTGATGTTGATTGTCTCTCTCATGGTCTCAATCTTTGATTCATAATTTCATACAGTCCTACTTGTGCAAGTATGAGTCCATTGGCTCTTGTTAACCTTTGTCTTTGATTATTTGTTCCTTTGGTGGAAGTTTCCTTTTTTATTTCTTGCCGTCATTTATAACAATATTTTCTACTTCCATTTAACATTCTCCCAAAGTTGCCTCTTAATCTCCTTCTCATCTCAAGAAGATACAATCTTTCATAGCTGCTCTTTCATATATATGGCTTTGCTTGCATGATTTCATAGGATATGCCAACCATGATGATAGAATATTTCTGATTTTAAACATTTTTTTTCTCTACCTGCTATCGATATGGAACTTGCTCATTTTCACAGCCATGTAATAACATTGGGCCTATTTACAGTTATGTTAAACCTCACTTATCCCAAAGCCACATCTTCGATTCTATACATCTCTATTTGTCAGAGGGTAATATTATTAGTTCTCATGGTTCCTATGTTCATATCAAACTGCACAGTATGTTATGATGCCTCAATTCATCTTATTCTTTCACTATAGTTTTTTCTCTCATACTCAGCCTGTGTTATTTTAAGTGGTCTCACAGTAATACAAATCTCCAAATGTTCATGTAACTTAGGCCTCTTCCTCTGAGCATAGGTGCGGGAAAGAGATGTCAGTTGATGGATGAATTTATTGCTTCTTGAACTTGCCGATTCAAGTTTCAACATCACCAACATTTCTTGTTCCTCCATCTTGGTGGCCATATTTCATTCTTTTTTGGATGTGCTTATTTTCATATGAAGGTTCTCTGTCAGTGCTACTTGAAGCATCTTGTTTTGTTGAGATTTAAATGTCTGATGTTGATTGGCTCTCTCATGGTCTCAATCTTTGATTCATACAGTCCTACTTATGCAAGTATGAGTCCATTGGCTCTTGTTAACCTTTGTCTTTGATTCTTTGTTCCTTTGGTGGAAGTTTCCTTTTTTATTTCTTGCTGTCATTTATAACAATATTTTCTTCTTCCATTTAATATTCTCCCAAAGTTGCCTCTTAATCACCTTCTCATCTCAAGAAGATACAATCTTTCATAGCTGCTCTTTAATATATATATATATATATATATATATATATATATATGGCTTTGCTTGCATGATTTCATAGGATATTCCAACCATGATGATAGAATATTTCTGATTTTAAACGTTTTTTTTCTCTACCTGCTGAACTTGCTTATTTTCACAGCCATGTAATAACGTTGGGTCTATTTACAGTTATGTTAAACCTCACTTTTCCCAAGTTATGTTTTCTGTGAGAAGATTACATGCTCATTGATTTTAATAATCATCACAATCAATACACTTTGGCAATTTGAATAAGGTCCTGCTGGTTTGCAGGCTTTATTAATTTTGAATTGTACCCTCAGATCTTCTTTCAACATTTCCCCTGATGATTTATTCCAATATGTTCATATCTCCACATCTGAGAAAGGTCATTCATCTGGATGTGTCTATGCTACTTCACGTTTCAACTCCAATAAAACTGCAAGGCTTTCTTTGAAAATTATCCATGGCCATAGAGTTTAGCAGTCATGACAAACATAATTAAATGCTACATTTTATTGTTCATATTTGTGGTAATCTTGCAGATTGCAGAAAATTTTGCTACAACCACAAGAGGAATTACTGAAGAATGGAGCTAGTGCTGGTTTGATGGAAGAAGCTTCTGCACCAAAGCTAAAGAAAACTGTGGGGAAACTCAAGGTGGAAGGTATGGCTTTGATTCCAATTAAAACCTTGTCGATATATATGGGGATTGCAGTAAGTGTTGCTTGTAGTTTCTTTGTTGATGCTTGTTAAAATATTGGCTTGGAGGTTAACATCCATTTTACTGAATGTTGGTGGAAACTATAAAACCTTAGAACTTAATAGGTGTTTTGCTACCTTTTTGAATTTGTTACGATTTTTTTTGAACCCTCTATGAAGAAGGCTTGCAATTGATGCGTTGATTCTATGAATGTATATAACTGAGAAGGGTGAGTTCTAATTGCATGATTGCATGTTGGGTCTGAGAGCAGTCTTAGACTGAATCATGATTATCTCCCGACCTTTCATCAACTTGCAACCAATTGGATTTTCTTGCGTACTTAACATATATAATGACGTATTAGATAAATAGTAAATGTCTCTTCCCATGTTTTCAAATGTAAAAGTGCCTTAGGAAGTGAAAGAGAAGAGTGCCTGCAATGGCGGTGTCTTGGTTCTTTGAATGCATATCATTGGGAGGGTGAGTTCTAATCTAAGATTGTATGCTGGATCTGAGAGCAGTGCATAGAGTGAAGATCAAGTTGGTGATGGCTTCCAGCTGCAGTTTCCCATGTCTTGGGCCGATCCTTGAATGTTTTAAATCTATGGGAAAACTTTTTTCTAACATAAAGTTAGCTCTTGTTGCTGGGTGGGCGGCAGTGAGAAAAGTTCGTGTTGTACCACAGGCACCACTTCAGGCTACCTACTCACAGCGGAGTGTCGCATATATGCAAGCTGGAGCACAATACATACAAAAAGTTTCTGGGCTATTAAAAGCAGGGGTGAACACACTTTGCAATAGCACACTAATGAAAACAACACAAGGTACAAAATTCTCGCCATTTGCTTCTAGTCAAACTAGAATGATGCTGTTTAATCTTTCATGAACAATAAGGACATTTGTCACTTCATATTATGTTGACTTTCTTGCCCCTTTATATCTTCTCGTTCATGTTGGAAATGACCAAGAAACTGGGAAATTGTTTTTGCATTAGTCCAAAATTATCTAATATATATGATATGTCAAAGGGAGAATCTGTTTGTTGGAATTGGAATAATGATGGGGGCCATATTTTGGAGAATAAACTTAATTAACAGCATCGTTCTATAATCTAAATGATTGGCTGACCTTATCGCGATATTGAATTGGCGTATCTTGCAATGGTTGTATACAGAGACCTTTTCTTGCTGGCTTCAACTTAAGAGTTCAGTGGAAGAAGAATCCATCCTGATGCAGCCAGGTTCAGCTGTGTGGATGCAACCAGGGTCCGGTGAAGGTCATATCTTGTAAGAACATATTGAATCCTTATGATTGTGTTATCTACGGAGTTGCTCTTCTATCAATAAATTATTTTCACTACTAGTCTTCACTCTTTCGGTTTGGGCACCCTTTCATATTACATTCATCTCATTCACAGGACACAGTTTTTTGTTGTTGTTGAAATTTTAATACTTCGCTAACATTTCATCTGTAAACAACCTAGTTTTCAATCTAATGTTCTAGCTGAAATGATTTCCAATGTTAATGTTTAATAGATTTTGCATTTTTTCTAAGGTGATTAGTCTTCAAGGTCTTTGTTTTTTATCCTGCAAGTCCTCTCATTAGCTTTTTGTGGTTTCTAACCATTGTTGTTCTTATTCAGTTTTCCTGAGAGCCAAGGAGATGTTCTTATATTAGAGGTTCAGGACTCCAAGGGAACTGCTTATGGTCGAGTTAGGATCAAGATTGCTTCCATAACGGATGACCCAGTATGCAATATCGTCTAGTTCCATTTAAATCTATTGACTTCACGATTCAAATCCTTTTGAAGTGAAACATTGTTGGTTTTCTCCTTTATCTATGACAATTTTTATCTCTTGTACAGAATGACAAAGTCCGTTGGTGGCCTATTTACAGTGAACCAGAACATGAATGTGTAGGAAAGGTGCAACTCTCCATAAGCTGTCTAATTACCTCTGGTGAACTGGGGCCAACTAAGGTACACAGTAATTTCCTGTCATCATTTACATTCTCCACCAATCATTTCCACAATTGAAGTTGTTGTAGAATTGTAGTTATTGTGACAAAGGGTGATTGTTCTATGCCTGAGTTTTTGGGGGGCCTTTTATAAAATCTCTTTGTTAGAAAGTGGGAAATTTGTGTTTTAGTTTAACTGTAACAAAGAACTCTGGACGATAGTGCAAATTACAATTATGTGCACTGCTAATTCTTGTCTTTATAAGATGTCTGACTTTGAGGAGTTCATGTAAGCGATGAACTGATAATCAGGTCGGCTGATTGTGCTAGCTTGTACACCTTCTAAATTCTGCTCATATGGGTTACAAATCTGATGGCTCTTTTGTTCCTGTTAGTGATTTTAGCAAACAAATTCCAAAACTTTGACATTTTGTAGAATGAGATTGATTTATTTGCTGAATCCAACAGAACCCATTCACAATCTTAAAAAGGAGGGAAACGTAGTGAGAATGTAAAAGAATAGACATTGAAATTTTATAATTGAAATGAATGATTTAATTATTAGCAAGATTCTTGACGTGATTTTGATCTTGCATTCTTAAGGACCCCAGCAATTTTATTTCCAATATAAGTTTTATGCTGTTTAATACTTTATCTTGGCTTTTTAAGGGTATTCTTAACCATTATCCTAGATAAACCAAGCATTCAATTCATCGAAAATAAACCTTTAGGTTTTCACAGTAGTTGAGTGGGTGTGTATATATACTCCTACAACTACTATTGAAACCAGATAATAAATCCCTATGAAAACAAAAAGGAAAATCTAAATCGAGAAAAGGATACCATGGTAATTAGATGATAAAGTAGGTGATTTGCTCCTTGATTTGGATATTATTTCTATTTCTATATATGGTTTGGAAGGACGGATTGATAATGTTTTTGTTCTCCCTAACTATTTCGTTTCCATGTATAAAGAAAGTACATCTATCGTCTATGTTAAGTGTTTTCATTTCACAAGGAAAGCATATTCCTTGTTTGTTTTTCTCAGTTAATGATTTTGTTTGGATTTGCTGTCAGTGTGGCACTGTTGGAGAAACTCTAGCATATGATTTGGTACTAGAAGCTGCTATGAGAAAGGAAAATTTTCGATCACGGAACTTGCGTTTGCATGGGCCATGGAAATGGTTGCTAACAGAGTTTGCTTGTTACTATGGGGTGTCAGATTCATACACCAAGTTGAGGTAGCTTTCAAGGAATAATTATTTATTCATTATGATTCAATGCCTCCAAAATTGTTGCATTTCCCTACAATTGCAAAATCATTAAATAGTTGTGAAGTTATTATTTCCAAATTTCAATGTTTCAATCTCATCTAGTTTAATAGTTATATATATGTTGACTATATTGTTTAATATTGTCCAGGTATCTTTCATGCATCATGGATGTGGCAACTCCAACAAAAGATTGTTTTGAGCTTCTGTATGAATTGCTTGTTCCAATAATAAAAGCTCGAGATGAGAACACTTTAAATCGACAAGAGGTAATTTTGTGGTGTTTTCTACTGTGTATTCCACATTTATGTTTTCGTAAATTTTAGAATGTGTGATCTCCCATTTTTAGAATGTTCGCTGGATATTTGCAACATTGATTATTTATATTCAAATAATAAGAAAACATTTTGACACTATGTCTTTTTTCTTTTAATTTTATTTGTTTTCAGAAAAAAAATAATTTTCATTTATTATTTGTATTCTACAATTACTAACCTTACTTAGAGTCTTAATTTTATCTATTTGTTCTAGTTTTTTGTACTAATTGAATGATAGGTACAAATTTTGGCACTGGCAAAGATTTCTAGATTAATCTTAGTGGCCCTACTTAGCCATGATTTTAAAATGCTACTAGAACTATTAACTTACTAAACGAAATTTTGCTAGTCTTTTCTTTAAGCTAGAAACAAAACAAAGAGACAGATAATTTAAAAAAAATGAGAAAATCAATGGGGTCACACACCGTCCTTGTTATCAATCTTCATTTTGGTTAGAGTTGCTTGCACTTTTTTGATTTTGTTATTCCTCCCATGTCTTGGAATGGCTTGTTGGACAAACATGGTTGGAGGACCTGTGCTTGTTTATAAACATGCATTTCAATTGACTAAAATGGTCTTCCATGCTTGTCAACCAACTGTCCCATCTACTCATCCTAGAATCCAAACACTTCTCAAGGTGCACGATCCTTGTTTTTAGTCCATAGATTTGATTAAGAACCAATTGAATTAACTCCACATGACCATATAGGCAGGCGTTAACAACTCTTAGTTTCCACTGTTTGGAATGAATTAGACTTAAACTCCATGTGTGTGGTCTGAGACATTTTTCCACCAACTCTAGTTTCCCTTTTGGTGTAACTCTATAACGAAAAGCCTACTTTGAAAACAAATTTTTCTCGTCCCCTTTCATTTGCTTGTACAAAGATGCATTTAGATACTACGCTCATGGCTTTGGTTTGTAGCACCTTGCCTATGACACCTTTGTCTAATAAAATATCCTGAAGAGTGTTCCATAGACAACATTCACATGCTTAATTATAGCAAGCTTACCAAATACTGCCCTAAATTGGGAGGTAATAGTAAAAGTACTGTAATAAATATTGAGATTCTTGAAAGAACCTCCAAAGCCTCCTCAGACATGCATGAAACTTATGCTTGGAGGTGGCCCTGGTCTCCAAATCCACATTCCCTTTTTGAAGTGTTTGGGTCACTTGGTGTCCTACAAGGTAGTAGGGTGATGTGGGCCCCTCATACTTGATCATAAAATCGATCGTTTACCCCATTCGTTAGAGATTGTGATTGAGAGATGAAGGAATTCAGATCAAGTATTTGATTTCTCCTTGTTATCAAGCGCATGGATGTATGAGGGTAGGTTTCCGTCAAGCTATCCATGGCTCTACTCAAATAGAAGAGTTTCCCTTTGGGCATTGATCCATTCATGCATTAGTTCAATTTGAAATTTCAGAAAACTAGCTTCTAGTAAATGTCCCTAGAAATCTTTTGTGACTGCATACAAATTTGTCTTGAAATGTTGGACACATGATGTCCAACATTAAAAGTAAAAGTAATCCACAACATTGTTATTGACAAAAATAAACCGTTAGTATTCCTTGAGTGTCACTGTAATGAAGTTTCTCAGTTAACAAGAACATTAACAAAAGCAATGACAAAGATACACTATAGTTAGTATCATTGTCCATTTACATGAGAAGTAGATAGAATCGATATCCACTATTCATAATAGAAACAAGAAATATATCAACAACAAGATTATTATATTATTCTTGTTAGCAGTGTACCCATCAAAGAAAAATAATAAATAATCTATAATTATAATACACACCATTATATAGCGGGAATCCGTGTGTTAGGCTAACGCCTACTTAAGCCTGTCTTTTTATATCCTTGAATAGTATTTACTATATGATAGACCATTGTTTTTTCCATAATCACCCTACGCTACTGCATGCCTCACTCTTACGTGAACAATATCAAAACACTGCAATTGCACACTATCAAAAACCTATCCAAGACCTCTAAGTGTCCTTGTATAGACAATGGACAGCCTAATCACTTTTCCACTAAGTGGGCTTATTTTCAACTTTGATTTATTTAGTGCATAAGAAAAAAGTCAAAATCAATCATTAGCCAAAAGACCATAGATGAATATGTAACCATTTTGTTTGACACGGAGAGATTATTACCATGTACTTTCGTCTTTATTAACTTTCTACATCTCGTCTTTCCTTTGTGTGTATGTGATGCATAGTTATTTAGTAGTTTATTTGTCTCTAGATGTTTTCCAGTAGACGATCATTTGAGTACATTATCTTTGAACATAAAAAGGCCAAAAATCTAATTGTTGAAAATCAAGTAGATTCCAAATTTTTGTTTCACTAATATGGTTATGGGAGAAAATTCATTGTTATTATTAATAAAGAGATGATTCAGATTTAGCCATTCTGCCATTTTCTTATCTATCAATTCTTTGTTAATTTTATTGATGAATGTTTACCATGTATTAAGCTTCATTTCATTGTTTCATTGCAGAAACGAATGTTGAATGAGAGTGAAGATCAGTTGGAACATTTGCTTGCGACAACTTTTGAGAATTACAAGTCATTAGATGAATCATCTGCATCGGGTTTAGTTGACATGTTTGGGCCAGTTACTGGTGTAGCTGCACCTGCGCTTGTACCTGCAGTGCAAGTTTATACACTTATCCATGATATACTTTCTCCCGAGACACAAACAACTTTAAGAAACTATTTACAGGTGAGTTATTTACAATTTATATGAGAAGTTGACAATGAAAAAAGTCAAGACATTGAGTGTTTATGCCATTTATAATGCAACACAAAATACAATTGGGGTTAAATTGATGAGTCTGTTCATTAAAGGGTTCTTTTCAGATCACTCTTCAAAGTTCCTTTGCTTCATATATCTATATGTAACTATTTAGAGTCTTGGCCTGATAATTACTGTAAGGAATTAATGATATTCTTTTGTCTCTGAAATAATAAGGCCTTCTTTTGCTTGCTTTGAAAATAATTTCAAGGATCAAGGATCATGGATGAGTAAAAGGAAATTGTGTACACTTTTGGGAGTTAATCTATTAGAGGGCTATGACTTTAATTATATTAGATTCTCTCTTTCTTTGGAAAAATTTATGCTACATCTTTGTTGGCTGCCTTTTATAGGGAACTTCAATCAAGTAAAGGTAAGAAAACCTTGTTAATAGGCAAACTCCCCCTTTTTAATTTTATTTTATTACTTAATCATTGAGACATCTAGAAAATCAATTTTGCATTGCCCATAATTGTTTACCTGTGATTGGCATTGGCATTATCTCTTCCAATCAATCACTAAACGAAAAAAGAACAAGAATTCATTTTGCTTTTATTATAGAGGCTTGTTTTGCTTGCTTTTGAATTTGCAACAATGGTCAAGGTGAAGTACTTGAATTCTTGGGCTGTGAATTTGTTCATTAAACAACTGTGATCCAATTATATCTGTAGTCTCTCTTGCTCTTGAAAACTTGTGCTACACTTCATTTGTTTATCAATTTACAAAGAGTAAAAAATAACCTAATTAGTAGGATATTGGCCCATTTTAGAGTAATATGTGACTATTCTTTATAATGTTTCTTAAACCAACATATGGTGCAAAAAATAAATGCTTAGGTATGTCACTTGGGTTTGGCATTGAGAGTATCACTTGTTGTCTTTGGCCCTACTGTTAGTGTTTTTGGTAGCATCGAACAGGTGTTCTAGTCTCTATCATGTTTGAGAGGCTAAGGAACATGAAATCTCCAAAATTTAGAAAAGGTTTCTCGAGATAAGCTTGGGAGACGCCTTAATTAAATTAATTAGCCAATAATTTAATTATTTCCTAAGTCTAACTTAGGGAAGCTAGTTAATTAATTAAGATATTTTGATTTTGCTCTAGAGACTTATATTGATGGAGTCAAACTGATCTAAGCCATTGATCAGGATTAGATCTTGGCCGTTGTTTGCCCAACAGAAGATTATAAGAGCAAGTCGAGGGGTTGGAGAGAGGCATCAATTGTGAATGAGCAGTTTGACTACCTAGTTTGCAGCATTCAACAAGGGCGCAATTGAAGCTAAGGAAGAGCACCAGAGAGAGGGAGCAATACAGATTTGGGAGCAAAGATTTTGGAGGAAGATTTCCTCAGTATTTCTCGTGTTTGGGAGGTAAAAAAGAGGAGGACGAATTATCTGTAGAGGAGGCTGTAGGAGAGTAGTGCGAATAACCAAAAACCTGATTGGTTTTAGTTGCTAGTTGCTGGATCATGGTCCCAGAGGTAGAGGGTGTTCGAATGTCTCACTTGGAGGTATATTTTGGGCTGTATGATTTTATCTTGAACAATAGTGTGTATTTCCCAGAGGTAGTGCAAATATCCTAGGAGACTGCAAGTTGTTGGGACAGGGCTAGATTCAATTGTAGAGGGAGATCTTGGATTAGTATCATCCGAAGGATTGCCAATAAAAGTCATTCAGTTTATTGTACTCTCAAATTGCTAACTCAGGAACCAGATGCATTTGTGCTATTTAAACATTTGGATAGATTGTTTTTTTCACCTTTGTCCTGAGGATGAACCACATTAGATGGTTCAAATCATTGACCAAATCTTAATGATGTAATTAATCCGAAAGACAATCTCATTAAAACCCTCATCTACTGTACTGGTTTTTCTAAGGACAATTATCCAAAAACAACAGTGTCAATTTTTGTATGTGCATCTATTTCTCAGTTCTGTATTTTGTATTTATTTCTGTAGCATTTTTATTGTGAAGAACTGCAATGTGAATTATTTTTTATTTGCCATTAATTATTTAATATAAGACAAATAAACTGTTAAAGTTAGGAGAATAATTTCCAATTGCTACAGTTTAAGGAATTTTCACACCTACTAAGGTTAGTATTGAAATGAATCCTCAAGTAGTTCGTTGAAGGACACCATTATAATTATACCTCAAGTTTGTCTTGACGCTTGTGTTCAAATCTCTTGGCTTGTTGGTTTTCATGTGGATTGCAAATCAAAGAAAGACAATAACCCCTAAGTAGTAGGATATTCCTCCCAATACCAATATATAGTTGGGTGTGCAGATGCATTACATGTCTTAATCAAGTCTTTTCTTATAATGCTTTTCGTACAAGAAATAATACTAACCATAGTTGGTTTTACCAAACTTTATTTGCTAATAAAGTCTCCTCTAACTATAGTGAATTCTAAACCTACCAACCAATATGAGGCATTGTCTTAGATATTCCTTTATTTTTCCTTCTGTATTATTTCTCTCTTTTCATTTTCTCAATTTTAAATATTTCATATTATCATCGGTGTTAATTTGTAGGTAGCTTGACAAATTATTTTCTCTTTACTATTTCTTAACTCATAGGAATATTTTCACTCTTCGGGCTGCATCTAGATGTGCATTTGAGTATTTCTTGTTGCCATCCTTCCATAAGTTTTAATTGGATATAAAGGACTGAGAATCTCTTTTGAGGAAGTCATTCAAGATGGAAAATTATTAACAAAGAAGCTTTCTTAAGGTTAATTTTCTTTCATGAAAAATTGATTACAAAACTTTTCTCTTAAAGGGGTTATTCCATGGCTTGTATTACACCTAATTAGTAAAATATCACATTTGTATGAGATCTAGAAGAACATGTGGGCTATTGATCAATTTCAAGCTACAAAAAATTGGAGTAGGTGTTGAAGTTTGTAGCTCGGCTAGGTACTTATTCACATGCCTTGTGTCTAGGTATGCATAAGTCGCCTACATCTCCTTAGAACACTTGCTCTAGGTTGAGCAAGTTGCTGATGTAACTTAGCCTAAGTTTAACTTAAAACACATATTAATATGTTGGCTTATTGAGCTAATAAAACTTAGGAAAATTAAAGAAATTTACTTTAGTGAATAAGTTTTAATCTTAGTCATTGATCTCAAGTGAGTCAAGATCTAATCTTGACCACCAATCACTCTTAGATTAGGGTTAGGGAGTGCAGAGAGGTTGGAGATCTCGATTTGCAATTGAGTAGATTTGTAGATCAGATTTGGAATTTTGTAATCTTTATGTTCTAAGCTGGGCCATTATCCCAAGACAAGAGCTTAAGTAGGTTTTGAGATTTATTAATGAAGAACTGATTTAATTGGTAGAAATCTTTTTTGTGTCATTGTGATTTAGATCAATATTTGCTTCCATTGAATTTTCGTTTGAAACTTAGTTGTGTGTTTATTCAATAATTGAGCTAATAAAACTTAGGAAAATTAAAGAAATTTACTTTAGTGAATAAGTTTTAATCTTAGTCATTGATCTCAAGTGAGTCAAGCTCTAATCTTGACCACCAATCACTCTTAGATTAGGGTTAGGGAGTGCAGAGAGGTTGGAGATCTAGATTTGCAAGAGAGTAGATTTATAGATCAGATCTGGAATTTTGTAATCTTTATGTTCTAAGTTGGGCCATTATCCCAAGACAGGAGCCTAAGTAGGTTTTGAGATTTATTAATGAAGAACCGATTTATTCAGTAGAAATCTGTTTTGTGTCATTGTGATTCAGATCAATATTTGCTTCCATTGAATATTTGTTTGGAACTTAGTTGTGTGTTTATTCAATAATTTATTGCTTGGAATAAATGTCAAGTGTTGGGTTGTGGAAAAATTAACATGGTATCAGAGTTGAAACGTTGAATCAATCTCAAAGTTGTAGATATTGGGTTTGTACTGGATTGCTAATGCCAGGTTTGACCACGATCAGATGAACGATTTTGTTTTTTAGTGCCAAAGTAAATTCACCAAGAGAATTTTTTTTAATAGGTCGATTTCTTTTAAGGGCACACAAAAGTTTGATTAATGAAAAAAATAAAAAAATGGTGATTCATGGGGAGGAGGGGATTCGATAGGTCTAATGACCCACCCAACCGGTGGAGCAATTGAATGAGGTTGTTGAAGCGATTGGCCCAGGCGCAAGGGTTTGCTAAAGCTGCACAGGGCAGGTACCACCACCGACAAGTTTGTGGGTGTAGAGGAGGATTGTGCTGCCGTCATCGAGTAGGACTGTCAGGTCGAGCGACAAAGAGGTAGGTTCGTGGTCGGCGGGTGGGATGTACAACGAGGAGATCGGGTTGCCGTATATAGCATACACAAGACAAAATAGTTGCTGAGTAAGGATGTAGGCCGACAACCAGCAGAGGGGGCCAACACGGTCAAATGGTAGAGAGGTGGCTAAAGAGATGAGTTGCCACAACCGACAAAGGCTTGTCGCACATCACTAGTCGCAAAGTGGCTGACTAGTTGTGGAAGAAGAGGTCGATGGGCTGAGCACTTAGCCGCCAACAACCATATGAAGTGCCAAGGCTACAGATCTAGAACAGGGTCGTTGAAGCGATTGCCCCAGGCGTAAGGGTTGGCTAAAGCTATAGGTATAGATACAACAACCAACAAGTTTGTGGGTGTAGAGGAGGATTGTGTTGCAATCATAGTGCTGCATTGGGCATGATCAAGGAGTTGCAAGACATAGTGGCTAGCAAGAGTCGCTGGGCAGGGGATCTGTTGCGATAGGCATGGGCTAGCAGTTGTTGGCAGAGTTGGTAGTAGCCAATAGTAGTTACAAAGGACAATACCAACAACCAACAAGATTAACATACTTTAGCCCTTAGAGGGAGAGTGGGCCATACCAATCGGGGGTATCTCAAATGACTGAGATAGACCCACAATCACACTAGAAGGACTTAGCATAGGCTTGATGTTAGTGACAAAGTTTGAGCAAAAGGTTTTGAAGACTAAGTTGATGTCGGGGAATTCTAATTTGGAAGATGGGAAGAAGGGTGCTTCCAGATCTATCAGGACCAGTTGGTATGAGCTAACATTGACGGATGCTCAGGAGCAAGATCCTAGGAGCATGTTTAGAAGAAACAAGTCTTAAGATCAGGTTCCAAAGCAGGTAGTGGGGAAGCCTTCTAATTCAATGGAGCAACTACATCAATGGATGATGTGGTGGGATTGGAGACAAATCCTTGTGGTGGAGGAAGTTCTTCCAAAAGTACCCTCCCTTGTTAAGAGGGAGTGTTGAGTGTTGAAGTTTGCAGCTTGGGCATGGACTTTTACATAGGCCTTGTGTCTAGGCATGTAGAAGTTTCCCACAACTCCTTAGTACACTTGCTCTAGGTTGAGTAAGTTGTTGATGTAGCTTAGCCTATGTTTAACTTAGGAAAAAGTACATATTAATAAAACTTAGGAAATTAAAAGTAATTTACTTTAGTGATCTCAAGTGAGGTGAAATCTAATCTCGGTTGTCAATCACTTTGAGATTAGGTTTAGTGTTTTGGCCTAATGAAAAGTTATGAAAGCAAGGCTAGGAAGAGGGAGAAGACACAACCACAACACAAGATTGAGAGCAATATCTCACTAAGTGTATGCTCAGTTTGAGGGAGTGTAGAGAGGTTGGAGATGTAGATCTGCAAGAGAGAGCAAACCTGCTGGATCGAATTTGGAATATTGTAATCTGTATTTTCTTAGTTGGGCTTGTGAAGTTTCCTTAATTGTTGTAACAAAAAATTAATCTTCTAACTTATGCAATTTATTTGTCCTTAGTAATAATTATGGAAAATAACAATTAATTCATCACTGCAATCTTCACAAATAAAATAGAGGAATTGAGAAATATTTTGACACTAATATTTTTGGACAATAGTCCTTGGAAAAACCCCAATGTGGGAAAAACCAGTCTGTAGATGAGCGTCTTATTATTATTTTTTCAACAAATTAAAGAGTACATCAACTGCTTGCTTGGCACTAGCAAAGCTCTAATAAATTTCTCCATTGGAAAAATAATCTAGAAACATAATGTTTCCTCTGCAAAATCAAATTGGCGTCCTGCACTGACAAAATCTAGAAGTGCATACGACCCATTGGAATTTGCACTGCCTCAAGAAAATTGTTCCCGTACCTTCTTCAACTTGCAACTTGATTCAGCTATTTGCTCTTCCTTCTGGCAACTATCTCCGACAAATGGAAATCAAACAACTACCCTGTAATGCGCACTCCTCAGACAATCACTCCTTTTTTTGGTTTTTAAGTTGTTTGTGATCCTCTAGGCTTGACTTGTGGCTTGAGGAGTCGCGACCCAGGGGCATCTAATCCATCAAAGTCACCCAAGGGTCGTACCCGGCCTGGGCCACACTAACCCTAAGCTGACTAGATTTTTTAGCATGTCTCCTCCCTCTAGCATAGGGGACAACCGCCCCCGTGAGGTTTGATCCTGGGTCGCCTTGCTAACCGGTTGTGCTAGTGGGACTTGACTCTGCAATCACTCCTTAATTCTTCCTGCTGAAATCCTTGCTACTGGTGTCTACCTCTGCTTCAACTACGCCCTTACTATTCACTGCAACTAGGTAAGTTGAACTGCTTGAGTTGATCTCCAATTTCCCATCGAATTGCCCTTAAAATATCTCGTCTAGCAACCAACAACCATGATTTAATCTCAATCGATGGCTAAGATCATCTTGACCCCATCAAATGGCTTTTCTGGAAGTCTCTAGAGAAAAAATGATTTTCCTCAATTAATTCGATTTAATTAACCAACTTTCCTAAGTTAGACTTGGGAAAATAATTAATAATTGGATAATTAATATAATTGAGGTGTTTCTTGCGAAATTTTTTTGGGTATTGGAGAAAATATGTTGCTTCAAATCGAATCTCTTTGACCTTCTTCCAGCTTTTATAGTTTGTTGCTTCAAACCCTAATCTCTTTGACCTTCTTCCAGCTTTGGTGTTTGATGAACACCTTCTGCCCCATGAAGTAGACATCATACCCCTTATCTTGTAGTGTTGATACTGAAATCAGGTTCATACCCAAACTTGGCACATGCAACACATCTGTAACTGTGTTCTTGCCTAACTCCCTCTGAATGCTGATGGTACCTCTCCCAAATGGGGCACACTTCGTCTTGTTTCCCATCTATATAGTTGTGCCTGGCGGCGTTGGTAGCCTTCAATATTTCAAATGAAACGACAACAGAGGGTTTAATGACGACATTTTCGAAACTATATGAAAAACCATCTGCCTCAAATAAGGTATTTCTTATGAAACGTTTATTTAATATGAAGATGCCGAAAGGTGGATCTATCGCTGACCATTTAAATGAACTTAATATGGTTACCAGTCAGTTAAGTTCTGTAGGGGTAAACTTTGATGATGAAGTTAGGGCTCTGTAATTTCTGTGCTCGTTACCAGAAAGTTGGAATGGTTTAGTTATGGCCATTAGTAACTTTGTCTCTGGATCTAGTACTTTAAAATTTGATGATGTTGTCGGTGCTATCCTTAGCGAGGAAATGCAGCGGAAAAGCTTCGGTGAGACACTAGGTAATGCTTTGAGTGCAGAGACTAGGGGAAGAAAAATGGAAAGAGGAAAGAGCACATGATATCGTAGTAAATCAAGGAAAGGCAGATCCAAGTCCAGATCGGGGATAGTGTGCTGGAAATGCGGGAAGAAATGACATCTGAAGAAAGACTGTAAGTCTCGGTAAGGAAAAGAAGGAGACACACGGCAAGAAAATAATCATGAAGCAAATGTAAGAAGTGATGTGTTGCAAGATACTTTGATTCTTTCTTTAGAAAATGTTATTGATTCTTGGGTGGTAGATTTAGGGGCCTCATTCCATGCCACACCTGATAAGAAACATTTTCATGACTATGTTCAAGGAGATTTTGGACAAGTTCGTTTGGGTGATGATAAACCTTGTAAAATCGTTGGAATGGGTAAAGTTCTTGTAAAACATCAGAATGGAAACCAATGGTTATTAAAGGAGGTAAGGCATGTTCTAGATCTGAAGAAAAATATGTTTTCAACACGACAGTTAGGCGGTGAAGGTTGTGTAACAACTTTTACAGATAAAACTTGGAAGGTCACTAAAGGAGTCCTGGTAATAGCAAAAGGAGAAAAAGTTGGTACATTGTATGTATGCAATGGTATTTCTATTTGTGTTAATGCTTTAACTTCCACAGGAGTATGAGTAAGAAGGGGAAGTGTTTCTTCACTCAAGAATTTTGTTGCCAAGTTTGAAGAATATTGATTTGGATTTATGTGAGAATTGTATTTATGGAAAACAAAAGAGAGTCAGATTTCTTAGAGTTGGGAAAGAAAAGAAGAACAAAAAATTAGAGCTTGTGCATACAAATGTATGGGGACTTGTTTAGGTAGCATCTCTCGGTGGCTCTCGTTATTATGTTACTTTTATTGATGATGCAACGAGAAAAACTTGGATTTATTGTATTTAGAATAAATCTGATGTATTTGATACTTTCAAGAAATGGAAAGCTTTGGTTGAGATTGAGACAGGAAAGAAGTTGAAGTGTCTTAGAGACAATGGAGGTGAATATTGCAGCAAAAAGTTTGATAGGTACTATTCAGAGCATGGAATTCGTAGAGAGAAGACAGTTCCAAGATCACCACAACAAAATGGTGTGTCAGAAAGGATGAACAGGACAATCATGAAGCGTGCAAGGTGCATGAGATTGCATGCATGATTGCCTTTACTATTTTGGGCTGATGTTGTAGATACTATTGTTTATCTAATGGACAGAGGGCCTTCAAGTTCCTTGGACGGTGGTATTCCAGAGGAGGCATGGACAGGAGAAAAGGTAAACTATTCATTTTTAAAGCCTTTTGGTTGTGAGGCCTTTGTCCATATTAATAAGAAAATAGAACAAATCTTGAGGCAAAATCAAAGAAATGTACCTTTATTGGATATGATGTTAATGATTTTGGTTATCGCTTATATGATTATGAAAACCACAAAATAATTAGGGGCAGAGATGTAATATTCAATGAAAATGTCTTGTATAAGGATCAGTTGCAGGAAAAGAAACAGGAAAAAGAAAACAAAAGAATACATAGTTTTTGATGAGGTCATAGAAAAAGTAAAGGTGTCTGAAAATAATAATAATCCACAGCCACAACAACAACAACCACCACAATAGCGACATGCACCTCAAACACTTGAAAGTGGTGTTAGAAGATCTACCAGGGTAAGTAGACCCTCTGAACGATACTCTCCTTCATTATATTATTTATTGTTGACTAATTCTGGTGAACCTGAATGTTATGAAGAAGCAATGCATGTAGAAACCATGAAGAAGTGGGAGCTAGCCATGAAAGAAGGGATGGACTCCTTAATACATAACCAGACTTGGGACTTAGTCAGGTTGCCTGCAGGTAAAATGACATTGCAGAATAATTGGGTTTACAGGTTGAAGGAAGAAGATGGAGGAAAACAAAGGTACAAAGCTAGACTTGTGGTGAAGGGGTTTGCATAGAGGAAAGGTATTGACTTTGATGAAATATTTTCTCCTGTTTTTAAGATGACTTCAATCAGAACTATTTTAAGTCTTGTAGCAGCGGAAGATTTGCATCTTGAACAGTTATATGTAAAGACATCATTTCTCCATGGAGATTTGGAAGAAGAGATCTATATCCAACAACCACAAGGATATGAGGTCAAAGGGAAAGAAAAATTAGTGTGCAGGTGAAAGAAGAACTTGTATGGCTTAAAACAGGCTCCAAGGTAGTGGTATCTAAAATTTGACAAGTTTATGTTTGAACAAGGTTATACTAGATGTCACTCTGATCATTGTGTTTATCTGAAAAAACAAAATAATGGCAACTATATTATATGGTTATTGCATGTAGATGGCCTGCTTGTTGCTGGGTCTAATATGCAGGAAATAAATGTGCTCAAAAGAAAATTGACAAATTTATTTGCAATGAAGGATTTGGGAGCTGCAAAACAAATCCTTGGTATGAGAATAACTAGAGACAGAAAAATTCAAAAATTAACGTTGTCTCAGAATGAGTACATACAAAAAGTGTTGGAAAGATTTAATATGCAGAATGAAAAACCAATTAGTACACCTTTGGCTAGCCATTTCAAACTTAGTAAGGATATGTGCCCCAAGACCCAAGAAGAAATGGATTATATGTTTAAAGTTCCATATGCATTAGCAGTTGGAAGCTTAATGTATGCAATGGTTTACACAAGGCCTTATATTGCACATGCAGTGGGAACTGTAAGCAGGTACATGAACAATCTAGGAAAAGAACATTGGATGGTAGTGAAATGGATTCTCAGATATTTGAGAGGTACCACAAATCAAGCATTATCCTTTGGTGGTTCAAACATTGCTCTACAGGGATATGTTGATGCAGGGATATGTTAATGCTTGATTTGTGATACCTCTCAAATATCTGAGAATCCATTTCACTGCCATCCAATGTTCTTTTCCTGGATTGTTCATGTACCTACTTACAACTCCCACTACATGTGCAATATAAGGCCTTGTGTAGACCATTGCATACATTAAGCTTCCAACTGCTGATGCATATGGAACTTTAGACATATAATCCATTTCTTCTTGGGTCTTGGGGCACATCTCCTTCCTTATCATTTTGAAATGGATAGCCTAAGGTGTACTAACTGGTTTTGTATTCTCCATATTAAATCTTTTCAACACCTTTTGTATGTACTCCTTCTGAGACAATGTTAATTTGCGATTTTTCCTGTCTCTAGTTATTATCATAACTCAAAATTTGTTTTGCAGCTCTCAAATCTTTCATTGCAAATGAATTTGCTAATTTTCCTTTGAGCACATTTATTTCCTGCATGTTAGACCTTGCAACAAGCATGTCATCTACATAGAATAACAATATAATATAGCTGCCATCATTTTGCTTTTTTAGATAAACACAATGATCAAAGTGACATCTAGTATAACCTTGTTCGGACATAAACCTGTCAAATTTTAGATACCACTGCCTCGGAGCCGATTTTAAGCCATACAAGCTCTTTCAACCTACACACTAGATCTTCTTCAAATTTGTGGTTGTTGCATATAGATATCTTCCTCCAAATCTCCATGGAGGAAGGATGTCTTTACATCCTAACTGTTCAAGATGCAAATCTTCTGCTGCTACAAGACTTTAAATAGTTCTGATTGAAGTCATTTTAACAACATGAAAAAGTATTTCATCAAAGTCCATACATTTCTTCTGTGCAAACCCCTTCACCAAAAGTTTAGCTTTGTACCTTTGTTTTCCTCCATCTTCTTCCTTCAACCTGTAAACCCATTTATTCTGCAATGCTGTTTTACTTGCAGGCAACCTGACTAAGTCCCAAGTCTGGTTATGTATTAAGAAGTCCATCTCTTCTTTCATGGCTAACGCCCACTTCTTTCTGGTTTCTACCTGCATTAATTCTTCATAACATTTGGGTTCACCAGAATCAATCAACAATACATAATATAATGAAGGAGAATATCGTTCAGGGGGTCTATTTATCCTAGTAGATCTTTTGACACCACTTTCTGGTGTTTGAGGTGCCTGTGTCTGTTGTGGTGATTGTTGTTGTTGTGGCTGTTGATTATTATTATTTTCAGGCACCTTTACTTTTTCTGCGATCTCATCAAGAACTGTGTATTCTTTGTTTTTCTTTTTCTTGTTTCTTTTCTTGTAACCGATCCCTATACAAGATCTTTTCATTGAATATTACATCTCTGCTCCTAATGATTTTGTGATTTTCATAATCATATAAGCGATAACCAAAATCATTAACACCATATCCAATAAAGGTACATTTCTTTGATTTTTTCTCAAGCTTTGTTTTATTTTCTTTATTAATATGGACAAAGGCCTCACAACCAAAAGGTTTTAAAAAGGAGTAGTTTACCAGTTTTACCTGTCCATGCCTCCTCTAGAATACCGTCATCCAAGGAACTTGAAGGCCTTTTGTTTATTAGATAAACAACAGTATCTACAACATCTGCCCAAAATTGTAAAGGCAATCCTGCATGCAATCTCATGCACATTGCACGCTCCATGATTGTCCTGTTCATCCTTTCCGACACACCATTTTGCTGTGGTGTTCTTAGAACTGTCTTCTCTCTGCGAATTCCATGCTCTAAACAGTACCTATCAAACTCTTTGCTGCAATATTCACCTCCATTGTTTGATCTGAGACAATTCAAATTCTTTTCTTTCTCAATCTCAACCAAAGTGTTTCATCTCTTGAAATTATCAAATACATCAGATTTATTCTGAATACAATAAACCCAAGTTTTTCTGGTTGCATCATTAATAAAAGTAACATAATAACGAGAGCCACCGAGAGATGATACCTGAGCAAGTCCCCATACATCTGTATGCACAAGTTCTAATTTTTCGCTCTTCTTTTCTTTCCCAACTCTAAGAAATACGACTCTTCTGTTTTCCATAAACACAATTCTCACAGAAATCCAAATCAATATTCTTCAAACCTGACAACAAGTTTCTTGAGTGAATAATTTTCATCCCTTCTCACTCATGTGTCTGAGTCTATAATGCCATAATGCTGCATCTGCTCCTCTATAGGTTAAAGCATTAACACAATTAGAAATACCATTGCATAAATACAATGTACCAATCTTTTCTCCTTTTGCTATTACTAGGGCTCCTCTTTAGTGACCTTCCAGGTTTTGTCTGAAAAAGTTGTCACACAACCTTCACTGCCTAACTGCCCTGTTGAAATCAATTTTTTCTTCAGATCTGGAACATGCCTTACCTCCTTTAATAACCATTGGTTTCCATTCTGCTGCTGTTTTACAAGAACTTTACCCATTCCAACGATTTTACATGGTTTATCATCACCTAGACGAACTTGTCCAAAATCTCCTTGAACATAGTCATGAAAATGTTTCTTCTCAGGTGTGGCATGGAATGAGGCCCCTGAATCTACCACCCGGACATCGATAACATTTTCTAAAGAAAGAATCAAGGCATTTTGTAACACATCACCTGTCACATTTGCTTCATGATTATTTTTTGTTGTGCGTCTCCTTCTTTTCCCTTCCGAGACTTACAGTATTTCTTCAAGTGTCATTTCTTCCCGCATTTCCAGCACACTATCCCTGATCTGGACTTGGATTTGCTTTTCCTTGATTCACTGCAATATCTTGAGTTCTTTCCTCTTTCCATTTTTCTTCCCCTAGTCTTTGCACTCAAAGAATTTCCCGATGTCTCACCGAAGCTTTTCCATCGCATTTCCTTGCTAAGGATGGCACTGATAACATCATTAAACTTTAAAGTACTAGATCCAGAGACAAAGTTACTAATGGCCGCCATAATTAAACCATTCCAACTTTCTGGTAACGAGCACAAAAATAACAAATACTTCATCATCAAAATTTACCCCTACAAAACTGAACTGACTGGTAACCGTATTAAATTCATTTAAATGGTCAACAACAGATCCATCTTCTGACATCTTCATATTAAATAAATCTTTCATAAGAAATACCTTATATGAGACCGATGTTTTTTCATATAGTTTCGACAATGCCGTCATTAAACTCTCTGTTGTCGTTTCCTTCGAAATATTTAAGGTTACCGACGCCGCTAGGCACAACTGTATTGTTCCAAGTGCCTTTCTGTCGAGAATCTCCCATTCTTCGTTTGTCATACTCGACGTCTTCTTTGTTTTTCCGCTCAATGGTGGCTACAAATATTTTCGATATAGATAATCTTCCATTTGCATCTTCCACAGGTTGTAGTTTTGTCCATTAAATTTTTTGACCCTAAACCTGCCATTTTCCACCATTGCTCCTACTCGAACTAGGAACCCTTCTTTCCTGCAAGTTTATCAACCATTTTCTTTCCATTTTTAGGCTATGATACCAGTTGTTAGAAAATTATATATTACAGAGCAATGGAACACATAAAATATGCGGAAACACAAACACAAAAACATATAAAACGAGAGAGACACAAATATATGTGGTTCACCTAACTTGGGTTATGCCCACGGAAACAACCAGTCCTTCCTTTATATTATCCAGCAAAATGAAGAGACACATATTACAACAGATCCGTTGTAATATCCTCAACTCTCTCACACAATCCCCCTTTTTATTTCTTGCTTAGAATATACATCCCATATATAGCCGCAATACAAATTCCCTCATATGAACCGATGGGTTGCCTTCTAGGGGAAAAAACCCTAAATTAAACATACCTTCTACCCGTCAGATCATCCGCGACAATGCCGACCTTTTGGAGCCCCCTCCTGATAGGGGGTTTCGTGTGCAGTGCCCCTGTAGCTAAAAACAAATGTAAAATATTGTAATTTCGTAGTCAATATGGGCCGTTCATTAGGTGGATGATCTGACGGTAGAAATTATGTTTAATTTAGGGTTTTTTTCCCTAGAAGGCAACCTCTCGGTTCATATGAGGGAATTTTTATTGCGGTTGTATATGGGATGTATATTCTGAGCTAGAGATAGTATGGGGGATTGTGTGAGAGTAGAGGATATTACAACAAATCTATTGTAGGTTGTGTCTCTTCATTTTGCTGGATAATATAAAGGAAGGATTGGCTGTTTCTGTGGACATAGCCCAAGTTGGGTGAACCACATATATCTGTCTCTCTCTTGTTTTATATGTTTTTTGTGTTTGTGTTTCTGCATATTTTATGTGTTCCATTGCTTTGTAATATATAATTTTCTAACACAATTAATTGTGGTCCACTTTGATGCATATATGGTCATTGTTCCTAATGATTGGTGGCTTTCACTTGATCTTGAAATGGCTTTGCGAGGTGGTTCTTCACACAACAAGAGAGGCCTTTGAGGGAACATTATATCTCCACTACACAACTTTCCCAGGTTGTTTTACATTATCCAGAGAGCAGTGATGACCTTGCAGATCTGGTGTTTCCCCTCTAGAGCAAAGCATTGGGTACTTTGATGATTCCAGTTGATGATTGTTGGTGTGCAGGATTTTGAAAGACCTGGGATTTGTGACGTAGTGGCCAACAAAGGCCCTCTTAGCATCGACCCTTTCAGCAACACCCACGAAGTGAGTGAAGTCTCACCCGAGACACTAATGGGTGACTGTCGGAACCCAGTTTCCAGTGTCTGACACCACTGTCTTATGACTTATGATTCACAACCTTCTAGCTGACACATGCTTCGCCAGCGCCCTACTACAACGCATTGCGCAAAGTGTTAAGCACCTTAATTCATTAGACAACACAATAGTCTGAAACAAGCATGCATGGTAGGTGACGGTGACAACAGGCGGCAAGCTCAGTCATTAAAGCTGAAATCAACACCAGACCGTGACTAATATACTATCGACAAGCAACATCGATTCTTACTTTAGCCCTTTGACGACTATTTGGTCCATCGCATACATTTGTAAAGATTCAAAACATAAAATACCAATTCTACATGCCATATTCCCATGCCATTGCATAATCATAAAACAATCAGGTTCACAACCATTGCATCATAAACATTCGGATTATCATAAATTATACGAGAAACAGATGCACCGAACAACATATAACATTGAGACTGATGCACAAAAGAAATGAAACAACTTATCTGACCACTGGTTTATATTCTCATTACTAAATAGGCGCTACGCCTAGAGTTCATGCATTTAGCAAACAAGCTCATCGACCCTCCAAAATAATGCTATGCATTGACAAGAACCAAACCATGAACCCAATACATAAAGACCTAACTCATATAAAGATAACCATGTTCAATACAATAAGGATGCCTTGCAACGATGGACTCAAACATATACCCAAGACTTAAAATAGACAACTACATACATGAGACATAAACTTTAGGATTCAGTCTCTCCTTTTTGTTCTCATCCAACATTTAGCATCCAATGACCAACATCCATCGTCCGACGACCAATGACCAAGTCATGCTCTGTCCTCAACGACCTTTCTTATCTTCACTTGGAAACCCCTTGAATGCTCTCGACCTTTCGCTTGATCATTCCAGTTGTCCTGTAATGCTGTCAAGATATTTTCTCATCCCTCTTGAGTTGTCCCATGCGTATCCTTAACCATTCGAAATATCCTTCCTGCAAGTCGGCTCCACTCTGCCTCTTCTCTTCGCTTCACTCTTTTGCAAAAACCTAACCGCCGAGATTCCTCTGCACATGCCGGCCATCCTCGAGAGCCACTACTGTCCTCTTCGTGACGTCCATCTGCGCCACGCTCTATCTATTGCGCCAACCCTATGTTGGGCTCTACCTCAACCTTCCGTGCTCCTTATCCCTATTGTGCGGTCTTGAACTTGTAAAGTTCTTGCAAAAAATTTCCGGGCTACATCAATGATTGACACCTCAGAGAACCCCTAGATGGTGAAAGGCAGAGCTCTTTTTGCTTGGTGTTGGATTTTCTTGATGTTGTACCCAACAAAACAAGCATGGCCCCAAGTTGGCCTTGACACTACTTGATGGGCACCACTTGATCTAGAGTCCAAATGATGATGGTCATCCCCAAGATGATAGGGAGGGCTTGGTCTCACACTTAGAGACCCAAAGCTGGTGAGAGACGATACCACATCACTTATCTCGCCCTTGAGAAGGGTAATGTAGGGCACCCAGAGCATGGTTTGATAGGTGGAGGCATTTTGAGGCACTTCTTAGGGCCTCTCGTAAAGTTTTGGAGTTGTTTGTGATGATCAAACATACCACTTAGCCCATCTCTCTTGTAGGGCACGATTTAGCCTGGTCTTATTTGCTGCTACTTGTGGAGATGCGATTTTTACGGAGCATTTGCTATTGCATATTGGCTTTTGTATTGGAGATGTCTTTTTGGGATTGAAAGAAGATTCCTTAAGACTCCATCACCTAAGAAGGATTAAGCATCGATAACATTTGTGTTGATCAAAAAATCTTCAAAAACCTAAATTTTTTTCCTTCTTTATTCTCTCCTAGGCTTTTAAAGGCAAGCTTGCTAGATTTTGCGGCAACATTTTTGGTGTTATTGCCTGGGAGGAGTTGAGTTAACCTCAAAATTCGAAGTCAAAGCTTCAATAAATTCTTGGTGAGAATAGCTTATAAAATGACAACATAGATTCTCACTTGGTGACTCCAAATTCTGAAGCATCTATTTCCCATAGTAGCTCGCATGTCGAAGCCATAATTCTAAGGAAAAAAAAGTACCTGTAAGACGTCTAGTAACACTTCCACTCCCCCTATAATTCCTAAGTCTCTTGTGGTTATGAACCTCTTCAATACTTCATCCACCCCTGACACCATTTCTAGGCCATGGCTTAGTATAACATTCAAACAATTGGATGTGAGTGGCTTCCATAATGCTCCTCATAAATTTCTTGTTAAGTATGCATGAATTTGATTGGGTTGTGTGTGGAATATTGATTGAAGAGGAAGACATTGTGATGATGTTGTTTGCCTTGTCCTCAGAAGGAAGTGCTAGGGATTTGTAAATAGATTTACTTGCAAGAAGTCTTAAAAATTGGGACCATTTCTATCAAGCATTTGACAAAAGATGGGCTACAATCAAGGAAGGAATACAACTTCTACATAAGTTTTAAGGAGCCAAGAAGACCAGGAATGAAACTATTAAAGAATTTACACAAAAGGTTTGATAAATTACTCAAGGAAGTACCTCTTCCATTTAAGCCAACTGATCAAACCCTCCTTGAAAGATGCATAGAGGCCTTCCCTGGACACTTGTCTTATGCTTTAAAAGATGGGGGACCTCAAACCTTAGATGAAGCAAAGGTCCCAGCTATGAAAATTGAATATAATCTAAGCTTGTCGAAGATTGATATGCTTGCATATCCAAGGGCTAAAGTTGAAGTCAAAGCTAAGGATAATGCCCAAATTGAGCTAATGCAGGGGCAGATGACCATGATGAATAAGCTATCAATCTTGGAAAGGGGATCTTGGCAAAATTTTTCTCCTAGACCACAATTTAATAAAGAAGAGGCCTCCTAAGAAAAACACTTACAATGGGAATAATGTCTCACAACAAAGTGTGCCTAATACACTTGCCTCAACTAATGTGGTTGGTCAATAGGGAGATCTTTGGTGTCAAACAAGTAATGAATTCCATAGTCAAGAAGAGAGTGCTCATATAATCAAGTGGAAGATGTTGATTTTTGGGTAGCTGCAGTCGGTATTCCCAGCTACTCCAATTTGGCTTGAAAATGGAATCAAAAGGAAGAAATTTAAAATTTAAATTTTGAATTTAATTTGCCTCCAAATGTCAAGTTGTCCCAACATAAGGACACATTGTTTGGGGGCAGCCTAAATCACTACAAATAGGGCATTAGCCCTCATTTATTCCCTCACAACCAAAACATTGCATCTCTCTCACACGTGCGAAGAGGACTGAGGAAGAAGCCGAGTTTCTTGAGGAAGATGACCTTTTGTGGTCGTCAAATTTGTCTTGCATTTGACTAGTGTTGACCAACACCTTGACCTCACACGTGTGAGATGCAATTTTGGATATTTTGACCGAATTCTAGGAGGGTTGACCGAATCTTTTGAGTAGTTGCATGAGGCTGAATTTCGACCTCTTTGACCAAATACTAGGCAACAACAGGAAGGTGAATTTTGGCCTATTTGACCAAGTTTGATCTGTGTGGATTTTGTGGTCAACTTGAGCAAGTTTGACTTGAAAATTATCAAATTGTACTTTGCTAAATTGAACAATTTCTACTAAGAAAAGTTTGTTGGGCTTTTCCAGGGTAAATTTGTCTCTCTTTTGTGCTTGGCTGTCTCTTTATGATCCTAATGTCATTATTGCATTACTATTGAGATTTTCTATGTATAATTGCTTAATGTGGTGTGTGACATACGTTAACTTGATTAAGAAATCATTGGAAAGTAATTATCAGATTCGAAGATCAATTTCTCTTATTAAAAATCAACATGGTATCAGAGCCTAGGGAAGGAGCAACCATCAAGTGCAGATCAAAGAAGATGAATTATAAAAGAAAGGCTGGATATAGTCTTGAATGTAGAGTAAAAGGGTTGAACAAAATTCAAGAAAGATGACCAAGGGCATGTTTGGCCGAGTTATCCTTGTAGTTTGTTCTGTTCAAGAAGGGAGGGCTGAAGCCCTAGAAGGAGGCAAGAAGCCTCAAATCTGTCATAGGAAGCGGCCGAGAGACCTTAGAAGGAGGCCGAGTAAAAGGGCCTTAGTATGATAATCAGGGGGTTTTGAAGTGTCTCAGGCATTGGAGAGGCCAACGAGCTAAGATTTGGAGGACTGATTAAAGGTTGGTTTTATGGCATCTCCATGGGAAGAACTCTAGAGCCGGAGGGAGTTGAGGAGAAAGCCTCCTACTTTTACATAGAGCAATAGATTTGAGTAGAAGGACCAAAAGCATGTGGAAGCGCTCAAACTTTTGATAAGAATGAACATTGATCACAATGATACTTTGGCCTTGGGATTCTAGGAGTTGACCTAGATCAAGTTATTTCAATGATTGAAAGGGTTCTAGTGATCACTTTACTCAAGTTAAACAAGTGTCATCATGCTGTAGATCTACTTATGGCATGTTGAAAAGCGCTGAAATCAATCTCGTTGCCATACAATGAAGATGAAGTTAGAATATCTTTATTCCCTATTGTCTACAGATATTATGCTTTTTCGAGTGTGCTCTCTGGCAACCTTCCTTGAAAAATGATTTTATAGGCGATGAGAATCCTGATAAGCATCTTATATTTTTTTTTTCGTACTTAATCATACTTTTGGAACACTCATGATGCAGAACTCTTAACAGGTGATGGTATAACAAAAGAGATGAAAATTAAAGAAGAAGATAGTGAATCAGAAGAAGAGAAAAATGAAGAGATCTGCATGTTTTTGAGGGCATTGAGCAATGCTCAAACCTTACCGAAATACTAGATTTGAACAAGCCCTACCACTTTACTTGAAAAAATCTTCATGGCATTCTTAGGTGTCTGTCATATTTTCTCAGATTCACAGGTGGTAAATATTCTTCAAATATTTGAGATGGTAAATTTGCGCCTGACAGGTTTGTTGGACTTGCAAAGGGTTTTGATGAAATTTGAAAGTCTTAGGGTTTTCCCTAGAAGTCTAGAAGGATATGACTTGTATTGAAGTCTTGGTCCTAAGGGTTTGTGAAACCATAGAACAAGACCTACAATGTCGAATGCTAGTGGAGTTTATACTTGGTTCATCTTCCTGTTAGCTTGCAGTTGAGCTTTTTGTGTCACTGAATAACTCGAGGATGAAGAAACCCTAGTTCATACAATTCCTGCAAAGAAGGAAAGGAAAGTAACATGTAGCTGATGATGAGGAGGAGGATGAGTATTTCTAGCTTGATGAGATTGCAGATGGATTTCATTGATTTATGCAAGATGGCAAGGATCAAGGGGGAGTTGACAATTCCCTACAATCCTCAGATCAAAAGATAAGTATTTCATATCTTTCTTCCTCGATTATTATTATTATTGAAGTCTTGGTCCTAAGGGTTTGTGAAACCCTAGAACGAGAACTATCATGTCGAATGCTAGTGGAGTTTATACTTGGTTCATCTTCCTGTTAGCTTGTAGCTGAGCCTTTGGTTACTAGATAACTTGAGGATGAAGAAACCCTATCTCATACAATTTATGCAAGGAAGGAAATGAAACTAACATGTAGTTGAGGATGAGGAGGAGGATGATCATTTCTAGCTTGATGAGATTGCAGATGGATTTCATTGATTTATGCAAGAAGGCAAGGATCAAGAGGGGGTTGACTCATCACTGCAGAGGTCGTATGTATCGCAGCTAGTTTGGCGAGTTGTGAAGTAGTGTGGATTTGGAAGTTGCTCATAGGATTGTTTGACTAAGTGCTGGAGACACTGTGATGATAGGTTGAAGCACATTGAGATCAAGTACCAAGGCACAATACAAAAGGGAGCAGTGAGTCTCTAGTATAAACGAGAAGGTTGCTAACATTCTCAGAAAGTCTTTATCCTAGATGAAGTTTATTTAGTTCAGGGACAACCTTGGAGTGGTTGAGAATACTTCCCTCGGTCAGAGGGAGTGTTGATGTTGTCGCATCAAAGGGAAAATATTCTCTCTAGGTCAAGGGTATTGACCAGGAGCCATGTAATGTGGCTAGGGATATTGGCCATATAGCATCAAGGTCTGAAGTGCTCCCCTGGTCAAAAGGTTCTGACCATATTACCAAGGGTTATTTGGTTAGTGGGTGGAGTGAGTGCCCCATAACATCAGGAAAGTGTTTTACCATTCAACTATCATGTGACGACATGAAGGAATGGTAAATGTAAAATCCAATTTTTGCCAACTTAATGCCTTGTTTTACAAGTAATTGGAAATTTAACTGATACACAAGAAATTTAAATGCAGATACTTGTAAATCTTGCTTGGGTCGATTTTGGTTATTGTTGCTCTCAAATTGCTACCAAACTGACTGTTTCCTCCCAGCCTATTTGGGATCAACCTATTTGGTTCCTAGATCTAGAAGACTCTACATTTGAGGTCTTCTAGCCCCTTTGCCCAAAACCCCAAGAAAAATTGCTCAAGACTCTGTGTTTCTCTCTGCAATCTCTGCTTCTCCCATTGTTAGAAATAAAACCCTCCTTTTGTGCTCTTTGTCCTTTGTCCCCTTTCTCATGGCCTTCTCGACTCTCTTATATGCCCCAAAATCTTTCGTCAAAACTCATCACCGTTGGTTATAATTGTTTGTTTAGTTTATAAACTACATTATCTTATTTAATTTAATTTATAATTTAATTAAATTACTTTATTTGTAAGTTAAATAAATCAATTAATTTAAAAGTTAAATAAATTACTTTATTTGTATATTAAATAAATTATTTTATTTACTTTAAAATAAATTATAAATTAAATAAATTTAATTCATAATCCATTGTATTTTTGTTTTTTGATTAATACATTAATTATATTATAATAGTGGTATACATATCAAAATAACTTGCCCAAAACAATCCTGTCAAAATCAGTAGTCAACAACAGTCAACTGTAACCCTAACCGGAAAGTCAACACTGGTCAAAGGGGTTCCAAAATGTCCTCCAAGCAGCTCGGTCAACAACAGACAAATTTCCAAGAGGGTCAAAGTCAACCCAAAATAGTCACGTCAAACCCAGTCAAATGCTGCTGTAAAATCTGCAGTCAAACTTGAAGTCAATGCTGAAGTCAAATTGGTCAAACAACCTCGAAACTGTTGGTCTGTTTCCTGCAATTTGGCCTGCAATTCAACCTCCTGTTTCACACGTGCGAGGTAGAGAGAGAGTTGCCCAAACTTGTAAGAACTAATAAGGAGAGGAGAGAGAAGAGGTGTGTTGATATGAGTGGTGTCCAAATGAGGGGAAGGTCACTCCTATTTATACAGTTCATTGAGGGTGTGGAGAGACAACTGTTGGGCTTCATGAGCCTACATTTGACTGTGGCCGACCTTGACAATTTACACGTGTTTTGAATAATAAATTCAAAATCATACTTCTGCTTGTCCGAACAGGATGATCTTTAGATCAATCTTGCACCTCTGGAAAAGAGGAATCCAATAAAAATATCATCTCCATCATATGGGCTGTCCAACGTGGAGTTTGGCCCTAGTTTCCAATTTTAACACAACCTCTCAACTAGGGAGTACTCCACCTGCTAATCCATTTGCAGAAGGTCACTCCTATTTATACAGTTCATTGAAGGTGTGGAGAGACAATTGTTGGGCTTCATGAGCCTACATTTGACTGTGGCCGACCTTGACAATTTACACATGTTTTGAATGATAAATTCAAAATCATACTTCTGCTTGTCCGAACAAGATGATCTTTAGATCAATCTTGCACCTTTGGAAAAGAGGAATCCAATAAAAATATCATCTCCATCATATGGGCTGTCCAACGTGGAGTTTGGCCCTAGTTTCCAATTTTAACACAACCTCTCAACTAGGGAGTAGTCCACCTGCTAATCCATTTGCCAACTTGCACCATCTCTGTCAACCCTGCTCTGCTCTGCTTTGTTGAACCATGAAGAAATAATGAAGAAGAATTGATCGAGAGTGAGTCACAAGACCTTGCCACTCTCTATTGACCCAAAGTCTGTCCAGAGGTAAAACCTCAATTGATCCCAGGTCAAGATGTTTGAACACCATGCATCTTAGCATAGAGAGTACGACAATACACGATGCGTCTATCGGTAGTGCTATGGTCTCTATTCTCATTTCCCAACTCATTGGCCAGATGAGAGGTACTTCCCATGAGTCCCATACTACATGGGTAGGATGTATGCAGAAACACTAGCAGGGGAAGAATATATCACATTCTACTCACAATCACACCTAGGGAAAGGTTGGATGACATCCTACACGCATGAAAACCACTGAGAGTAGGGAAAGGATGAACCACGTTCTACATGCATGCCAACCAATCAATCGTAGGAAGGATCCTACTCGTGGGGAAAGGATGAACCACATCCCACCAGCATGTCAACCATCAATCGTAGGGAATGAGCATCCTACATGTGGGGAAAGGGTGAACCATGTCCCATCGACATGTCCATACGCAGATCCCTGAATGCATCTCACACTGGGGGATTCATAGGAGAAGGTGAACCACTCATCTTGCTCATATGCCATAGGAGTAGGTGAGCCACTCATCCTATGCATGTGTCATCATCGGTAGGGGAAGGTGAACCACTCACTCTACTCTACACACATGTCAAGATTCAACCATCATGGGTTATCACAAGGGAAGGTGAATCACTCACCCTATGGTCACTCATAGCTCCAAGAAGTACCCCAAGCTCCCAGGAGCTCCCAGAGCTCAGTGTCTGTCTCATGGGGGACCCCCATAGGAGGGTTTTTCCATGACACCAAGTCTCTCATAGAAGGTTAATAATTTGACCTTCCCCAAGGACTTCATGAGAATATCTGCGACCTGCTCATCAGTCTGGATGTGATGGAGCCTTATCGCTCTCCATTGTACCATATCATGAATAAAGTGGTACCTGATATCAATATGCTTGGGGTGGTCGTGGAACACAAGATTCTTTGAAAGATGAATCCCACTTTGGTTGTCGCAGTAGATCATAGTGGTATCCAGCACATGCTCAAACAACTCACTAAAGAGTTTCCTCAACCAAACAACTTCACAATAGGCCATACTAGCAAGCAATGTATTCGGCCTCGGCAGTGCTTAAAGCAACTGATTTTTGCTTCCTGCTCATTTAGGATATCAAAGTAGAACCTAGTGAGAAGCAACAACCAGATGTACTCTTACGATCCACCACACTACCAACCCAATCAACATTAGAATATCCATGGAGCCTCAAATTCCCGACAGTGTATCTCAATCCATAGTTGATTGTGACCCGGAGATATCTCAAGAGATTCTTGGCAACAATCCAATGTATGTGATGAGGCTCAACCATAAATTGACTTAATCTATTCACAGCGAAGCATATGTCTAGACGGGAGTTCACCAAGAACATTAGGCCCCCCACAAGTTGATGATACTCAAAAGGATTTCCCAAAATCGGGCCCAACAACACTTCTGCATAGCTTCTTGAAGTTGAGTTCCACCTGAGTAGTCATAGACTTGCAGTCCACCTTCCCAAATCTTTCAAGTAGCTTCACAATGTATTTTCCTTCTCAAGGAAAATATTACCCGACTTTTGCCAGACCTCCAAGCCTAGGAAGTAGTGCATTAACCCTAGGTCCTTCATCTCGAATTCGAAAGCCAACTCCCTCTTGCATTGATGAATGAGAGGGTCTACACCTGTCAGAAAGAGATCGCCTACATAAATTACCAAAATGAGAGGCCTGTCATTTTCAACCTTGAAGTAAAGGTTCAGATCAACTTCTCTTCTTGTAAACCCCAACTTCATAAGATAGTTGATAACCCTCTCATACCAAGCCCCGGTGGCTTGCTTCAACCCATAGAGGGATTTCTTCAACTTGCATAAATGTGACTCTTGATCCAGAACTTCAAACCCCATAGGTCGCTCTACATAGACTTCCTCCTTAAGCGAACCATGCAAGAAAGCGGTCTTGACATCCATTTGATGTAGATTCCATCCTTGAGAGGCAGCAAGGGAAATAATTGAATGAATGGTGGTATATCGGGCAACTGGTGCAAATATCTTGTCATAGTCATCCACTCCTTCCTTTTGAGAGAAGCCTCGAGCAATGAACCCGGCCTTGAACTCTTCAACACTCCCATCAACTTCATGTTTGATTTTGTAAATCCATTTCGAGGTGAACATAGACTTGTCCTTGGGTCTAGGAACCACATCCCAGACATCATTCTTCATGGTCGACTCATACTCTTCGTTCATCGCATCCTTCCAAACTTGGTGCTTCACGACTTCTTCGAACGTGCAAGGCTCAGATTGAACAAAGGTGCTCATGGGAACTAAGTACCCTTGATACCAGTTTGACTTCTTCCTTTCGAAAACTCTCTTTTTCTCAGTAGTGGTCTCTCTACAATAGTCACTGAACTTATTTGACTCATCTTCGGTTCCATTATCAGTCCTCAATATTTTGATCTTCTTCCCTGTTTGATTTTAAACCAAGGCTTTGAAAGGGTGGAACCACTTGAACACTTTGTCCTTCTTCTTCAAGAAATAGATCCAAGTTTTGCAAGAGAAGTCATCCACAAAAATAACATAGTACAAATATCTTCCAAAGATGTTACGGGAAACATACCAGATAAATCTGAATGGATCAATTGTAGAACGTTGGTAGTCTTACTTTCACTGGAGGGGAATGGTCCCCTTGTATGTTTACCTTCGGCACAACCCTGACAAACACCTTCAGGATCAACCAATGATGCACCAACCACCTTCCTTACATCAGGTAGAGCTTTATAATGAAGGTGAGCAAACATCCGGTGCCATAATTCGGATTGAAGAGAAGTGTTGCATGTCATGGCTCCCAAAGGACTTCCTCCAACCTAATAAAGACCTCCAACCCTGAATCCAAGTGTAAAAGCATCTTTGAAGTTCCTTTTCCAAATGTGTACCTTCCCATCAATAAATGCCATATTGAAGCCTTTGTCTTCCATCACCGAAATAGATTCCAGGTTTTTCTTCAAGTCAGGTACTTATAATACATCTTGTAAATGAAGGATTTAACCTTGATTTTGAATGAAGAGTAACAGTCCTTGACCCTTTCACGGGTTAGGTGGCATTGTCTCCAAGTATGATCTCTAAATTGGTTTCCTTTTCAATGAAATTTGAGAGGGCCTCTTTGTACCTAGTGAAGTGCCTTGAGGCACCACTATCAGTCAACCAATTGTCCAATGTGTCCAGAGGAGAGGCAGTGGTGAGGGCAGAGATAAGATAAAATTCATTTTGCTTATCTACACAATTAATTTTCTCATGCTTGGAGTTTCTTGACTTCTTAGTAGGTCGACCATTTCCATATCGTGCAGCTGGAGCATTTCTCTTTTCTTTATTGTTGAACTTGCAGTAGTGAGGGCAGAGATAAGATAAAATTCATTTTTCTTATCCACAATAGTTTTCTCATACCTAGAGTTTCTTGACTTCTTAGTAGGTCGACCATTTCCATATCGTGTTGTTGGACCTGTTATTTCTTTGATTTCCATTTGCCTTGAAATTGTTGTGGTTGTGATCATCATCTCGTGGTGTATCCCTTTTATTAGGACACTCTCTAGCACAGTGGCCAAACCTATTGAAGCATCTGCCCTTTCTTCCTTCTTTGAATCCTTGTTTTCCTTGACCTTTTTTCTTTGGACCCACATTGTTCTTCCTTTTAGCATGAGTGGAGAATGTAGTGGGATTATTCCCATTTGAAGACATGTCTCTCTCCATCATCCTTGTATCTTCTTGAGTGCATCTAGTCAACAATTCATCAAAACTTGAAATCCTGTCATTGTTGTGGATAGTGGTATTGAATACATGCCATGCTCGGGGAAGACCTCCAAGGGCAATAAGAGTGAGCTCCCGGTCAGCAACAACTTCTCCAATAGATAGAAGATCATTTTTGATTTCGGAAATCCTCATGAAGTAGGATTGGATGGATTGCCCTCTATCCATCTTTACATACTTCAGCTTGTTCTTGAGAAAGAGGATTTGATTTGCATTTATAGCTTTGAACATGCTAACCATCTTGTCATACATCTCCTTAGATGTGCCTAGCTCAAAAATGTAAGAAACCAAATATTTTTGAATGGAGTCCCTGATGATCTTCTTAGCTTTGACCTCACCTTTCTTGTTCTTTGATTTAGTGGCAATAGGTGCATTTGAAGGAGGCTCAACAATCTTTCCTTGCACATAATCCATGGCATCATTTTCTTCCAAAGTCAAGTCTAGAGACATCTTCCATGCATGATAATCAAATTCATCATTGAGCCTGTCCTTAGATTTGAAGTAAGATGAGGAAGCCATTGAATCTTGTCCTTGTCCAACAGATCTCAGTGATTGCTTTTCTCACTCTTGCTTGGGCTTTGTCTTCACCTGGGCTCTGATACCATGTTAATTTTATACAACAATGGTTCCTTTCTTGTACTTTGATTTAGTGGCAGCCGATGCATTTGAAGGAGGCTCAACTATCTTTCCTTGCACGTAATCCATGGCATCATTTTCTTCCAAAGTCAAGTCCAGTGACATCTTTCATGCATGATAATCAAAGTTATCATTGAGCTTGTCCTTAGATTTGAAGTAAGATGAGGAAGCCATTGAATCTTGTCCTTGTCCAATAGATCTCAGTGATTGCTTTTCTCACTCTTGCTTGGGCTTTGTCTTCACCTAGGCTTTGATACCATGTTAGTTTTAGATAACAATGATACCTTTCTTGTACTTTGATTTAGTGGCAGCTGGTGCATTTGAAGGAGGCTCAACAATCTTTCCCTGCACATAATCCATGACATCATTTTCTTCCAAAGTAAAGTCTAGAGACATCTTCCATGCATGATAATCAGATTTATCATTGAGCTTGTCCTCACATTTGAAGTAAGATGAGGAAGCCATTGAATCTTGTCCAATAGATCTCATTGATTGCTTTTCTCACTCTTGCTTGGGCTTTGTCTTCACCTTGGCTCTGATACCATGTTAATTTTAGATAACAATGGTATGTTCTATGCTTAAGTGCAATTTACTTCAATTTTCCTTATTATCCCAATATCAATTTCCAGTTTAGCAATCACATTACCTTAATCACATTGATAGTAAACTCTGATAGAACATAAACAAAACGCAGAAGACAAGCCAAGACAAGAGGACACAATATTTGGCGGATGCCAGGGAAAGACCTCGATGTGGGGAAAACCTTTTGATCAAATTCTTCATATTGTTCTTCAATAGTTCAGCAGAGAGAGAGAGAGAGAGAGAGAGAGTACAAATATCAAAATAACTTGCCCAAAACAGTGTTGTCAAAATCAACAGTCAACAATAGTTAACTACAACCCTAACCAGAAAGTCAATGTTGGTCAAAGGTGCTCCAAAATGTCCTCTAAGCAACTCGATCAGCAACAGGCAAATTTCCAAGAGGGTCAAAGTCAACCCAATCAAATGCTGTTGTAAAATATGCGGTCAAACTGGTCAAACAACCTCGAAACCTGTGCCAATAAATGTGGCCTTCAAAAATCAGAATTTCTGCCCAAGATCCGAAGTCAATAGAGGTGTTTTGACCCTTGGTCAACGTTAGTGTATTTCCTGCAATTCGGCCTGCAAATCTGACGCTGCAATTCAGTCTCTTGTTTCACACGTGCGAGGAAGAGAGAGAGCGGGACTTGTACGAACCAATAAGGAGAGGAGAGAGAAGATGTGTGTTGATATGAGTGATGTCCAAATGAGGAGAAGGTCACTCATATTTATGCAATTCGTTGACGCTAGTGTATTTCCTGCAATTCGGCCTGCAATCCGATCCTGCAATTCGGTCTCTTGTTTCACACGTGTGAGGAAGAGAGAGAGTGGGACTTGTACGAACCAATAAGGAGAGGAGAGAGAAGATGTGTGTTGATATGAGTGATGTCCAAATGAGGAGAAGGTCACTCCTATTTACGCAATTCGTTGAGGGTGTGGAGACACAATAGTTGGGCTTCATGAGCCTACATTTGACTGTGGCCGAGCTTGAAAATTTACATGTGTGAATAATAAATTCAAAAACACACTTCTGCTTGTCTGAACAAGATGATCTTAAGAACAATTTTGCACCTCTCGAAAAGAGGAATCCAATAAAAATATCATCTCCATCATACGCGTTGTCCAAGGTGGAGTTTGGCCCTAGTTGCCAATTTTAACAACCTTCCTATTATTTCTAGTGCTAAACAATCTAATTAGCAAATGTAATGCCTTTAAGAGTTACGAACTAGTTGGAAATGCAAATCACTAGGCTTGATATTCTAGATGCTTGGGGTATGCTATTGTCTAGAAAGTGGTGTGCCTCTATAGGTCGGCAATTATAGATGGACTTATCATATGCTACCATGCCCACCATGGATGGGGGATCATTCATTTTGTACGGAGAGCCCAGATGCTTAAGCATGTTGAAGATGTGGAACCTTTCCCTTTCCCAAAGCATCTTGATAAATCCAAGGTTGATACACATCCCAAAGATCAGTGTCTGAAACAAAAATACTTTGAGCCAAAGGTCCTTGAAAGATCCGTCGGCAACTGTTGTTACACCCTGCTGTTACAAACCTGCTAGCAAACCACTGATACAATTGTACCGTTGATTGGATCCCACACCTGCTGATGATATGTCCTTTAGCTATTACACTACAACTGTGGTTTTATTGCGATAACTGTAGAAGTTGTTTAGCATTGTATTTTTGGGATAATAGCGTAAGGGCGGTTTTGATTGTAATCTATAATTTTCTAGTCAGAACTTTATTAAGGAGAGGTTATAACTATATGTCTTCTATTTCGATCAACATGAGATCCATCCCTTGATTTTCTGAGATGTAACCGCTATATAGATCTCAACCCTAGAGGTCGAAAAGAAAAGCGGAGAACAACATTATTTTGGCTCTGTAATTGTGCTCAGATTAAAACAAATTCTTCTGTTATTGCTGTCACGTGCGTTATTCAGTTTAGTTTCCGTTAAGTTCTTCCTCTACCTGCGTCCTGCTAGGGAGGAATGGCTCTCCTTCTTAGCAGAGATTGTAGTGATTAAAGTAGTTGTGTGTATGTAAGTGTATTTCAGTTTATGTATCAGTAGAGTGTTGTTGCCGCTATTCAACTGTGAATATATCCACTTCAATTTCAATGCTTTGTATGCTGTTACACATATGATATTAGAGACATCAGTTGGATACTTGTTGTGTGGCGCGCTAGAACAGATTAATTGAAGTGTGATTCTAGTCTTGTAGATCCTTTTATTTCTGCATGAGTGATTTACTTCCAGCATTTACTTCAGCAACGATTTCTTTTCTTTGGAATTGCTTCTGGTTGGTGTATCGGCACAGATAGTGCAACTCTCGTTGGAATAAAAAGACATCCTTGGATTGATAATTAATGTGTACTATTTAGTCATTTAATAGTGATTTATACAACCCAACATTTTGGCGTCGTTGTCGGGGATGGCAGTGACAATCCAATCAATCAGAGTTGTTTCTTAGAAGTGCAATTTTTGTGTGTTTTTTTAGAGTGTCTTCAGCGACACAATTGCCGGGCAGTAAGACGAGAGGGGAGAACCTGCGCAACGCTCTAACAAACTTGAGCGGGCTCACCAATGTCTTGCTTGGGACACTTAGGGGAGTGAATTTTTGAGCACTTTGTTTTTTTTTCTTAGAGTGTCTCCAGTGACAGTTGCCGGACTGTAAGACGAGAGGTAAGAAACTGCGCATTGCTCTAACAAACTTGAGTGGGCTCACCAATGTCTTGCTGGGACACTTAGGAGTTGAATTTTGGGTGTTTTTTAAGGTGTCTTCAACTATACAGTCGTTGGGCGGTAAGACGAGAGGTAAGAACTTGTGCATCGCTCTAAAAACCAGGGGGGCTCACTGCTGTAGAAACTGAAGCACTCAGGATGAATTGAGACACATAGGGCCCATGTGTGCTGGTAGGACAACATCAACATCTACAAACACCCCCCACTCCTGACTTCAGGAAAGACGAGTCGTAAGAAGGAAAAGAAGAGTGCAGATTTGGTAAGAAAGACATTCTTTGGAGATCTGATCTCAAGGGTAGAAAATGAACAGTCCACGTCATATAGAGATAGTAGGAAGACAGGACCACAGAAAGAAGCTATCATATCAAGCCTGGACCATTGGTGTCTTCCGTGTCTGGACCTCACCATCCTTCGAACAACATATCCACCCCTGATACCAAAACTCTAGATTCAAAACAACAGTGGAGAATCATTGATCAGGATCTGAGAATTGAAGTACATGGAGAGACCAATGGGGAGCATCAGGGACTTGAGGAACAACATTCAGTTGATCATCAATTTGATGCTGGTAGTGCTATTAAATAGTTGGTCCTGGAACAACCTGATCCTTTTATTTGTCAATCTTCAGTACACTCCGAGGTCAGTTCATCCCATCAGGAAGAATAAGCCATGGGGGACGAGAATGTCAAGATAGATAGCTCTGTTACTTTTGAATTCCCAATAGTAGTAACACGGGATGAGGCTCCTATGAAGAATATTGCTTTATCATCCCTACCATCCTTTCAAGGGATGGCTGTTGAAGACCCTGATACCTTTCTGTTTGAATTTGATGTGCTGTGTAGAGGTTATGACTACACTTTAGATGCCCAGAAACAGAAATTATTCCCTGCTACTCTGGAAGGAGCAACATTAAGATGGTTCATGAGACTGGGTGCTGGCACGATTTGAACCTGGAATGACATGAGAGAGGCCTTCCTCTTTAAGTGTTAGGATTACTGTTGAACCAGGGATTTGAAGGATGAGATTTTCAGAATTGCACAGAAGGAGGAGGAAAGCCTGGAAGACTATCTGGAGCAATTTCACTACAATTTACAGAGGTCTAAGTTCAGTAACTTAGATCCAGAAATTCTAAAGCCAATATTTTTAAGAGGTATAAGAGATGATTGTCTGGAGCATCTGAACCTATTGGGAAAATGAGACATATCGCAAGAAACGCTTGATGAGAAAATGAAGCGTTTGCCTGCGTAGCTCAAGAGGATCGGTCAAAGGGAAAGTTTCAGTTCGGGATCCTTCAGTCCAGATAAAGAAGTCCACGAGCGGAGGAGTAACCAGAGTAGAGATCGGAAACTTATTTGAGGATTTTAAAACCGACCTCCTTAGCACTCTCTCTGCCCAGATTACTACGGTACAAGTCAAGAAAGCACAAGCAGAAGCTGAAGCAGCCTTAGCAATATTCTGTCCCCGATGCAAAAAGAAACATTTATTGAGAGAATGTGGACTGAATAGTGTCAGCCTGTGCAACATCTGTGAGTTGGCGCACTCTACGAATCAGTGTCTTGAGTTGCCTAGACTGAAGGGTACTTCAAGAATCAATCGAGGATGTTCATTCTTCTTATTTCATCTGATTAAAGGGACCATGGCAGCCGCGACCTACAGGTATGCCTTTAGATTTTTCCTCTTTTTATCTTTGGAGTAATGTTTATAATAGTCAGTAATATCCATGGTAGTATCCTACTCCTTCCTCAACACAATTTCCTTCACCATGGAGTCAGTGGCCGTCTCCTCCACCAATGCAATATCCTCGATCACAACCCAATCCTTAGGGTCAGAACTGGAGAAGTAATGGCCAAGGTCCAGTACCCCCTCCAATACCAATGCAACAACAATAGTTACAACTGCCTTTTATTCAAAATCCTACACCTTCTGTCTGACCCCAATTACCTGTGCAACCTAACCCCAATCCAAATAATAAGGCAGCCCAGAGCATGGACGCTCTGGTTACCCTCTAGACTTATCTTATTACTCCTATTGGACTTAACGAGGTTCAGCTTCGATCAGGGAAAGCAATTAGATCTGAACATACTCCTATTATTACCGAAGAATGTGAATCACCTAAGAAGGATATGGACGATTCTGAGGCAACTGTTACACATGTAACAGTTGATACAACACCCGCTGTTACATCTGTAGTAGCCAGCTTGGGAGGATCTGTTGTTTCCATAGCAGCCAATCAGAGTAAGGCTGGTACATCTGTGATAGCTAACTTAGCTGTTAGCATTCAAAATCTTCCATACCCTCAACGATTAAATGAAATTGGGCTAGTCTCACAACTTGAATCCGAATTCCTCAAGGAACTACAAAATCTGTATGTGCGGATTCCACTGTTACAAGCTCTTAAAGAAGTGCCTATCTATGCTAAAACAGTGAGGGATCTATGCGTCAAAAGACCTGGAAGGAAACCTAAAGACCCTGTTACTATCCATGTCATGGAGAAATTGTTCGATCTTATGATTGATCGACCTTTGTTGACTAAATATAATGACCCAAGGAACCCTACAGTGACTGTCCATATTGAAAATCATCCCATAACCAATACTTTGATTGATCTAGGGGCAGCGATTAATGTCATGACTAAAGACCTCTTCATCTCTCTAGGACTTCATGGACTTAGAACTACACCCACAGTGCTTGAATTAGCAGATAGGTCCCGGGTCAAGCCCGAGGGAATGATAGAAGATGTGGTTATCACTGTGGCTTCTTGGAACTATCTGGCTGATTTTCATTCTACAAACCAAATCCAACCTGGGGGTCATCTTTTAATCTTGGGAAGGCCGTGGCTAGCCACTGCAGACGCATATATCGGATGTAGGTCCGGATCATTGGTGATCTTAGATGGGCAAGCCACTCAGAACTTGAACCTTTATCCCCCAACAAAACCTCATATTGATTCAAGTAGTCCCTGGTGGGATGAATTTGCACCTGAATCTAATCTTTCCCTACCTCTTCTCATGCTTGGAAAAGCACAATACTTTAAGGATGAAACAAAGAACGATATCGTTAATGGTTTTATTAGTAATTCACTCCCTGTTGCCTCCATTAGAGATTTGGGAGAAGAAGAGGAGGTAAATGATGCAATTATTGAACATCGCATATTATCAACAGTCCCGTTGAAATCAAACCTGGAAAATGTTTAAACATCAATCCTAACCTGACTACTGAACAAAACAGATTGTTGATACAGTTGTTACAGAAATACAAAAAGGCATTTGCATGGGACTATACGGATATGAAAGGAATCCATCCTGGCCTATGCACTCACCGCATTTACCTTAAAGAGGACTGCAAACCAGTTAGACAATCTCAGTGCCGAATGAACCCCACACTTAAGGAGTTAGTGAAAGAAGAATTGTAGAAACTCCTTAATGCTAATTTCATCTACCCCATTTTTGATAGTCAGTGAGTGTCTCCGCTTGTCATAGTTCCGAAGAAGAATGGCAAATGGAGAGTTTGTGTTGACAAAGCCACTCAAAAGGACCATTTTCCTTTACCATTCATTGATCAGGTCTTGGACACTCTTTCTGGAAAAAAAATTCTTTTCATTTCTAGATGGGTTTAGTGGCTATAATCAAATAAAGATTGCCCCGGAAGACCAAGACAAGACAAGCTTCACTTGCCCATGGGGTACTTTTGCATACAGAGTCCTTCAATTTGGCCTCTATAATGCACCAGCAACCTTTCAGAGGGCAACTTGTCTTGAAATCTTTATGGATGATTTTACAACCTACGAAGATGCCTTTGAGACAACATTAGCTAACCTGGAAAAAGTGCTGGAACATTGTGAACAAACTAATTTTTCTCTGAGCACGGAAAAATGCCACATGATGATGACCAAGGGAATTGTGCTGGGACATTTCATTTCAGAAGATGGAATCAGGGTAGATCCTGCAAAAATTGAGGTAATCTCGAAAATCCCGACCCCTAAGACTTCAAAAGAGGTACGTAGTTTTTTGGGACATGCAGGATACTATAGGAGATTCATAGAGAACTTTTCAAAGATTGCATCTCCTCTATTTTCATTACTCATGAAAGATGCAGAATTTGTGTGGATAGGGAAGTGCGATCAAGCCTTTTTAAAGTTGGAAAATTGTGTAACAACAACACTTGTTTTACGAGGACCAAACTGGGAATTGCCATTTCATATTGCTACGGATGCATTTGACATGGCTGTGGGTGCTGTTTTGGGGCAGCTGGAGGAGAAGAAACCTTACTGAGAAGGAATTTCTAGCAGTAGTGCATGCTATCAACAAATTCCGACACTACATCACTGGGTACCAAGTATTTGTACACACTAACCATGCTGCAATTCGATTTTTGATGAACAAGCCTGGTAGAGTTACACGATGGTTATTGCTGTTACAAGAATTTGATATTACTATTTTAGATAGACCCGAAAAAGATAATGTAGTTGTTGATTTTCTTTCTAGATTAACCATAAGTGATGACTGCACTGCCACTGAGGATTCTTTTCCACATGAATATCTTTTTGCCATTTCTTCTCACTCACCATGGTATGCAGATATAGCCAATTACCTTGCTGCAGGAAAATTCCCACACCAATTGTCTTCCAAGGGAAGAAGGAAGATTATACAACAGAGTGCCACCTACTCCTAGATAGAAGACAATTTCTATCACACCAGGCCAGATTTTCAGATTAGGCGTTGTGTTAGAGAAGATGAGATATTTGAGATCTTGAAGGCTTGTCATGAGGAACCTTGTGGAGGACACTTCACTGACAAGAGGATAGGACATAAAATACTCTCAACAGGGTACTACTGGCCAACTATATTCCAGGATGCCAAGAAGTTTGTGAAAGGATGTGATAGTTGCCAAAGGATGGGCCAGCCTCTGAAATCGGATGAGATGTCATTGCAGTTTCAAATAGTGATAGAACCATTTGAGAAATGGGCCCTAGAATTTGTGGGGCCAATTAATCCTTCATCACAGCAAAAATCATACATATTGGTCTGCACCGATTATGTCACAAAATGGGTTGAAGCAAAGGCACTAACTAGAGCAACAAAGTAGGCTGTTTCATACTTCTTGTTCAAAGATATTTTTGTTCGCTTCGGGATACCGAGAGAGATAGTGACAGATGGGGGGCCTCAGTTCACATCTCATTTGATCAAGAAGCTGGTTGAAAATTATGGAATTCATCACAGAATCACTTTACCATATCACCCACAAGCAAATGGTCAAGTAGAAAGCACCAATAAAGTCATTGAGGGAAGCTTATCAAAGACAGTAAGTAGTCAGCCACCGAAGAAATTGGGCCAAGAAACTTCCAAAGGTACTGTGGGCTTATAGGACAACATGGAGGAATACTACAAGCTTCTCACCATATGAATTGGTGTATGGTAAGAATCCCTTATTCTCCATAGAGTTTGAAATAAAGACATTAAGAACAACATTGCAGGTCGATCTGGATTTGAGTACAACACAGACTCAAAGACTGAACCAACTCAATGAGTTGGAAGAGAAACGACTCGCTGCCATCCAAAAGACAAAGATCATTCAGCAGCAAAGAGCTAGATGGCATGATGGGTTTATTAAGAAGAAAAAGTTCCAGAAAGGAGACTGGGCTCTTTTGTATGATTCAAGGTTCAAAGATTTCAAAGGCAAGATTTGCACCAGATGGCTAGGTCCTTAAAAAGTGGATACAATCTTTGACAATGAGACTGTACAATTGGTCAATTGACTGACAGTGCTAAGAAATCATTTGTCAACATTGTTGTGGACTATGATCTTCATGTTACGACAGCAGGGGAACATTCTTCTGTGCCACCTCGAAATTGAAATTCCAATAAGTGCAGCAGTTGAAAACCACCTTTGTGGCAACTGTTACACCTGTTTTAAAAAAAAAAAAAATAACAAAATAAAAAGAAAAATAATAAATCTAACTGTGAAAACCCTTTCCGGGGCGCAATCAGACAATTGGTAACAGCTGAAAAGCACTCCTGTGACGACTGTTACACCCATGTTTTTCTTCTTGAAACATCATCTTCCCTTTCTGATCTTTTTTATAGGATGATGGTATTCATGTAATTTTCTTTTCTGTACCAATTTCTCCTCATTATTTTTTTTTTTTTGAAGAATAATCTAAAGGGATATCTTGGCTGTTACACATGTAACAACTGACAGCCATGAACACTGTTTTTTATATTTTATCCCATAACAACAATAATTGTGCCAGCCAAACACAACAACACGAGCGCTGCAAGCAGAATGCCGCCAATTCGAAATCTTCCTCCATGTCACCTCAGGTATGTCATTCAAAAGGTAAATGTTATCATTTATGATTTGGTGATTATACTCCCGTGACGACCGTGGGCGGCCGTCACCATTAAGGTGGGGGAGGGGATATGTCTTGAAATCATTGCAAAAAGCCATAGTCATAAACATCTATCAAATCCGCATGCACCTAATTAATAACAGAATTGCCAATGATGACCGAATCCGATTGGAAAAGAGCGTGTGTACTAGATCCCATTACTTTCCATAACGAGACATTTATGAATATTAGTGTGAGGTACGATTCGGTAATCTATGAAAGCTGTCTCCTCCCATCAACCTCCTCGACTGAAACCTTGCATTCTCATTGTAAGCTAGTCGATTGGGATAAGCAGAGATGCCGAGAAGCAACGAATTCAGAAACACAGTGATATTACAGTGGGGCTAAGCAGCAAGAAGCGAATTCAGAAACACAGTGATATTACAGTGGGGCTGAGCAACAAGAAGTGAATTTAGAAACAAACAACAAAGATGGGTGGAGTAGCAGTCAGGCACGAGCCGGATTCTATGGACGCCTTGCAAAATTGTGCAGAAGCCTACCATATATTCAGAGATGCTAGATGGATTGAGTATTTCCAAAAGCTTGAAGGCTCAGATGAGGCGACGACAATTGAATTTGCTCAGAATTTGAACAATAATCAAACCCGAGTAAGGGGCATGCAAGTGGACGTGACTGAAGAGGTAATTGCCCAGGTAACTTCATTGCCAATAGAGGGGTGGAGGTGGTTTAACAAAAAAATCAATTACCCCTCCTTGAAAGAAGACTTCCTAGAAGGAGAAGAAAAACTGGAGAAGAAAGGGAGAGGAATTGACAGGTTGTCACTTCCTCATTCTTAGGAAGATGTTGCCCTGGGTTTAATTAAATATATCACTTGTGAGGGAGATCCACAATAGTGTTCAACTATCACTTTCCTCTGATTAATCACCTTCGGCACCAGCGAATGATTAGTCTTCCATTCTATTGTTAGGGAACATCAAGCATATGGCGGCAACAGTAAAAATGACGGCACACCCAGAGGCATGTGTGACTAATCATAGACTCATCAAGTTAATTGTGCTGGATGCCCTAGGCTAGCAAGGAAAAACATGGGAAGAATTCAAACGAAAAAGACCGATGACAAGTTGGGGGAAACAGACTACGACTTCAGGAGGAAGTCAGGCAGAAGTGGAAACCCAGACTCGGCCTACTGGAGTTAGAATTGGGAAAGAGCCTATTGATGAACCAATTGGGGATAGAAGGCCAAAACAAAGAGTGAAAATCAGCATACCTGCAGAACCTTTGCCTACGGATGGAAAGCAAACAGAAGCAGAAGTTTTAGAAGAAGAAAGGCAACCCTCCTCATCAGGTAAGGATGAAACCCATGTCTTGTTTTTAGAACTCGAAAATCTAAGAAAGGAAAATGAAGAACTAAAGCAGAAATTATCGGAGGGGAAGGAAATTCCGGTGTATGTATGCATGACATGTTTTCAAAACTTAACAATAGCGGGATATAAGGTCTGTAGAGAAAATATCAGCACAATAGAAACATAAACAGAACAACAGGAGGCTGTTACACAAGAACCTGCTCATGGTGCTGCTATTACACAAGAACCAACAGTTAAAGCAGAGCCTCCTGTAATAATTGATCTAGAAGCCGACCCACAAGAACCTGTGGAGGCCACTCCTATTGTAGAAGAAACAACAATGGACACAGAGGCTACTCTAGGTGGAAACAAAAGGGCTGACACACAAGAACCCACCGAGGAAGCTGCTGTTACACAAGAACCAGCAGCAGAGGTGGAACAACCCCATTTAGGAGAGACTGCTACACCCATTATTGATGTGGATATTGAATGTAAAAGAACGTCGGGTCCCACCTCGGGATGGAGTTATGGGAAAATTTTGTTAATTTCCGAATTACAAAAGTGGAAACAGGAAGCAATTTCACTTTGGGAGGGGACGATTTCGCTAAAGGAACATCACAGAGAAATAGACACTTTACATGAAAGATGGATGAAATAAGAGTTGAAGAAAGGATGGGAGAATTATAAGAAGGAAGCTCTGAAGAAACAGGAGGAACAACTGCTGCTATTACAGCAGCAGGTTTGGGACCTCACCATAGACAAGCAAAAACTTCATGACCTCGCCCTCAATTCGCTGGGTTGTAGGCGACCTTCTCCATCCTATCCTATTTTTCTGTGGGAAAGTTACTTCTTGTTCCAGATGAAAGCTGTTATGGAGGATAGACCCTATTTATGTTCTTCCACTTGCACATTTCTAGATGTTTTCCGTGCCTCTGATTTCGATGAGCAAAGTTTGCTGTGTGAGTTATTCTTGCACAATATTATTTGTGAACATGTGAGTATGCAGATGCTTGTGACAATATTCTCCTATATGGGAGATCTTCAGTTCAGAGCTTTTGTAACCTTCATGAAGAATCAGATTGAATGGCATCTGGCCATCAAATCTATGGAGACTAATGAGGAGAAGACGACGTTGTGGGTTCGGGCAGAACCAGGAGGAGCTGTTGAGTTAAGGAGAGAATTCAGGAGAATGTTGAGTACCCCTGGGATTAAAGAACCGACTGCCTCTTATAGAAGAAGAATTGTGAACTTCTGCCTCAATCAGTTCTCAATGATGAAGAGCCGAGCCTTGACAGGGTGCTTGAAACGTACGGAAGCCAGCAGTGCTGAGCTACTGAAAGGGGACCCATTCTCATTCCAGAATTTTGTGGTGGTTGTTACACATGTACCAGCTTATGCACAGATCGTACACTCCCTTGGTGCTTTATGGCTGGGATTGAGATTCAAGTTTCCTTTGATTTGGTTGCCAATTGAGGATTATCAGAGTAATTATGAATTGAGTAAGTATGAGTTAGAGTCCTGGGTACGACAATTGATGGCCAATCGTGGTACAGGTCTGCAGACGAAGATACCACTGGTGCTTATGATCTCACCAACCTGCACTGGAGATATTCCCATGAGAGATGAGTTTGCATGAGGACATGCAAGTATTTCAGTCGAGGGGAGATGTTGGGTGCCAGTTTTGCACATTTTTCCTACACTTGTTTTCCCTATTTTGCCTCATGACCATAACTAATAGGAATATCTTTGCCTCTTTTTCCTACCTTTCTATCCTTACTTGTGCTGTTTTAACTTGTTTTCATTACTCTGCCATTTCATCAATTATTATAATATATCGTGCCTCTTTATGACTAATTGAGGATGAATGTTCGGAGAAGATCTATGTTCTTTGTGTTGTCTTTCCAGATGTCATTTGTAGCACCAAAGATCCCAAGCACGAAGTACATAGGAGCAGTTAAGGGTGTGCTGTTACAGCGAGCGATGCTGTTACACCTTGCTGTGACAGATCTGCCGACAACTGCTGTTACATCCTGCTGTTACAGACCCACTGACAAACCGCTGATACAGTTGTACCGTTGACCGGATCCCATCAACACCTGCTGATGATCTGTCCTTTAGCTGTTACACTACAACTGTGGTTTTATTGCGATAACTGTAGAAGTTGTTTAGCATTGTATTTTTGGGATAACAACCTAAGGGCGATTTTGATTGTAATCTATAATTTTCTAGTCAGAACTTTATTAAGGAGAGGTTATAACTACATGTCTTCTATTTCGATCATCATGAGAATCATAAGATTCTCATGACTAATCCATCCCTTGATTTTCTGAGATGTAACCGCTATATAGATCTCGGCCCTAGAGGTCGAAAAGAAAAGCGGAGAACAACATTATTTTGGCTCTGTAATTGTGCTCAGATTAATACAGATACTCCTGTTATTGCTGTTACATGCATTATTCAATTTAGTTTTCATTAAGTTCTTCCTCTACCTGCACCCTGCTAGGGAGGAAGGGGCCTCCTTCTTAGCAGGGATTGCAGTGATTAAAGTAGTTGTGTGTATGTAATTGATGTTGTTCAGCTGTGAATATATCCGCTTCAATTTCAATACTTTGTATGCTGTTACACATATGATATTAGAGACCCCAACTGGATACTTGTGTAGCACGCTAGAACAGATTAATTGAAGTGTGATTCCAGTCTTGTAGATCCGTTTATTTCTACATGAGTGATTTACTTCCAACATTTACTTCAGCAATGATTTCTTTTCTTTGGAATTGCTTCTGGTTGGTGTATCGGCACAGACAGTGCAACTGTCATTGGAATAAAAAGACGTCCTTGGATTGATAATTAATGTGTACTGTTTAGTCATTTAAAAGTGATTTATACAACCCAACATCATCATCAAGAAATGTCTGTAAAATAAAAACAATGCCTGGAAGGAAAAATAAGAAACACATCCCAAAACATAGAAAAGCAACAATGGGTTCATAACGAGGTAAGGATTTCTAGGCCGGTGATTTGGTCGTTATTGATAACAACCTATACCCTTTTAGGGTCCAAGGGAAAGTAGGGGTAGGATATTTTTACATTGCAAAACTTGATGGTGATATGTTGTCCTCCCCCGTGGGAGGAAAACACCTTACTTTGTTTGATGAAACTTGATGCATTTACATTTAGATAGCTGCATTGCATTTGTGTGTGCGTCCTACTTTATTCATCATTCATGCTGATGTGTTTGTATACTAGATTAGATTGCATTTAACTAATTTTTCTTTCTAGTATTTGTTTTATATATCCTATAATTGCAAGTGTGACGATCAACACCCTGTTCACATGTTATCAACAAGTGTATGGGTAATAGGTTTGCGAGCTTGGGTATTGTCGGGGTTCTCATGCACTCCCCATCCTAGCATATGGATCATGCGCTTTATGATGGAGCACATATCCCAAGTTGGAGCTAGATGTTACCCACCAAAAAGTGGGTAACCACATAGGAGGAAAATTTTCTCCTTGTTTGGAAAGCCAACCATCTAACAACCCTACATTTGCTTAGTATATGAAGACATTCCATATTTCTCCTCTCTTTGCACTGGTCAGACACCTCACCATTTGACATTCCTCTTGCAGGAAGGTGGGTCACCATTCTAAAGGTACTTGAACCCTTTTACAGTCATGTGCTTTTACTTAATGTTTTGGGCATTCTAACATAGATTAAGGGGTTCTCTGGTTGATTGACTGATCTTGATTGTAAACTTACTCTCTCACTTTAACAAGGAGGTTGGTCCAGTGGGACCTCCTTTGACGCCTTAGGTTATAGGAGGGGCACTACTTGGCATGTCCATGATTTTTCCATACTGACTATTTTCCACCATTTCCCAAATTTTATCTCCATTCATTGGGCTTGTGCTCATTGGTACATTGGGATTGGCACCCGCATATCCTCATCCTTGAGTTCGGGCTAAAAACTCGCCTTTGAGGTTGATTCAACTAAAGAACGATAAAAGCATAAAATGGCCACAATGAACAAAAAAGAAAGTTATGCAAAATATGACCAAGACATTAATTAGCACGCGGGAAAAAATCCTAGCATGAGTTCTACTCCCCTCATTAGCTATCACACAGTTTGTGAGCACTTAATACTCTAGAAGAACCCTTGCATGTCCCAACTCTGATGAGCGAGAAACTAACTGATCATTAAGGGGTAAAATAAATGCTAAATCATTAAAAGTAAACTTGAACACCTGAGTTATGCTCCCAATGAAAACATTATAAAAAAGAAGGGCTCAACAGAGGGGTGGAAAAAGCAGGCCGAGGAAAGGTGTAACTAACCTCTATCGGTTGATCCCATGACCATGGCACCTTGCCTTGAATTCCTTCCCCTCCATTGCCAATATTATCACAAGCGCCTATAGATTGAAGCATTGACCTAGAAAATGTCACCTCCCCTTGGGGGTTGGAAACACCTAATAGGGTTGAGCATCTAGCCATTGTTAACACAGGTAGGGAACACTTTTACGTGACATGGTCTAGTTAGATATTTGAAGGTGATCACAGTTTGAAGTGTTATTATCCACCATGATGCATCTATGGTCATTGCCCCTAATGATTAGCGGGTTTCACTTGATCTTGAGATGGTTTTGCTAGGTAGTTCTTCACACAACCGTGGAGGCCTTTGAGGGAACATTATATCTCTCCATTGCACAACTTGTCCATGTTGTTTTACATGGTCCAGAGAGGAGTGATGGCCTTGTAGATGTAGTGTTGGCGATATAGAACATAGCGTTGAGCACCTTGATGATTCCAACTAATGATTGACACCTTAGAGCACCCGTAGATGCTAAAATGCTAAGCTTCTCTGTTGTGTAACCAGCTCCAAAAATAGAAGAAAAGAGATATAAACACCTTAGAAATAAGCCACTTCGAGGAGGCAACCTCCAATACATTACATAAATGAACAATTCTTGGATGATACAATTTACAAAACCTCCTTTCTATATATAGGAGTCCATGTGGCCATAATGTAATCCTAGTGGGCCACAATGTAATCTTAGCCGCCCTAACAATAATAATTTAAGGGCACAATAATAACAAAACAGGGGTTACAAGGGTACAATAATAACAATAAAGGGGTTACACTAATAACAATAAGGGACTATACTGGTAATATATGGACCTAACATGCCCCTCTCCTTCAAAAAAGTGTTGTCCTCAACGCTTGAGTAGCTTTGGGTGCTTCTGTATAAACTTCTCATCCTCCCATGTAGAATCTTCAGTGGGTAAGTTCTTCCACTTGATGAGATACTCTGAAATAGATCGATTCCGTAGCTGTCGAGTTCTTGTTTCCGTGACCGCTTCAGGTTCCAATATGATTTTTCCTTCCTCATCAAGTTCTGGCAATATTGTTTGAACTGGAATATTTTCACCTATAACCTTCTTTAAGCATGAAACATGGAAAACTGGATGCACTCACAAAGAAGCAGGAAGCTCCAATTTGTATGCCATAGTACCAATCTTTTGCAACACCTTGTAAGGACCATAGTACTTTGGCGATAATTTATTATCCTTCTTAGCTTGCTTGAGGGACATTTGTTTGTATGGTTGTAGCCATAAAAATACTCAATCTCCTACATCAAAACTTCTCTCGCTGCGATGTTGATATGCCTGTTGTTTCATTCGATTTTGTGCCAAATTCAGGTTATCCTTTAAGAGTTGGAGAACTTCTTGCTGATGCTCGATGTGATCTTCCACCGCTTGAACCTTAGAATTTTCTCTTAAAGATGATGTGATGGATGGTGGATGATATCCATAAAGTGCCATAAATGGGGTCATTTTTGCTGCAGTATGGAAGGAAGTGTTATATCACCATTCAGCAAGAGGTAACCACTTGACCCATTGTGTTTGTTTATCAGATACAAAACAACGAAGATATCCTTCCAAACATTTATTTACTATCTCAGTTTGACCATCTGATTGAGGATGATAAGATGAGCTATGAGCTAATTGAGTACCCAAACAAGAAAATAACTCCGTCCAAAAATTTCCAGTAAAAATGGGATCTCTGTCACTCACAATAACCCTTGGGCTTCCATGTAGCTTTTGAATTTTGTCCATAAATGTAGTAGCAACCGTACTTGCTTTAAATGGATGAGATAATGCACAAAAGTGTGCATACTTGGTAAGTCTATCAACTACCACCATGATGACACTCTTTCCTTCGGACTTAGGTAAACTTGTAATAAAATCCATTGAAATCTCCTCCCCAACGTTGACTTGGAATGGATAAAGGTTGTAGAAGTCCTGGGGTCTTAATTGTCTCAACTTTATTCTGCTGGCAAACCAAACATTCCATCACAAACTTTTGAATATCAGATTTAAGGCCATCCCAAAAAAATTCTTTCTTCACCCTGTGGTAATTTTTTAAAAATCCCGAGTGTCCTCCTAAAGGAGAAGTGTGCAATTCCAGAAGAATCTTTTGTTTTAGTTGGGAATTCTTACAAAGATATAAGCGATCTTTGTACCATAAGGAATCATTTTTCCAACCAAATGTATTAGATGTACTAGGATCTTGCTGCAACTTTTGAATGAGTGTCCATACATCTTTGTCCTTCTTCCATTCATCTCTTGCTTCAGTTATCCAATCTGGTTGGATAATAGAAATGGCACAAAGCAATGCTTCCACCTCTTCTTTCTTTCTTGAGAGTGCATCTGCAACAACATTAAGCTTTAATTTTTTTTAGATTATTTCAAAGTCATAACCTACGGAGTTGCAAAGTAGGACTCCATTTTTCTTCCGAAGATAGTCTTTATGCTTGTTTATGACTATCACCATATATCAGCTTACCTTGTTCTTCCGATTAAAAGTTCTCCATTTTCATGTTATTACAACATATCCTTCTTCATAAATAGGTTTTAAAGACGCCTACTCAATGACCCCCCCCCAAAAGCAATGGGGCTTCTTCCGCATTGCACAGTCCAATTCCATTTCCTGAGGCATCACATTCCACAATAAAGGTTTTTGTGAAGTCTGGCGTAGCTAAGACCGCTGCTAGGCACATTTCTCTTTAAGATGTTCAAAGGCCTTAGTTGCTTCAGGAGTCCATGAAAATGCATCTTTCTTCAATAATGTTGTTAGAGGTGCTGCTATTCTCCCATAATTTTTAACAAACTTGCGATAATACCCTGTTAACCCGAGAAATCCTCGCAACTGCTTTATGGTTGTGGGAACTTTCCATTCCTTAATGGCTTTAATTTTGTTAGGGTCTACTTTAACACCCTCGTGAGATACAATATGACCCAGATATTCCACCTCTTGTACTCCAAAGAAACATTTGGATATTTTTGCATATAATTGTTTCTCTTGCAATGGTTTGAGCACCCTGTCAACATGTTCAACATGATCCTTCCAAGACCTGTTATAGATTAGTATATCATCAAAAAATACCAGCACAAATTTTCTAAGGAAGGGTTTGAAAATGGAATTCATCAACCCTTGAAATGTAGAAGGTGCATTGGTAAGGCCAAAGGGCATGACCAAAAATTCATAATGACCCTCATGAGTTCGAAATGCTGTTTTTGGAATATCTTCAGTCTTCATTCTAATTTGATGATATCCTTAACGAAGATCCAACTTGGTAAAATAAATTGCTCCATGTAATTCATCCAATAATTCATCAATCACAGGAATGGGAAATTTGTCTTTAATGGTGAGCTTATTGAGCTCCCTATAATCCGGACACATTCGCCATGATCCATCCTTCGTGTGTACCAATACTACAGGAGCAGAGAAAGAACTTTGACTGGGTTGAATTATACCCGCCTCTAACATTTCTGCAATCATACGTTCAATTTCGCTCTTTTGGAAGTAAGGATATCTATAAGGCCTGATGTTTGGAGGAACACTTCCTGGAATCAAATGAATAGCATGATCATGATCACGAATCGGTGGGAGTCCTTTGGAGTTTCAAACACCTTGGAATGATTGTCCAAGACTTGTTGGAGATCTGCAAAAATAGATGATTTTGATGTCGGAACTTCTAGTGAGCATAATTGTGCAATTACGCCTCGTTGTTCTTTCTTTAGAAGCTTTGTCATGACATTAGAGCTTATTATCCTTCCTGGCTTCCCTTCAATACCCCGTAATTCGACTTCCTTTCCTTCGGAAAAAAATTTCAAGAAAAGTTCTTGAAAATTAAAAGCTACCGTCCCCAAAGATTGTAACCATTGTACTCCTAGTACAACATCAGCACCTCCCATAGGAATGGCAAGCATTGGACTAGTCAATACATATTCCCCCATGGTTAGCTTGATATTATGGCAATTTCCAGAGCAATTTATAGTTCCTCCATTTGCAACCATCACTTGACATTCTGGTGCTGGGTATAGGAAACAATTTAATTCCTTGGCTACCTTATAATGAATAAAATTATGGGTGCTACCTGAATCAATCAACACTATTACTTTTTTCTTCTTGATATGTCCTTCTATCTTGAGAGTTTGAGGAGTGGTAATTCCTGCCAGTGCATTACACGATATGGTCGGATTCATTTCTTCCTCTTCTAGGGCTGGTTCCATGTCATCTATCTTAGATTCCACGTCTTTCTTCAAACCATCCACATTATTCTTCACACCATCCATCTTTGCTTCCACACCTTTCTTCAAAACTTCCATTTCATTTTTTGCTGCTCTTTGCGAGAGCGAAATTTGGTGCACTTGCTCTTGTAATTTTGATAGATCATGTTGCAATTCTTCATCTTCATGAGTCACAGTAGAGCCTTCTGAAGGCTTAATGGGTGTTGAATTATTTTTACGGGCCATTTTTTAGAACCCAATACTGATATCTATTCTACAATATGCCCTTGGAATCAATGCAAATTGATTTTTCAAACAAGACTTATGCAATTCGGAAAAAAATACACACCTTTTTCTTGCTTTTGAGGAACTCGATATTGAAATTTGATTATCTCTGTGATTGTGGCTCTTCAATATTTGAAATTCAGCACTGAAGTAGCCCTATGAATTCTCTTTTGAATGCCACAGGTCTGACCTGATCTGGATTCTCCAAGACAAAGTTATGTCCAATCTCCCACAATGACCTAATTATGGACTGGTTCAGTAGAGTGAACTTGTACGACTTGCCACGTGTCACTGTTTTGTCCTTCGTCTCTGAAATTGATAGCCAAGAAACTACAGTCTGTGTACTTGTGACCACTTTTTACGGCACTCCAATCCAATGCTCAAAGAGAGAGTTATTGAAATTTTCCCACGATCACCTCTTTGAGATGAAATTCGGGAGCCTGAAAAAGCACCACCTTCCACGGATCATATCTCCAAAAATATTGTGAATCAAGCTCTGAAATTTTTTGACGAGTTTCCTCAAGATTTCATCTTCGCACCCTAGAAATTTTAGATTCTGAACCTTTGTAGAAAACAAGTTATAGCGAAAATGCCACGATGACCTGTTTAGGAGCCTCAAAAAAGACCTAATTTCCACAGATCATATCTCCGAAAATATTGCGAACCAAGCTCTGAAATTTTTAGACGATCTTCCTTAGGATTTCGGCTTCGCACCCTAAAAATTTCAACTTCTGAAACTTCGTAGAAAAAAAGTTATAGCGAAAATGCCACGATGACTTGTTTGGAGCAGCGAAACCCTAGAATCCAAAGCTTTGATACCAAATGTTGTGTAACCAACTCCAAAAATAGAAGAAAAGAGATATAAACGCCTTAGAAATAAGCCACTTCGAGGGGGCAACCTCCAATACATTACATAAATGAACAATTCTTGGATGATACAATTTACAAATCCTCCTTTCTATATATAGGAGTCCATGTGGCCATAATGTAATCCTAGTGGGCCTTCCTTGCATCCTAGCCGACCTAACAATAATAATTTAAGGGCACAATAATAACAGAACGGGGGTTACAAGGGTACAATAATAACAATAAAGGGGTTACACTAATAACAATAAGGGACTATACTGGTAATATATGGACCTAACATTCTCTTGCTTGGCATTGGATTTTCTTGATGTTGTACCCAATGGACCTAGCATGCCCCCAAGTTGGCATTAACATTGTTTGATGGACATTTTTTGATCCAGAGTCCAGATGATGATGGTCATCCCCAGGATGACAAGGTAGGACTCACACTTGGAGCCCAAACGTTGGAGAGAGATGATGCCACATCACCTATCTAGCCTTTGAGAAGGTGACATAAGGCACCTAGAGCATGGTTTTGACACGTGGAGGCATTTTGAGGCACCTACAACTTGGAGTTGATTATGATGCTGTCACATCTCACTAGAACATCCCATGCATTTTTATAGCATTAATGGCCCAAAAAGGACATGACATCATGCTTTTGGAGGATATTGACCCACATGTGGGCTTTTATGACATTGTTTTATTGTTTTGAGCTATGGGGTTGGCTTGTAAGTTGTAACCCCTTGTCTTGTCAAACACTCAAAATCAAACTTGTTTAGGGTCTTGTAGGCTAATATAATTGTGTAAAGTGATAGACCTCATATAAATAGAGGATCCCTTCACTCTTCATTCATCATCACACTTGAGATTTCAACCCTCTCTTCTAGGGCACAAATTTTCCTTTTTTGTTACTTGTGGAGATGTGATTTTTATGGAGCATTTGCTATTGGAGATTGAATTTTGTATTGGAGATGTCTTTCTGGGATTGAAAGGTCTTTTCTTGGAAGAAATTGTAAGTTTTTTGCCGATTTTTCAATATTTTGCATGCAAATCAATTAATGCTATGGTTTTTTTATGATCCTTGACTAAAAGCATATTATTGGTTGGAAATCTTGCATGTTAAATATTTTCTTCCTTGAAATCCATAGAAGAACTAGTGTGCATCTTCTATTTAATTCCCTCCCTCACAAAAAAGATAGTTAGGGATTTACAAAGTGGAAAACATATTTCTCCCCCTATTCCAATCAATTATCTTCTTCCTTCAAAAATTTTCATCACCCATGTAGGATTAGGCACTAGTAAAGTTTGTGTTGATAAAAAATCTTTAAAAATAAAATATTCTTTCATTTCTTGTTGCTGAGGCTTTTCAAGGGAAGTCGCTAGGGTTTTTTCCTAGGGTCGAATTGTTTCTAGGCCATTGTGAATGTATGTTACTGGATAATATCCCAAGGGTTATCTCCCTATACCCTTCTTAAATGTAGAATCTAGCTTTTATGGTGGTAAATATTCCCCTAAGAGGGTTGTCGTCATCTTTCCTTAAACAATTTTGTGCATTGGAAAACCCTATCTGTAGTTGAGCTTTAGCTTGAAGCCTATTTGAGGGTTTTCTCTATTGCTTTGTTGATCCAATCTTCAAGTGAACCATTTTTTAAACCTTTATAGGTCTAGGTATTCTTTTATCATTGTATATCAAGTAACCCTAGCTTATAGAGGTCTTTATCTAGTATATGGTACATTGTTCCCTTACCAAGAAAAATTGAGGCTTTTGCAACATAGGGTATCTTTACCTAGACTATTTACATCACCTTGAGCCTTACACTTTATCCTTATAGGTGAATACAGGGAAGCCTCCCTTGTGAAATTCAGCTAAAGAGCAGGAGGAGAATTACTAAGATGACAATGGCAATATCTCCTCATTGTGTTGCTATAGGGTTTGGCCCTTGCCTCATCAAAGCCATCACAAGGCCTGCTCGATTTTGCGGCAACATGTACTAATGTACTAATTCACTAATTGCAGTAAGGTTGAAGTTTACAAATTTTAAGTTTTTATATATGATTGAAGTTGGATTTTTCTATTTTGGAAATAGATTGACTCATTATGTAATATTTGAGATGGTATTACTTAGTTGTAGTCTGTAGTTAGATAGTAAAATGTTTCTCATCTTGCTTCATGGTTTGTAAAATCGAACTGCTGTGATCCTAAGAAGTCTCCATAATAAATTTTATAATAAAGTTCATCCCAGTTTCTCAAACTTATCCTCCCCTATGTATGGAGTGGTAGCCTATAACTGCAGTATGGCCCATTGATATGTCTGCCTTGATGTATTCTAATTTCTATTTATGTACGGTAACAAAGCTCATCCTTATATAGCCATACTGCTGTAACAAAACTCATCTTTGAAAAAGACTGGGAGATTATTTCCTTTCTCTTGTTGGCACTATAAGTTTACTGAGTTTGGATGCAGGATGAAGCTATTTCAATGAAAAATATGGTAATTTAGCTTGTTAATAAACATCACATGCTTGTTTTTGGTTGAAGACCATCTTGACAAAAGAAATGATTTCACTGCAATTGACTACGAGAAAATATCTGCTTAAGTATAAGAAAATCACGTATCTCTATTAAAATCTATATTTGGTTAAAATAAAGGCTTTCTAGTTTTTGGGCATTCTAGCTGAATAAAATTAATAATTTTTTTCCCAAGAAAAAAATCGAACTTTTTTGTATATATATAGCAAAAAGTTACATCGTATATGCCGCAACATTCCTTTTGTTTTCATCACCCAAAAAGTAGGGCAAGTAGAACAATCTGTCCAATACAAGACAAAAACTAGAGTACCATAGGCTAAGTGTTACCAACAGTAAATCAGGTGGACCAATAAGCCATGGTGAAACAAAAAGACAAGTAGAAACCAGGGCCTCCATTTTGGAGAAACACCCCACAGTCAGCCAAAAACCGGGCCTCCCTTATGGGAAAACAACCCAAAACATGTTCCAAATAAAGTTGTTTGTAAGAAAATAGGTGATACCAGAAAAATAAAATATCAGTCTGACCATATAACTATATATACAAAAATTAACTCCAGGATATATAACATTTGTTGGAGTGAAAATAAAATCAGACATTTGGTTTATAATGATGAGCAAAGCAGTCAGTACAGTCTGGTGTCTGACACACGGACAACCATCCTGTCCTTTTCCTCTATGTGCCGCGAGTCCGGAACTTGTCGTACACCGTCCTTAGAAAGACAGTTAGCGATCCCGTTTCGTCCCCTGTAAATATGGCATACAAAAATCATTATAAAATGCATTTTTAGTTCCTATATCTCTTCAAGAATTGGAAGTAATAAACAATTTTGACATCTCTGTGTGTTGTTAAACCAGTTTATGACATTCATGGAGTCACCGAAAATTTGAACTGATTCAATGCCATCTAAAGAGACGTTTTGATTTTTGTGAATTATCATACCAGCACCACATTTCCTTTGGTTATCGACTGCTCCATCAAAATAAGCCCAAGGGGTATCAAAATCTATCTGTTCGATCCCTACATTCCTTGGTGGTTTGGAAGAGACAGTTAGGGGTAAAAAGGAGTAAATGGCCGCACATTTCGCAACCACAATGGAGGGGGAAGAAGTGGTGTCCTTGAAAGTTCCTTTGTTTCTGGCCAACCAGATACCCCAAGCAATTAGGAGAGGGATGCATCTGAAGTCTTGATCCTTATTTGTTTCCCACCATGATCTCTAGGCTTCAACACCATTTTCACCCTGCCACATAGCCTTGATTTCACAAAGTGACAGAGTATGCTCCCATACTTTTTTGGAGAAACAACACCAACCTGGGCCCCATTTAAAAACCTTCTTTGGAGTATATCCCATGTAGGGACCCTTTGCTTCAAAATGCACAAGTAGAATAATTTTGTTTTAGCAGGCCCTTCCTTTAGGGACCCAAGCCAAGGCAATCTAGTATACTGGGATTGCTATTAGGACTGATTTGACAAGTACTACCCTCCCTGCCCTTGCTAACCACAACTTATCATGTTTCCTGTAAGTTTCCGGCTTCAGATAGAACCCTAGATATTTGATGCTTGTTCCCAACATGATCTTGGAGAAAGGGAGCAGATTTAAGGTCCAAACCAGGTCAGCATCCGAGATACCTTCAAGTGTAAGAGATGATTTTTGGTTGTTTATAGTCATGCTTGTAGCCTTCATAAATAAATCCAGAATATTTTTCAACCTTTGCATTTCCGTTCGACTCCCATTACTGAACAGAAGAATATTGTCCACAAATAATAAATGGGAGATGAAAATATTAGTTGCCACATCAATGCCATTAAAATCACCTCTTCTCCTGGCCTGATGAATCAACTGACTTAAACCCTCAGCAGCAAGAAGGAACAAGAAGGGAGAGAGGGGACACCCTTGTCTAAGCTCTCTCTGATTTTGAAAAAAGGGGGATGCAACCACATTAATAAGAACAACAAAAGAAACATTTGTAATGCAATTCATAATCCAATTGATGAATTCAATTTTGAAGCCAAGATGGGTTAGAAGAAGCCTTAAATATAGCCAACTGATTTGGTCATAAGCCTTTGATAAATCGATCTTTACCATCATGTATTCTTCTTTGACTACTTTATACTATGCAGGGATTCTTGGGCTACACCAATAGCATCATGGATTTGCTTGCCATCCAAAAAACCAAACTGTTCTTTAGAATTATTACAAGATAACAGGGGTTTTAATCTGTGTGCAATTGTTTTGGCAATAACTTTGTAGATACAATTACACAAGGAAGGAGGTTCGAAGTCATCAAAATAATAGGGAGAATTCGTCTTAGGAATGAGGGCAAGGAAGGTCGTTTTTAGTGCGCCATGGATACTACCCTTTATCCGAGATTCCTCCACCACATTTGTGATAGCATCCCCCATTAGTTCAAAAAGAAGTTGGAAGAATTCCACCGTCCACCCGTCCGGACCCGGATTCTCGTCTTTTTGCATAGTCTTCAAAATCATCTCCACCTCTTTTTTCTCCACAAGAGCCAAAAGATGGTTATTTTCCCTTTCATCTGCATACTTGGGGAAAAGTTGCGCCACCTTAATTATTTCCCTAATCGAAATTCCTTCCTGATCCCTATATAAATTCTGAAAATGATATTTCCCCTTAGTAGATAGCTCCTAGAATTTTTTGATCACCCCGCCCTTAGGATTGTCAAGCTCCCAAATGGTATTGTAGTTCCTTCTTCCCTTTGCATAATTTTGAAAGAATTTTGTGTTCTCATCACCAACATTTAGCCATATAACACGACTCTTTAATCACCATTGTTCTTCCCTATCAAGTAGGATTTTCCTTCTCCTCAACTCCAAGCCTTTTATTCTTCCTCTCGACTCCTCATCCATATCGCCCTCAGCGCCCTGACAATTCAATTGTTCAAGAGCCACCTTGATATCCTTGAGAGCCAAGGAATCCTTTTTAGCCTTTTCTTCAACCCACATAATAGTAGCCCTCTTAATATTTTGCATATTATTTACAAAAAAGCATGGGCGAAAGAAAGGTTCTCTTCCCTGTTCATTGGGCGTCACGTAGCAGCGACCAACTTTTGGTAGTCCTCTTTCAGCGATCCAGCATTGAATTTGAATGGAGAGCCTGTTTTTTTATTTGGGCCAGCCAATTCTAGGAGGATTGGATTTTGGTCAGATTCCCCCCCGGAGCCAACCCATTGCCGGAACCTAATGGACTGATTAGCCACGTCATCACTAAGAAGAAAGCAGTCCAGTCTCTTGTTCTTCCAGGTAGGGGAGATCTTGATAAGGTTTGAGTCAATCAAGTTGCGTCCTTGCAACTTTTTAAGAAAAAAATTAGCTAGGGGGTCGGCTGTTAATTTTGGCTTAGATGAGGATGCCAATATTTTTATTGGATTCCTCTTTCAGAGAGGTGCAAGTTCGATCTAAAGATCATCTTGATTCGATGAGCAAAACATTTATTTATGTAGGCTTGAAGCCCCAATAGATGTGTCACACACCCTCACTGATGGATATATATAGGTCAATGTTGGAGGTTATTTTCACCATCACTCATCACACATTCTCTCTCTGCATCTGATTGGTTCGATCATCATCTTGGAGGCTCCTCCTCACTCACACGTGAGAAAAAGCAGTAGCTAGGGTTTCCAACGCAGAATTTGACCAACGTTGACTTTGGTCAACGCTTGGTCAAAATGACTCGAAACTCTCTCTAAACTTCGATCTCCTTATTCCGCATTTTTTGGCACAAAAACTGAGGCTGGGCGTTGACTTTGACTTGGCTGCGTTGAATTTCTGCTGTCGCTGTTTTGCGTTGATCGTTGACTGGACAACGTTGACTTTTGTTGACTTTGGGTTGACCGTTGTAGAGCTGTCTGAGAGGGTTGTGTGACACATTTTGGTTGGCTGACCGTGAGGAGACTTTGTTGGTTGAAGCACCCGTTGATCGCCGTAACGGACCACACACATATTTTGTTGATCAAGTTCTATTGGTATGTTTTATCAACGTTTTACTTTCTTGTTTATGTGATTGCTGTTTGATATTGGGTATAAAAGTAAAGTTGCATCAAGCATAGAACATCTACGAAAATTTACATCAGCCCTAGCCTGAGGATTCCACGTCTTTGCCATCCCCAAAGAAAAATTTAAATCACCCCCCACCACCAGGTTTGGTCCAATGATATAAGATTTAGATAGCATTGTGTTCCATAAAACAACCCTATCCGAGCACGGACCATAAACATTCATAAGGGTAATTTCATATCCAAGTTCCTGAGAAAAAACCTCCACCCCAATCAGAAGATCAGAGGTCCATGAATTATTCAGCGTGATAGTACAGTTATTTAAACTAGTTGTCAAACCCCCAGATTTTCCCCTGGCATCCGAGGTAACAAAGGTCCACCCCGGAAGGGAAGACGAGTATTTTTGACACCTGGTCCCCTTGACCCAAAGTCTCCTGAAGCATCAGGACATCGGGTTTGTAATTGAAGATGAGTGCTTTGAGAGCTAGTTTTTTAGGTGCACTAGCCAAACCTCTACAATTGAAGGATAAAACAATCATTTAGACACAATGTTAGGGGAACACGCTGCTCTAAGCGCCCCTTTTAAAGACAATTGTCTGCCATTTGCAATGCCAATCATGGCTCTTAATTGGGCTTTTGAGAGATCTGTTTTCCTTTAATCCTTTTTCATTTTTCAATGAGGTGAGATTTTCCTAACCCTCCGAACATCTCTATATCCATCTGCTTTTTCTCTCTAGGTCTCAGATTGTAGGGGATGGTATCAATGGATAAATTGGGAATAGTGGTGATAATACTATCCATGGCCATAGAGAGATTGCTAACACACATAGTTGCATTTGTATCTAGCTTGGAGAGACCAGACATCTTCATATAATTTAACAAATGATCAAAATAGTTTAAAATAGGAGATGTGAGGGACAGGGAGCAGTACCCTCCAAATCCGACGCAGGATTAGCAGGGAGTGGTAGTGCCTGCTCCTAGCTGATGTCCATCTCATTGCCCAGCTCCACTGATCTATTTTGATTTTCAGACACTTCCATTGGTGTCGTCTCCTCTGCCTGCTGGTGTGCCTCCGCAATAACATTTTCCTGCTTGTCTTCCATGTCTTCTTGTGTCTCCTTGTCTCTCCTGTGCCTAGGACCCTGTTTTGTTCCTCCTTTGTGGTGACTGCTTTTGTTAAAACCAAGAGGACAGTCACGTGCCAAGTGTCCATGTTTGTGACACCTGTGGCACTGAAATGGCAGGTGTTCATAGTCGACCATCTGCTCATAGGAATGTCCTTCCGTATTAAGAATGATTTTTGCTATCAACCCCTCCCTTGGAGCTAGTTTCACCAAGATACAGGCTATGTTTCTAGCTCTTGTTTCCAAAAAAGACATGTCAACCTCCATAAAGGTGCCCAAGCTATTGCCAATTGCGAAAAAAACATCCACAGTCCAGAAATGTCCACCTCTTAAAAAGTATTGGGGCAGTACCAAATCCCTACTGCTGCTCCATTACGCACTCCAGAGTAGCAGTGTTCTTGAAACTGAGCATAAACCAACCTTTTGACAGAGTAATGACTTCCACATCCCTGTCTGGGACAAATTCCTAGTTTCTCCCTATCCATTCAATTATGTATTCAACCGAGAAAATTTTCCCCTCGCTCTACCCACAAGTATAGAGTCTGATGCTGCCATCACACTATCAAAGTGCAAGTCGACACCGAACACCAGATTTGGGCACTCGGGACTTTCCTTTATTACTTTCCCCTTTTTTCTTTTAACCCTAGATTTCCCACCATTTTTCACAAAGATCCTAGTAGTGTTTTCCCCTTCGACCAAGCCGTCTGCTTGTTTGAAATCGGCATATGCCTTCGCCTCCTCCAAATCACCCTCAGCCCCTCTCGACCTCAGGTTTAAACCCAACTCCCCTTTTTCCGGCTCCGAGCCACCGACTCCCCATCGCGCCGGAACAACCCCTGAGAAGTTTTCCCCTTCTCTTTCTCTGGTTACCACCAACTGTCTGAGCTTCTCCCTGTTTGCTCCCCAAGCGTATAGCTTCCAATGTCCCCCTATGAGCCCCTTCAGCCCAGTGTTATCTTTCTCACAGATACCCACAGGCAGAAAAGTACCTGCTCCCATGCATGTTATGAGGTTTTCATGTCCTTCCAGTCATGGCGCCACCCCAAACTTACCCACAAAATCATTCAAACCCCCTGTGCCTAAACCAACATTAAAACTTACCATCCCTTCCAATCCGGCCCATAGATAGTATCCTCCAGTGCCCCCGAATGGAAAATAGAAGAAGAAACATGGCTCTTGGGAAGAAAATTCCTTACCTCTAGGGTAAATACCAGTCTGTCATATTCTACTCCCGTCTGAGTCGTTCCATGAATAGTTTCCGGCAGAGACTTTTCAGAGACCTGAGAAACATGGATCTGCAGGTCAACCCCATTCAGTGAGACAAACCCCTCAACCGGACTCCACCTCATCTTTTCCTCCCCATCCCTGCCAGCATGTGACCTCGGTGGAAGGGTAACCTTAGCCAGGTTCTGTTTCGTGGGTTCCAAACCCCAAACCGACAGGTGGTCGTCCACAGCGGGTTCCACATCCACAAAGTCCTTCTCCTTCCCCATAATGCTTACCCACAAAACTGGCAGACCACTCGACACCCGGTAAATTTTTTTTTGAAAGAAAAACCCTGTAACCGCCTCCCGAAAACACCGCAAAAAACCACTACCGTTTTCACAGAGCTCCCAGAAAACTTGCAACCCTTCAAACCGAGTCTAACCACCGGAAGAAAGGAAAAGGCAGTAGTAACAAGGCAGCTAAAACACAGGGTAAAAAAACACACTTACCACCACCGTTAAGCCATGCATGTGTCTACAGTTCCAAGATGACAGCATAAACCCTGTTTGTCACCTTTCCAGTTGACTGTTAGCCTGTTAACCAGAATAAACCCAACACCACAAGCGGACCAGACCAGACGTCGTCACTGCAAAGCAAGCTCGAGACAAAGCAACCCATTGACAGTGGCTAGTTCCCGGGCACGTTTGTTGAGTTAACTGAGGGTGTCTGCATGTCACGCCTTTTTCTTAGTTACAACCTCCAAGAAACAGCACATGGCCCGCCCGCCTTCAGTCATAGCTCCTGCCGCCAATCAAAAATTAATAACTTGAAATCATCAACTCGCAATTTTTTCTTGGTTAAGCCCTCTTTTCCCTTAATATAAACCACATGGGTGTGGAAAAGCGCTAAAACTACAATGCTGATTAGGATCCTGTCACAGCACATTATCTGTTCTATTCAAAAACCATGCAATCTGTGGATTTTATGGCTTAGGATGAATTGGATACAGCAGAAGTGTCACGATTAGACAGTTAAGATTAGGATAGTGTTTGTGTATGCTAGCTTATCTGTCGAAATTTTCTCAGGAGTTATTCTAGGGACATAAGATTATGAAAAGGTACAGGCATGCTAGGATTTTCAAGGACTAATGGAAGGTTTCTCAACTTGAATTATTATTTCGATTCTGTTTATTTTCATAAGATCGTGATCCTAATGAACAGGTACAGGCATCCTAGGAGCATTGTATCATTTCTTATTATGGCTATGAATTTTAGGACTTTAAATGCAGAGAACTAATGGAAGGTTTCTCGACTTGAATAATTTGTTTTGGTGCTATTCATTTTCATAAGGTGTATTAAAAAAAAGTATTGTGGTACTGGAGGTTTATATTTGAACCCTACATTTTCTTCGGTTTTTGGATAAATTCTATTATCTATGAATCAAACAATGTTATATTGGACTGTTGTCGTAATTGCATCAGACAACTTGCAGATGATGTATTGGAGCACTAGTTTTATTCATGTAGTTTTAGGGTTTCTCCACGATTAGGCAAACCTGACTTGAACCTGTTAGCTGATTATTTGATAAATTGCATGCATCATTTCTAGCTAGTCCCCGTCCATATGATTAGTTAGTAAGAAAATGCGATTTTTAGGTTAGGTCATGAATATATCATTAATCATCACGTCTGAAAATGCAAATATCAGACTTAACATTAATCTGGAAATGCCTGATATTTGCATTCGTATTTCTAAATATTTGCGTTCCGTCATGGCAATCCTTCGTCTTAACATTTCCAGTACTTTGATTGATACGGCATCACACTGATAATACCTGCAAAAGTTCTATAACTATTATTTTATTATAAGAAGAGAACTTGTTTCTTCTATGATATGATGAATAGCTATCTACTTTAGTAATACTGGCCCCTTTTTTTTTTGATTCCGTCTTTAAAGATTTCACTTCTTAAGTATTTCTGGCCCCTTGCTTGAAACCTTGATTTTGGAAAAATGTATTGCTTATGCTTGTTTTTACTGGCATATTTTGAGTCCAACCTTATGATAAAATTTCACTGTCATGTCATTTATCACAGATGGCTGCGAGGAAAAGATGCAAGCGGCACATGGCCGAAACGGAGGAATTTATGACAAGCAACAGTGAAGGTTTTTTGATGGATTCTTTAACCATTTCAACAGCTTATCTCAAAATGAAGGCACTTTGCATGAATATTGGTAATGAAGTGCATACTGATATTAAAATCCACAATCAACACATTCTTCCAAGGTATGCAGCCAGATCAAATCTGTGAATCTTCACATTCTAGATCTTATACTTTATCTATATGTTGATTGTGAAATGTTTAAAGGGCAATGTAAGAAAATAGAATACACTTGTGAAATGTTTAAAGGGCAATGTAAGAAAATAGAATACACTTGCAGACAGCTATTTCTATTTAGCTGGAGTTAAACAATGTGCTACTATTTGTCAAGATTCCTTTCAATTTTAAGAGCATTACAGCTCTAAGTTTCTTTCCTCTTTGAGGTCCTTTGTCCCTCTTCTGCGTCCGATCAAAGCAAATTATCATTGTTCTAAAAAAAGCTTCCTTTAACAGTTGTGCCTTCGTTGTGCCTTCTTTTCCAGCTGCATAGATCTCCCGAATATAACTGCAGGTGTATACAGTGTGGAGCTGTGCAACAGACTACGACAATTTCTTGTTGCTTGCCCTCCCTCTAGCCCTTCCACACCTGTAACAGAGCTTTTGATTGCAACTGCTGACTTTCAGAGGGATCTTACATCCTGGAATATCTGGTATGTCCAGCATAAAAAACAATTTTTCATAGTTGATTGTTTTTCATTTATTCTTTCATGAAAAAATATTATGTTTTACAAGCCTGAAAGGATGATCTAATATGGTTTTCTTGTCTGCATAAATTTATAGTCCAATAAAAGGAGGCGTGGACTCGAAGGATTTGTTTCATCTGTATATTGTCCTTTGGATCCAAGAAAAACGCCTTCAGATGCTTGATTTGTGCAAGTTTGATAAGGTGAGTTGCAAGACAATCTAGTTATCATCTTATAAATGAGGGTATGCTAATTTTGGGATCTATTATATATTCATTGTTTGTATACTTTTTAATGTGATTAATTGATTCCTTGGAGTCCCATTTTAGTAAAATAATTGTTTTAAAGGCACCCTGAAAGGCATGATATTGAATAGTGGCACTTTGGCTGCACATCATTGCATTGTAGGTTCGATGGACAGAAACAACCACACAACACTCCACCTCGCAATTTGTTGAGGAAATGTATGAGCGCATCAAAGAAACTCTGAATGAGTACGAAGTCATTGTTAATCGCTGGCCTGAATACTCAGTTGATTTGGAAAATGTATGTGGTGGAATATTTCTTACATTTTATCATGGAGCTGGATATAACAAGTTATATTTTATCTGTAATTCAACTTTTCTAAGTACAATATGTAGATGTTAAACTTATTAAATACATTGGTTGAATTGAAGGCAATCACAATTATTGAGAGGGCAGTGGTGAGAGCATTGGAGAAACAGTATTCTGAGATCTTGATTCCTTTGAAAGATGGTATGATACCAAAGAAATTTGGCCTTCAGTACATGCAAAAGTTAACGAGAGGCAATGCTGTATGTCTTTACAGTGTTCCCAGTCAGGCAAGGCATTTTTGCTAGCACTGCAATTTTTAATTTAGAGAGTTCTCTTCGGCTCTACGGACTTGTACATTTTGAATTTTTCTTAGATCTGTATGACCATAATAGATGTTCTTTGATGTGCAGTTGGGATTATTTTTGAACACTATCAAGAGGATCCTTGATGTGTTGCATCCTAAAGTTGAGACACAACTCAGGTCTTGGGCATCTTGCCTGCTTATACCTGTAACTGGAGATAAGAAGATGGCATTTGGAGAGCAAATGAATGGGATTACTGTTATGTTGAGAACTAAGTACAAGTCTTTCTTGCAAGCGATTGTAGAGAAACTTTTAGACAATGTACGTGTATGCTATGTCTAAGTTGATCTGGAATTATAATTGTCAATTAACTATTATGCTTGAAGTGTGAATGTTACCTGAACTTGGACTGTAATTATTAGTTCAAGAAAAATGTCTGTTGTGATTCTTTTATGCTTGAAGGCCTTCTGCATTGACCTTGGTTTAACTATGCTTCATTGCATAACTTTTGATGTGCAAAAGCTCATTAGATTGATCTTCCCTGAAATGAATGCGCATGATAGAAGCACTTTCGGATTTAATTGAAGGATTCCATGCTGATCAATTTTTGGGGGCTAACTGAACATTTTGCTTATGTTGATGAATTATTGTTAATCAATATACAGCTGTGTTAAAATGGCCCATGCTGATCTTGTGCTTGATTTTTCCAGACACATGTACAACGCACAACGAAACTCAAAAGAATTCTTCAAGACACAAAGGAAGCAGGAGGTGAAAATGAAATTCGAGAAAGAATGCAGCCCTTAAATGCTCAGCTCATGGACACTATTTGTCGTCTGCATGATATCTTTACCAGCCGGATTTTTGTTGCCATTTGTCGTGGATTTTGGGACAGAATGGGGCAGGTCTCTCTCTCTCTCTCTCATAATTTCTACACAAAAATCCACACCCTTTTGGTTAACTGTCCAACAAACGGAATGCATCTGATATAATTCTGTTGCATATGGGTGGTTATGGTTGCAGGAAGTCCTAAATTTCTTAGAAAACAGGAAAGAAAATAGATCTTGGTACAAGGGTTCTTGTTTTGCCTTGGGGGTAAGAGCCTCCCCGTGTCTAATTGCTTTTATTTTCCCATTCCTTTGAATGTATGCATCTGCTTCACATATAAAATGTTTTTCCATTTTTTCGAATGACTGCTTCACATATAAAATGAAAATGTCCAATCTTCGTTCTCTATACTATTACTATAGTGGAACTGACCGTGCAATGATATCTATGGTTACTTCTGTACTTTGTTCAGATTCTGGATGATACTTTTGCATCTCAGATGCAGACGTTGCAAGGACATACTCTGCAAGAAAAGGATCTGGAGCCACCACGTTGTATAATGGAGGCACGCTCTATGCTATGTAGAGATACTCCTGATGGTGCAGATTCATCCAGTTATTATTACCTCTAGGAACATCGTAAATCAAGCCAGATGTTGGATTGTGCATTGTATTTCCACCTACATCCCTTCATTTGTCTCCAGGGAATAAAAGGGGATATAGCATGCAGTCAATGTGTGTGCAAACAGATAGCATGCAGTCATTTGTCTTTCTATCTACATCCATTCATTTTTCTTCAGGAAATAAAAAGTGATAGCAGTGATACGTAAAAAAAGTCCAAGAGAAGAGCAGAGGATCTCAGAAACTTGTGTTTCTGATGTTTCAGCTTTCTCGGCAATGATGTATGTACATATCAAAGTCTATTTTTTTTTGTGGTCAGTCAGTTCCAGGTGCTACTTCGAGTCAAATCACATGGAACCTGTCTTCGTTTGTAGATTAGTTTCTGTATTCTAGTCTATGCTGCCGCAGACACCCTTGAATTCAGGGGCAGGCAGCACTATTTTTTTATTCAATAAATTCTTTGCCCACGCCCATGGCTCTTCAATTCAGTGTCAGCAGTAATTTATGGTAAATGTGCTCTTATTTTAGTCTCTTATAAAATATAGTATTTTTTGTTTTAAAATATATATATATATATATATATATATATATATATATTTTTAATTAATTTATGGATTTTAATATAAATTAAAATGTCATTTTATTTATTTAATTATTTATATTAAATTGAATGGATAAATATTTATAATTTTTGTTGACTTATTTTATTCATATTTTTTTTTTTTTTAAATCTAGGATAATCGGTAACTGGTGAGAGTTTTCCTGAACAAGGCCCAAGATCAAATTCTACTGGCTGCCACTATAAACCTAGGCTAGGTGCAACTATTTTGGAGGAAATTTGAATTGATTACCTATCACAAGGAGCACCAGAAGTGTCTTAATAGGGCAACTATTCACCATTAAATTTTATAAATTCAATAAATAAATTGTTAAATAATATTAAAATAAATTACTATTATAATAATTATTGTATAATATTTTTCATTTTTACTTAAATTTAGAAATTTGATAAATCAATTATTAAATAATATTATTGAATATTATGCATTTTATTATATTTTTGGTGAAAAGAAATATAATTTAATATATTGATAAGGATTAAATGGAGACATAAATACATGCCAAATTCATGAAACAAATATATTAATATTTCTGGCAAAAATAAATACATTAATAACATTTTAACATTTATTTTTTGATAATTCAAAATTTTAAAAGAGATCAAAAGATATCAAAGAAAATTGTATATGGTGAGATTTGATCCCTGTCAGCATTTAGCAAATCCAGAATTTAAATAGATCTAAACTTGTAATATCAATAAAAACAAAAAATATAAATCCAAAAGATATCAAAGAAAATTGTATATAGTGAGATTTGATCCCTTTCAGCATTTAGCAAATCCAGAATTTAAATAGATCTAAACTTGTAATATCAATAAAAACAAAAAATATAAATCCAAACAAAAAATAATGTGAAAAATAATTTAAATTTATTTTTGTGTTCACATAAACAAATAATCTAAGTTCAAACTTAGATTAAAACATAACATCATTTTTTAATTTATTATTGTATTCACATAAACAAATAATCTAAATTCAAACTTAGATTAAACATAACACCTTTTTTTGGCAAAGGTTTTCAGTCCATTTATAAAAATGTATATTTAAATAATTTAAATTCAAACTTTGATTAAAACATAACACACTTTTTTTTCAGTCCATTTATACAGATGTATATTTTAAATGCAAAGGAACGTTGGTATTCAAGCCATTTTGGGAATATGATGAATGTAGCTTTATTTTAGACTATTATAAAATATAGTATTTTTTTGTTTATGATTTAAATGTGTTTTTCATGGATTTGAATATAATTAAAAAACCCATTTTATTTATTTATATTAAATTGAATGAATAAAATTTATGATTTTTATTAATTCATTTTATTCATACTAATAAATAAATATATAATTTTTTTTGGTCATTATTGAGAGACTTTGAATTGATTACCTATTACACAGAGTGTCATAGTAGTGCACCTATTCACCATCAAAACTTCTAAATTCAATAAATAAATTGCTAAATATTATTAAAATAAATTATTATTATAATAAATATTGTAAAATATTTTCTATTTTCAATTAAATTTATAAATTTGATAAATAAATTATTAAATATTATTATTGAATATTATACATTTTAATATTTTTTGGTGAAAAGAAGTATAATTGTATTTATTGATAAAGATTAAACATAGACAAATACATGCCAACTTCATGAAACACATATATTAATATTTTTATATTTTTGGCAAAATAAATACATTAATAACACTTAACATTTATTTTTTGATATTTTAAAGGGTAATTTAAAATTGATCATAATAAAAACCAATATAATTAAAACAAATAAACATGATATAATATATTTTAATTTATGTATATATAATTTTAAATTTACTCTTCATCATATCATTTAGCAATTGTTTTCATACTTGGTTAGTATATGTATAATTGAGTCAAGAGGCTCATTTTATAGTCCAAAGAGTGAGGGGAATTTTTAAATTTACTCTTCATCATATCATTTAGCAATTGTTTTCATACTTGGTTAGTATATGTATAATTGAGTCAAGAGGCTCATTTTATAGTCCAGTATGAGGGGAGGTGTAAGTTTCTTTAAAATAAAAATAAAAATAAAAAATATGTTCTAAATAGGAAAAATAATGTTAACTATAATTAAAGAAAAATGAATATGTTGTAAAGTAACTAGAAGTAAAAAAATGTGAATAAGATGTTTATATCTTATACTTTTCAAAAATATTTCAACAAGTGATTTAAATAAACTATTTGAAGATCTATGTTAACTAATTTATGTAGATATCAACTTCATATATATATATATATATATATAAAATTAAGTTTTTATAGTTAATTTTTTTATTTGGTCATATATGTACTCTATTTAGCATTCAAAATACAATTTAAACAATGAAAAATAACACATTGTATTTTGCACGTGAAGAAATTTGTTCCCTCTCGGCTCATGTTAGATCCGTACTTAAGATGGAGGTAAGTAAGTAGGTGACTATCTTCTTTTCTAGCATGGCATTTATTTGGTCCCCATATATTTTGCCTTTACAAGAATTCCCAAGTTATGGATTTGTTTATAATTATAAGCCACATTAATACATGATATTTTACAAGACATTTAAATTTCACTATTATTGATCCTCACACACCTTTTCATTTTGACATAGAAGTTTGTCTCCCATGCTTGGAATATAAATTTCCCAAGTAGAATTTTTTTTACCAAACCAATTCATCTACAACATCCTTGAGTTTCATATGATTTGACATAAACTTCCAAGCCAATTCATTTTTTATTGTATGAACAATATCGGATACCAAATGGAAGCCCATCAGTTAGTATCAAAACTACCACAAGATCATATAAACTAAAACCCCATTGACTAAGAGTAAAATTTAATGAAAATAATAAACACAAAAACTATACCAATTAAAGAAACCAATAAATAGATGGAGAGAAAAAAAAAATAGAAGGGTTAACAATAAAAGGGAAGGATATGTTATATAATAAAGGAAGACAAACATATGGGCAAAATTACATATGAAGCACAAAACATGGACATACCATAATTTGAAAAAATGACTTGAGGCCTCAAAGGAGGATTGTTACCAACCAAAAATTAGGTAACCCACAAGAGAAAAAATTATCCTCTTTTGACAACCAACAAGCCAACAACCCCATGATGGTTAGCACATAGAATTATGCCGGACTTCCCCACCCATTACTCTAGTCAGATCTTTCTACCTTCCGGCATGCTTTTTGCAATAATGTATTTTCATTTAATGTTATGGGCATATTGATGTGGATAATGGGGCAAACTGGATAATTGACCGATTTTGATTGTATCATTGTTCTCTCACTTCACTTGGGAGGCCAGTCTTTGATTCTAGTCTAGCAGAATCTCCTTTGGGGCCTTACAAGAGGCATTAAGGGGGAGCCATTAATTGATATAGTGTGTCACGATTATCAATCTCCATTCTTCGAGGTGGTAGTCATTAGTCATTGGATCAACACTCTATATCCACATTCTTGAGTCAGGGCCCTAAAACTTGGACTCAAAGACTGATGTAGTTAAAAGAATGTTAAAACCCTATAAAGCCACATTGAAAGAAAATGTAAAATGCAAGAGATGGCTAGAATGATATTTAGTTCATGGGAAAAAGACTAGCAAGAGCTCTATCACCCTCACTAGCTATCACCCAGTTCTTCATACATTTAACGATTAATTCAAATAAAGTAACTCTTGAATGCCCCAACCCCGATGATCGAGAAACTGCTACATCTTAAAGGAATATTAGAAAAAAAGAAAGCAAGCTTGGGTTCCTAAGCTATGCACCAAATAAAGAAAATTATTAAAGTAAAAGGTGTATTAGAGGGTTGGAAAAAGAGGCCGAGGAAAGGGGTAACAAATGCAACCACGATTGTTCCCTCCATACATTATTACATGCAAGATATTGAACCCCCATTAGTTGGTCTCATGGATGTGGCACCTTCGTTGAAGTTTCTCCCACGCCATGATCATTATATCACACACACATGGGTTGATGGGCTAAGCTAAGACATGCCACTCCCTTTTGGGGGTTGGAAATACCTAATAGGGTTGTTGACCTAATAAAACCTATGTGAGGTAGCTTGTTATCATATCCTGATTTAGTTAGACATTTGAACGTGAGTTTTCTGTGAAGTATTCTTGTGGCCCTAACATTATATATGGTTCATTATGATGCTTTATTGGTTTCATTTCCCTAATGGAGGTGATCTCACTTGACCTTGAGAGGTTTCAGTATCACATATGCAACATAGATCCTTTAAGGGATAGCTTGACTCTCTTCAACATTTTTTAGCGTGTAATTTGCGCCATTCTAAGAACAAAATTGAATTTGTGGCCCTAACATTGACCCTCCAAAGATAAACGTTGGGCCTTGAGAAACTTCCACTTGTTACTACACCTCTTGATGAGCCTCCAAATGTTGAAATGTCGAGCTTGAAATATTGGGCATTGGAATATTTGATAATGTGCTTAGTGTTACATAAAATGACCTCCTCATCAGCTTAGAGGAGAAGAACACTTTGGACTGGAAGAAAACCTAAGTTACAGGCCTATTTTCCGGGGTAACACACCCCAGAAAAAAATGCACAACATGCTAACGCGGTCTATGACCCAGCAAGGTGTGTTAACCTAGGGATTAACACTCCGTTTTGCCTTAAGGGCCACGTTACTAGATTTTCAAGAGTTTGTGAAGGCAAAAACATGAGTTGAATGACTGAAACTCCGTCTTACACTCAATATCAACTCCAAAAAGTCAGAAACATTCACCATAGACCTATCAAAGGAAATTTCCAATCTTAACAAAAGCAAATGAAGGAGGAAAGATAAATAAAGAAGATGAAACATCTAGATTTTTCCCGAATGAAACTTGTGAAGAAATTGGAAAGGAATGAACCTCTCATCACCTATAAATTGGAGGCTAGGCCACAATATTTGGGATCATAATTTGTGCATTATTATGCCGTCCCGACGTGGTTGAGAGAGAGAGAGGAGCTAGGAGCTAAGGGAAGCTTTGATACAAAAATCATGGTTGTAATCATTCTTCTCACTTCTAATAATATATATCTACCCCTATTTTGTCTATATGATGATATCAACACCTTCTTTATGTATATGTTGATTCAATGGCGAGACTGATGTTTATCATTGATGCATGCTAACTCTACATGTTGATTGATTGGATTGATCAAAGTTTTATATGTTGTGGATATTACTTCGTATATTTTCTATGTGTAGGTCTTGATCTGAGAGAAGATCAAGGTTTCTTCCTCTATCACACTGAAATCTCCAGTGGATCTGTACGAAAGAAAAACATGTAATCTCTCTCATTTGCTTTATCAATTTCTAGATTAACATGATATGCTTGCATGTATCTTATAACAGTTTCATGTTCCTTGATTCTGTCTGCCTCAGGTTCCGGGAAACCTGGGAGATTTATATCCACCACTCGTTCATTAATCGCTATAGCAGAATTGGCGACTCCACTGGGGACGCTCTTAGTTCCCGTATTTGATCTCCCAGTTCCTGGATCTTCGTCTCTCTCTACTTATTTTTATGCTTTCTAATATAGATTCTGATTACTTCATGCACTTCCTAATCAACATCATTGCTCACAAACTCTGTTTAGACCCTAATTTGACCCTTTTTGAAAGCCAATTTTCTGTAACGCACCCTTCTAGTGCTTTCCAGCCTTCTGTACAGTGTGTTAGCCATGCTACTAACACACTATATGTATTTCTGGACCACGTTATCAACCCAAAATCTTGACATCCACCCAGTTCTGTGGATTCTACTGTTGGATAGGTTTGTATGAGGTCTGATATTGGGATCTGCAACTGTGAAATTTGTTTGGTTGATTGCTTGCATGGTCATTTTTCTTTTTGAAGAATAACTTAATTTCATTTGATTTTGGAGAAAAGAAAAATGATTCTTTAAAGCTTTCTGTCATATTTTAGCTAGATATGTTATGTTATATTGGGTTTATTTTAAGAGCATTGTATGTCTGAATTTCTTTGCTTGTGTTTGGACTAAATTAGGATTTATGGTTTTTGAAATGGCGTATAGTTACTCAATCCATGTAGTAAATTTTATTCGTTGAATCGAAATCTAAAAGGATTTCTCTTGCATGGTTTGAGTCAGAGTCTTACTAAACTCCATATGTCAACACCCCCTTCAAAGACATTAATCCAGTTCACATAAAATCAACCACGTAATAAAAGTAATCAACAACTCGTTTTGACACATATTAGTTTAAGCTAGAGTCTTGGGATAGACTTTTTTTTTTTTTGTAGAAAAGATCAAAATTTCCATTATTTAATAAAATGTTTACTGTGTACATGCATAAGCATTCTATCTATTTGAGAGTCACACAGGACTGCAAACCAGATCCCTGAGTCATTATCATACAACCAATATCTTCTGAGCAACTATGTCAACCATTTTCATGCCAACCCGCTTTGTCCAGACTCCTCTTATGAGGAAAACATCCGACACAAAGAGGCTAGCCAAAGCCCGCCAACTTTCTAGTCTCGAGCTTCCTCTTATGAGTAAAAGTCATAAAGTGTGAAAGATCCAGTAAGCTAGAGTGACAATATCACATAGTAACAAGAAATAACTGAAAGTATAAGGTACATAAGTAAACAGATAAAGAAAATAGAGCCCATCTCTACATCGAGAGCACATGAACTGAAACTGTCAGAGGAAAGGGGCATGATCTGACTCCACTAGGCCCAACGGACCTGTCTCCTTTATTTTCCAACTACCCAAAACCTGCTGTATGCCTTCCTTAGAAAGGAGGTTTGCTGCCTCATTCTGTTCCCTGTAAATGTGACATTCATATATGTAAGAAAAATGATATTTTAATGTCCAAAGTTCTTGAAGGATTGGTTTTAAAATATAGTTTTGGTACATGAATTATTTATTGAACCACTTGACAATGTTCAAGGAGTCCCCAAATATATGAACTGAAGGAATACCCATCTGGATCAGCAAACACAGAAGAAAATGAAGAGCCTTTATCTCAGCATAATTTTTTGTTCCATTCCCAAGTCCCACCGAAGCTTCCTTACGACTCTTCGGGCTGAAGTGAATCACTATACCGGCCCCGCATCTATTCTCTTCACTGGATGTGCTGTAGAAGTATGCCCATGGCATATCCACCTGATAACTTCTGGAGTGACCACTCTAGGATTTGTCATAGTATTTGGATCCGAAATTTGATTATAGATGGCCACACTCTCCTGAGCAAGAACATGTGGCTGGGATTCTTTATCTTTGAAAATTTCCCTGTTTCTAGCAAGCCATATGCCCCATGAGATAAGCAGGGGAAGTGCCCTCCAATTTTCCTCCTGGCTCCCCTGCCACCATTCCTTCTATGCTTCTTGGACCGACTCCCCATCCCATCTTTGTGACTTTCCTACAACAACCATCGTCTCAAACCAGACCTGTTTGCTATAGGGGAAATGGATAGATAGATGCTGAACTATTTCAGAGGCTGATTTACAGAGAGGGCACTGACTCAGACCCTCCTTCTTCATTTTCAGCATGTTGTCCCATGTTGGGACTTTATTTTTTAATATACACCAGAAAAATAACCTGCTCTTGGACGGGAATTTCAATTTCCATAGCTGTTTTTCCCACCAATTTGGGGCCTCCCATCCCTTTTTTTCCATGAGGAATGCGTATCCGAACTTTGGAGAATACTTGCCTATGGGGGCATGTACCCACAATAATTCTTCCTCCCTATCCCTGATATGCATGTTCGATCAAACCAGTTCACATGTATACTTTCGCCAAGCTTCATGCCAGATGGGGTGGATCAACAGGTCCTCCCCTGTCATCCATCCTTGTTTCTAGTGCATGGAAGAAGCCTCCTTATCAATTTGATTTATGAAACAAAAGCCTTTTTCCCTTAGGTGAGTCCTTAAATCCTCCGGGAGTGAGTAGTCCGTATTGCACCCAACCTAAGGGTCCATCCCGATTCTTACCTGTTCCCCATTTCCTACCTTCCAAACCAGACCTTCTTCAATGATACTCAACGATCCCAGAATGGATTTCTAGACCACTGATGCTCTTGAAGGTTTTTTCTCCAGAGTTCTAAGCCAATCTGTTAGATCCATAGTATCGATGTATTTCCGCTTCATGACCTGGGACCATAATGATCCTTTAAACATAATTCTCCAGCCCATCTTGGCTTCTAGGGAGGCCACGAAGGAGGGGAGCTCTTTCAACCCCCAACCTCCCCACTCTTTTGGTCTAGAAATTCTATCGCATGCCACCCAGGGCATCACCCTCTCCTCCTTCGAACCAACCCACAAAAATTTACTGCATGTTTTCCTCACCTTCAATAGATTATTTTTCGGGACCCATGAGAGCATGGCCCAGTAAACAGGGATAACTAGGAGGACAGATTTGATCAACACCAATCTCCCCACTCTAGAAATCCATCTGAAGCTACAATGGTTCACCCTCTTCTCTATTTTGGTCACTAGCCACAGCCAGTCCATATATTTATATGAGTCTAGTTTGAGAGTAAAGCCCATGTATTTTAAGCTGTCATCCATTCCTTTAGCCTCGTACGGGAGCTCCGCCATTGTTCTTCTAATATCCTCCCCCAGGAGGCCTTATGAAATGATGACCGATTTGCCCATATTTATAGTCATTCATGTTTCAGAGAGGAAGAGCTCTATGACTTGTTTTATATACCCGATATCGCTTCTTCTGCCATTACTAAAGAGGAGGATATCATCGACGAAGAGGAGATGGGTAATCTGCATGTTAATGGGGACCTCTATTCCTTTGATATCCCCCATCCTTTTGGTCGCAACTATCAACTGACTTAAAAATTCTACTGCCAAGAGGAAGAGCAGAGGCGACAGGGGGCATCCCTGTCTCAGGCTATCTGGCTCTTGAAAAATGAAGAGGCCGCCCCATTAGTAAGGACAACGAAGCTGATGTTTGTTATGAATCCGATCACCCAATTAATAAATTAGAAATCAAACCCCAGGTGCATTAGGATTAATCTGATATACATCTAGCTTATCTTGTCATATTATTTGGATAAGTGAATTTTGATTATCAATCCTTTCCTTTTGTTCCTCTTGATGCTATGGAGGGTTTCCTGTGCCACCTTGATTGCTTCATGGATCTGCCTCCCTTCTAAGGACCCAAACTATTCCTGCAAGACATTCTTGGATAAGATCGACTTCAGCCTGACTGCTATAACTTTAGAAATTATCTTGTAAATGCTATTACATAAACAGATGGGACAGAAATCATTGAAAGAGCCTAGCTCGTCCAGTTTTGAAATTAGATCTATAAAGGTGGTATTCAATGGTTCGAAAATAACTCCTTTCGATCGAGATTCCTCCACTACAGCTGTGAGCTCCTCCACCATCTCTTAAAAGAAGCGTTGATAGAACTCTGTTGTCCACCCATCCGTCCCTGGACTTTTTCCGTTCTGCATTGACTTGAGGACTCCTTCTACCTCATCCCTAGTCACTGGGCTATTCAGCATCACATTTTCCTCTTCTTCCACATACCTTGGAAAGTGTTGAGCTACCTTGACCACCTCTACAATAGTAACCTCTGGGGGAGCTTTGAAAACCTTCCTGAAATGATCCTTACCCATTCTTTCTAGTTCTAGGAAAGACTTAGCCACCCCATTGTCTTCCCTTCTCATCCCCCAGACGGTGTTTCCATTCCTCCTTCCTTTGGCATGATTGTGGAAAAAATTTGTATTCTTGTCCCCTGCTACGAGCCACAGTGCTCGACTCTTTAGCCTCCATTGCTCCTCATTTTCCAATAGAATCTTCCTTCACTCCCCCTCCAAGGATTTTATGAGATCCCTTTTTTTCCCCGTTTCATATCCATCAGCTTTTGGGCTTTCCATTCTTCCCAATTCCTCTCCCAGCCATTTCAACCTCTCCTCCTGAGCTTCTCTTCTCTGTTTAGCCCACTCGATGGTTGCTTTTTTCATTTTTTTAAGGTTCTCCAAAAAATTTTCTACTTTGTTAGGAGGCTCCACTGCCCCCGAGCACTCCAAGTTTCCTTAAACATAGCATTATAGGATTCCTCTTTTAGCCATCCCAGATTGAATTTGAATGGAGCTCTAGGTTTATCAATATTTCCTTTAATTTCTAGGAGGACAGGATGATGATCCAATTCCCCACCCTCCCCCACCCATTGCCTAAGGGCATGAAAACGATCCACCAAGCCTTCCTTAATAAAAAATCTGTCTAATCTCTTGGCCACCTTGGCTTCTCCTATCCTTCTATTTATCCACGTTGGCCGAAGTTTGAAAATATTTATATCTATAAGTCGTCATTCCAAAATTTTGGATCAGAAAAAAATTAGAGAGGGGGTCCACTTAGGCTGTCGGTCCTCATGATTTAGCCTGCCCAATTGAAAAGTTCAGATCCCCTCCTATTATGAGGTTGGGGCTATTCATACAAGTCCCAGACCAAATTTCATTCCAAAAAATTTCTCTCTCCTGGCATGGTCCATAAATATTCAGGATCTTAAACGAAGATCACAACTCCAGGGAATAGACCTCCATTGCCAAAACATGATCCCTTCCCTATGTATTGATTACTTTGATTTTTTTCTCATTGATGCCCATTGCCAACCTGCTCGATCTACCAATTGCATCCAACCCCACAAAGAACCAACCTAGGAAAAGGTTCCTAAGGGCAGCATAGACATCATCCCCAGGCCCTAGTATTTCTTGAAGAAGAATAATGTCTGACCCATAACCAGAGAGTAGGGCTCAGAAGGATAGTTTTTTGGGGTTACTAGCTAACCCTCTACAATTAAAAGACATCACAATCATTTGATCACCTGGACCAGGTCTTGCATTGCTCTAAGTACCCCTGTTAAGGACCTCCGTTTCCCATTCGCAATGTATAGCTTGGATTTTAGTTGGTCTTTGGATAAATTTGATTTCCTCTCTCTCAACTTGGTCCTAGAAGGAGAGACTACAAGGTTCCCCAACCCTCCCACTATCTCCAACAGACTAAATGTTTTCTCCCAAGGCCTAAGGTTATAAGGTCGCCGCTTCGCTTCAGAGGCAGGGAAAATATCAGACCCATGGGGAGGCTTTGGGCAAGGATTAATAGATAGGGCCGGATGGTTGTAATGATGCTATGCAGGACCGATTCAACATGTACAAAGAAACCATAAAAAATATGAATAGATGCTGCCCTGGAAGAATTAGGCCCTGAAACCAAAGGAGATAGATGCAAAAAAGAAACATAAAAAGAAGAGGGGGTATTAAGAACAATACCCTCCCTTTGCAGCGCTACTGTGTCCTTTGTTGCATCCGAAGGCACTTCGACTGGGATGGCTTCAGCTCCTCCCAAAACGTGGACCTCTGCCTTTGCCATGGTCGTATCTTCTTCCTTCCATTCTGTCTCTTACAGGGAGGATTGTTGTCCCTGCTCCTTCCTAGAGCCCATACCAAGCTTCCCTTCCACATTATTTCCTCCCTGAGTGCACATGCCTTTCCCTTTGGCTTGTTTTTTCTTTTTTCAGATACCCAGAGGGTAGTATTTTTCCATATGACCATACAGGTGACACCTGTGGCACCTGAATGGCACCTGCTCATAATCCAGTGCCTGAATGAAAGACAAGTTCCTGTAATGTAATTGGACTTCCTTCGTCAGTCCTTCTCTTGGATTGATTCTAACTAGAATTATCGCAGTACCTTGCTTTCCTGTCTGTAGGAAAGACATATCAGCCTCCAAGAAATGCCCTAATTCATTCCCAATTTCCTTGAATACATTAGCCGTCCAAAACGGCTGAGGGAGCCTTGGTAATTTTACCTAGATTGGAAGGTTCGCTATCTTTTCCCTTTGAGCATATAAGAGGGGATGCCATCTCTTGAATAGAATCGGGGCTTGCCCAAACCCCTAATTCCTTTCCAGCACCCAAGAAACCATCTCTTTGTTCCTGAAACTCATCATAAACCAACCGTTTTCCAGAATAAATGCCTCGAAGCGCTGATTAGGTCTCGACTGCCATGCCTTTGCTACCCATTCTTTCAAGAAAGTTGCATACACTTTCTTGCCCTTTTCTTTCCCTACCAGCGTTAAATCTGCAGTCCCCATGGTTTCTTCTATCGACAGATTAATGCCCAGAACCAGATTTGGGATATGTTCCTTTCTTCTCACAACCCTGGATTTCTTCCTCAACATATTAGGGCCGTCTTGTTCGCTATTCGATACATTGACTGAAACCTCATGTTCTGGGCGTAGCCCCATGAACCTTCTATTTTCCCCCAAAAACTGTGGTCAACACCCCTTTATTTGCGCTATCTTCCTTCAGACCTCCTCCAGCTCCTACATGACCTACTGAACCTTCTTGTGAGAAGGGAATTCCTTACCCGACCCCTTCAGATTGATTCCCTCCCCCCTAGGGCTGTGCCCCAAACCGCTTCCTTCTTTCCTCAACAATAGCCTCATCTATCATCCCCAAACCCTCCTCTCTTAGATAACCAAATACTTTCAAATCCCCTACACCCTGATTCCGTTGTGCCAAACTCGTGCCCTACGCCTCTCCACCACCAAAAATATGTGTTTGCGCTATCCTCTTTTCTCCTAGATCTTGTCTCAAAACCTCATTCTTCAACAATCTGCAAATGGCCACTATATCCTCGAAGCCCCTCGTACGCTGAAAGGGTTTGACCTACTCAAACCCCTTCCCCACTGTCCGCTGAAACCCCAGATCTATTCCGAAAAAAACGGGAACCTCCAGACTGGGCACTGATAAAAATAGAAAATGATTTAAATTTCTGTCCATGGCCATTTAGGATTTCCCCGACGACCTCAAAAAGCCTACCTGTTTGCCCCCCGAACCCAATCCTCCAGGCTTTCCTCCTTCCACATCTTCTGACCCAATGAAAACCTTCAGATTTTTTTCTATGACCTCCATTCCCCACATCGCAAGCATATCCCACGGCTCGGGATCCACCTCCACCCTGTTCGAACCATTGACCATCTTAGTAAATCCCAGAAATTGCAGGCAGCGGCAGAAACCATTCTCCTTCTTTCCCACTGGGTGCGTGCTACTACCTTTGACAAAACCTCTTGCTTTGAGTGCAACAAAACAGGTAAAGGGAAAAATGACTATGCAGTAAAAAAAAGGTTTTACCCTAAACCCTTTACCCCGTATTGTCCTTTCCACTGAATACAAACCGAGCGCACAAAATTAGGACCTTTTCTCCCCACTCCACCAGTCGCCATCCATCGATGCCATCTGCCTGCACCCTATGTCCCCCATTTTCGGGTGTTGCCTTCAAGCGGAAGAAGCTCCATGCCGTCTGTGCGCAAAAATCAAACCATGGTGTCGGCTAGGGTTTCAGAGCCTGACTCAAGAAAAACATCATCATGTTGAAGCCCTTGGGATAGACTGTTGTGAGTAAAATTCCCAAGAATTCGAAACTGTGACTAGTGTCATTAATGAGAGTTAAATCCTGTTGCACTCACATCATCTGGTACCGCTCTTGTTACAAGGGAGTTAAGCACGAGACAACATCATATTGTAAGAGAAGGTAGCTGAACTTTTATTGCATTTTGGTGGGTATTTTTTGTACTGGGGATCCCCTTGGGGATATCGGAGCTGATTTGGGGACTCAGGTGTCCTGCCCACACAGCATATTGTCTATGACCATGAACCCCCTAGTAGTGTCTATGATTTGAGGTGACCTTAGTGGCCAGAATTTTTAGTGACGAACTCAGGGTGACTGGGACAAGTTTCCATGGTACCTAAACATACAAACTTACTTCATCTTGGTTTGTTGGGAGGGTGCTTGTCTTCATGAGAGTACTTGGCCCGTTCTTAACTAGGTTCAGGAAAATCTCAAGAGTAAATGTAACTGTACATTTGGACGACTCTCTCTTTTAGTCCCTTTGATATTGGATTTCATCTCCAACTAGTTGTGGCTATCAGACAAAGTTATGTTTCCTAGATGCTTACTGATTTCCTTTAGAGTATATTTTGATTTTTAGGTGCTTTATTTTTTATACTGAGACTATAACATATATCAAATTTATTTTTTTTGATAAAAAATATCTGTCACCGTGGCTAGATTCTTCCCTAGTCGTCTATATAGATGACCAAGAGGTCTTCCTATTTTTCCTCTGGAGGAATAATCACACTCTAATGAATCAAATTCTCCTTCCTCATAAGGAGAACAATCTCTAGTGTCAAACACTGAATCAAATAACACTTCCGAAGATAATCTATTACCTGAGGATTTCTTTTCCGAAGGTATCATACCTCACTTCAATCCTCTAGCCATTGATCCTCTTGGCCCTGTTTTAGTTCAGGTTGCACCTGAACCTGTTATGTCTTCATAAGTCTTCACATCCAATGTTCCAATGGTGACTAGTGGGTCGTCACCTTTCGTGGACAATTTTGTTCCACCACCACCTCCCCTGTTTACTATCAATCCCACACAATTGATTGATCATCCTACTAATCATTTTATGCATAGTCTGGGAAACCCCACTACACCTGCTATGAGTGGAGTTCAGTACCTTCCTGTCTCCACCCCTTTATTGTTAGCTCTTGAACCTCTAGCTATCACCCCTAGTGGTGCTATTAGCATGGCTACCTTCAACAATCCATTTAGGTGGAATCCCTTGATAATTTTCAGCCCTCAGGAATCAATTCCTTGGGGTAGTGTTTCTAGTGTGCACACATCTGTTGGGGGCATGCCTGTCCTCGTGCCACTTATAGGATAACCTGGTCCTTCGATGATTGATTTGTTTCCTCCGAGTGGGAAGTCTACTGGTGTTGATCCCGCACCTACTTCAACTTATGTGGCGAGAAAAATCCCCCAACTAAGTCTTGTTGTATCTATTTGTGCACCCCCTCCTTAACCACCATTGATTCAAGGGGTAAATCTCTATCCTAGGGGAAAATAGTGTTTTTTCACCCAACCTAGTATGCCATATGGCTCACCATTTTATATGACCACACCGTCACTGCCAAGAAACTAATATATGATGAAAACTACATATCCTTCTGGAAACCAATTGATAGGGGGACCTCCTGGTCCTTCAAGTCGTCCTGCATCTCCTTGGTCGGATTCAGGGGAACCTATGCCTTCATGTTTTTTGGAAATTTTAGACATCCCAAATCTACAAAAGTTGATTAATGTCCCCATCAAGCATAACTTGCTTTGGCCTCTAATCCCACATAAATTCCCTGTAGATATTCCAAAGTTCGAAGGAAAACAGTGAGATGACCCAACTACACATGTCACCACCTACCATCTATGGTGTGTATCAAACTCCATGATTGACGATAGTATTCAGCTCAGAATCTCCCCCTATACCCTTATTGGAAATGTTGCCAAGTGGTACATTGAGTTGCCACATGCTTCAACCAATATTTTTGGTTCCCTTGCGATGTAATTTCAAAAGAAATTTGAGCTTCGCATCTGATACGAAACTGGAACTAAATTTATTACTACCTTATGCCAAGGCACTTCCACCCACATCTCTGATTACATCCATGAATGGAGATGTAGACGTAGGCTTGTTAAGGACCCCATTCCAGATTACCTCTTAGTAGATTGGTTCTGCAAGTCTCTCCTTCCCCCCATTGCAAAGGACGCTGCCATGGATGATGTGGTTACTAAAGACCAATCTATGCGTCGTGCCCAACATTTAGATTTGATCTATTCATAATCTAGGAAACTTTATGATTTTCTCCCTAATGCCCCTCAAACTTCCAATGCTACCACTACTTAGAAACCTAGTGCACATGCAAGCAACATTGTTGGCACTACCTCTGGGGCTGCTATAAAACAACTAAGCGAGAAAAATGCCTAGTTATTTGTTACTACTGATATCCCTCCTACTATCCAATCTATTGCTCCTCTAACCACTACGATCAAATATATGAAGTCAACACCAAAACCCATTCGTAAGAACAAGAATAATAAGAAAAATACTACTCCTTCTGAAGAGCAACACACAACCTAGAACAATACCAATCATAAAACTGCTGCTAAATCTAATAAAGGAAGGAAAAAAATTGTCAAGTTCCCTTGCAAGATATGCATTAAGGACCATATGATTTATAAATGTCCTCATCTTCAAGAGTGCACAAAATTCCTTGCAAAAAAGGACACTGGATGGACCCTTGTGGTCCTTAACAACCCTTTTCCTTCTCAACAACAACAACATCTTTTATCGAACACACTGCCACCTCTACAAGGGGGCAATGGCGGTTCACATCCACCTCCTCCCGGAGAAGGATCATCAACTGTTTACACCTTTGAAACGGTTGATTTGCAAGCTCGAGCCAAGAATTATGGACATTAATTCCCTAACACTTCATATTTTGCCTCGAGTTCTATTCCACTATCGCCTAACGATATGCATATCGAAAGGCCTATTTATGACCCTGTGATTCGTACCCCTAAAGGGGAAATTCAACAAACGACACATAATACCTTTTCAAATGCTTCCAAAAAATACAACATCATAGAAGATCTGGTGCAAGCACCCTTTACTATGTCTGCCCTCGAAGTATTACAAACATTCCCAAAACAATGGAAATATTTTCTTTCGACCATTGGTGGAATTGATCCTTAAGACTCCAATCTAACGATTTTCGACATGGAAAAGAGTAAGCCTCGCCTCTCCCATCATCTTGTATTTCAAGTGCAGGTCATGGCGAAAGGCAAAGCCATTCACTGCACTGTCATTGAAAAAGGTGCATCAACCTGTGTAATGTCTACTTCCTATTGGCTCCCCTTGGGTTCACCTACTCTCTCACCACCATCAAATTCCGTCAAAGATTTTAATGGCCACACTTTTGTCCCCAAAGGATACATTTCTAGATACCCCATCACTCTGACTAGGAAAAATGTAATGGTGGATATTGAAGTCGTATATCACCATCTCGACTATAATATGGTTTTGGGCTGAAATTGGACTCCTACCATGACTGCTATTGTTTCTTCAGTTTTTCGAATCATTCTCTTCCCTTTGGATGGTAAAATTTTCACAGTGTATCGGATATCCTTTTGTACCCTAGATTACTCCTCGTTACCCAGTAGAAACGTGCCCTCAATGGGTGCCATACCTAACTCCTATGTCAATGTTGGTACTAGTCTTATGAATGGTTCCTCACTTTTAAGCTATTTTCCTCTCCTACCGCTCAAGGTTCCACAAACGATCTCAATGGTCTGTACCATTTTTACATTAGGGGAATTTTGAGGTCTAAAATGGGCTTCCTAAGGAAATAATAAAATAAAATATAAATCAATAAAATAATATTTCTGAATTTGCAATTCACTTTTTGCACCACAATCCATGTAACCATAGTTAAATTCAATTCAAAAGTTGTACCAAAATAAAATTAATAAAAAAATTATATTGATGTGACTATAAATAAGAATGGGTTTTTCAAGAAAAAGTCATTATCATTGAACAACTAATGCATTTGTCCTTTGTACTTAAATAACTTAAAATAAAATATAAATATAAATTTATAAATTCTTAATTATATTATATGCTATTAATTAAAATTTGTATTATTTAAATAGTATAATAACATGCAATTAATATACTATATAATATAATATAATATAATAAATGTATAGGGATATGCATTGTTTCTTTCAAGAAATATGAAATAACATTAATATATTTTTATTCAAAAAGTATGAAATAACATTTATTATGAGTATTTTACTTTGACTTTAAAAGTACTTAGAGCACTACCATGGTTAACCATGAGATTTTATCCACCATTGAGAATGTGACAAGTAAGTACCTTTAACTCAAGCAATGCCACTTCAACCATTAAGGATGATGTCATCGCCTAAAATGTGATTGATTCTCATAAAATGAATTTTGATTGTACATTTTCCTTAGGAGGCCCATTTTAGACCTCAAAATTCCCCTAATGAAGGCCCAACCAATCCCTTGATCCTCCCGACCCATTTTTCCATTGATTTCTATAGAGAACAAATACTATTGTCATCAACTGAATTGGCTTATCAGGCCATTCAATCTGCATCTCACTCTCTCACTGCTTTGGTTATGACAAATGCTACCAATTCCTCTCCCATCACCCCTCCCTCCATCGATATCCTTAATGAGTATTGCCTTTGGATGAAGCTATCTGAGAGATCATGTCTTTAAACGAGCGACCCTTGGATGATTTTTGATCTGAAATTGGAGGAGAACTTCTCCTTCCTAAAAATGATTGTTCATTGATGCTTTGCAAGGAAAAATGGGTCTAAACACAAAACAATTTTTTCAAAGGTCTCTTCAAGTTATGAGTTAGTTTTCACATGTAAACTTTAAAATAAGTATCATCACATCACATAAATCATACATGCATACATGAATATCGCAACAAAGTCTTTGGTGATGGAGTTTATCGCTCCCGGGCTACATCTCCGGGCTTTCCAACATATCTAGACCACTCCATATATTCAGTGTAAAAGGAGTACATAAAAGTTTGCTTGTGAAACATGTGGCTATTTTCCCTTCAAGGATTCTGTACATCTCACATCGTCCAGGGTGACTGGGTACCCTCGGACCAACCAAAGGCTGAAAAGTGGCCTCATCTGATTTGGGCACAATGTCGAATTTTATTGGTTTAACCATTTTTAAAGTGGACCAATGAAATGGTGCCATGTGGCCCAATCATGGGATGCCACGTGGCACCCCAATGGCATATAAATATTTTTGCAATGGTTGAACAGAGGCCCAGGAAGATCGAACCCTCGACTTCCTAGCTAATAGTTCATTGCCTTACCAATGAGATTACGATGGTTCTTACAATACATATGTGCTAATGCCTATTTAAAATTTAGCACAATGGACATTGGGAAAAGGGTCGGGGCTAAGCCCCTAGCCCCCATTTTGATGGAACCCCACGTGACCGCAGGAGCCAAGGCCTGAGGGCCCGGAGCTTAGCCCCGACCGATGGTCACGCATTATGGAACATGAGTGGTAGGCAGAGATTTGGGCGTTGACAAGTGAGGGGGATGGTTCAGAGCAATGGACCATGGCCATATACCACAACACCAGACCGTGGCAAGTGCTTGGCAGAATTCACTTATGAAAGGGGGCCAGCCCCAGGCCTTATGGCCACCCAAATGACCATAACGCATGGATTTTAAGGAGCTCAGTGGGAAGGGTGGGCCATTGGCCCGACCCTCGGACCTGTGGGGTGAGTATGACCATGACCCTGAGTTTTTAGGGGCTAGGACGAAAGGGGCGAGTGTTAAGGCCCAGATCGCGGCCATATGACCCATGTGTTCATATTTTTCACCCTTAATGGTTATGGAGAAATTTAAGTTTCCAAAAAATTGCACCATCAGAGGGTGAAATTGCTGCCTCGTTAGTAGAAAACAAGAGAAAAATGTACAACTGTTAGTTTGTTGTTCCAATTTGTAGGATAGATAACAACAAAACTACATGGAGAGATTGTAGAGCCAAAAATTGTTGAGTTTTTGGCCAATTTGAGGTCAAAAAGAGTCCACTTAGGGGTTTTTGGACATTCTGAATCCAAAGGTGACCTTTTTTGCTTATTTGAGCACATATAAGGAGATTTTTTGTAGGTTCAAGTCCAAGGGTGTATGGATCAATCAATGTTTTGGAATAGTTCTTGAAGGTGTTTGAGAATGGAGAAGGCCTTGTAGGGGTTTTCTTACCTTCAGAAGTTTACTGCAGCAGTTTTTACTTGCAGGGTTAACCTCATATTTAATTTTCTCACTATGTCATGGTGAGGAAATTTTTGTTTATGTCCTTCAATGTGGAATTCAAGTGATTTTATGCTCATGTATGCTCAATTTTAGTTGGAGTATAGGGTATTTGTAGGAGGAACCTTGTGTTGTTGAAGTTTTCATGATGATTGTAGGTTTTCATGATGTTTATGTGAGAGTTCTTTGCAGGAGAACATTTCCTTGAAGGGGAAATAGCCACATCTTTCATCAAAAAACTTTATCTACTCCTTTTAAATTAAATATATGGAGTAGTATAGCATGTGAATGGAATGAAGAGGTTCCTGGCTATGAGTAATCAAGTGGTAGAGTATCCTTGATAGATCTATTAGGTCAGTATCATGTGGTCATGAATTGATATTATATGCTTGTACTATGCCCATGTTTATGTTATGGACAGGTAATGATGACAGGTACATTAGCGAAGTGAAAGTAGTACGATATTCGACATGCAAGGATGAGCATGGATAATGGTAAGACACTAGAAGAAAGGATGCTTGTGGGGTCAATGTCTGGTCTATGGATGTACAATGCTATTGTTGTGTATATGTTGTGCATGTCATATATTCAGTGATTGTACCTATGGTGATGAGTAATGTTGCATATGTAGTATTGTGTGCATATGAAGTTGTATGCCTGCTGTATATATGGAATTTTTTGCATATGCAGTGCTAGGTATAGATGGTGCTATGTACATGTTGGACATGTGGTGCTATGTACGTATCGTACTGTGCACATGTTGGCTATGTTGTGTTGTGTGCATGTGGTGCTATGCGCATGTTGGATACGCAGTGTTGTGTATGTATGGTGCTATGTACATGTTGAATATGCAGTGATATGTACATATGGTGTTGTGTGATATGATATACATATGGTGCTATGTGCATTTGGTGTTAGGTGCATGATTGTACACATGGTGTTGTGTGCATGTGGTGTTGTGTGCAGGTGGTGTCGTGTATATGTCATGCATGTGGTGCTATGTACATATGCTGTCGTGTACATGCCATGCATGTGGTGCTGTGTACATGTGGTATCGTGTACACATTGTACAAGTGGTGCAATGTACATTTGGCATTGTGTACATGCCGTGAAAGTGGTGTCATGTACGTGTGATGCTATGCAAATGTTGTGCAGGTAGTGTTGTGTACAAGTGGTACTCTGTACATTTTGTGCATATAATAATAATATACATGTGGTATTGTGTGCATGTCGTACATGTGTTGCGACGATACGGTACTATGTATGTGCATGGTGTAGTCGTGGTATCGTGACATGTGTATTCATCGTGTTGTACTCTTTGTACGTATATGTAAATATATGTATTGTGTTGTGTTGTACATCGAGTGTAGGTGTATGTGTTGTATGTTGGTGTAGGCATATATATTGTGTTGTATTGTACTCCGGATGTATTTGTATGTACATGTCTTGTTTTGTACACTGGGTATCGGCATATATATTCTATTGTGTTGTACAATGGGCATGGGTGTATGTATTGTATGGTGTTGTATACCTTGTGTGGATGTAAGTGTTGTGCATTGTGTGTATGTGTGCATGGTTGAGAAGAATGCATTGGGTGATTACCAAGTGTGGAAACCGATCCGGCGTGTGTACAAAAAGAACAAAGGCAGAAGTAAGGACTGATGAAGAATAAGTATCGATATTTTACTTCAGTTCTATTATGCATGTGATATGCGATTCTGAATTATGATATTTACATGTGATTTAGGATTATCGTTTATGATGAATACATGTGATTTATGATTTTTATCTGTGATAGTTGCATTTTGAGCTAGCTTGATATGATATGTTTATACATAATGGTTTGATCTAACAACTAGTTTGACTTGTGTGACCGGAAATAAACATAAGAACAAGTGAACTTTACCTGTTAATCTACCAATGAGGTATGATGTGAGTTTCTTTCAATTTATTTTGATTCTAATGGAAATTATGTGCTTGCTATAGGAAAGCATGCAATGCCCAATTTGGGATGGTTGAAACTGATTGCAAGAATTAGCAGCAACAACAAAATAAATTGAAAGATTCAACAATGTGCCAGTAAAGCACTTTAAGAGTAGGGCCATTATGGGACATTGGTACCCAATAGTGTCCATTGATTGCCATGAGCATGCTATGACCTATATGATGGTTGAGGTAGCTATATGCCTATATATATACACATATACATATACACATATATACATATACATATACATATACATATACATATACATATACATATACATATACATATACATATACATATACACATATATACATATACATATACATATACATATACATATACATATACATATACATATACATATACATATACATATATACACACACACACACACACACACACACACACACATATATTCTGATGCGAGGAAGCCTTGCTAAGGGATGGAATGCTTGAGATTGGGGTGCCAACGGAACTTGGAAGGTGAGTGACTGAATGGAAGGGGATTACCATATTTCCTGATGGACTGTGTAGAAGAGAAGTGAAGGTCAGGACGGATTTGTTTAGATTATTAGCATTACCAGATGGAATCAGATGCACATTAGGAGTGTGCCTTGGAGAAATGAGCCAGTAACTATTCAATGAGTGGACAGGTGGCACATGATTGTGGTGCTTGACATTGGATGCAACTTTGACTTTGGTAGTGGATTCTAGACTTCCTGGGAAGTAGGTGAATCCTGTATTACTTTGAGGGTGGAGGTGTGAGCCTATGGATTCCCTTTTTACTGATATGGGAATCATATCCTTCTATTTTCTAGTTGAGAAAATGTGTATATGTATATATGGGTATATTATTGTAAATGATGTATCGAGCTAGTTTATAAAGCTCCACAAACAGTATGGTTATTTTCTAGTTGAAGAAAATGTGAATGCAGATATATGGTTGTTATTGTAAATATTGTAATGAGATGTGTTATAAAGCTCCAGTACACGATATGATTGTCATGATGAATTTTGATTTCGAGCAGGTTATTCATTGTAAATATTGCAACGAGGTATGTTATAAATCTCCATACGAAGTATGTTTTTTCTTAGGAGTTTGTTGGTTTGTAAGTGTCATTGAACACTGAAGACGGTGTTCCTCCAAGGGGGAGGGTTCTGTAAGAGCCCTGGTAAAAATAATTGTAAAAATATATAAGACCATGGTGATGGGACACATATTCCAAGCTGAATGGTGGGAAAAACATCCTAGTAGGTGTTCATTTCAGTTAATATGGATAAGGAAATTGGAAAAGGAAAAGTCAAAGTCTTTGGAAAGGAAAAATGACATTTTTGGAACATTTATTTATGAAAATAATGGAAATTAGGAGAAAATTATGGTGAAAGGTCACATGTTGCATGTGAGGAGGAAATTGAAGGAAAATAATGGAAAATGAAGAAATTAGAGGCCTCATTAATAAAAAGGCTTATGAGGATTAGTGGGCAAGGTTGGCTAGTTCTGTTTTGGAGTTCTCATTATTCTCTCTCTCTCTCTTTCTATCATACTCTTGAGCACTTAGAGTATTATTGGAGAACTCTTGGAGGGTGTGGAATACTTGGAGATTTTTATCAAGAAAGAAAAGGAAGAGCAGAAAATTGAAGAGGACATCAGGATCAACATATACAACAAGTTCTGAACGTAGGTACTGAGTTTCATGTATGATTTCCTCACTAGTTTTGGCATGCAAGGTATTGCATGTGGTTTCTTGATTATGATCTATCATAGGCATGGAGGATGGCCAAGATTGATAGTGGATTTTCCTAACCTTTCCATTTCCTGGACAACCATGGTATTGTGGGTTTATTTCCATTGATTGTTTTCTGGTTGGTTCTCATTATTCCTTTAGCTGTTGGGTTGAGTTATTAGCTCATGGAGTCTTGGTTTGAAAAATGATCTGGAGCCCGAAAAACAATTGTTGGGTTGAGTTAATAATCCTGGAGCCTTGGTTGGACAAATTCTCTCGAGCCCTAGGTGGGTTGAGTTACTAGTCATGGAGCCTTGGTTGTACAAACAGTCTGGAGCCCGAGAAGAACTAGGGTCGAGTTACTAGTCCTGGATCCTTGGTTGGAACAAATACTATGGAGCATTCAAGAAACTTGGATGGAGACCAATCCATGATGGTTAATGATGTCCGTCCATGAGGTGGAATCATTGGTTTGGGGTTGAGACGGTTTGGTCTTTGGAGCCCTGGTTTGGTGTTGATTGATGTGTTTGAGAAAGTCACACATTCATGCTTAAAATATGGCTAGTGGCTACCTGGTTGAAGTGAGATTTGGCTCAGCCATGTCTATGGTCGAGTGGAACGTGGAAGTCCCATTATGAGTTGGTTTTGAATTCATTAATGAAAGGTTCATTTCCTTGGTATTTTATGTGTATATGGACCGATATATATATATATGGATTCTATTACTAATATATCCATGGTATTTCTGTTGGTATTATGCTGGTTATAAGCATGTATTGTGATAATGATGATGTATGACTCTCTCCATGTTTTTACTTGTAAATGAATTCACAATGTATCTATGGTAAAATTGATTATATGATAGCTTATGATGTAAGGGATAAATTCTTCTTAACCATTCTCGGATAATAAATAGACCCCTTTGTTTAAATCTTTTGTTTATACTTGTATATGTTATGTTTGTGACATGATTGACGAAATTCCTGTCATGGCTGGGTGGGGTCAGATGAGTTCCGGTTGATGTGATTTATTCCATATGTTTTTTTTAATGTTAATTACCCTCTACTGAAGTTACAAGAATTTCTGGGTAGTGGCTTGGGCTGAAGGGTTGAAAATGTTACACATATCCCGAAGCTACAGGCAGAAAATTGACTTTTTAGACCTTAGCCGCTACCTTTCCAAGGCTAGCCCATGGATATAGGGTCTATAGCCACTCCCTTGCCCTTACAAGCTCGTGGCTAAGCCTCAAAGGTTGGGTTACCTCTTGGGGATGTCAATGATGCATTGTAAGGTGTGTTTTTAGTGTTTCCGTCGATTCCATTTCCTTAAGGTCACTTAGGAGGTTAAATATCATATTATTAGCCTCTCGTCACATGTTTACCCCAGTTGGATGATTACTTGGGATTTCATATGTGGGAATAGGGTGTTACAATGTCAAAATTTTGGTAATGGTCGAACAGAGGCCTGGGCTGATCGAACCCTTGACCTCCTGGCTAATAGTGCAGCTCTTTACCACTAGGCTCATGGTGGTTCTTACAATACCTAGGCACCAACTCCTATTTAAAATTTAGCACAATGGACGTTAAGGAAAAGGACTGGGCTAAGACCATAACCCTCGGTCTTATGGCACCCCATGTGACTACAGGAGACAAGGCCTGAGGGCTTGGGGTTTAGCCTCCACCCATGGTCACACTATGACACATGACCAACAGGTGAAGTTTTGTGTGTTGATAGGAGAGGGGGCTGGATCAGAGCCATGATCCATGGACATATACCATAGCACTAAACGGTGGCAAGTGCTTGGCAGAAAGTTCTTATGAAGGGTGCCAACATCGGGCCCTATGGACAACTGAAATGACTCAGTGCCAAGAGTTAAGGGGCTTGATGGGAAGGGTGGGATGTTGGCCAAAATGTCAATCTCGTGGAACTAATGTAACCATAGGCCGACATTCAAGGGGCTAGGCCGACGGGGGCAGGCGTTAAGGCCTATCCCGCGGCCATATGGCCCATGTGGCCATATTTTTTTCCCTTAATGGTTATTGGGAAATTTAAGAATTTAAAAAATTGCACTGTCAGAGGGTGAAATTGTCTCCTAGTTAGCATAAAACATGGAAGATTTGTAGGACGATTAGTCTATTGGTTCAATTTGTAGGAAATATAAAAATAAAACTACATAGGGAACTTGTAGAGCCATATATTTGTGAGTTTTTAGATAATTGGAGCTCAATAAAAGTCCACTTAGGGGTTTTTGGACATTTTGGATCCTATGGTGACCTCTATTTTCTAATTTAAGCATATCTAAGGAGATAGTTTTGTAGGTGAAAGTCCAAGGGTGTATGGAGTAATCAGTATTTTGTAGTAGTTCTTGAAGGTGTTTAAGCATGGAGAAGGCCCTGTAGGGATTTCCTTATCTTTAGAAGTTGGAAAGATTCGCCTCAGACCTATCAAAGGAAATTTCCAATCCTAACATAACAAAATGAAGGAGTAAAGAGAAATAAATAAGAGGAAACACATAGATTTTTCCCGAATGAAACTTGTAAAGAAATTGACAAGGATTGAGCCTCCCATCACCTATAAATTAGAGGCTAGGCCATAGCAATTGGGATAAAAATTTGTGCATTGTTATGCTATCGAGAGACGATTGAGAGAGAGAGAGAGGAGCTAGGAGAAAAGGGTAGAATTGATACAAAAATCATAGTTGTAATAATTCTTTTCGCTTATGATAATATATATGCTCCTTTTTGACTATGTGATGATATCGACACTTTATTTCTATATATGTTGATTCAATGACGAGACTGAGCAGGCCTCTTGGCAGTGAAGAAACACTAGAAAAGAACTTTAAAATTGTGAATACAATAAGCTATATTTCAGGTTCTATATATCATTGTTGAAGATTGACGTGTGTGAGCTCTTGTTATAATGTTTAAAGACTAAGGGACCTAGCCGTGGAACAAAGAAATAACATAGTTGTAACTGGTCAAATAAATTAATTGGTACCCATAATACCTAGTTAAATACTTGTGTTCATTTCAAGAATAAATATATTAAAGGAACTAAGTCTGAGATGTTGGATTCTACGAGTCGTTCACCATGTATTGTAGCCACTACAACACCACCTAATATTTTTTGGCACTATCCAAATTTTGGGTTCCCCCTTTTGGTTTTCAAGGTGCTTGAGCATGGAGAAGGCCTTGTAGGGGTTTTATTACCTTCAGAAGTTTATTGCAACATTTGTTAGTTGGAGGGTTCAACTCATATTTAATTTTATAACTATGTAATGTTGAGGAAAATTTTGTTTATCTCCTTCAATGTGGAATTGAAGTGATTTTTATGCTCATGTATGCTCAATTTTAGTTGGAGTATAGGCCCTTTGTAGGAGACACCTTGTGTTTTTTGAAGTTTTAATGATTGACTAAAGGTTGTTGTTAGTATGAATCCTTTGTCGAAGTGTACGAAAAAGGACCACTTTAGCTACGCATAACTAATAGCCCTAACAACAAAAGTGGCTGCCAATATCTTCAGATCTGCGGTTAGTTGAACAAGAAAAGAGTTGCAAAAACTAGATCTATGCATGGAAAGACATTAAGCAGTAAAAACAAGGGTTTGCTCCATATACCAATAGACAAGACAAGAACAATTTTTGAAAGAATTTTTGTATTAATCGGGCACCGGGGAGGAAAACAAGAAGGCGTATCCAATTCTCCTCAGTGGGATGGGTTCTTGGAAGTCCTCAGCACTTCAGATCTAAAATCTCTCTCTCTTGTTGGTGTAGAAAACCCACACAAAGAATGGAACTCAAAGGGAGCTCACACAACAAATGGTAGAAAAAGGTGACCAAGTGTATAGATCCAGAGTGATCTAATAGGCAACAAAAGGTGACGAATGATGAGAAGAACCCTCCTATTTATAACAAAATATTGGGTCATTCTAGATCTTGGTGCATGATTAAAATAATGTTAACCAAATCTAGATCCACCTTTTATGGAATATTTTATTATATTTGTTGGGGGGGGAAAGTATTTGACTTGGGTCAAATCCCTTTATTTGTTAATAATAAATAAATAAATGATTTATTTATCTTTTTAAGGAAGTGGCTGAAGGATAATTAAATAAATAATGATTTATTTAATTATTTGTGGGTGATTTGGTCATATTTAACAAGGAATATTATCTAAATAAGATTTAAATAATTATTCCTAGAAAATAATAAGATAAATAAAGGTTTATCTAATTAATTTCTTTGTTTTTTGGTTAAACATGACTAGGAATAATAATTAAATTATGGTTTAATTAATTATTCCATGAGGAAAATTAAACAAAATAGGTTTGTTTAATATTTCCTTTTTGGGGTTTCCTGTTTAGACCATAAACAACCTAATAAATGTGGTTTATTAAGTTATTTTACATAGTGAAAGCAATTTTACTTAGGGTAAAATTGGTCCTACATGGTGTACTTGGGTCCATCTAATGATAATAGGTTAGATGACCAAAAAATGGTGTAACAGATTGCCCCCCAGCGTGCGAGTGTCAGGAGCAAATCGTATGACCGAAGTACGTTGTAAGAACTCAATCACCAGACAACAAAAGGGAAGTCAGAGAGAGAAATGCAAGGTAGATAGTGTGCTGAAGAACTAGACCCTGAGGAGACGGGACGTGCAGGTGCAACAAGTCTCTTTTTTATGAGAGGGTACCTGTGCTGAAGGCGGCGGGGGAGGCATACCGATGCCCGCCAAGACAAAGTACAAAAGAATAGTGTGTCCAGTAAACAAGGGACCGAACCATAAAGTACAACCGACATAAACATGAGCCAGATAATAATACAATGAGAAATCCCACATACATGCTGTGCCTGGGATAACAACCAGGACTTATACAATAATATCTGAGTACATGAGATACAAGTACAACCCAAATGCCCCCTATACGCGGGGAAGGGCTCACAAAATCTGACTGATACATGCAAAGCAAAGAGGCGCTGCAAGTGGCGAAGGCCGACATCATCAAATATATGGAGCTGCATCGAAGGCTACAATGAAGAGGTCATTCGGGCATGTGGGGGGCTACCTATAGGGCCACCCCCTCATGAGGGCTGAGACATCTCACACACACCTGGGAATCACCAATAGTTGCTGCTACATCACTGGACCATCAAGCATACGGATCTCGATCATGCTGAAAGGAGATGGAGTGGAGAAACAATCAGGTCAAAGGGTGATGAGAGATCCCTTTGCCTGATTCGAGGCATCGAACAAGAGTGGAAGCTGGAACCAAGGTACACCGCTCTCTAGACCTGGCTTCTGGAATGAATGAGTTGATGTCAATAGAAGGAGGTCCGCCGTAGGTGAGGCAATGAGAGATCCTCAACTAAGGCATGAGAGAAAATAGTAGAGCAACGTACAGAATGACACTAATGATGATGGTAAAATGGAAAGGGACTGAGTAGCGAATGGATGACTTCCCTTGCTAGAGCATGAAGGGTATGAATGACATGGCAGCGACTGACGCAATATCATAAGGGATAGGGGACAGTGGGACTGAAGGTCATAATATGCGAAAAAAGAGAGGGACCAAGCAATGAAGGATGGAGGGCTAAAGCGGGGTATCAAGGGACTCGAGATAGACTCCATGAATGCAATGATGACTCAAATTGGATGCTCTAAACAAGGGCGACTCGATGGTGTTGCCACACAGGAAAGGCCCAATGGGGGACCATGAAAACATGAGTACAAGATGGTAACTCATGACGCAAATCGACACGAACAAAGACAAGTAAGGAGGCAAAATGGTGCCCCAAGTACAAGTGTCAGAAGTGAAGAAATGAGATTTTAAGGAGAGGTGAAGTGACCCTTCTTGGACAAAATGGGTCCTGGTGAAGTATCAAACCACCAAAAACTAACAGATACCCATTTGAGGGCTCAGTGAGAGATTTCCAACGGTGTAGACGGTTTGTCAAACGGGGCTACGGTATGGTCGCAACAGGTGAAAGAAAAAACAAGGGTGTTCTTTTAATAAGGTAGTTTTCCCTCCAAATTCACTCATCTGCTAGTGTTGCTGTGGTGAATGTAGAGAGGATAGAAGGCCCTAAATCTTGCGGTGAGCGTAGTGGACAAACCGACCGTTGGAATCGAGATCCGTCAGTTGCAGGTAAGAGGCCTAACCTTACTCTTTCATTTTGATGGATTGAAAGTTCAGTTTAGGGCCCAAAATCTCAGTAACAGACCCTCCTTCATCTCTACGGTTGCACGTACTTTTTTGGGCCGTAAAAGTGTGGACTCGGGAAGTGTGTTTCGTGGCAGTGTAAGTGTTAATTTGCTCTGCAAATGGGCAGAAAAGTGCGACCTGGAAGATGAGGGGGTTTTAGTGCTGTTTTATGGCTGAGAGTTGGGTTTTTGTTTTTGGTTATGGTATTCCTGATCTGTATGCTGACAAAGATGATGTTTTTGTGTAGATATGGCAGATATACGGGTTAAATGGAGAGAGAGAGACCTGGGTACATTACGGGCAGAGATCCAGGCAGATCAGGGTGTCCGTCGTGTGTCGATGTTTGGGTTTCTGTGCTTTTGGAGAACCCTTCGATGAGAGCCGGGGAGCCCCGTTGGTCTTGACACGGCTATTGGTATCCGCAGCATGAGGTCTTTGGTAGTGGCAAGGCCGGTGGATCGAACCTAGCGCCCAGGGATGTGGCTTCCCCGATTGTGTCTCCCGCCACTTGGGATGCAGGGAAACACGCACCGCATTATCACAAGCAGAGCAGATTAAAAGGGAGTTTGTGGAGTGACATTGTCGACCGGATCTCCAAGTCAAGGGGACTCGGATACGGATCGGGGATCTAGAGAGACTAGAGACCCGTGTAGTGGCCGCAGTGGTGCTGCGTATCTTGGGTAACCAGGCGCTCCATCACATCACTGGGGGGCAGATGATGATTGTAGAGAGTGTGTTGAGTGGGACCTACTATGGGTGGGCCCAAATGATGCTTGTGTCGCTAAAACGACAGTTGTCGCTCTGTAAGCAGCGGGTGAACCACGATTTCTCGTATGGGACTTTATTGTGCCCCTTCTTCTTTGAGAAGATCCCTACCTTACGGCCTCGTATACAGCTCCCAGATGGGGGCCCGAGAGAGCCCAGGATGCGCCGGTGGGGGTGGCTACTATGCAGAGGAGGAGGAGGGGTGGTCGGGCGAGTGTTTCGACCTGCTTTCTTTTCCCATTGGGATCAGATGCCGTTATACATAGACGACTATCCCTATAGTGGGATGAGTTGTTGTGGGGATCCAAACCTACCACTTCCGCCTGGTCGAGTATGGGGGCCCAATGGTAAGTGATAAGTAACTATTCTTGTATGGGCATGTTAAAGTTATTGAATAGTAGATATGGTACTGATTCATGTACTTTTGGTATGCAGATATAGCTCCGGTAAAACCGGCCGGATATATGGGACGCCCGGTAGCCTCTGGAGCTGCAGGGTCGAGTGGGTCGAGAGCAGCGCGCAATGAGGATGCGGCCGCCCTTCTAGAGGACATCCGCCGTAGATGCGAGACGTTGCTGACCGGAGTTTCAGAGCGTGGGTGGCAAGACTTAGAAGACCAGTACGTGGAGGCATGCATTGGTCTTCCCTCGGAATGGTGAGGTGACATGCGGCGCATGGCGATGGCCAGTCAAGGCATACGTGATCTACGGGCTGCAGGGGCAGAGCCATTGGCTTGGGATCTGCCAGATAGTGAGTAGGTGTGGGGCATGTGGTGCCCCCTAGTGTGTATGTAGGGGCAGGTGGTGCCCCCAGTTTTGAGTTTTTTGTAACATGCTATGGGCATGTCATGTGTATCAGAGTAGATGGACTATAAACACATGTTTTGCGACACATATTATGGATATGCATTGTTTTTAATGATTATGAATGTTATTGTCTTGTATGAAATGCGTGTGATAAATGCCAATCTAGAACATGGTTTGCAATACTATCTACATAGTGATTTTGTTCTCGAGGTACATGATTGAAAGTTATGGTTTCAAATTCACGTATCAAGAGTTTCACTCGTAAATATCGTCTAAACAGCACAGGGTTATGCACACGATATACACCATTTAGTTGCATGACAAGAAGTAAAGAATCCAAACGAACATGCAGATGGAGGATGCGATGAAAAAGGGCATCGACTAAGAGACCACACACTGCATCATATTCGGCCTGATTGTTGGTGGCAGTACTAATGCAGACCTTGTTAGAGAGGACAAGGGCATGCAAGGGGGTGAAAATGGCCCATCCTGTCGAGGCTAGATTCCTGGAGTAACGACTGGCACCATCGGCATAGCCGATAAAGGGGGGGGGGACGGGAGGTCCTGCAGAATGGTGTCACAAGACAAAAAGTGGGGGGAGGAGATACAATGACGGCAGCGTGAGTGAACATAAGACATCGAGCGGCAACTACAGGAGGGAGTGCAATGAGCAGGATGGCTATAGCTCATATACAAACTAGAGGGTGGGATATGAGGGCTATAGGAGGTATGGCGGGGACTCGGGCTGTGGAGGTCAACATAGATATAGGTGGAGTGATCTCGTGTATGGGTAGAAACGAGGGGGTCCAGGGTGGTCATTGAAGGGGGGTCAAGCGAGGCCACAGGGGAGGATGCAAGGGGACTAGGCGCTGAAGGTCGCACAGAGGAAGATAGGTAAAGAATGGTCGTAGTAGACTCCGTCATCTGAACATCAGGGGGGGGAATGTCGATGGGAGCGGGGGGATCCTCAGGCTGGCCCGAAGCATACTGCGCGAGTATGGGAGAGGCGGATTGATTTTTTCAACCTCATTCTCATACTCTCTGGACACTTCGAGTTGCGCGTAATGCGTCGTGAGGACAATGGTGGGAGTAATGGCCATGAACACCGCACAAAGCACAGGGTTTGCTGGTGCGGAGAGTCTTGGGGTTCTTGGTTACGGATGAAGAAGGAATGGAGGCTTCAGGGACCGTAGATTCAGGGAACGTGACTTTAACCATACGCTAAATACGGGGCAACTCGGGACAAGCATGGGTGGCATGACCGGTGACATCACACAAGGCACAAGGCTTTGTGGGCGCAGGAGGGGTCGGGTCAGTCGTAGTGGTCTTGTCTTTGGGTGCCCCCTTGCGAGCTTTTCCTTTCTTCCCAGGAGCCGTCACGACAGGAGAAGGGTCCTGTGGAGGTGTTGGGGGCATAGTGGCAACGGAGGAAGCGAGGGGGACCGGTTGAACCGGTGTCCAAGCCATGTAGGGTTTGGGGTGACCAGGAGGGGCAGGGATGGAGGATCAAGGTACCGACCCAGATGCCCAAGGTCGCAAGAGAGAGGGAGGAGGCCACATTGGGAAAAAAATGTACTCCATGAGGGGGAGTTTAGGAAAGGTATCTGGCCGCGCAAGGTAATGACCATGAGGGACGGCTCCGAGATGGTTAAGGCCTGGGGGAACCGATCCAGGGGGATAAAGGGGTTCAGGGATACCAGCTATAGGAGAAGGGCCAGAAGGAGGAGGTCCAGCTGGCGGAGATGAAGGGCTAGGAGCAAAGGCAGGCGAGGTTGAGTTCCGAGAGGCCGACGAGCCGAGTGGGGCCGCCAAGGGGCAATTTCCGAGACGATCGCATCATGCAAACATTCGCAAGCTGGGATCGGAAATATGAGGAGGGGGAGACCAGAAAAGGTTCCAAGCAGGAGGAATCTTTGTAATTGTAGACGCCGGGGGGAGACACTACACCGGTCAAGGAATCCACTGGAGCTGTTTATTGGGACACAGAAGAGATGGTCGTCTCAGGGGAGGTCTGAGATGGCGGCTCATGGTAGGATAGCTGGTCAATGGTGACTATCTTTCCATTGTGAGGGAAAGACATCTTGTGAAAAACCGCGGATGGGACAACAGACATGGCATAGGTGTAGCTTCACCCCAATAGAATGTTGTAGTCTAGAGGGGCGTCAATGACTTCGACGTCAACGCAAACGGTCTTACCGGCAAGGGTGATAGGACAATTATGGAAAAGGCCAATGGGCTGGGAGGCGTGGCTGTCCCACGCTCAAAGGGTGATCGTGGAAGGGGCCAACTCAGGAGATCCGAGTTGCTTCCAAACCGAAGCGGACATCACACAGGTGGATGCCCCCTCATCAATTATACACCGAGAGACGTTGGTGTTCTGGATTTTGACTGGGATTTGGAAGGCGACGGAAGCAGGAAGAGGAGGATGGTCTGATTGATGGGCGTCGAACACAATCATTTGGTCATCAACAGGATCTACAGTGCCCATGGCATATAGTAGAGCCTTCTTTTGGGAAGGGAACGACTGGAGGAGTTCCAGTGTGGAAATGGCAGCAGGAGATTGTGCCAAATCATCTACTATGCTATACGAATGAGCAGCTCGACCAGAAGCAACATTTCAACGTAACGGTCCTTTAGGAATATTGGTATGTACCTCAACTTTGGGTTGAGGGATATGTAAGGGACCATTGGTTGTCGAAAGAGGCTCTGTAGAACCTGAAGGAGGGGACTCGGAGGCAGACTGAGCGGGAGGCTTGGGGTACTGGCGAGACCGAGTTTGAAGGTGAAGGTCGACGGTTGGGGAAGGATCAGAGTGCATCATAAGGATCTGGTAATTGGAGGAACCAGAAAGGGAAGGTGGAGTGGTGACCTCAAGAAATGCCAGCCACGAATCCTTGCTGAGGGAAAGGATCAGTAAACACAGCCGGTTGGGTAGTGGCCACATTAGGAGGAGCATGAGGGGAGGCATGTTGTCTGCGCAATGTGGCTTGAGAATCCCACATCTGCCGCATCTGGGGTAAGAGGGGACAATCATGGGTGTAATGACCATAAACACCGCAACACGAACAAGGCTTATTTGTGCGAAGCAGCTTGTCCGGCTTGGGCTGAGTGCCCTATTGCTGGTTGGTAGTGTTAGGGTCCACACCGGAATTGGGTCCATGGGTACCAGGGGTAGATTGGTTTTGATTGCCTCTCTGCCTTCTTTGAGAAGAAGGGGGATTAATCGCACCCTGCTGTGCAAATACTTTCCCTGAAGGGGGCTGTAAGTGCTGTTGCGGGTTTGGAGGAGGCAAGGGAGATGGAAGCGCATATGATGGAGGAGCTGGCACACCAGGATGCGGATAAAGGTAATGGTTAGGTTGGGAAACATTGAGGTAAGCAGGAGGTTGTGCAAAAGGAGGAGGCATGCCGTATCCTCGATACATGCTACCGGGAGGGGGGAGAGTGCTAGAGGTGTTGGCCCCTCCCCGAGGGAGACCATAGCCCATAAGAGGTTGAGCGTACGGATGAGAAAGGGCCCCAACGATACCATCGGCGGACTGAGATGCCCCGGGGCATTAGCGCCGTCGGGCCTGGGAAGGTCAGGAAGAACGGTATAAACATAACCAGATTGAGCGTAGATCAGGTTATATTTCAAGGCTATTTTGAGGGCGGCTTCTTCGGTTTGAGGAAAGTGAGAGGCAACATCTTTGCCGATAGGAGCTAAGGGGGTGCGAAGGAACTAGTCCATGTAAACTTGATCTTCGAAGGGGGGGGCTCGACATAAGCTCCATCTTCTTCGCCATTCCTGAACATGGGCGGAAAGGCGGGTCGAAGAGGTTTTCTTGAATTAAGTCAAGAGCTTCGTGCCAGTATCGTATCGGAGAGGGAGCTGGAAATAAGACAAAAAGGCTTAGGCAAGGGTCGCAAAGGTGGTATGGGAAGAGGTGGCTTGGTCAACATACCATTTAGAAGATTCGCCGATAAGCGTGCGTTGGAACAATCGAAAACGGATGGAGTCGTTTAGATGAATGGAGGAACACCACATGTGAAAATATCGGACATGATTGGTAGGATCTTCTAGCAAGGCCTTCAACTTAGTTATGTCGGAGGGGAGCTTGGTTGGCATAGCAGGCCAACCAACATCGTGGTGGATAGGGTCATTGATCAACTGATTGAAATCGGGGAGGCTGAGGCCTGCAATGTATGGCAGCAAGAGTATGGCCGAGGTAATTCCCGTGGCGGTTCCGCTAGTAGTGATTCCGGCATTAGGGCCTGGAACACCGCTAACGTTAGGCCCTGGACTAGACATAGTGAAGGTGACAGGGAGAGAACCAGGAGGAGAAGGAGAACCCAATGAATCAGGAGAGGAGTCTAAGTGTGGACTCGGAGGAGGACTGGCTCGACGACGGCGGGACGGAGCAGGTCGATCGACCGGAAACTGAGGGTGAAGGCCAAGAAGTCTCCGGGAAAGGCGCCTTGGGGGCGCAATGATGACAGGAAGAAGGAAACTGACAAGGGAAAAAAGGGATAGAATCAAGTGAGGTCAAGGGTAGAAAATGTGCAGTGACAATTGATTTTAGAGTCTTGGCCGGGCGGTGTTAACCAGGCGCTTCTTCACTTAGGTCGCTGTGGGTGTAAGGCAATTTTAATTTTAAACCCTTTTCGCTTTTGAGAGTACAAAAAGTGTGTTATGAATCGAAAAGAAATCTGCAGAGAATAAAAGATATAATGTCATAGAACAAGGGAGACATTGCGCCTAACCATGCATCAATCTAACCCAAAAAGGTGGGTCTCTCAAAAATACTCTAAAAGAGGGTAAAAATCTAGTCAAAACACACTTAAAAAGAGGCCAATAGATCTAGGGTCAAAAGGGACAGGGATCTAAAGGATAAAGCTGCTGAAAAGAGGTGCAGATCACAGCCAAGAGACAGAGGCAAGGTGGCTGGAAAATGGAGGAAATCAGAAAAAAGTGGAAGGGGCAAGGAGGGGGCCCAAAAATTAGATCCAAACAAATCTTCAGGAGGTGATTTGAGAGGTAGAAGAGCTGATTAAAAGGGATCTGAAAAAGAGGTAACAGATCTGGAAAAGGGGAGGCTGAAACTTTGAAAAAACAGACACCTGAAGCAGCTAAAACTCTTCCACCAAAAGTGGAGGGTACTGAAGCCCTAGGGAGGCTAGGTTCCCACTTAGATGAGCAAAAGATCGGGAATGAGTCGGAAACGGGGGTAGGAGCAGAGAGGTTGGGAAACACGACGAAGCTTGGAAAACCAAAAGTCTGGAAAAATAATTTAGAAAAAGTGGCGGTGCGAAAGAGGCTGAAAAGTGCGACCTGGAGGTCCAGGTCGCAGGTTATGGGCCAAAAAGTGCGACCCCCCGTTCCGGTTGTCTCGGCGGCAGATTTTCAGAAAAGTTGCCGTCTCAGTTGCGGCTGATGTCGCTTACCTGCGCAATAGGGCTAGAAACACACAGAAGTTAAAAATTTTAATGTTTTAGGGTTTTATGTGAGAAAAACAACATAAAAATAGGAGAAATAAACAGCTGAAAAGAAACCCTAGGGTCTGAAGTAGCTAGATATGCAGGAATATGAAAAGCGACATCGGTCGTAATTTAAAACCCGTGTGGAGTCGCCATTTATTAGTATGAATCCTTTGTCGAAGTGTACGAAAAAGGACCACTTTAGCTACGCATAACTAATAGCCCTAACAACAAAAGTGGCTGCAAATATCTTCAGATCTATGGTTAGTTGAACAAGAAAAGAGCTGCAAAAACCAGATCTATGCATGGAAAGACATTAAGCAGTAAAAACAAGCGTTTGCTCCATATACCAATAGACAAGACAAGAACAATTTTTGAAAGAATTTTTGTATTAATCGGGCACCTAGGAGGAAAACAAGAAGGCGTATCCAATTCTCCTCAGTGGGATGGGTTCTTGGAAGTCCTCAGCACTTCAGATCTAAAATCTCTCTCTCTTGTTGGTGTAGAAAACCCACACAAAGAATGGAACTCAAAGGGAGCTCACATAGCAAATGGTAGAAAAATGTGACCAAGTGTATAGATCCAGAGTGATCTAATAGGCAACAAAAGGTGAAGAATGGTAGGAAAAACCCTCCTATTTATAACAAAATATTGGGTCATTCTAGATCTTGGTGCATGGGTTAACCAGATCTAGATCCACTTTTTATGGAATATTTTATTATATTTGTTGGAGGAAAAGGTATTTGACTTGGGTCAAATCCCTTAATTTGTCAAAAATAAATAAATAAATGATTTATTTATCTTTTTAAGGAAGCGGTTAGAAGATAATCAAATAAATAATGATTTATTTAATTATTTGTGGGTGGTTTGGTCATATTTAACAAGGAATATTATCTAAATAAGATTTAAATAATTATTCCTAGAAAATAATAAGATAAATAAAGGTTTATCTAATTAATTTCTTTGTTTTTGGGTTAAACATGACTGGGAATAATAATTAAATTATGGTTTAATTAATTATTCCATGAGGAAAATCAAACAAAATAGGTTTGTTTAATATTTCCTTTTGGGGTTTCCTGTTTAGACCATAAACAACCTAATAAATGTGGTTTATTAAGTTATTTTCCATAGTGAATGAAATTTTACTTAGGGTAAAATTGGTCCTACATGGTGTACTTGGGTCCATCTAATGATAATAGGTTAGATGACCAAAAAATGGTGTAACAGTTGTCATGATTTTTATGTGAGATTTATTTGCAGTTTAACATTCCCTTGAAGGGGAAATAGCCACATGATTCACCAACAAAATTTTCTGTAATCCTTTTACATTGAATATATGGAACCATCTAGCTATGTTGGCAGACCCAGAGATGTAGCCCATGAGGGGTGAACTCCATCACCAAAGCCTTTGTTGTGCTCTTCATGTATTCCTGCATGATTTATGAAATGTGATGTTACTTATGTTTAAGTTTACATGTGAAAAATAACTCATAACTTGAAGAGACCTTTGAAAAACCTGTTTTGTGTTAAGACCCATTTTTCCTTGCAAAGCGTCAGTGAACGATCATTTTAGGAAGGAGAATATATCCTCCAATTTCAAATCAGGTGGTATCAAAGCAAGGTCTAACCAAGTTGCAAGAATGGGAAAGAAGAGTCTCCAAGAGTTAGAGGAGCTTAATTTGTCTCTTCATATGGAGAAAATTTAAATTAGTAGAATGCTATAAATAGATGAAGAGGAGAAGAGGCATATGTGCCTACAATTTCAACATGTGCTTGAGGAACAAGTTGCTGAAAGTCCCACCCCTGTGACAACAAAAGACACCTCCAGAATGAAACCAATATGTGGTCATGGTTCAAACAATGATTATGGACCTTATGAGGAAGATGATGCATGTGCATTTTGCAAGCATCTCCAGGATTCTCACCATATGATAGTTCGTAAGAGTGGGTGGATAGAGTCATCTACAATGTCATCATCATCATCAAAAGTTGAAAATATGAATGGAAATTTAACGAGGTAATAAGAATTTCAAGTACAATTCCTCCTGTTTATGTTCATAACACATATTTTGTAACATTTGAGAAACATACCAAAGGCATTGGTATGAAGGTGTTGTCTACAATGACTTATGAAGGAGTAGGCCTCAGAATCAATGGCCAAGGGATCATCAATCCAATAATGGTACGAGAGAGATCAAAGTATCAAGGATTGAGATATGGTCAAAGGGAGTTTGGAGAATGCTCTAAATGGTTTGAGGCACATCATTCATCAAAGGATGAGATGTCACACCAATATGGTGGTGACAATATTCATTTGCCTCCCAAGTGGGATGAGTGCTTTAAAGGACCTTGTATATCATTGTTAACTCCACATCGTCAAATATGCAACTCTAGGGAAAGGTATAAATCTCATGGATGTTTTCCTAATGATGGAAATTTTGGCTATTTGTGGAATAAGTATTCTTATAATTTTTGTGATGCATTTAACCATTGTGTGGTTATCTGTGAGCTACACATGGTAATGGTTAAAAGAATGGATCATATTCTAGGCATCAAACATAATGAATCTCCTTCACATGGAAGGAATTCTTTGTCAGCATCCAAGAGAAAGTTATTTTGTACCCATTGAAAGATGCATGGGCATCGAAATGAATGATGTTGGAAATTACATCCAGAGCTTCGTTAGAAGAAGGGAAAAGATATTGTGCAACCTAATGTAAGGGAAGAAAGAGTTGGTAAAGAGGACTCACAACAATCCTAAAGAAACCTTTAATGTAAACATGATGCAAAAAGAGAACTAATAAGCCTAGGAGAGACAAAGATTGGGTAGACTGTTAGTAAAGTTGCTTTGTAAATTTTGTAATTACTTGTTGTTTTTTACCTATTTGGGTACTTTTATAAAGTGAAAAATAATAGTCACTATATGCAACAAGTATATTTTTTTCATTGATGTTATGTTGTTGGCTTGTTTATAAGTCCATATGTTTAAGAACTTTTGGAATGTACAAGTTGTCGTTTAAGTTTGTCTACAGGTTTGTCATGTACTCATCGATGCAAGTATTCATGATGAAACTTGTTGTGAATAGAATATTTGTTTTAATATTGTACAAGATGACTATGTTTTTGTAGGCAAAGCCAATTATATCATTGAATATTTTGTAGGAGTGTACTTTTATGTACAAGCTCAGTTTGAGGACGGTAAAACAAGTTTATGTTGCTTATGATTTCCAAGATGGAATCAAGTTTGTCTTCAACAAATGAAATTCAAGATGAATATTTTTAGATTCGTGCAAATATGATGTTAAAGATAGTGTTCATATTCCAACAATTAGTGTTTTGTTCTTGCATCAACGATAAGAATTTTGGCTCAATTATTAATAAGACAGTAGGTCTTCACGAAGAAGATAGGTGAAGTGCCTTGATTGGAGTTTGAAGGGCACCAATTGAAAAGTAAGCATTTTGGATTGATTTTTTTGGTGATTTTGAGTTTCGCCTCATTTTATTTACTATGGAAGTAAAATTTTGGAGACCAAAAGTTCCTAGTGGGGAGGTGTGATTAGGTGATAAAATTTTAGCTCAAAAATTAAAGTGCCTAGAAAGTATTAAAACCAGTGCCAAGTCTAAGTTCTCATTGTTTTGAATCCAACGATGTTCATTTCACTTCAATCTGACACCGTATGCTCAAGTTATTGCATTATGATCGTTTGAGCCAACAACTTAAAATGAGCAGGTTGTTGAGTGGGTAGCTGACTGGGATTCTGTACTGCTGATATCACTCAGGGTGACTGTATAGGTATGAACTAACTAGGTGATGATACTTGTAATCTCTTGGTTCATTGGGTTTTGGTCGAATCTGATTGGTTGATTGATTTTTGTTGGTCTAATGAAATCGTGCCATGTGTCCCAATCATGGGCTGCCACGTGGCACCTCAATGGCGTATCTGTAACAACCCTAGTAAAAATACATGTAAAAATATGTAATACCACAATGATGGGACACATATTCCAAGTTGAATGGTGGGAATGGGTGTTAAGTTTCGGTTAATATGGCTAAGGAAATTGGCAAAGGAAAAGGCAAAGTATTTGGAAAGGCAAAATGACATTTTTGGCATATTTATATATGAAAATAATCGAAATTAGAAGAAAATGAAGGTGAAAGGTCACAGGTTGCATGTGAGGAGGAAATTGAAGGAAAATAATGGAAAATGAAGAAATTATAGGTCTCATTAAAAAAAATTCTTCTGAGGATCAATGAGCAAGGTTGGTCAGTTTAGTTTTGGAGTTCTCATTATTCTCTCTCTCTCTCTCATACTCTTGAGAAATTAGAGTATACTTGGAGAACTATTGGAGAGTGTGGCATACTTGGAGATTTGGATCAAGAAAGAAAAGGAAGAGAGAGAAAGTGCATAGGACATCGAGATCGACATCTACAACAAGTTTTGAATGCATGTACTGAGTTGCATGCATGATTTCCCCACTAGTTTTGGCATGCATGGTATTGCATGTGGTTTATTGATTATGATATTTCATGGGAATGGAGGATGGAAAGGAGAAAAGACGGATTTTCCTGGCCTTTCCATTTCTTGGACAAGCATGGTATTGTGGGTTTATTTCCATTGATTGTTTTCTGGTTGGTTATAATGATTCCTTTAGCTGTTGGGTTGAGTTATTAGTTCCTGGAGCCTTGGTTGGAAAAACACTCTAGAGCCCGATGGAAAGCTGTTGGCTTGAGTTACTGGTCCTGGAGCCTTGGTTGGACAAACGATTTGGAGCCCTAGGTGGGTTGAGTTACTATTCCTGGAACCTTGGTTGGAAAAAGGTTTTGGAGCACGGGAACAACTATTGTTGAGTTACTAGTCCTGGAGACTTGGTTGGAATAAACACTCTGGAGCCCTGAATCATCTTGGATGGAGACCAATTCGTGACTGTTAGTGATGTCTGATGTGAGGTAGAATCATTGGTTTGGGGTTGAGACGACTTGGTGTTTGGAGCCCTGGTTTAGTGTTGATTGACGTGTTTGATAAAGTCCCACATTCATGCTTGGAATATGGCACACGGGTAATTGGATGAAGTGAGATTTGGCTTAGCCATGTATATGGTTGGGTGGAATGTGGAAATCAAATTCCAGGTTGGTTTTGAATTCATTAATGAAAAGTTCATTTCCTTGGTGTTTTATGTGTATATGCACTGTTATATATATGGATTCTATTACTGATATATCCATGGTATTTCTGTTGGTATTATGCTGGTTATAAGCATGTATTGTGACAGTGACGAGGTACGACTCTCTCCATGTTTTTACTTGTAAATGAATTCACAATGTATCTATGGTAAAATTGATTGTATGATAGCTTATGATGTAGGGGAGCAATGCTTATTAGCCATTCCTAGATAAGAAAGAGACCCCTTTGTTTAAATATTCCGTTTATACTTGTAGATGCTATGTTTGTGACATGTTTGACGAAATTCCTGTCATGCCTGGGTGGGGTCGAATGAGTTCCAATTGATGTGATTGCTTCCATATGTTTTTTTTAATGTTAATTACCCTCTCCAGAAGTTATAGCAACTTCTAGGTAGTGACCTGGGCTCAGGGGATGAAAATGTGGCACAGATCCCGAAGATACAGTCGGAAAATTGATTGTTTGGGTCTTAGCCACTACTTTTCCAAGGCTAATCCATAACTATAGGATCTATAACCACTCCCTTTCCCTTAAATTCCCATGACTAAGCCTTAAAGGGGCTAAAATTCAGTCCCCCCTCAAGGAACAGGGCCCTAGAAGGTTGGGTTACCTCCTAGGGATGTCAATGATGCAGTGTAAGGTGTGCTTTTGGTGTTTCTATCGGTTCCACTTCTTTAAGGTCATCTAGGAGGTTGATACTCATATTAGTAACCTCTCGTCACATGTTTACCCTGGTTGGTTAGTTACTTGGGATGTCATATGTGGGAAGAGGGTGTTATAGAGTGGTATCAGAGCGTGGTTGCGCTCTCCTTAGGATGTGTGTCTTTGTCATGCACCGTGTCAATTTCATATGTGTTCCTCATGCTTACTTTCTATGTGCTTGTTGTGTATTCATGATGGTGGTGTTTGGTTTCTATTCTCTTTGTGTGATATATGATACCACATAGTGGTATCAGAGCATGGTTCAACTCTCGAACTAATGGGTGGTATGTGGAGCATGTGTTTATGTTGGTTGCATGCATGTTTAATATGCTTATGGTTTATATGTGTTTGTTGCATCCATTTTGTGTTGGACATGGTGGCAGTGGTGTCACCATGGAAGGGATGATGGTGTTATTTTCAACATGTTGTCATGAGTGTATGACTGGTTATGTTGTGCTCATGCTTGTGTGCTGTCTGTGTATGCTTGCTTATGGGATGCGATAGGTAGGACATGAATTGGTCATTCATGATTGGTTATTGTTAGGTTCCTATAATACTAGTGTATCCCCTTATTTTTATTTTTATTGTAGCCCCTTATTGCTATTATTGTTCCCATAATATTGTTATTATTGTGCCCCATAGAAACCCACTATTGTTATTGTTGTGCCCTTACATGGTTATTGTTATTTGGCTAGGATTATATTGTGACCCCTTGCACTCCTATATATGGAAAGGAGGTTTTGTCATTTGTATCATCAAGAATTGTTCATTTATGTATTTTAAAGGAGGTTTCCCCCTTAAAGAGGCATATTTCTAAGTTGTTGATCTATCTTTTCTTCTATTTTGTGAGCTAGTTTCATAACATTTGGTATTAGAGCTTTGGATTTTAGGGTTTCGCTACTGCAAATAGGCCACCTTGGAATTTTTGCTATAATTTTTTTATACAAAGTTTCAGAAGTTGAAAACAAAACCCATTTGAGCCGAAAGCCGGAGGAGCGTCTTGTAAAAATTGTAGATCTTGGTTCACTATATTTACAGAGATATGATATAAGGAAGTTATGGTTTTTGCAGGCTCCATAATTTCATCTCAAACAGGTGGCCAAGGGAAAATTTTCATAAATTTTGTTTCATACATCATATTGGAATTTTGTAAAAAATGGCTGAAATTACATGGAATTTAGTTTCTTGTGTATCTATTTCAGAGCTGAAGGACGAAACAGTGACATGTGGAATGCCATACAAGTTTGTTTTACTGAACCAATCCATAATTAGGCCATTGTGGGAGATTGGGAATAAATTTTTCTTGAAGAATCCAAATCAGTTCTAACCTTTGGAATTGGAAAGAAGACTCAGAGGGCTACTATAAGACCGAATCTAAAATATTTGGGATCTGGAATCATAGAGATACATCAGTTTCAATATCAAGCTTCTCCAAAGCAAGAAAAAAGCATGTATCATTTTTTTAAAAATTGCATAACTTTTGTTTGAAAAAATAAAATTGAAGTCATTCCAAGGGCATATTGAAGCATAGATATCAGTTTTGGGTTCTATAATGCCTCCCAAAAGTAACTCCACACCCGTTAATCCCTCAAAAAACTCTACTATGGCACATGAAGAGGAATAAGTGCAACATGATATATCAAAATTATGAGACCACGTGCAACAAATGTCGCTCTCGCAAAAAGTAACCAAAATGAAATGGAAGCTAAAATGGAAGGTTTGAAGAAAGACATGAAAGCTAAGATGAATGAAATGGAAGCTAAGATGGATGGTTTGAGTAATAGCATGGATGGTTTGAATAATGGAATGAAATCGAAGATCAATGGTATAGAGGGCAACATGGAAGATTTGAAGAAAGACATGGAGGGTTTGAAAAAATTGCTACAAGAAAATATTCCTAATGGCGAAAAGGTGGTAGAGGAAACTCTTGATGAGAAAAAATAAATTTTAGTTTTGATTTCATAGACTCTAATGTTGGATTGAAGACCCACCACATTCCAAAGATCGATATGAGGAATTTTGATGGCAAGGATCCGATAACATGGATACTACAGATGGAGCAAATTCTAGTTCAAAAAATATTTCCAGAGCTTGATGAGGAAGGAAAAATAATATTGGAACCTGAAGTAGTCCCCAAAACAATAACTTGACAACTACGAAATCGATCAATTTTAGAGTATCTCATCAAGTGGAAGAACTTACCAGCTGAATAGTCCACATGGGAGGATGAGAATTTTATTAAGAAGCATCCAGAAGTAATCAAGCATTGAGGAAAACACTTTTTTGAAGGAGACAGACATGTTAGGTCCCTATAATACTAGTGCATCCCATTATTGTTATTGCTGTTCCCTTACATTGTTATTGTTATGTCGACTAGGATTATATTGTGACCCCTTAGAATCCTATATATAGAAAGGAGGTTTTTTCATTTGTATCATCCAAGAATTGTTCATTTATGTATTTTAAAGGAGGTTTCTCCCTTGAAGAGGCAAACTTCTAAGTCATTGATCTATATTTTATTCTCTTTTGTGAGTTGGTTTCATAACAGTTATACATGTCAATTGGGTGCATGTGGTCAAGTTTTAATTGGTTTTATTGAGGTTGTTGTGCTTAAGGTCATTTTATGCAATTAGGTAATCATGATAAAATTGGTATGTTATGATGCTAATGTGTTGGTTGAGTAAAGTTAAGTTGCAACAATGGACTTTGGGGTAAGCGAAAATCGTCGTACAAGCATGCAGGTATGTGATTCATGATTGTTGTAAACATTAGGGTTAATAATATGTTTTCAATTCTATTTTTATTTTGGTTACATATGTGACAAATTCTAGTTGATTAGCATAGTCATATGCATTATGGTTATGTGCATTCCTTTCATTATATTGTTGTTATGGTTACATACATGATAGATGTTAGTTAACTAGTGTGATTATATGCACGTGTGTTGGTTTGTTAGGCATGATATTAACTTGATCATTATGCTATATGTTGTTGATGACTATGTTACATGATTAACTTGTTGTTTATGATTGGTTAACTTGATGATTATGTGATTTGTCGTTGATGAGCATGTTATATACTAACTTGTAGTTAGCTCGATGATTATGTTATATGTTGTTGATGAGTATGTGTTAGTTAAATTGATGATTCAAGTTACTGCATTAAGATTTTGATGTTATATGTATTATACTAAAATTGGACTAGCCCGTGCAACTGTTTAGGGTTATGACATTTAGGTATGATTTGACCTAATTATGATAGTGTGTTGCATTAATCTAGAGTAATTGTGCATAATGTGATTGCTATGCATGAATGACATCTATTTATGAGTCTATGATGCAAACTTGTTAGATAGTTTATATTATGGATATCATGACCTTATTTATGTTGAGTTGATGCATCGTGAAGTTATGTTGTGCTAATCTAGATTGATTGTGCAAATAATATAGCCTCCCCTGAGATGCATTAAGGTATTAGTTTGATTATGTCACATACTTTGTGCTTGCATGTTTCATTATGTCATTTTTTTGGTGTATGAGTGTTGGTGTCTATTATGTCATCTATTTATTTTTTAATGTTTGATTACTCACATGATATGAGTATGTGTTTATAATATTTCATGAAGAAAAGGTCTTGTTTTAAGATGGTTGTACTAACACACATGTATTTGGATGGATGATATATACCTGAGTGTAAGTAGGTGATAGTTGTAGCATTATGTATTATGACCGATGGATGTGAGTTGATTGATGGATAATGACATGGTTTTTAGCCTTGGTAAAAGTTGATTTTGAATTGATAGATATGTTGTCTTGACGTTGATACATATGGATGACATGTGTGTTTAATTACAGGTCACTGTGTTTGGCACAACAAAGTAAGATAAAAAGTATATTGGTATATTTATTTATGTACTAAAAATTGCGTGTTTATGGAAGTATGATGCAAGGAATTGTATGGAAAAATAGACTGCCATGAAACGTTGAAGAAGGCTCGGGCTGAGCTTCCCTTGGAATCATTGGGAACCCATGGGGATTGAGTCATGGTGTTTGTTGTAAATTCTTGTGCTTTCAATATTTTGTGATTTGGTTTCGATTGATTTGTAGTCTTTATTGCATCTAGTGCATGAACATGCCACTTTCTTGCAGTGTTGTATTGATTTTGGTTCTCATGGTCTTCTTCTTGTTCATTTTGTTATTGCCTTTTGTTTGGGAGTCTTGGGATTTCATTGGGAAAGAGGAAAGTTAATGGTATAGAAATTATACAAACAATATGTGTATCATGGATTCAATCCGATATAACAATGTACTAAAGCTAGATACTGAATCACTTCTACAAATCAATTGCGGAAATTAAAACAAAATCGCCAATCACACGAAGCAAATAAGAATCAATCAAACCACAACACATATAATTTCCTGGGGAAAGCTTGTTTCTCAAAACCCCAGTATCTGCTATTGTATATTCAACATGGATACATGAAACAATTACAATACAACTCGTCTCACAAGAGCCTCCTGTACTCAGCTAATTGTCTCACACTGTCCTAAACAAAATTGACCAACACTTAGCCAATTCTCAGCCTCTAAACAACTTGCCTTGCTTTCACAATCCCTATTCTTTAGGAATTTTTGCCTTCCTTGACTGAGCAAGGATTAGGGGAAATCAAATGCATGTTTGGTTGCATGGGTGCAACCCAATAATCCTACAACTGATAGTTAACATCCCTTTCACATATATCTCAACTAGGTCTCCACTAGAACTAACATGCATGAAAATAATAATAGTAAATCATCAGGTGCATGTTAGATCACTGATTGTGAATTAAATAATATTTAATTCACTTGATCTCTCACTAGTGTAACAAACAGTTACAACTAGCACAACTGACTTTAACTCACTTAATTGAGTTAAACTTATGAAAACATGCATTAACTAATGCACCAACTACACGTCTAACTCTGTTACAACTAGACATACTCTACATGCCTCACCAACTACCCTCAACTCGAAATTCATGAGCTAACTAAATTCATCACAATCAGTTAACTATTACAAGTGATTTTGAGATAAGATTACATTTTATTGTCCATTTTAATTAAGGGAAAATTAAAGTAGACATGCACCAAATTTAGCCCACACCAGTGTAGGTGCTGCTAAGACCTGTGGTCCCACACTAGTGTAGGTGCTTATTGGACCTCATAGTGTTGAAAATGCAGCAAGATGATGGAGCTTAGTGAAATGAAGTCGCCTTCACTAAGTGGGCCCGCAGGCAAATTTTGGCGCAAAGTCTATTTTTAGACATATGGAGCATGGTCCAGGGGTTGCAGTATGTTATTCTTGGAGTATTGGTCATGTTGGTAAAATTAGATGGACCTCTATTTTTGGACCTATAGGTCGAAGTCTATTTTTAGACTGCCTATCCTAAAAATAGGGAAGTCAAATATTATTTACCCTTAATAATATTTGGACTCTAAACTTCAGTTTACTCTCTTGGAGCACTTCAGTTCGAGCCTTGGAAGTGGCTCATGCATCTGACAGAGGAATTACGCTATTCCCAGGGGTTTGGTGAGCTCATGCATGGTTGACTTCAGTTAGGACTTCAGTGGCAGAAGTTTGGTGGAGTTGATGAGACAGTTGGTGGAGTTGTGTTCGGTTTAACTTTGTTGAACTAGTTGAGATTAGTTTAACTAGCTAATCAACTAGTAATGAGTGGAGTGAATTAAATATTATTTAATTCACTAATTATTAACTCATTATTCAACTCAAGAACACACTAGTTTTTTTTCCTACTAAGAACAGATGGATGTGGAAGCTTCAAAGGGGAGACCAAAGTGGAAAGAGGTAGATGAAAGTGTGAGTACAGCTATCAGTTGTGACATCAGTTGTGCATGAGATTTGCACCACACTTGGAGGCAATTGCCAATGATGATTGCACTGTCAAGGCAAGGAGATTTGAACCTTGGATCTCTCATTAGGCCAGCAGTGATTGCGCAATAGAGGCAGGCAATTAGTGGTTGAGTTTTGAACCTGTGACTTGTTCAAAACCAAGCTAGTTTGTGTGTAACTTCATGAGAAAGTACTGAGTACTTGTGAGGATTATTGTACTAAGTTGTTACATGATTTCTCCATTATAATATACACATATAGCTGCGGAGTTTTCAGCTATAGGCTTTCCCCATACATATTGTGTTAATGTGTATGATGATTTGATGTGCTATCGCTTGTTTTATTTCCGCATGTGTGATGATCTGAGTGGAAGAGATTATGTGTTGCATATGAATTCAAATTGATATGTGATCATGATAATATCAGTGGATAAATATCATTATTCAACAAATTTCTACATGGTATCAGAGGTAGATTAATTATCGGAGCAAAGATTGATCATCACAGTGATTACAAACTTATTTCAGTAGACAGAGTCTGCATGCGGGCCAGGTAGCCTTTGGATCCATCCTTTCCTTTGAAAGGTGATACATCTAGTAAATGCCCCTGTAGTCAATCTCTGTGCTAGAAATAATTTTTTCTCACAGATCAAGAGCGGTTGAGCTTTGAGTTGGAATTCGAATTTTGCAGCAGTTTTTGTTTTCTTGGTGCTGGAGTTGAAAATGTCTTTCAACGGTTTGCGACTCGAATATGCTCTTGAAGGCAGTTCGAATTATGTTGCATGGAAGGATCACATGGAGGCAGTATTAGAAGATAATCGTCTTAAGGAGTTTGTGGATACGGATGTCCAAAAGCCCACTGATCTTGCTGAAGTCGAAGCATGGCAAAAGAAGATGACAAAATGTCGAAGGATTCTGTTGGAGGGCGTCAAGGATCATATTGTATCCAGCCTGCATGGAAAGGATTCTCTATTTTTAATGTGGAAAGCACTGACGGATCTATTCCAGAGTAAGAGTGACCAAAGGAAGCTGGCACTCAAAGATAAGCTCAGAAACATCAAGATGGAGAAAGGCGACAGTATCGCCAAATACCTCACGAAGTTCACTCAATGCATAGATGAGCTGGGAAGTGTGGGGGTTACTGTCGAAGATGAGGACATGGTCGACCTGGCTCTCCTTGGTCTTCTGAAGGCTTGGCACTCATATCAAGATAGTGTCAATGGTCGGGAGAACTTGCCGGGATGGGAGCGCCTTTGGGCGGATCTCATGCAGGAGGAGATAAGGAGGACTACTCGAGATGGATCCTCATCAAAGGGAGCTGATGAAGAAAATTGCGCTTTGGTTGCCAAAGCAAAGAAGGGGAAGGGTAAGAAAACTTCTCATTCTGGTGCAAAGGGCAAGAAGCAGGATATGGCGAAAGTGAAGTGTTTTCACTGCCATGATCACGGACATTATGCTACCAACTGTCCGAAGAAGACGAAAAACAAGCAAGCGGGAAGATCTGCAGATGGAGAAGCTTTGGCTTCGCAGTTGTAGACCTGGCTCTCCTTGGTCTTCCGAAGGCTTGGCATTCATATCAAGATAGTGTCAATGGTCAGGAGAAGTTGCCGGGATGGGAGCGCCTTTGGGCGGATCTCATGCAGGAGGAGATAAGGAGGACTACCAGGGACGGATCTTCATCAAAGGGAGCTGATGAATAAAATTGCGCTTTGGCTGCCAAAGCAAAGAAGGGGAAGGGTAAGAAAACTTCTCATTCCGGTGAAAAGGGAAATAAGAAAGACATGGCGAAAGTGAAGTGTTTTCACTACCATGATCACGGACATTATGCCACCAATTGTCCGAAGAAGAAGAAAAACAAGCAAGCGGGAAGATCTGCAGATGGAGAGGCTTTGGCTTCGCAGTTCGAGCTTGACTTTTCACTGATCGCATGCTTGGTTTCAAGTGTGATGGGATTAGTGTGGTTCTTGGACAGTGGTGCGTCATTTCACATGACGGGAGATCGGGATTTGTTCTCAGATCTGGAGGACAAAGATCTGGGCGTGCACATCGAGATGGGCGATGATGGTAGATACAGTGCAACTGGTATCGGTACCATATCCTTTGAGAGGGAGTCTGGTAAACCCTTCAGTGTCAAGGATGTCATGCATGTACCCGGATTGAAGAAGAACCTGATTTCAGTAACGATGTTGGAGGATAAGGGGTATGATGTGGTCTTTAGTGAAGGAAAAGTCTTCCTGCGCAGTAAGACTACTGGAGAGACCCAGAAGATAGGGGTTCAAACTCAGAACCTTTATCAGTTGCAGGTAGATGACTGCGCAGCCATGGCATGCAAAGCGGGAGAAGTGGTGAGTCGGGATGATGAGGGCGAACTATGGCACAGGAGATTGGGCCACCTTCACCACGGAGCTTTGAAGATACTGCAGCAGATTTCTACTGGGCTTCCTAAGGCCACTCTTGTGCAGTCAGATCAGTGCAAGGGGTGTACCTTGGGGAAGTATGTGAAAGCCACCTTTCACGAGAAGGATAGTCGCGCCACGACGATCCTTGAGAGAGTTCACACAGATGTGTGTGGTCCTTTCTCAGTTGCTTCGACAAAAAAGCACAAGTACTACATGATCTTTGTTGATGATTTCTCTCGGAAGTGCTGGATCTTCTTCATGCAGAAGAAGAGCGAGACATTTTCTAAGTTCTGTGAATTCAAGGCGCTGGTAGAGAAGGAATCGGGGAAGCATGTGAAGGCTCTTAGGAGCGACAATGGTGGTGAATTCATCTCGGCTGAATTCAAAGAATTTTGCAGCGCAGAAGGGATTCGGAGAGAGCTCATCGCACCCCATAACCCACAGCAGAACGGGGTGGCTGAGCGGAAGAACATAACGATCGTGGGTGCTGCACGGGCGATGTTGCATGATCAGGGCCTACCCCTTCACTTGTGGGCTGAGGCATGCAATACAGCAGTGTATGTGCAGAACCGTTGTCCCCACAAGGTTCTTGGCATGAGTACACCAGAGGAGGCTTATTCTGGCAAGAGGCCTGATATTTCCCATTTGCGGATTTTCGGATCTCCTGTCTACATGCATGTGACGAAGGATGCAAGAAGGAAGCTGGATCCAACTGCTGAAGTTGGAATATTTGTGGGGTACACCGATACACCTCACAACTATCGGGTGTATGTGCCAGACAGTCGCAAGACTGTTGTGCGACGGGATATAAAATTTCAGGAGGAGAAAGCCATGCAGTGTTCGCTTGAGAGGGAGCTACACTTGCATGCAGATGAGGAGCTGTTAGTTCCTAAGGAGGAGCTTCCGGATGTGGATCAGCCACAAGAGGAAGTTCGGGAGGTGGAAGAAACCACCCATGCAGCGCCAACCATCAGAGGGAGCATGCGCACTACAGAAGCTGAGCGACTGGCTCGAGATGCAGAGAAGGTTGTAGGACCACCTACAGCACAGCGCAGACAGAGACAGTCACCGGATCGGTACACTGGATACATGGCTCTTATGAGTCAATGTGTTGTGATGGAGCCATCCTCTTTTGAGGAAGATGTGGAGGAACCCGCATGGGTAGATGCCATGATCAAAGAATATGATTCGATCGTCAGAAACAGTGCATGGGAGATTGTCCCAAGACCGGAGGGGAAATCAGTGGTGGGTTCGCGATGGATCTACAAAGTGAAGCAGGCGGCTGACGGGAGTGTGGAAAAGTACAAGGTGAGATTTGTTGCCCGTGGCTTCTCACAGATCGAGGGGATCGATTATGAGGAGACCTTTGCACCTGTCGCAAGGTACTCTTCCATACGGACGATCCTTGCTCTCTCAGCGCAGATGGGATGGCACATCCATCAGATGGATGTGAAGACTGCGTTCCTCAATGGAGTTATTGAGGAGGAGGTGTACATAGAGCAGCCTAAAGGTTTCGAGATCTTCAGTAGTGAGTCGCATGTGTGCCGACTCAAGAGAGCACTGTACGGGCTGAAGCAAGCACCTCGTGCTTGGTACACTCGGATAGACAGCTACTTCACCGGGCTTGGATTCTCCAAGAGTGAGGCGGATCCAAACCTGTACCAGATTGTGGTGGAGGGGAAGCTGTTGATCATCGTACCGTATGTAGATGATCTGATTTTGACTGGCGATGAGCAGTTGATACTTTCATGCAAGGAGGATCTTGCACGAGAGTTTGAGATGAAGGACTTGGGCATCCTTCATTATTTCCTGGGATTGGAGATTTGGAAGCGCAGCGGAGGACTGTTTGTTTCTCAGGGCAAGTATGCTCAGGAGATTCTGGAGAGGTTCAACATGCAAGGCTGCAAGCCTGTTGACACTCCTCTTCCGGGTGGTTGGAGGAAGGAGGATGCTACTTCAGCGGAGGTAGTGGATGCCACTGTCTATCGACAGTTGGTGGGGTCGCTTATGTATCTGGTCAATACACGACCCGATATATGCTATGCTGTTAACTAGCTTTCGCAAGCTATGGTTAAGCCTACCAAGCTCTTCTGGAAGGCAGGCAAGCATGTATTGTGTTATCTTAGTGGCACATCGGGATATGGTCTATGGTACAGACAGGAGGATGGAGCGAAGCTTTCTGGCTTCACTGATGCAGATTAGGTAGGGAGCCCAACGGACCGGAAGAGCACATTCGAAGGAGTTTTCAGCATTGGGTCGACAGCAGTTTCCTGGTATGGCAGGAAGCAGAGATCCGTGGCACTCAGTTCAGCAGAGGCCGAGTACATGGCAGCTAGCTTGGCTGCATGCGAGGCTATTTGGATGAGGAAGATCCTCGTTGGATTTTTCGGGTTGCATTTGGAGCCTACAATGATTTATTGTGATAACCAGAGTTGCATTAAACTCTCGGCTAATCCAGTATTTCATGATAGATCCAAACACATCGACATCAGGTACCATCATATCAGAGATTGTGTTCAGCGGAGAATCATGATGCTTTCATATGTTCCCACGGAGGATCAGGATGCCGACATCCTGACGAAGGCGCTCACCAGGAGCAAGTTCGAATTCCACAGAGGCATGATAGGGGTTGCAGATAATCCATATCTTGCTGAGAGGGAGTGTTGAGAATGCAGCAAGATGATGGAGCTTAGTGAAATGAAGTCGCCTTCACTAAGTGGGCCCGCAGGCAAATTCTGGCGCAAAGTCTATTTTTAGACTATGTCTATTTTAGACATATGGAGCATGGTCCAGGGGTTGCAGTATGTTATTCTTAGAGTATTGGTCATGTTGGTAAAAATAGATGGACCTCTATTTTTGGACCTATAGGTCGAAGTCTATTTTTAGACTGCCTATCCTAAAAATAGGGAAGTCAAATATTATTTACCCTTAATAATATTTGGACTCTAAAATTCAGTTTACTCTCTTGGAGCACTTCAGTTCGAGCCTTGGAAGTGGCTCATGCATCTGACAGAGGAATTACGCTATTCCTAGGGGTTTGGTGAGCTCATGCATGGTTTACTTCAGTTAGGACTTCAGTGGCAGAAGTTTGGTGGAGTTGATGAGACAGTTGGTGGAGTTGTGTTCGGTTTAACTTAGTTGAACTAGTTGAGATTAGTTTAACTAGCTAATCAACTAGTAATGAGTAGAGTGAATTAAATATTATTTAATTCACTAATTATTAACTCATTATTCAACTCAAGAACACATCAGTTCACTACAGTGCATGGACAGGTCAGTGGAGACCAGTGAAAGAGGTAGATGAAAGGGTTGAGATAGCTATCAATTGTGACATCAGTTGTGCATGATATTTGCACCACACTTGGAGGAATTTCCAATGATGATTGCGCTGTCAAGCCAAGGAGATTCGAACCTTGGATCTCTCATTAGACCAGCCTTGATTGCACAATAGAGGCAGGCAATTAGTGGGTGTGTTTTGAACCTGTGACTTGTTCAAAACCGAGCTAGTTTGTGTGTAACTTCATGAGATAGTACTGAGTACTTGTGAGGAGTATTGTACTGAGTTTGTTACATGTTTTCTCCATTATAATATACACAATAGCTACGAGTTTTTCAGCTATAAGCTTTCCCCATACATATCGTGTAATGTGTGTGATGTTTTGATGATCTTTTGATCGCATACCGCTTGTTTTATTTCCGCATGTGTGATGATCTGAGTGGAAGAGATTATGTGTTGCATATGAATTCGAATTGATATGTGATCAGGATAGTATCGGTGGATAATTATTCATTATTCAGCAAATTTCTACATGTTGCACAAAAGAATTGAAGATTTGTTTTATTTACAGAATGAGATAAAACATCTCTTTGTGGTCAAACCAACCATTGTTAGGTACACAAAGGCTAATGAAAATTATAGAAAACTTACCAAGATAAAGTTACCTAATGAAGAATTTTGGTAGAAGCTTACTGATTTACTGTAAAAGACAGTTTTACAACAAAAGAGGAAGAAAAATAGATTGTTATTTTTACACAGTAAAAATAGAATTTACAGCAGTAAAATAATCCTCAAGCAGATGAAATAGTATCAGAGGTAAAGTGTATAAGTAAAAGAGTATCGTATGAGAAGATAGAGTTCAAAATAGATTAAAAGATCTTTTGCCAACATTGAAGACAACACAACAACCAACTGCACCCAATCCAAAACAACATTTTTATTTCATTTGGATAAATAGGACAACTTGCTAGTTGTTAAGCAACTGTCACTATATTTTTGTAAAAGATATTTTATTTTCCTTAGAAATATCCTATGAGTTTTCTAGGATATTTTGTAACAATTTTTGTATAAATACTTCACTCTTTGAAGTATTATTGTGGAATAAATTTCTGAAGATTTCTATAGACAATATTTCTGTACCTGGAGGGCTTTGGTACCAAATTTCAGGTAAGCAAGGCTGGATCGAATCAATAAAACATCATGTTTCAAGATTCATGTGTTGGGCTAACTTAAGTGAAGTATTTTCTCATATTAAATTGTTACATATTCTTATGTTTTCCATTCATACATACATGTGTTCTAAATTTAAATGTGAAAACAGGAAGTGATATATTGGAATTTGTTAATGGCACTCTGTTATTTATTGGTTTTCATTTTGATGTTTTCTGTTGATTTCCAGAGTAGGGAACCCTTAATTGATACCTCTTTCGAATGACCTCTCTCCTCTAAATTCCTTATCTGTATCAAATAATCCTTGATTGCTCTTTATCCCGATTAAACCACTTCACCAATTAGCCTCAAAGATCTTAAGTGACTCAACTATCTTGCCCTGAAATTTTTTGACTTTAGACCTTGATCCTGACCTATCTGCTTGACATATTGGCTCCATTTTCCCAATGGAAAAATAGATCTATCTCTATCCATCTCATTAAGTGATTTTTCCCACCAAACCAAACCAAATATCAAAACCCAATTGCTCCATATAACTAGCCTAAAATCAAACATAAAACAAAGTTAAATCTTATAGAGAGAGCCCTCTCTGAGCCTTAGGAAGGCTAGATCCTAGGACTTAAAGGTAGGTTTGTGGTTACTTATAATATTCTTAAAACTATAAAATCAAAATCTCATTGATTTGTAATATGTACTCACTATGGGCTTCCTATGTTGTGCTTACATATGATTATTTTGAGATAGTACTAGTGTTTGTAGGTAGTTCAATCCTTGGTCTCTAAGTTCACAATTTGTGGACAAGGATATTTTTTCTTGGATCCTAAGTATTTGTATGGTGGATTAAATCTTTGTTAAGGCTATAGTGTATGTGGGGTTTCTAAAGCATTTTTAGCCATTTGTCAAAGGAAAAATATCCTAAAAATTTATTTCTCAAAATTTATTTTGAAACCCTTGTATAATTTGCAAAATAATTTTACAAATTTAATTTGTAAAATATTTTTTCTAATTGGGGTTTGGGATTTTAATAAAATTATATATATTTGGGATTTAGGTTTTAAGAATTTTGTATATATTTTGGGTTTGGGGTTTAAATATTTTTTTTATATATTTCGGGTTTGGGTGTTTTATTTTCATTTTGCAGGTTAATCAAAAGAGAAAGCAGAAGAAGAGATAGATCTAGGCCCTTCAGGGTAATATCTAGTCTCTTAAAAATTTTGCAGGAGAAGAATTTTCGAAAAGTTGAAGAGTTGAAGCATATAATTTTTTGGAGCAAGGGCTTCAAGTTTTTTATGGTTCCTAGCCCTGGTTTTCTCATCCAAACCCTTCTTGTAGGCCCTAGAGGCCTCTTGGTTTCCTCCTCGACCTTCTTCCGACTTCCTTCCCTTTGGACCTCCTCTTCTCCCTCTCGACCCTCCTCCTTCTCTCCATCCAGCCCTCACCCCCTCTCTCTTCCCTCCTTGGCCTCTCCTCAACCCTCAGTGACTCACCTAAGCTGACGTAGCCCTTAGGGCCTCAAATCCCTAGGTTGTAGCCCCTAGTGGGTCTTTGCCCCTTCCTAATCCAAACGACAACCCTTTTTAGGCTTGTTGTAAGATACTAATAGGATTTCTACCCTAGCCGAAGACATATTGAGGCCTTTTCTCTTCTTTTTTTCCTCTCTATTGACCTCTCTTGGCCCTATATTACCATATTCTTATCTCTGAAATTTTTCTAGAATGATTGTTGGTGTATTTTGCAGAGAAAATTGGTCTAAGGATTTTCTTTTCAAGTATCAATTCATTGGACAAAATTTTGCACAAGTTGGGTGTTGGACATTGGGTTCAACGCTCCCCTTGTGTTTTGTGACATGGACTAATTGCCTCTCATGGATCCTAACTCTGGTGATTGTAGCAGAGACTAATGCCTGTGGGTTTTGGTCTAACGACAATTGTGATTCCAACAAGTGGTATCAGAGTGCCAGCTCTCAAGTTCGAAACTCACCCGACTTGCATTGGGGGGGAGATTGTTGGACATTGGGTTCAATGCTCCCTGTGTGTTTTGTGACATGGAATAACTACCTCTCGTGGATCCTACCTCTGGTGATTGTAGTAGAGACTAATGCTTGTAGGTTTTGGTCTAACGGAAATCGTGATTCCAACATTGGGCTAATAAAATTCAAGGCCTAGGGACCAAGAGTTTGATATCCTAACCAATTTGTTTTCACTATTTTATTTTATAAAGAAAATTAACTCATAACAGTGATAAAAAAATCCAAATTTCCTCAAATTCATTTAGAAGTTTCTTGACATATTAAGGAATAAATTATTTGAGTTGGGAAATCATAACTTGGAATGAATCTAGGAGTTTTAATGAATCTCATCTATGCATAAAAAATATGATATAATAGTGGTAAAGTTCATATTTAAAAGGCTAATCCATCCAAATTCTTGATTTGGAAAATTTTATCTGGTAATTGGGTTTCTCTTCATTGTATTGGGAAAGCATATGCATTTTGAATTTGGCACGCAAAGAAATTTTACTAATTGTTGTCATAAATTTCTTATTGTTGTTATATCATTCACTTATTTCTCATTAATAGGTCATTGGAACATAGATTGAATAAGTTCTCTCATAATTTTACACTTTTGTTCCTAGTTGCTGGCATTGACATTATGGAAATGGGCTAACATTGTGTTTCATTGTGATTTTATATGCTACAGAGTTTGTAATTCACTTCTAATAAGCTCACTCTCTAAACACACTTCAAATATTTAGTTAAGTACTTAAATTGTTCCTAAGTCTCTCTAATCCATTTGGTATGTGAAATAATTTGTTTAATTTGTGCATCTAATTGGTGGTGATCTAAATTGCATCGAAGTATTCTAAACTTGAAAATTGTTAAATAATATTGTTTTGAGGAATATTGGCTAAGAACACTTGATATCTTATTGTCTCTTGTGGATAATGGTAATTATATTATCATACTTAATCATTGGTTAAATTATTGCTCTATTTTTTATATTGTGCATCTATATTTTCGAGAAACTCTATCTTGTGGATATCGTTATCTCTTGTTGGCATTGTTGAAATTTATCAATTGTATTTTGGATGAGATTATATTTTCTAAACATTTTGATGTACTTAACATCATAATAACGGTAAAATACAACTAATTAATTAAAGAAACACTTAATTATTCTCACGTAAAAGTCTCACTCATAATATTTTGCACAAGCATCCTAGTTCTAGCTTGCATTAAAGTTTATCTCCTGGCATAATCTAGGTTGATAGAGATCTAGATAAACCCTTTCCCAATTAGCTTGAGAGATTCAACTCTTCTTAGTGGTTAAAACAGTGACCTTGCATTCATCAGAGCCATAGTCTCTGCAATGGGAGGCACTAGGTGGGTGGAACACAATGGGAGGTATCGTTAAACATGAAACTACCTACTTCTTGTTGGCTTCCATTTCGCATCCTACTCTGAATATTGTTTCAAAAAATGGTTATGGGAGAGGTTCTATTTAGACTAGGAATATAACTAAAAATAGCCAAGATCATTTCATCACACATAGATTCTAGAATTTTCACATCATATAGGTAGGTCAATCATTTAAGCAACAAGTGTCCATTTGGTTACTTAGTTTCAATTTACAATAAGAAATAATTTTGACTCCATTAGGCACTAGTCTCATACTTGAAAATATAATCTAATCAATAATCTTGCTCAAATTCAACCAAGTAGCCAAGCCACTCATCTGTGTCTCCCAAGAAAGTTGGTTCCCAACTTGTCTTCCTTCACCTCATTTCAGAGAGACTACCCCCAATAACCTATTTTTGGGATACAACTAGAATGAAGTGGGCAGGGATTAGAGTGACAGGCCCCACCTTGCGCGATTTTTGTGGTGCCTGTACAATCCAGGCAACAACCGGCATGTAGCAGGTGTTGGGGTTCCCATGTTTTGGCCAGGTTGACAAGACCAAAAGATGAGACAACATAGAACCCAATTTCGAGACCTTAGGATCTAGCCCTCCTAGGTCCGGAGAGGGATCTCTCTATGATTGTCAAAGTGTGTGTCTTCGAAGTTCTAAGTTATGATTTTAGGCTAGTTATAGGCTCGGGGTTGTTTGCTTGATTGTTTGTGTTTGGTTGTTGGGCATCGAGGAAAAGGAAGGTCCGGTATAAGACAAGGATGAGCAAAGAGGAATTTAGGCAAAGATAGATAACTCGAGAGAACATCAAGGCCATTGGGCAATGGAGTCAAGAAAGGATTTACTTGTGTTCAATGTGCAAACTTTCGGTTGGGCTAGTCATCTAGAGCATTTGGATCTTAAAGATGACAGTATAATGAAACATTAAGGAGCGAAGATGAAAGGAGAAGAATCGTCAGTGCATGTCTATAGATCGGGTCGGAGGTCATTTAACTCCGGACACTGCTTGGACAAAATCGGAGGCAATACAAGGGATCTTAGAAAGGCTAATTGAGATGGAAAGATCCTAGTGGGGAAAAACAGAGTCCTATACCCCCCAGATGTTCTCAACTCATCCAACTAAATCCTATCAAGAACATCCAAACATAGATTGCATTAATTCAAACATCGAGAGAGCGGGCAATGACATCCACTACACTAATTAAATCAATTGAAAGCTGGTTAAATCAATTGAAATCAATTTTCGAGATACACATGTAAGAAGAAAACATAGAAGAAATTTGGGAGAGCAGACAACATAAGGTACCTATCAAGGGTAAATCTTATGCCAAACTTCGATGCAAGCCGCGCGAAATGGAATGAAATGAAATCAAACACGAGAGGTAGGAAAACATCACCGATTTCGCCTTAGATCGGGATCCAAAGAAACGTGCTTGTCATATTAAAAACAACGCCAATCGAGTACATCACTTCCCACGACTTGAACATTCGATCTGAATACATCAATGCTCGGCCTATATTACAATATTACACGAGAGAACTTGTCTCAAGAGGAAAATTATTGCATTTCTCCGATAACTCACCAACAACCTTTACAACAATTTCTTTCCGAGTTTTATAGCGAGAGGATGGGGCCGAGGAGGTTGGTGGAACACTAAATGAAGCATTAAAACACGGAAAAGAAGGAGCGGGCCGAAGCCCATTACTCGTTTTTAAATCTACGCATTTATCTACGGTACCCCCTTTGGAACGACGGAGTGGTCTTCTTTAGCCTCCATTTACTTTGACATATTTACGATGTACTGCGGTGCAACGTAGTACTGCGTGGTGCTTGTGGGTGGATGCAAAAAATGGTAATAAAAATGGAATGGTCTGCCATACCGCATTAAAAACATGCTCCGGTGGCTTGAGCTGTGTTTTGGCGGAAATCTCTCCACTGAGCACGGCATGGAGTAAAAGACAAGATATGGGCGTTATGTCCTACCATGGAGAGGAATGTCTCTGCCGATGTGGCCGTCCCCGATGACTTGGTTACACAGTACTGCCGAACTCTCTGCACGCTTTACTTATACCTTTATCCGCAAAAAAATTTTGCCTTTGTAATGAAGACTTGTGCAATCATGGCGGCCCTTTACTTACTTTGTACTGTAGAACACGCAGTCGGACTCGGAAAAATTAATGCATATGAGAGGATGGATGAAGCTAAGGGCGAAATATATGGTGGTGCGGTGCGGCGGAAACAATGATATTATGTGAAAAGAATGATGAAAATGCAGTGGAGTGGTGAAATGCGCAAACAATAGGGGTTTGGTGGTGATATGCGAGCGCGGACCGTTAGATCCTCGGCTCGGAGACGAAGATCAACGGTGGAGATTGATCCGTGGGATGACTTATGGACATGGTGGAATACATATGAAACATGGAAATTTTAATGAAACATATGAAACTTTAGACTTTGGTGGATACGTATGGAAATGCAATGAAATGCAATGAAATTGATGTATGAAGTGGGACCCAGCGAAAACGCAATCGCAATCGGAGTGGGGGAGGAGAGTCATGCATATGAATCACAAACTTTGCGATGCGATTGGAATGTGTGTCGACCATTGGATTTGCACGGGAAATGGATGGCGGAGATCTAATCGGAACAATCGCAATCGGAGGTAAACAGGGTGCAAAATATTTCAAACGTTAGATGGCGATGGGGCGGGAGGGAGCGATGACCCAGTCGGATCGTGGTTCCAAACGGACGGCGGGATCAAATCGAAATCGCAATCGGGGGGAACGTAGGGTGACGGACGGATGGGATTAAATCGGGAGACGACGGGGGAAGCTTGCGATTGCGATCGGAGGTCGGGATTGGTCTTCGGACCGTCGATCTGCGAGGAGAATCAACGGTGGAGAAAGCGATCGGAGGATCGCAATCGCATCGGCACAAAGGGGGAACGTAATGGAATTTCCGATTGCGATTAGGCGAGAGTGCGACTAGCGCTCGCGCCATCGGATCTTCATGACGAGATCAACGGTGCGGGAACACGTCGCGGGACTTATAGACCGAAGGCGATGCATCGGAGTTTTTGTATTTTACAAAGGAAAATGGACCCTCGCCGATCTTCGATTGCGATTAGCGCTTGGGACTTAAACGCTCTGGGTCCCGGTGCCGGTTACGTGGGGAAGTGGTTGAAGGAGGCTAGCAGGGGAGGGTTGGGCTTATAATATGGTTGAAAGTGGGTTTTTAACCCATTTTTAATGGAATTTGAAGGTCAAGGAAGGGAACGATAGAGAGGGAAAGGGGGGGGAAAATGGCTAAACAAAGGGTAAGGGGGATTTTGGGAGGATTTAGGGAAGTTTTATGGGGATATTGGGGGGAATAAAAGGGGACATGGAAAAAGGGAAAAAAGGATAAAAAAATGGAGGAAATCTGCGTGGAACAAAGGGCATATCATGGCCTTTTTTGAGCAAATTTTATCATTCGACAAGGCTTTTGGTCAACGAGATCGGCAGAAGGGCGAGTCACGGGCGGGGAAATTTAGCAAGACTTCGAGGATGATGTGTTTTCCAAGGGAAATGAATTCCTTGAAGGCTCATAAAACATCCTAGCCCCTTGCTTGCTTTGTCAAGGAATTCATAAGGGGCTAACGGTGGCTCCACATGGGGATGGCTTCTTCTTGAAGGAGGCAAGAATCCCGAGAAATGATCTTCGGAGTAGGCCGGATGCGTGTTGCTTGGCACATCCCTCTCTTTGACCGATTTGCCACAATATGAATATGTTACATCAGCTGAAACATCATCCCAATCAAAGCTACCTACCCAGACTACAATCCTATCATTTTTCTTCTTTTTAGGGTGCATTTGAGCTAGCGGACCCTTTACATTTTATTTTCAAAACGAGAAAAGAAACCTATTCTAAATTTACCCTTATTTCTCCATGAGACCAGATTAGACAATTGGCCTCATATGATTATCTACCTAATCTATTACATGTTGGGATTAAACTGTCCAACGGGTTTCTTCTCCTACATTCTAAGACAGGGAAATTTAAAAAACGACCAAGCCGAGATTAGTCATCCATCTTGCTAGAGTGAAAACTTGTAGAAAATTTGAAAACAAAGCAGTGAAGGCATGAAATCTGCGGTTTTGAAACATCCTTCTTTCTCCGTGACTCCGGTTTTGCGCATATTTGAGTCACCTCTTTTCTTTGATTTTTCAACTCTTGTTTTTGGGCACATTAGAGCTGATTCTTCTTTTCCTTTCTTTGGTCGAGGTTTTAAGCATGTTTGGACCAGCTGCTTTCCTTTCTTTGGCTCGGGTTTTGAGTTTATTAGAGCCAATCTTTTGCACATCGAGGTTCATGTTTTTAAGCATGTCCGAACCTCTCCACTCTTCGTTTTTTGAAACATTTTTTCTTTTCTTGAAAACAAAAAGCGCAATGGTATGTACAATGGAATGAGGCTGGAAATTGAAAATCAGCAGAAGTAGTGTTTGAGTATCACGCCATTGACGGGACCCCCAAAACAGACTACTGTGCCATCAAGTTCTTGTAGGAAAAACGCATTTGGGCCCACGGTAGCTTGGATAATGTATGGACCACTGCCATAAGGCTGTCAAACTTGCCATGTTTACCTTTGTCCTCTCTTCTTGAGTCCCACTTGAGAACCTTGTCACCAATTTTTGAAATCGCGACTTTGGTTCTTTTGTCAAATAGCTTTTTAATGTTTTCTCGAACTCGACGACTCCGTTATATACCTCCTCCCTTGTTTGCTTGAAGATGGATTGTTTGATTTATCCTTCTTATCATCTTGTCTTCTTCGATTGGATCTCTCGGACAAGTTTGACTACTCTGGAACCCCAAGGCTGGTAGGAAATACTACTACGTCCCATAGACTAGGTTGGAATGGTGACATGCCAATGGATTTCTTCGTTGTAAAGCTGTCGACCCACAAAGCATGCACCAACTTGTTGTGCCAAGATTTTTGTTCTCCTCCAATAGCTTTTTGATGATTGCCACTAGACTCTTATTTGATGATTCAGCCAAGCCATTACCCACGAGGGTAATAGGTAGTTGAATGACCAAGCGTGATATGGTACTGTGACAAAAATCAACCATTTTCTTGGATCCAAAAAGCAGCGAGCATTGTCGGTGATTATTTTCCTTGGAAAACCAAACCGAGAGAGAATATGACCTTCAGGAACCTAATGATGGTCGAATCCATGGCATTCCTAGTAGGTATGGCCTCTATCCATTTATTGAAATAATCTAGTGGCTATTAAGATCCACTTGTGTTATCCTGAAGAGGTCGGATGAATTTCCCCTATAAAATCTAGACCCCATTGTATGAAAGGACCTTCAACGGTGATGGGTACGTAAAGGGAGGGGAAGAAGTTTTCTTTTTCCTTCAAAGATCCGGCATTTGTGGCAAGTGGTTATCATTTTATGGACATCATTAAATAGTGTAGGCCAATAATAACCAGCCACAGTATTTTATTTTGCGGTGGCTTTCCAACTCGGGTGGCCTCCACATTCTCCGAGCATGAAACTCTTGTTTGACATCTTTGGCTTCAATCTCGGACAAACATTTCAGCAATAGGCCATTTGGATTTTTCAGTATAGATTCTCATTCAAGATGCGATAGTTTCTAGCTTTGAGTTTTATGAATCTGCCTTGGTTTTTGACATTTACGGGGAGAATTCAGATTGGTGAGGACGTAAAGGATATCGGAATACCATGGAGAGTTTTGGAATTTCTCTTCTACGATGGGATCGAGGCGGGCTTTCTGCTCATCCAAGGCATTCACCATATTAATATCCGGGGCACTGCTAGATTTGATTCGACCATTAGCTTGGCTAAACCACGCCTTTGATCGACTTGGTGGGTTTAATCTCAAGATCATACTCTAGAATCACAACAATCCACTTGCCCCTTTTCCCATCGGGGTCTTGGGACAAGATATCTTTGACAACAATGTTAGGCACGTAAAGCAATGGTATGAGAATGCGAATGTACACCCTAAAATCCTTTAAGGCCTTGACTAAAGCATAAGCCCTGTTTCTCCATTATGTTGTACTTAAAGGGTGCATCCCTTAGTGCTTTACTCGAAAAAGGCAATTAGGGTACATGTTCCATACCTATGCATTTTTTCTACAGACAAAGCTGCGGCTATGGTGTGCTAAGAGGCAAATGAAAAGATCGGAAATCTTTTGAGAAATTAGGGCTAATCGGAACAAGAGCTTGGGTGAGCGCAAGTTTAACGATTCAAAATATTGTTTAGCTCCAATAGTCCATTTCACTCCCACACCCTTCTTGACATGTTAGTCATGTTCCTAAGTTGTTCGGCTAGATTGGGAATAAATCTCCTAAGGAAGTTGATTTTCCCAATGAAAGGCTGTAGCTCCTTGATGTTTCTTGGGTGTGTGATTTGTAGTATTCCCTCAACTCTCTGTGGGTCTATCCCGATCCCTTTCTTAGATATAATGTGACCAAGAAGCTTCCCTTCTTGTAGCCCAAATATAGTTTTCTTAGGATTTAAGGACAAACGTACCTCCTACACTTTTCGAAAAATTTCCTCGGATGTTTGAGATGTTCTTCTTCATTTTTGGAAAAGACAGTCCAAAGTCATCCAAGTAGATGACTATGAAGTGTCCTATCTCTTACGAGAAAGCTATGTCCATCGCTCTTTGGAAGGTTGCTCCAGGCATTCATCAATCCAAAAGGCATTTTCACATACATGAAGGTGCCCCATGGAGTGGTAAATCTTGTTTTGAGTTGATCTTCTAGGAGTACCAAAACTTGGTTATAACTCGAAAAGCCATCCGAGCGGGGAGATTCTCTTAGAGCCCACTACCTTCTGCGGGATATGTTCCATTCTAGGCAAAGGGTAGTTGTCTTTCAGGGAGGCTCGTTGAGCTTTTCACGAAGTCTATGCATAATCCGATCTCTCCCAGTTTTCTTTCTTATGACCACTAAGTTTGACACCCAATCGAGAAAACCTCACGGGGACTATAATGCCGCATCATACATCTTTTAATCTCCTTCTCGACTGCGGGCAATTGTTTTGGATTGATTCTCGCGGAGTTTTTGTTTGAAAGGCTTCGATTTTCCTTCAAGGGTATCTTGTGTTGTATGATATTGGTGTCATAGGCCTTTAAGTCTTCATAGCTCCATGAAAACACATCAACGAATTCCTTAAACGGATCAATGTATTTTGTCTTCATGTCGGCGAGTAAAGACTTAGCCGAGTTTAATCATTTTGGGTTTATCTTTAGTGCCAATATTGCATTCTTCACGTCCGAATCTGCATGTTCTATAGTGGGATTTTTTGCTACGTCATCAAAGTCAAAAAGGTCCTCTAAGGGTGCCAAGCCTCTTGGGTATATTCTTGTCTTTGTCTCGCGGCACCTCCATTTCTTCACTATCTGCGTTTTCACATTTTATGGTTGAATTTCCGGTTTCTTGAGAAAAAAGAATTTATTTCTATGCTACAAGGTGGGAATTCTTCATCGGAGGATTCCTCACTAAGGCGACTATCTTCGGATTTAGAGTCCGAACCTGGGAAAAATTCAAACTCATTTACTCTGTTAAGAAATCCTCAATCTATTTGTCTCCTTCGAAGACACCGCCAATATTTTTCATTGTCGCAGCCGCTGAGTCCGAATTTGGCCCTGAATGATGATCTGTTGGTCGATTTGGGGTCTTGGGATATGAACTAGCCGAGACAAGCTAATCAGATTGGCAATAGCGTTTTGACCCCTAGGAACAAACACCAATTACGTATTCCATGAAGGTTTTAAATATATCCATGGCATCGTTCCTATATGCCCTCAATCTCAGGGTGTTTCTTTGCGTATTCACCATTCACTGTTTGATCACTAACTCGAGTCTCCTAGGGACGGTTATCTGCGGGCTCCTAATTTCTTCAATAAATTCGGACCCGGGATGAGAGCCTCATACTACTGCAATATTATTTGTGCATTTGAAATGCGGATTCACGGCATGGCTCTCTGCGTGGTCATTTTTACGTGTTACGTAGCCACACCACTGCTCCGGCCACTTTTCCTAGTACGGGACCCATCGAAATTCATTTCCCACGGGGTTCTTTATGCGCTTCGTCTTCATTCCCTCCCCCTACAGTTTGGGTTCGCCATTATGTCGAGTTGTGAGGTACGTGCTGAGGAGAGGAGTTATTTTTCTCTTCACGTGGTGTATCGGTTTGAAAAGGGTGACCGATCAGTGATCAGCGTTCGACCCTATTTCTGGTTTACTCGGAGTTACGTTTTGATATTTGGCCCATGGTCCTCTTCATCGTATTCTTCTAGGAGTAGCCATTATGTTAAAGTCCATGGGCTCTATGTTATTGTTTGTGTTCTTGTTTTTCGACATTGGTTCTCTGTGGATTGGTCATTGTAGAGGATGAAAGAATCCGTGTCTGTGGTACTGCAGTACAAAGGTAAGTTTTCGGGCTTCTCAGGGGCTACTGACTAGGAACTTCATTTGGGCTTCTCTATACTGATCTTCTAAGTTGGCCAAATATGGGGATAGTGGCATATGAGCCATCCATACTGCATGGTTCCTTGCGATTTGGCTCCCCATGATCTCGACAATAGCATGCCATACTTAGGTGGCACATACGCCTACCACAACATCCATGACCATACATTTAGTGCAGGATCTGGTTTAGGCTCACACATAAATCTTTGATTAAGCCTAGGCATTTTACTCTACTAGAGTCAAATGAATATAAGTATTTGTAGGGTATGGTTATCTCTAGACCTAGTCTTTCGTAACTACCTTAGGCATCAAGTTGTGTGAGGCTCTGAATCGTGCATTGCATTATGGAGTATTTTGTCATGAACGTTGAGACTAATATAAAAAGGTGGGACTACCCCTTCCTGAAACTTTCCCTCAATCTTAGGACCAAACAAGAGGGCGGGCTAATCATCACTTAGATTTACAGGTGTCACTATTTACACTTAGATTCAATGCTTTCAAAATTTGGCCTTTATATACATCCCGAGTAGCCGGCTCGGAGAGTGGGACGAGAGACTTTAATTTTTGCAATCTCACTTTCCAAATTGAAAGTGGGTGACTCTTTGGAATGCTCAACTTCTGTTTTATTGGCCACCTTAGTAGGGCTGAATCGGGTTCGTGATTTCTCATTATGTACATGTGTAGGAACAGGTTTTATCGGGAGCACTAAGCGAGGGTGCTAGTGCTACCGGTTTGCTTCGACCCCAGTTTTTCCATTTTTTGGTTGTCCTTTTCTTTGTTACTCTCGGAACTCTTGGCTCTGAATTTGTTGTTCACGAGTAGTTACTTTAGAAGATTTTTAAGGCCTTTTCTTGATGGCTACCTCGGGAGCCTTAGCTTTGGGGTTTCTTGACTCCTTTTGCTCCTAAGTTCGTATGGTTCTCGACCCTGTAACATGATATCCTCAAATCCCTAATCCGTAATCCTCGGTTTCCAACCATTCCTCATCCCCATATGTGGACAAGGGTTGGTCTCCCTCTGAATCACGGTTATGGATTGAGTCTTCCGTTTCAAACATGTTTATCTCATTCCCTTTCGAGACTCTTCTATGATTCCCTCATCCTCATCTAGAAATTTTTTGGAAAGGGGGAATAATTTGTTGATCCGATTCTCTTTGCTCGTTGGGAGCGACATTGTTTCTTCTAATGTTTTGGTTCGGGTTTTGGTTCTGATTACGAGTGACAACCATTTTTTCCATCATTTGGTATAGCTTGTCCACATTTCTAGACGATCCTGTCAATATTTGTATCGGGATGTGGAGGCTACATGGTCATCCTTGTATGTTACCTTCCTCTCGGATCTCGGTTTTGTTTTTTTTCTCGATCGGATTTGCCTCTATGTTCATGACTCCTTTTCTCGCATGTCCTCCAAGGTGGTGTACTCTTTATCCTCGACCTCATAGGCCATGTCGACATCAAACCCCTCGGGGGTATTTTGCTAGGGCCATAACTTGTGGAGGTTTCATGTGTGGGGGAGAGCATTGTAAATCTTTGTTGAATCTAGTGGTGCAATCGTGAACACTCTCTCCTACGTTTCTCTTAAGGGACATGTATTACGCTAGGGAAAGTGGCAGGGTTTGCCCTAGTTTCCCATTTGTTGATGAAAGTACGGTATAAAGCGAGGGAGATCTTGGATACTACCGGCGGGTAGGTTTTTAAACCACTTTTTAACCTCTCCCCCCGAGCTGCGCAAAAAATTCTCATTTTGATTGTTTCATCATCAATTTCCATATAGTCAAAAAGAATCCTCCATTTTATCTACATGTTGTTGTGTTGTTGTAGGTTCTTTAGTAGGGAAGTGCGGGATTTTTATTGATAATCATTTGGTAAGGGCGATAGGGGCTGAGGTAGGAATAGAGGTGCATACGAGTGCACATGTCGATGTTACGATGAGGTATAGGGTTGGCTTGGGAGCGATTGGTATTTGAATAGACGGGGATGGTAGGACCGCGGAAAGTCCGTTGAAGCAGATCTAGGGTGAGATATCCCCAAGTTTTGGAGGAAGTGAAGATTAGGTGGTGTGGAAGGAGGGGTTTTCACTTGTCCCTAGGATGCGGCTGGTCGAAACACTTGAATGACCTAGTTCTAGGTAATCTGTTTTGAAGGTCTAGGTTGAAGAAAGGGTTCCAATAGAGCTGCAAGATCTTTTCAGTGCAATTAGCTCTATGAAGATGATTTGGAAATAGTTGGTCGCGTAGTGTGGGAGCTCTTACGAGGATATCTCTAGATTTTCAACTATTTCCGGTGGGTCGGGGTTGGGATAAGCTCTTGTGTGGATGGTTACGAGCAGAATGTTGTTTATAAGTCAAGGAGCTTAACCCTACTTGTTACTTCTCTTGTGGTTAATGTTGTCTCGAGGACCGGTCTCCCGAGTGGAGTCTTCATTATGTTTCGAATCTGGTCTCCCCGGTGGAGTCTTATGTGAAACCAAGGTAATCGACGGAGCCTACTCGATCATCGGTGGAATATTTTGACGTTTAGGAACAATGGAGTCGCCGGGTGGAGGGTTCGGATGTTTCTGAAGGGTACCGCTGTCCACCGCGGTGCTCGAGCACTATCACCTTTCGGGAATCTCTTCTAAAGTAGCAAGCTCCAACTAGAGATTGAGTCGGGAGGGTAATTACCCGAGATATGTCACCTCGGAAAAGAGGATGAGATGCGGAGGCTACCCTCGGCCCTTTCGGACTCTATCTAAGAGTATAGTGGATATTCAATAATGGAGACCGGATTCAAGAAAGGGTGACTTACTGCGTCAACCTAACCGAGTTCTAAGTTTACGAGTCTTTTACGGATGTTTAAGGTGAAACGCACTCGAAGTTCCCCGACGAAGTCGCCATTATGTTGGGGTTCCCATGTTTTGGCCGGGTTGACAAGACCAAAGATGAGACAACATAGAACCACTTTCAGACCTTAGGATCTAGCCCTCCTAGGTCCGGAGAGGGATCTCTCTATGATTGTCAAAGTGTGTGTCTTCGAAGTTCTAAGTTATGATTTTAGGCTAGTTATGGGCTCGGGGTTGTTTGCTTGATTGTTTGTGTTTGGTTGTTGGGCATCGTGAAAGGAAGGTCCGAGTATAAGACAAGGATGAGAAAAGAGGGAATTTGAGGCAAAGATATATAACTCGAGAGAACATCAAGGCCATTGGGCAATGGAGTCAAGAAAGGATTTACTTGTGTTCAATGTGCAAACTTTCAGTTGGGCTAGTCATCTAGAGCATTTGGATCTTAAAGATGAAAGTATAATGAAACATTAAGGAGCTGAAGATGAAAGGAGAAGAACAGTCCAGTGCAGTCATAGATCGGGTCGAGAGGGTCATTTAACTCCGGAGTCTTCTGTAACTCCAAGGAAAAAAAGGATAAGTTCTTCTGAGAGGATCTTAAAAGGTTTTAATTGAGATGGAAAAGATCCTAGTGATGCGAGGAGACGGGGTTCTAGACCTCCCGGTGTTCTCAACACATCCAACTAAATCCTAACAAGAACATCTAAACATAGATTTCATTAATTAATACATCGGAGAGTAGGCCATAACATCCACTACGCTAGTTAAGCCAATTGAAATCAATATTCATATACACATATAAGCGAAAACGTAAAAAGGGCTGGGAGAGCAGCAACATAAGGTACCTATCAAGGGTAAATCTTATGCCAAACTTCTGATGCGAGCCTGTAGAAATGGAAACAAACACAAAGATAAGAAAACATCACCAGCTACTTTAGATCAGGATCCAAAGAAATGTGCTTGTCATATTAAAAACAACACCAGTCAGGTACAACATTGCCCATAGCTTGAACATTCAGTCTGAATACATCAAATCTCAGCCTATCTTACAATATTACACAGAGAACTTGTCTCAAGAGGAAAATTCTTGCATTTCTCTAATGTCTCATCAAAAACCCTTACAATATTTTCTCATGAGCTTTATAACTGAGGAGAAAGGGAAGAGGTAGGTGAGGCAGTAAATGCACTATTAACATGTCTGATAAGAAAGAGGGTCGAGGCCCGTTCTGCTTAAATGCTAAGTATCTAATATCTGTCACCTTTTTATGAAAGGGTGATATTCTCCAGATATGACTTTGATGTATTTCGGCTATGGTACTCCTGGGGATTTGAATCAGAAATAAAATGAACTGCGAGGAAGTCTGCCACATAAATGCTCTGATAGTTCTGAACTGTCGTTTAGGTGGAAATTCCTTCAGGGACACGGTGCATAATAAAAGCTTTATGGGTGCCCTATCCTCCATGAAGAAAAACATTCTGCTGGTGAATAAACCCTGATGTTACCTTTTTCTTGTGCTCAGGACCTTTCGATCGATCCTCGGGGTCTTCAAACTGGTGCTTAACCTCTTAAACCACTGATTTAAAACTTAAGATCTTCGTTGGTGTGTTCTAATTCCTTTTCCTTGTACTGAAACACTCTGTTACTCTGTCTCTGCCTTTGTTTATGCGCTCTGAGCTTTTAATGGCGCCGGAAGGTTTTCACAGAGTTTTAAGTCTACTCCTTAAATGAAATTCTTGTCTCTGCCTTCCTGGGTCATTTTTCATAAATTCTGCCACTGTAACTGATCTTTCTTCAACCTCCCTGTCCTTGAAATAGAGATGTACATCGTGGCGGCCATTAACCTTTGATAACCCTGCAAAAACGAAAACTGATTAAGAAAACAGACACGGGCGGGGGGACGACCACGATGGAGACGACGTGAGTGAATGTACAGAGCGGTGCCATGGTGGAATAACGTGGTGGAAGGTGCAGTGCTCAGTGGAAGAGCGTTCATGGCCACAGGTTGGCGCATTGCGGTGGAAGAAATTCAAATGGAAAAAAAAAATTAAAAACACAACCTTAAAACGAATATATGCGACGTGGTGGAAGACGTACGGTGGACACACGTGGAATGACCCTTGGCGGGACCGGGCAGGTGGAATATTCAACGACGGGGAAACAAGTGCGGACCGTCGATCTCAAAGGAGATCTACAGTTAATGATGCAGAAGAGGATGACGACGATGGGTAAGGGGTACGGAGGAGACAGGTTAACAGGGGCGCAATTTCATTGATCAATGACCGTTGGATGAAGCACCCAAGATCCGACGGCTAAAATGAATATCGCTGGGAGACCCGGTTCGACATTTAATGCGCGATGGGCCGGCGGTTTCGTAACATTGTCGGGGCTACGTGTCAAGAGCTGAGTGGAATCACTGGGCTACGGGAGAAAACCGCCTGTCACGCATAAGCGGTGCGTTGAATACCAGTGGTTTTGAAAAGTGCGCGGCGGGGCCCACTGGGCGGATGGGTTCCGAACCGTTATATCGCAGTGAATTTGGACAGTGATGGCACTATCCAAGGTTCGAACAGGGAAAGCACAAAGGGTCACAGGTTAAACGATAGCCATCCGATCTACCCAGATCGACGGCCAAGGTTGCGCCCGGTACGAACTTGAGATAAGCGCCTTTCAGTACTGGGTTTTGGTCATAGCGTCGGGTTCTGTGGGAGGTAAAGGAGCGCTGGGGCTGTGGCTGGAGGGGCTGGGACCCAGTATGCAAAACATATGATTTTTTGGCCATTTTTAATGCATTTTCAGGCTAACAAAGGGGAACGATAGGTGAATGAAGGGGATTTAAGCATAGGCAAGGGGTGAAAGTGAGCTTTAGAAGGGATTTTGGGGGGCTTTCAGAGGTTGATGGGGGGGGAAGAGAGGGGAGAAGGGGGAAAGATGGGCCCTTTGAGAAATGAATCAGCAAAGGGGGTTTATATTAGGCGTAGCATAAAGAGGCTTCGAGGAGGATGGGTTTTCAGGGGAAAGGAAACCCTTGAAGGCTCTGAAACAATCCAGCCCCCAGCTTGCTTGTCAAGAATTTCATAGGGGGGCTAACGGGGATGAAAAGGAGTTCCCTAAGCTTATTCTTCAAACTATGCAAGACATTGCAAGAGAAATAAAGGAGATGAGGATGGATAGACACAAATAATCCCCTAAAGGGTTTCTACATGGAGAAGGCTCCAACATTTCTCGTCTCTGGAGTGATCAACCAGTGAAGCAGCAAGTTTCCCAACGCTATACAATGCCTACATTTTTAGCAATGGGAAATGGAGGGTTTCAAGAACAAGAAACTCATGAATATTATTTTCATTAGTATGAGCCTCAATCTCAAATATTCAAGGACCATTTGAGCTTTCAAGAGTTCTGTCAAATCAAGGACAATAGGATACCCTGACATCACAATAGAGGTGGAGGATTCATACAGAATCATGAACTTCGCTGGACTATGGGCATATTTTTATTACCCAGCCTTGATGGGTCATCAAAATGCACTGCCAAATCATGGGTAGAGAAGCTATACATCTACTTCCAGTTGAACCAAGTACCGAAGATGGAGTCCATCAAAATAGCAGTGCTGCACCTTGAGGGTGAAACACATGATTGGTGGTTTCATGGACTTTCTACATTGGGTCATGCCAATGTAACTGCATATTCATATTTCACAAGGAGGTTGGTGGAGATGTTTTATCGAAGAGACCCGGAGGCACCTTTAATTGGGCTAGCTAATCTCAAACAATCAGGTAATCCAAAAACTTATATTTTTGAATTTCTAATACTTTCTGTTATGGTTCCTGATTTATCTGCAACAAGGAGGTTCTATATGTTCATTGATGGACTAAAAAAACCTCTCCATGGGTTTTTTAAATCTACCAAACCCACTACCCTTCAAGATTCCATTGAAAGAGCTAGAGATCTACAAGATGCCATGCCAAAATCAAAGGAAACATTTTAGCAAAAGCCACTTTTCCATCAAAGGGAAAAGATGAGAAGGATCATCCTTCAAAGGAGGGCCAAAACAAAGCACCTCTTAGTGATGATTTCTGAAGAGACTTGAGGAGAAGTAAAATTTTCTTCACATGCCAAGAATCATGGGCACCTAGACATAGATGTGCAGCAGGAAAGGCACACTATATAGAGATATTTTCAAATGATGAGGAGGTACAAGAAGAAGAACTAGAAGGAGGTCATAGCACTGGGATAATAGGAGAGGATCCACCACCACCACGAGGTGGGAATGGAGCATTTTATCCAATTGGAGGGGCCCTTGCATCATTGAGAAGAGTAACCAAGTACTTGACCTTGAGTGTTCGAGGTAACATTCAGGATCAAAGTGTTTAAGTTTTGATTGATAGTGGGGCTTCCCACAACTTTATTGATACCCAAATAGTGTAGAGGAGGGCAATACCCATTGACCATTTTGAGGGATTTTCAATTTTGGTCCTAGGAGCTAGAACTATGCAGTGCATGCATTATGTTCCATATTTATCTGTCACCATGGGGACATATACATTTCGCGATCACTTTGTGGTTGACATATGTAATATTCCCAAATGGGAGAAGCGGGAATATAGTGCATAAATATGGAAATAGAAATGTATAGCATAACATCAAGATATGAGACCAATATGGAGCCTTTTAATTAATCATAACGTCAGAAAAATAGTACAAAATAATGAGGCACAAATCATATAACATGAACCAATAAGCCTCCAATAGATAAATCCCCTCAAGAATGAGGTTCTACTACATTATCAAAATGCCATGAATTGCTACAACACGAGTCTTAGAGGCGCTACAACATATGAATACACAAAATATAGAGGATGATATATGCCTCTAAATATACAGAAAATAAATATCTAGGCTCTATACAACCTCCAACAAAGGACCCAAAGGGGTTTTAAGAAATACACCAATATACAAGAAATAAATCAAAGCCCTAGGGCTGAAGATTCACCGCAAAAATACAGCTGGAAATATGTGGCTGATATGATATGGAAAATAATATAGCCTCCTCCAATAGAATTTCTAGATGAAAGGCTGATCCCTTCACTAGAAAACCTCCTTCCCAGATGGTGTACTGAAACCACCCCTGCAACTCCTCCCTGAAATAACACAGTCCAAGATAGAAACTATGTTGTAGGAGAAAATGATAGTGTGGCCTGATGCCAAATGCTACAATAAGGCTCAAGGGCCTTCCTCACTAGCCTCCCAATGGAAGGAAACCTTCATCCACTGAAAAACAGATCAGAAATCACCCAAATCAACTCTCCACAACTTCTGCCCTAGAACACAACACAACCTCAACAGGAACTGCAATGTACCATAAGACTGAAGCTTTGGCATGATGCCAAAATGTGGAAATGAAGTGAAATCACTTCTCTTGACGGGCACTCAAATTCCCCAGGGATGAAGGTGGGATCAACAACATGTTCACAATGGGCGCCATCCCCTTCCTTATATAAGTGGTGAGCTTCCTCATCCTTGGCCCCACTCATTAAAGCCACTACTTCCATGCATGGAGTCTTCCTCCAAAACTGCGCTATCCCACAATGAATGCCACTCCTCCATGACAACGCTGTTGATTTGGTCAAAGTTGACCCAGTCTACATGCTCCAACCCCTTTTCACACATAAGGGTGCTTTATCAAGCCACTAAAGTGATCTCCATTCACATTAGTAGTGATTTTATTCTTACTAAGGAGATTCATGGGTCTCCATACCCTCTTATTTAGCAAATTAAGAAGTAAAAACAAAAACTAATATTCCAATTAGCTTATAGCTAATAGGGAATATTACATTCCTTTCCTCCCAAATGTTGCTTGTCCTCAAGCGACTGTAAAGGTGAGTGCTGCAATTCTTCTCCTCCTCCATATTTGTGAAACCAGCTCCAAAAATAGAAGAAAAGAGATATCAACGCCTTAGAAATAAGCCACTTCGAGGGGGAAACCTCCAATACATTACATGAATGAACAATTCTTAGATGATGCAAATGAACAAAACCTCCTTCTATATATAGGAGTCCATGGGGCCACAATGTAATCCTAGCCAACCTAACAATAATAATGTAAGGGCACAATAATAACAATATGGGGGTTACAGGGGACAACAAGCACAACAATGTGATAAGGGGGGCTACACTAACAATAATAAGGGGCTATACTAGTGATATAGAGACCTAACATGCCCCTCTCCTTCAAAAAAGTGTTGTCCTCAACACTTGAGTAGCTCCGGGTGCTTCTGTATAAAATTCTCATCCTCCCATGTAGAATCTTCGGTGGGTAAGTTCTTCCACTTGATGAGATACTCTGAAATTGATCGATTCCGTAGCTGTCGAGTTCTTGTTTCCATGACCGCTTCAGGTTCCAATATGATTTTTCCTTCCTCATCAAGTTCTGGAAATATTGTTTGAACTATAATATTTTCACCTATAACCTTCTTTAAGCATGAAACATGGAAAACTGGATGTACTCGCGAAGAAGCAGGAAGCTCCAATTTGTATGCCATAGTACTAATCTTTTGCAACACCTTGTAAGGACCATAGTACTTTGGCGATAATTTATTATCCTTCTTAGCTTGCTTGAGGGACATTTGTTTATATGGTTGTAGCCGTAAAAATACCCAATCTCCCACATCAAAACTTCTCTCGCTGCGATGTTGATCTGCCTGTTGTTTCATTCGATTTTGTGCCAAATTCAGGTTATCCTTCAAGAGTTGGATAACTTCCTGCTGATGCTCGATGTGATCTTCCACTGCTTGAACCTTCGAATTTTCCCTTAAAGATGATGTGATCGATGGTGGATGATATCCATAAAGTGCCATAAATGGGGTCACTTTTGCTGCAGTATGGAAGGAAGTGTTATACCACCATTCAGCGAGAGGTAACCACTTGACCCATTGTGTTTGTTTATCAGATACAAAACAACGAAGATATCCTTCCAAAAATTTATTTACTATCTCAGTTTGACCATCAGATTGAGAATGATAAGATGAGCTATGAGCTAATTGAGTACCCAAACAAGAAAATAACTCCGTCCAAAAATTTCCTATAAAAATGGGATCTCTGTCACTCACAATAACCCTTGGGCTTCCATGTAGCTTTTGAATTCTGTCCACAAATGTAGTAGCAACTGTACTTGCTTTAAATGGATGAGATAATGCACAAAAGTGTGCATGCTTGGTAAGTCTATCAACTACCACCATGATGACACTCTTTCCTTCGGACTTAGGTAAACCTGTGATAAAATCCATTGAAATCTCCTCCCAACGTTGACTTGGAATGGATAAAGGTTGTAGAAGTCTCGGGGTCTTAATTGTCTCAACTTTATTCTATTGGCAAACCAAACATTCCGCCACAAACTTTTGAATATCACATTTAAGGCCATCCCAAAAAAATTCTTTCTTCACCCTGTGGTAAGTTTTTAAAAATCCTGAGTGTCCTCCTAAAGGAGAAGTGTGCAATTCCAGAAGAATATTTTGTTTTAGTTGGGAATTCTTACAAAGATATAAGCGATCTTTGTACCATAAGGAGTCATTTTTCCAACTAAATGTATCAGATGTACTAGGATCTTGCTGCAACTTTTGAATGAGTGTCCATACATCTTTGTCCTTCTTCCATTCATCTCTTTCTTCGGTTATCCAATTTGGTTGGATAATAGAAATGGCACAAAGCAATGCTTCCACCTCTTCATTCTTTCTTGAGAGTGCATCTGCAACAACATTTAGCTTCCCTTTTTTGTAGATTATTTCAAAGTCATAACCCAACATCTTTGTGACCCATTTTTGCTGCTCTTCTGAAGGTAGTCTTTGTTCCAAAAAGTGTTTAAGACTATCATGATCAGTTTTTACCTTGAAGTGTCTTCCCATTAGGTAAGTTCGCCATTTCTTTAGTGCATGTAGTATTGCTAACATTTCCTTCTCATAAATAGGTTTCTGTAAATACTTTCCTTTGATTGGACGACTTTCAAAGCAATGGGTCTTCCTTCCTGCATTAAAACTGCACCAATTCCATTTCCTGAGGCATCACATTCCACAATAAAGGTTTTTGTGAAGTCTGGCGTAGCTAAGACTGGTGCATGGCACATTGCCTCCTTAAGATGTTCAAAGGCCTTAGTTGCTTCAGGAGTCCATGAAAATGCATCTTTCTTCAATAATGTTGTTAGAGGTGCTGCTATTCTCCCATAATTCTTAACAAACTTGCGATAATACCCTGTTAACCCGAGAAATCCTCGCAACTGCTTTATGTTTGTGGGGACTTTCCATTCCTTAATGGCTTTAACTTTGTTAGGGTCTACTTTAACACCCTCGTGAGATACAATATGACCCAGATATTCCACCTCTTGTACTCCAAAGAAACATTTGAATGTTTTTGCATATAATTGTTTCTCCTGCAATAGTTTGAGCACCCTGTCAACATGTTGAACATGATCCTTCCAAGACCTGTTGTAGATTAGTATATCATCAAAAAATACTAGCACAAATTTTCTAAGGAAGAGTTAGAAAATGGAATTCATCAACCCTTGAAATGTAGAAGGTGCATTGGTAAGGCCAAAAGGCATGACCAAAAATTCATAATGACCCTCATGAGTTCGAAATGCTGTTTTTGGAATATCTTCAGTCTTCATTCTAATTTGATGATATCCTGAACGAAGATCCAACTTGGTAAAATAAATTGCTCCATGTAATTCATCCAATAATTCATCAATCACAGGAACGGGAAATTTGTCTTTAATGGTGAGCTTATTGAGCTCCCTATAATCCAGACACATTCGCCATGATCCATCCTTCTTGTGTACCAATACTACAGGAGCAGAGAAAGAACTTTGACTAGGTTAAATTATACCCGCCTCTAACATTTCTGCAATCATACGTTCAATTTCGCTCTTTTGGAAGTAAGGATATCTATAAGGCCTGATGTTTGGAGGAACACTTCATGGAATCAAATGAATAGCATGATCATGATCATGAATAGGTGGGAGTCCTTTGGGAGTTTCGAACACCTTGGAATGATTGTCCAAGACTTGTTGGAGATCTGCAGAAATAGATGATTTTGATGTTGGAACTTCTAGTGAGCATAATTGTGCAATTACGCCTCGCTGTTCTTTCTTTAGAAGCTTTGTAATGACATTAGAGCTTATTATCCTTCCTGGCTTCCCCGCAATACCCCGTAATTCAACTTCCTTTCCTTCTGAAAAAAATTTCAAGAAAAGTTCTTGAAAATTAAAAGCTACCGTCCCCAAAGATTGTAACCATTGTACTCCTAGTACAACATCAACACCTCCCATAGGAATGGAAAGCATTAGACTATTCAATACATATTCCCCCATGGTTAGCTTGATATTATGGCATTTTACAGAGCAATTTATAGTTCCTCCATTTGCAACCATCACTTGACATTCTGGTGCTGGGTATAGGAAACAATTTAATTCCTTGGCTACCTTACAATGAATAAAATTATGGGTGCTACTTGAATCAATCAACACTATTGCCTTTTTCTTCTTGATATGTCCTTCTATCTTGAGAGTTTGAGGAGTGGTAATTCCTGCCAGTGCATTACACGATATGGTCGGATTCATTTCTTCCTCTTCTAGGGCTGGTTCCTGGTGTATATCCTCTTCTTGTTCATTTCTTCTTCCTCTTCACAATCTATTTAAAATCATTTCTTCTCAGCACACTTATGACCTTTAGTGTATTTTCTATCACAACTATAGCAAAGCCCTTTTGCTCTTTTTTCTTCCAATTTTTGTGGCGTCAACCTTGTAGGTTGTGGAAATCTAGGCGTAGCAACACTTCCTTCTTTATAGAATTGAGTGGTAGGCTTCCTTGTCACCATAATTTTACATTCAACTTTTCTTGCCAACCTGAATGCCTTCTCCAATGAATCGGGTTCCAAAACACGAACTTCATGTTGGATGTTATCCTTTAGAGTACCTATGAAGAGATCAATCCTGTGTTCCTCTGGAATATCAGTTACCCTTATATTCAATTTTTGGAAGTCCTCAATGTGCTGCCCCACTAAACCCTTTTGTTTGAGATTTATCAATTGGCTAAAGAAGGCGTTGCTCTTTGTATCCTCATAATGTGCTATCATTTCCTCCGTAAAAATTGACCAAGTGACAATTTTTTTACGGGAGCAAAGCCATTGATACCATACAAATGTATTTTGTTCTAAATGTAAAGTTGCAATACATACCTTTTGTGTGTTTTGCACATTATGGAGATCAAAATATTGCTCCATCTGTAGTATCCATGTTACAGGATCCTTTCCATCAAACTTCCTCATATCCATTTTTGGAATATGGTGGTTCTTCCTGCCAACATTAGAGTTTATGAAATCACGATTAAAATTTATTTTGTTCTCATCATGAGTTTCCTCTACTATATTTTAACCATTAGGAAACATTTCCTGTATCAACTTTGTCAAACCTTCCATGTTTGCTTTTATATCATTCTTCATGTTTTCCATTTTTTCATCGATCTTAGCTTCCATGTCATCCATCTTAGATTCCATGCCATCTATCTTAGATTCCACGCTTTTCTTCAAACCATCCATCTTCGCTTCCAGGCCTTTCTTCAAAACTTCCATTTCATTTTTGCTGCCCTTTGCAAGAGCGAAATTTGGTGCACTTGCTCTTGTAATTTTGATACATCATGTTGCAATTCTTCATCTTCATGAGTCATAGTAGAGCCTTCTGAAGGCTTAATGGGTGTTGAATTATTTTTACGGGGAATTTTTTAGAACCCAATACTGATATCTATTCTACAATACGCCCTTGGAATCAGTTCAAATTGATTCTTCAAACAAGACTTATGCAATTCGAAATAAAAAATACACATCTTTTTCTTTCTTTTGAGGAGCTCGATATTGAAATTGGATTATATCTGTGATTTTGGCTCTTCAATATCTGAAGAGAATTTAATGATGAGGTTTGGCTCTAAATTTCTCTTTTAGGAATGCATAGGTCTGACCTACTTTTGATTCTCCAACACAAAGTTATGTCCAATCTCCCTGACCCTGGTATGGGTAGTTCGTTAGAGACAAGCATACGACTTGCCACGTGTCAACTGTTATGTCCTTTAGCTCTGAAATTGATATGAAAAAACTAAAAGTCAGTGTGCTTGTGACCCATTTTTTGGAAGTAAATACGATGCTCGGAGAGAGAGTTATGAATCTTTTCCCCGATCACCTCTTTGAGATGAAATTTGGGAGCTTGAAGAGAATTTACCTTCCCCTGAGATCATATCTCAGAAAATATTGCGAACCAAGATCTGAAATGTTTCCACGGCATTCCTCAGGATTTTGGCTTCACACTATGTAAATTTCATCTTCTGAACCTTCATAGAAACAAAGTTATAGCACAAATTCCATGATGACCTGTTTGGAGCAACGAAACCCTAGAATCCAAAGCTACGATACCAAATGTTATGAAACCAACTCCAAAATAGAATAAAAGAGAGATCAACGCCTTAGAAATCGACCACTTCGAGTTGGAAACCTCCAATACATTACTTGAATGAACAATTCTTGGATGATTCAAATTACAAAACCTCCTTTCTATATATAGGAGTCCATGGGGCCACAATGTAATCATAGTCGGCCTGACAATAATAATTTAAGGGCACAATAATAACAATATGGGGGTTATAGGGGTACAATAATAACAATAAGGGGGTTACACTAACAACAATAAGGGACTATACTAGTAATATAGGGACCTAACACTCCATTGGTGACACCTCCATGTGATAAACTCTCCTCATAAGCCAAGTGTCTCCCAATCCATCCCTCCATGACAAGATCCTCCCAACTTCTCATGTGATGCAAATGACTCATCCCACAAGGAAGCAAAAGACTCAATGAAGCAATCATGTTTTTCCCAATGTTCTCTCTAAAACATGTATCATAAGAAACATGGAGAATCTCTTTCCCAAAAGGAATATCCAATCCCTCCATCCTTCCTCCAATCATTCCCATAAAAATAATAAGGACATCATCAAAGTATGGGATCAAAACCAATGATACATAAACAACCATATGCAAAAATGGAGGTGGATCATAGTCCCACATGTGGAACCAACGCAATATACCTCCTGACTACCTCAGATAATGATACAGTAAGTCGTTTCCCCACAACTTACTTGCCACCATAGTCTTCTCATTTTTTTTGAGAAGGTGAGTAATGTTGGGTGCCTTTGGAGCATGCACTGAATGATAAATAATCTCCCTATATTCTCTTAGGGAGTGGCCGTGCTCAACAATGTTTATGGCCCCAAGTTGGCCATGAATTTTATAAGGAATAATGCTCCACCTTGAAAAATTTCCTGCACATGTATGGTAAAGGAATGAAAATACTCATTAAGTAAATCATTATGCACAATAACATGATCCTTACCATAAACCCTGCTCATACAAACAAAGTGGCTAATAGATAGATCCCCTCTCATTCCCCAAGAAGAAAGAGGTGGTTGTTATAAATCCTTCAAAGAGTTATGTATCTCCCCCATCTCCACATGGTCCATGCATCTCTTCAAATGTTGATATATCTCCTCTTCAAAGCCTTCCCAAGTATACCCCTCCATCATAGTATGGTATACCCTCATGGAATAAGTGTAGCTGAAGAGAAAATCTTCATGTGCTGCTCGTAGAAAATTGTCCTTGAGCTTGGTTGCTCTAGATAAGAATATCCTATCATGATAGTAGATGACCTAATCTCTCACTGAATATCCCTCCTCTAGTAGTTGGTCATCAAGTATCATGCAAGTAAAAATATCCTTGGAATAATCCACCAACATTTTGGATTTCCAATATGGATCTATCCTCCATAGTGACAACATTGATGATCTTTCATGTAAATCAGCGGCCATGTGGTTGCTCACTTATTTTACACCTCCCATACCAAAGTTACATATTGCGGGATCTGCTATCCCTCTTGTTGCTCCTCTTGTAGGCTCCTCATGCTCAAGTAAAGGTTGAATTTTTGGAGGTTAGTCTTCATGGGAAGCTATCACTATCTAAAACTTCTGAGAGTTTGGACAAAGCAATTCAATGTGGCCACCATCCTCTTCCATGTGTGGAAAGATTTCTCCCTAAGTGATAACATATTACGAGTCTCCAACGTCAAGGAATAGTCTCCTTACACCATGATAGTGTCATCATCCACCACAGCATCCTCTCTCGATGTAAGATGTGTGAGAGTGGGTAATGATGATGTTGGGAGAATTTCTCCCTCCTCCTTGAGTCTGCAAGACTCTCTGCATTCCAACTTGACCTCCCAATTTTCCCATTGGAAATATTGAGAGGGGGGGTGAATCAATATTTCTTTCAATTAGAGCATTATTTAATCTTTAATTATTATCAGTGTTTGTAAAATGATAGCAGCATACAAGAGGAACACAAATGCGCACATTTTTTAAGGTGGAAACCCACTCCGGGACAAAAACCACCTAATGCTTTTCTAATAATTCTTTAATATTCAACTCCAATTGAAAATAAAGCTCCAACTTCCTAGAATCTAGAAAAGCATTCTTCTCCAGATCCCACTGGATGGACGCTCCAACGCCCAAGATTATTCAGTAGTCAACTGAATGGATGCCCCAACACCCAATGAGCTACAACTCACCCTAGCACCACCCTACCACCCTATAGAAGAATAAAAGAAGAATGGACTCCCGTACCAGGGAAAATGGTCCACTTTACAATGATATAGAATGATGCAGAAGAAAAAGATATACTAGACCATAACCCCAACTTTGACACAACCACCTAATGATGATCCTAGACCTCCCAACACTGCCTCTTCAACCCTTGGCAGATAGACACTAGTACAATTTGTACAATAATGTATTTACAATGACTAAGTACAATGATACCTTTACAATGATTGTATGCAGTGTTGCCCACTTGAAGACTTCATATGATGAACTTATTGTTGCTGTTATGCACCTTGGTTGCTTCTCTTGTCATGCTACCCTCTGCTGCACCTTGCTTTGCTTTTCTGCCGTAGAAAGTCTGGTCCTTTGCAACCCTTGACAACACATGATCTAGCTTTTTCTTGCCTTCTAGGAGCTCGATATTGAATCTGGTGTATCTCTGTTATTTCAGATCCTCAATATCTGATTTTCAGTCCTGTAGTATTCCTCTAAGTCTTCTTTCCAATTCCATAGGTCTGACCCAATTTGGATTCTTCAAGAAAGAGTTATGCCCAATCTCTCACAATGCCCTAAATTATTATGGATTTTTTCAGAAAAGCGCACTTGTACTACATGCCATGTGTCACTGTTCCTTCATTTGGCTCTAAAATTGATAGATTGAAAATTACAGACTGTGCACTATCTGCCACTTTTTACATAATTCCAATCTGATACTCAGATAGAGATTTATGACGATTTTACCAAGGTCACTTCTTTGAGAAACCTTTGAGAACACAAGCCACAGCTTCCCTGAGATCATATATTAATAAATATTATTGCCCAAGTCTGAAATTTTTACTGCAACTTCCTCAGGATTTCAACTTCACCTCATAAAAATTTCAGCTTATGAGCCTTCATAGAAAAAAAATTAGAGCGAAAATTCCACGATGACCTGTTTCAGATGGCCGAATCCCTTACATAAGGAGGAAATGAAGATCACAATTTATATGAATGCTTAAGTTGAGAGGGGCTTCAACAAGTGAACGTGGGAGGGATTTTAGGAGCTTAAAAAATATTAATTATGACTTTTCAATGACCCATGCCCCAACCCATGGGGTTTTAGCCCACTAACTGGGGGTACAAACTTCAAACATGAATATCTCTCAAACCGTGAAGAATTACATGGCGTGCCATATATCAACGGAAACATCTCGACAAGTAGAAACCATCAAAAGCATTATTGACCCAGAATATATTAATTTGGTAGGTCAAAATTCCCATGCAATATTGGGTTAGCCCTTGGTGTTGCTTGGGTTGACATCAATGACAACCGCTGATCAACAATCTCCCCCTTTGGCATTGATGGCAACACAAGTACTCCCCCTGCGATCATGACACCTCTTCCTACAACATTCTCTCCCCCTTTGACATCAATGGCAAAGGGTAACTCCCCCTAAAACACAACCATCCTGCGGACCTCCACACACTTCCACTCGTGCTAACACACAACCGTCCTGCAGACCTGCACACACTTCCACTCCCGCTTTATATTCTTGAAAAAGGAAAATCTAATGAGAACTTGGGAGAATCCCAAGCTTTTGATGAAGATATTCAAATGCTTCACGAGGTAAAGGTTTAGTGAAGATATCAACAATTTTTTCTTTTGTACAAACATACTCAAGTTTGATATTCTTTTCAGCGACTTGTTCTCTAACAAAATGATATTTGATTGGAATGTGTTTTGTTTTTGAATGCATGACAAGATTCTTGGAGATGTTGATGGCACTAGTGTTGTCACAGAATATGGGAATAGGCTCACTGAATTGTACTTGAAGATATTGCAAAGTTTGTTTCATCCAAAGGACTTGAGTACAACATGATGCTACTGCAATGTATTCTGCTTCCGCTGTAGATAATGAGATTGAAGTTTTCTTTTTGCTCAACCACGATACGAGACAACCACCTAGATAGAATGTTGCTCCACTAGCACTCTTACGATCATCAACACTTCCTGCCCAGTCTGCATCTATAAAGGCTTGAATAATGAGATTTTTGCCCTTGGATTCTTTTGGATTCTGTAAAGGCTCACTGAATATGTGATTCTTTTGGTGCTGCTTGGAATCTTGCTACTTTTCCAACTACTTGCATAACATCTGGCCGAGAGGCTGTTACATATAGAAGACTACCAATCATATATCTGTACAACCTCTGATCCACATCCTTAGATGAGTCGTCTATGCTCAATTTGCAACCTGTTACCATCAGAGTAAGGACGGGTTTGCAATCTTCCATTTTGAATTTCTTGAGCATTTCCTTGATGTACTTGGCTTGAAATATAAATATTCCTTTCTCTTGCTAAGATATTTGAAGCCCTAAGAAGTATGTCAGCTCACCAAGTAAAGACATCTCAAACTCACTTTTCATCTTTGTAGAAAATTTCTTACTTAGTCGATCATCATTGCTACCAAATATTATATCATCCACATATACCTCAACGATTGTTAAATTATCTTTATCTATTTGTACATAAAGATTTCTATCAACAATACCTTTCTTGAACCCTTGTTGACGTAGATATCTATCAAGACGAGCATACCATGCTCTAGGAGCCTACTTGAGACCATATAGAGCCTTCTTTAACCTACAGACATAGTTTTCTTTTTGTGATAGTAGAAAACCTTTAGGTTGTTCGATGTAATGTAATGTCCCTATTTAGCCTTAGCTAAAAGGAGACATTAAATTTTGGTTTAATTTATGTTTTATGAATAAATGAATAAAGGAGGACATGTAAAACTCCTAATAAATCAATGCCCATGTGAACAAAGACAAATCTGGGCTATGTAAATAATCACTTGTAGGTGTGAAAGAGGATTGAGCCAAAGATTGGGTCCACCTTGACCAAATCAACTGTGCTATCTAGGTTCAATGCATCTCCAAGAGGGACTGCGCAGTTCTAGAAGGGAGCCTCTAGTGTGAAGAGGGGTGACTCATCAAAGTGGTTTAGGGTTTGCAAAGGCTTTCTCATGTTATAAAAAGGAGGAGAAGACACAAGAAGAGGTTGTTGATGAATTATATTTCTAAAGTATTTGTCTGCTTAGACAAATACCATTCTCTGTTGTTTAGTGGAGGATTGTGATTGGAATTCATGTTTAGGGATTTCATCTCTTCCCTTGAGGATCATTGGAGGAGTTATTTGCTGAAGTTGGCCACTATCTGGTTTGAGACCAAGCTCTATCTTTCATGAGCAGCACTGGCCCATTGAGGGTTTTGCAGCTGCTATCTTTGTAGCAAATGGCATTCTAGATCTGCTTAGATCTAGTTGTTTTTTAGAGGCTTTCTCTATTGGAGAGTGTTCTTCAGCCTCCAAAGAGTTAGCTGATCTATATTTTATATCAGATCTGTACTTTTCATTCCATGTTTTCACTCTCCTTCACCCTCTGCGCAGTTTCTGCTCCATACTTCGTTATTTTGTGAGAGGGCTTCCTCGTTTCAGTTTTCTATCAGTTTGGAGGAAGATCTCTTTGTGTTAGGCTTGCCTTCCCTTGGTGATCCATGGATTGGGTTGCTGATCCATGTCTCTATAGATATGATATATTTCAGTAATAGAAGTTATCTTCAGAAATTTCTGGGTTTTCTGCAACACAGTATATTGTAATTCAGATCTACATCTTAATATGCAATATTTTGATGTAATTCCAATTGGATCTTGTTCTTAAAGTCTTGTAGCTTCCAGATCTGTATTATATCTGATGTTTCATCCATAGATCTATCATAGATCTGAAATTTAATGTACAGCAGCTGAACCATTTGGAAAATAATGCTGTCTATGTATTTCTGTAGTTTATTTCTAGTTGGAGCTCTAATTTCTGAAGGGATCTTGCCCTAGTTATTTTTGTAATCAGATTTAAAGGAAATAAACTCATATGTAAATCTGATTTACTGTTATATGACTGAAGTATTAGATCTTTGGAAATACTCCTCTGATTTTTAGTCAAATCTGCACAATTCTAGTAGCTGGGGTTTTCATCTTGTAGCAGTCTCTCTCTTTGGCTAATTTCAAGCTAGTCTTGTTTCTGGGAGATCTTTTTAATGTGCTTAAACTTATTTTTTTCTACTGAAATTTCATATATATGTCACATACATCTTGAATGAGGGGATCCCAGCCCTGATCTGCATTTTCCTTGCTCATATTTTCTTATATAGTGTTTTCATTGAAGGCCTTGTTGAGATTCCTGAATGGGATTATTCCAAGTTCTATAGGCAGAGTCTACAGTTGGCTAGGTAGAGTCTGGTTCTCACCCTATTTTCAGAGGTGACATAACCAGTAAATGCCTCATCTCTGACATATAATCTTGAGAATCCCCAAAAAGGAACATTAAAGTGGTATCAGAGCTCCACTCTTGGCACAGCCTGTGCTAGCTTGGAGCCATAGTCATGCTACATTCCGAAGATGAAGATCCTCTTTCTTAGAGGGAGAGGAGATACTAGAATATAATTCATAAAAATTATGTCTATACTATTGTTGACCTTGACAAGGGGAAAGCCCCTAAGTTGAATGATAAAGATAAGGAGGCAGAAGAGTTTGCAAAAACTCTCTTGGAAACCATGCAAGATATATCCAAGGAGATAAAGGAGATGAGGATAGATAGAATTATGGAGTCCCTTGGAAGACTCCATCAAGGAGAGAGTTCTGAAATGTCTCAGTTTGGGACTGGTCCACCAGTGAGCTTGCCACAAGCTCCACAGATCTCACAACGCTCTACAATGCCTACCTTCTTGAATGTAGAGAATGAAGGGCTTCAAGAGTCAACCTCTTTTGAAGGCTACTTTGCATAATATGATTCACAAAGTCAAAGGTTCACGGATAACTTGAGCTTTCAAGATTTCTTCCATTTGAAGTACCAGAGAAGGCCATTGCAGAAGTATAGAGATGGAGGTTTCCTTCATGGGAGGAACCACACCATGGGTAGGTTCTTCTTGCCTAAGTTTGATGGATCACCCTCTTGTTCAGCTAAAGCATGGGTGGAAAATTTGGACATCTACTTCCAACTGAATAAAGTTCCTAAAGCAGAAGCCATTAATATTGTTTTGTTGCATTTTGATGGAGAAGCCCACAACTGGTGGTTTCATGGACTTTCTACATTGGGGCACAGCAATGTGTCCACTTATGCTGAGTTCACTAGGAGACTAGTGGAAAGATTTGATCAGAAGGATACGGAGGCCCCTTTCATAAGCTTCGAAAAGCTTAAGCATACAGGAGATGTTGAAGCCTATATATTTGAATTTCTGAGGTTGTCTGTAATGGTTCCTGATCTTTCAATTGCAAGGAGAGTCTATATGTTCATAGAGGGCTTGGAGGAACCTTTGCATGGGTTGGTCAATTCTACCAAACCCACCACACTGCATGATGCCATTGAAAGAACAAGAGATCTCCAAGATGCCTTGCCAAGAGCAAAGGAAACCCTTCCCAGCAAAGCCACTCACTCTTCTAAAGGGAAGGAAGGGAAAGCTGCTCCACCCAAGGAGAGCTCACAGAAAAATATTCTTGACAATGATCTCCGGAGGGAGTTGAGAAAGAAGAAATTATGTTTCACTTCTCAAGAATCATGGGTGCCGGGACATAGATGTGCTGCTAGAAGAGCACATTATATTGAAGTATTATCTAACTATGAGGAGGAGGAAGGAAATGATGGACCTAGGAGAGGTCACAGTGATGGTGATGATGATGAGGAGAATCCATCATAATCCAGTGAAGAAGAGGGAGCATTTTCTCCAACCAGTGGGACTCTTGCTTCCCTAAGAGGAGTGCCCAAATATTTGACTCTTAGAGTGCAGGTTTTAGATATGAACCAAAGAGTATATATTCTTATTGACAGTGGGGAAACCCACAAATTTATTGATGCTCACTTTGTGCAAAGGAGACGTATCCCTATTGATACTTTTGATGGGTTCTCTGTTTTGGTTCCGGGAGATAGAACTATGCAGTGCATGCAGTATGTTCCATCACTTTCTGTGACTATGGGGACCTACATCTTGGAGGATCACTTCTTTGTAGTAGACATACCAGACACCAACATCATCTTGGGTGTCCAGTGGTTTATTACTTTGGGAAAAGTCACCACTGATTGGAAGGCCTTGCAGATGGAATGGGTGGATTTGAAGAGTGGGAAACAACAAGTAATTCAAGGCATGCACACCTACCCTTCACTTGATGTCTCTACCCACACAACAAAGATGGATTTGCGCAGTGAGGGAAAGGATCTCATGGTTCCTTCTCTCATGTTCATGAGATTGCTGCAAGGGACATTCCTACATCATGGAAGCCTCTTGGGATGCCATTAGATTCTGTGGAGAAAGCTTCACCAAGTGCTGAAACAATGGAAGGAAGAGTCACTGCGCTGTGGGAGGAAGCAAAGGGGAGGATCAACCTTCCCACACAAAATATTGGCATGCATGATGCCAAAATAACAAGCAGAAACAAGGCAAGCACCACCATAGATACATCTACAATGATGTCCTTGTTGAGGAGTCTAGATCCATATTGGAGGTCTCAACTCCTTGTAGAGTACTCCAAATATCTGCACATCGGGATGATATTAGATGGCATAAAGCAAGGAGGAGGCTATATGGTCCATGAAGGGGTCATCTATCATCTTGGAAAATTATTCTTTTCTCAAGCATCCAAGCTTAAGCAAGAAATACTACAAAGGGCACACAAGGAGTTCCTTTCCAGCTACATGCAATCAGCAAAAATCTACTCCCTAATCTTGAAGAGTTTTGATTGGGAGGGTATGGAGGAGGAGCTACATCAGCATTATGATTGGGAGGAACTAAATCAACATTTACAAGAGTGCAATAGTTATGTGGATATGGGGCAGCCAAAGGATCCTATGCAGGATATATTTCATCCATCTCTTTCTTCTCTCAAAAGATGGGAAAATCCCATGCCTAACTCTATGAGTATGGGAGGTTTGTATGGTAAGAAATCTGATCTTGTAGAGCAAGTTTATTTTTCTGATTTGGCACACTCTCTTACCATATGTATGTAGGCCATGGCTCCTACAAAGAGAAATTTTTCATGCAGATCTCATGGCAAAGATGGGGCCAATAAAAATTCCAAAGCTGGCCACTCCCTTGAGGTGCAAAGGGAGATTGTGTATCATGATGGGTGCTTCCCAAAGGCACCTAATGAGAGTTTCACTTTCATCCATGTCAAAGTGGCCTATGCAGAAAATATGTGGTGGGATTACCACCTATCACATTCATATCTACTCAGAACAAGGAGTGTATTGTGCTGGTACCTTATGTGGGATTGTGACCCACCTCCTCATGTGCAAATTTCAGTTTGCCTTTATGTGATTTTGCTACCATACATAGATGATATATTGGTTTTGTTTATGGGTATGTATGGGAAAAGAGTCAGTAGTGTACATGTACCACATGGGATGGAACTATATCTAGTACTTCATGATACATGTTTCAGATGTGACATTGATTCACCCATGCATATTTATTTTGAGTTTTACACTCCTGAAGGGGCAGACTATGAACCTATCATGCTAGCATTGGAGGAGAAGTTTTTGATGTATTGCCTTGGTGAACACTTGCTTCATGATGAGAACTTTATTCTTGATGGTGTCATCAATGGAGAAGGAGAAGAGACACAACTCTTATGCTACCAGTTGCTTGAGGACAAGCAACATTTTGAGGGGGAGGACTGTAATGTCCCTACTTAGCCTTAGCTAAGAGGAGACATTGAATTTTGATTTATTTTATGTTTTATGAATAAATGAATAAAGGAGGACATGTAAAAATCCTAATAAACCAATGCCCATGTGAACAAAGACAAATCTGGGCTATGGAAATAATCACTTGCAGGTGTGAAAGAGGGTTGAGCCAAAGATTGGGTCCACCTTGACCAAATCAACTGCGTTGTCTAGGTTCAATGCATCTCCAAGAGGGACTGCGTAGTTCTAGAAGGGAGCCTCTAATGTGAAGAGGGGTGACTCATCAAAGTGGTTTAGGGTTTGCAAAGGATTTCTCATGTTATAAAAAGGAGGAGAAGACACAAGAAGAGGTTGTTGATGAATTATATTTCTGAAGTATTTGTCTGCTTAGACAGATACCATTCTCTGCTATTTAGTGGAGGATTGTGATTGGAATTCCTATTTAGGGATTTCATCTCTTCCCTTGAGGATCATTGGAGGATTTATTTGGCTGAAGTTGGCCACTATCTGGTTTAAGACCAAGCTCTATCTTTCATGAGCAGCGCTGTCCCATTGAGGGTTTTCCAGCTGCTATCTGTTGTAGCAAGTGGCATTATAGATCTGCTTAGATCTAGTTGTTTTGAGAGGCTTTCTCTATTGGAGAGTGTTCTTCAGCCTCCAAGGAGTTAGCTGAAATTTATTTTATATCATATCTGTACTTTCCATTCCATTTATTCAGTCTCCTTCACCCTCTGTGTAGTTTCTGCTCTATATTGCGTTATTTTGTAAGAGGGCTTTGTTATTTCAGTTTGCTATCAGTTTGGAGGAGATCTCTTGGTGTTAGGCTTGCCTTCCTTTGGTGATCCGTGGATTGGGTTGCTGATCCATGTCTCTATAGATCTGATATATTTCAGTAATAAAATTTATCTTCAGAAATTTCTGGGTTTTCTGCAGCACAGTATATTGTAATTCAGATCTACAGCTTAATATGCAGTATTTTGATGTAATTCCAATCGGATATTGTTCTTAAAGTCTTGTAGCTTCCAGATCTGTATTGTATCTAATGTTTCATTAATATATCTGTCCTAGATCTTAAATTTAAGGTACAACAGCTGAACCATTTGTAAAATAACACTTTCTATGTATTTCTGCAGTTTATTCCTAGTTGCAGCTCTTATTTCTGAAGGGATCTTGCCCTAGTTCTTCTTGTAATCAATTGTAAAGGAAATAATCTAATATGTAAATATAATTTACTGTTAAATTACTGAAATATCATACCTTTGGCTGACCTCCTCTGAGTCTCAGTCAGATCTGCGCAATTCTAGTAGCTGGGGTTTTCATTTTGTAGCAGTCTCTCTCTTTGGCTGATTTCTAGCTAGTCTTGTTTCCGGGAGATCTGTTTCACATTCTTAAACTTATTTTTTTCTGCTGAAATTGCATATACATGTCACATGCAGCTCGAATGAGGGGATCCCAGCCCTGATCTGCATTTTCATTGCTCATATTTTCTTATACAACATTTTCATTGAAGGCCTTGTTGAGATTCTGGCATGGGACTATTCCAAGTTCTATAGGCAGAGTCTACAGTTGGCCAAGTAGCCTCTGATTCTCACCCTCTTTTTAGAGGTAACATAACCAGTAAATGCCTCTGTAGTCCATATCTGACATAGAATCTTGAGAATCCCCAAAAATGGACATTACATGTAAACTTCTTCTAATTCTCCATTCGTAAATGTTGACTTAACATCCATTCGTAGATGATTTTTCTTGAACATGAATAAAGCAAAAAATTCGCATGGCTTCCATTTCTCGGAAACCGTGCAAATGTTTCGTTGGAATCAATTCCTTCCACTTGTGCATAGCGTTTGCAAACAAATCTTGCTTTGTTTCTGGTAACCTATCCATCTTCATTCAATTTGTTCCTGAACACCCATTTAGTCCCAATGACATTTTTATCTTTTGGTCGTGGAACTAATTCCCAGGTGTTATTCTTCTCAATTTGATCCAATTATTCATTCATAGCTACTACCCAATGTTCATTCTGGCTGGCTTCCTCAAAACTACTAGGCTCAAAGGTTGCTAGAAAAGCAACGTGAGCTTGTTGTGATGAACGAAGCTGTCGACCTTCATTTATGTCACCAATGATTTGATTTGATGGATGGCTCTTTTGAATCCACTCTTTTGTTCTCCTTGGAGGAGCTTCTTGTTGTTGTTCTGGTATATCTTGATGATCATTGTTTACTTCTTCCTTGTTGATAGTTGCTTCTTGTTCTACAATTTTATCTGTGTCTTTTTCAGCCTCTGTCTCAAGTTTCAAATATTCTAGATCCTCATCATTACTCACTAGAACACCATCTTCGTCAAATGTAACATTTATGCTCTCCACTATCTGTTTTCGTCTTATATTATAGCATTTATAGGCCTTTCTTTTGCGTGAGTAACCAAAAAAGATACCTTCATCAACACGTGATTCAAACTTACCCAAATTTTGATCTTCTCTTTTGATATAACATTTGCTTCCGAAGATTCTGAAATATTTTACATTAGCTGGTTTTCCTTTCCATAATTCATATGGAGTCTTGTTGCAATTATTTATGAGAAGACTTCGGTTGATAATGAAGACTGCCGTATCAATTTCTTGAACCCAGAATTTTTCATCCAATTTTGAGTCCTTCAACATTGTTCTACCCATTTCCTGTACGGTTCTATTATTTCTTTCAGCAAATCCATTTTGTTGAGGTGTTCATGCTGTTGAAAATTGCCTTTTTATTCCATTTTCGTCACAGTATTGCTGAAATAATTTAGAAGTGAATTCTCCACCATTATCTGATCTTAAACACTTTATTTTCAAATCAGTTTCATTTTCAACCAACTCCTTGTAGATCTTAAAGCACTCAAATGCTTCAAATTTTTTCTTTAGGAAACTGACGGCTGTCATCCTGGTATAGTCATCTATCATTAACATGAAATATAATTCTCCGTCTAAGCCTTTTGTTCTCACAGGACCACATAGATCAGTATGTATCAATTCCAATGGATGTGATGCAAAGTGTTCTTTTGTTTTAAATTGTACTTTTGTCTGCTTTCCATGCCGACATGCCTCACATAGTGTGTTGGAAGGTTTTGAGATTTTCAGAATTTCTCGTATTGCTTCCTTTTTGCTTATCCCGACAAGATTGTCAAAGTTTATATGACCCATTCATTTGTGCCATAACCAAATTTCATCTTCTTTAGCTAGTAGACATGCTTTAGTTGCTTCATCCAGAACATATATGTCGTTTGGAGCTCGACTTGCTGTAGCCACAATTTTACCATACCTGCCTTTCCCGATTTCACATTTTGTGGAGTTGAATAGCATTGTGTGTCCTTGATCACACATTTGTCCAACACTGAGCAGATTGTGATTCATGTTTTCGACCAATAGAACATTCTTGGCTATAACATCTTTGCTTCCGAGAGTGACGGTACTTGATCCTATAACATTTTAAGATCCATCATTTCCCTTTTCTTCACACTTGTAGGTGCATGTCATTTCAATTGAAGGTTTTTTGTCCTTATTGGTTTGCTTAGATGCAATGAACGCAGTTTCTAGATTTGAAGTACCCTTTTCTTCATCAAGTCTCATTTCATATGCTATGAGAACTCCATGTAATTCTTCCTTGCTGAGTTTGTCCAGATTTGCACCGTATTCTAAGACCGATACCTTTGGGTTGAATCTCCCTGGTAATGTTCTAAGAATCTTCCGTATAATAGTCTTCTCGTCAACTGGCTCTCCCAATCCTTCCAGAGTATTGGTTATTTCATCAACGTATTGGAAGTATGCAGCAATGTTGCAATCTTCTTTCATTCTGAGTTGCTCAAATTTTTCTCTATAGATTTGAAGCTTTGCTTCTTTGACATTTGAGTCACCCGCATATATATTCTCAAGCTTGTCCCATACATTTTTGGCGGTTTTACAACCCAACACCTTATGATAAGCAGATTCAATAAGTCCACTGATAATAATATTCTTTTATTTTGCATCATTTACCAAATTCTTCTTACCTTGTTCATCCGCAGTTGATGTAAATCCATTTTGAACAGTGTCCCATACTTCGTAACCTTGTGCCAAGAGATAGATCTCCATTCTTCCTTTCCAGAGTGCATAATTATTTTCATTGAATAGAGGTACACCATTCTTGGTATGCTCCATGACCTCCTTCCAACTGTTAAATTGATATTGAAGGAACCAAGCTCTTATACCAATGGTTGGAAATACCGAGATGAATTTCTGGTGGAGCCTCGCAAAAACCTTCAACTTCCACAACGTATCATATCTCCAAATATGTTGCGTACCTTGATCCGAAAATTTATCGAAGCTTCCTCAAGATTTCAGCTTCGTCTCATAAAAATTTCAGCTTCCGAACCTTCGTAGAAAAAAGGTTAGAGCGCAAATGCCACAATGACTTGTTTCAGATGGCGAAATCCCTTGCCTAAGGAGGAAAAGAAGATCAAAATTTATATAAATGCTTAAGTTGAGAGGGGCTTCAGCAAGTGAACGTGGGAGGGATTTTAGGAGCTTAAAAAATATTAATTATGAATTTTCAATGACCCATGCCCCAACCCCATGGGGTTTTAGCCCACTAACTGGGGGTACAAACTTCAAACATGAATATCTCTCAAACCGTGAAGAATTACATGGCGTACCATATATCAACGGAAACATCTCGACAAGTAGAAACCATAAAAAGCATTATTGACCCAGAATATATTAATTTGGTAGGTCAAAATTCCCATGCAATATTGGGTTAGCCCTTGGTGCTACTTGGGTTGACATCAATGACAACCGCTTGATCACCAGCCTCACTCCTCTTGAATCTATGAGTGGTGCAACATGTTGTGAGACATTCCTCACAACTCCTAACCGTGGCCTCCCACGTGGTTTGCCACAAAAATAGTAATTTCTCATGGGCCAAATTCATATGTATAACAAAATGGGATCATAGGTCCTTTCTTCCACCGTGCAACCAACCCCTCTTTTTCATATGGAAGCTTTCTAATACTTGGGTACTCCTTTCAATGATGCAAGGGCCCCTCCAATAGGAGAAAATGCTCCATTTCCACCTCCTGGTGGTGGTGGATCCTTTCCTTCTATCCCAACACTGTGACCTCCTTCTAGTTCTTCTTCTTCTTCCTCCTCATCATTTTAAAAGACCTCTATATAGTGTGCCTTCTCTGCTACACATCTATGTCCGAGTGCCCATGATTCTTGGCATCTGAAGCAAAGCTTCCTTCTCCTCAAATCTCTTCGGACATCATCACTAAGATGTACTTTGTTTTGGCTCTTCTTTGAAAGAGGAGCCTTATCATCTTTTCCCTTTGATGGAAAAGTGGGCTTTTGCTGAAATGTTGCCTTTGATTTTGGCAAGGCATCTTATAGATCTCTAGCCCTTTCAATGACATCTTGAAGGGTAGTGGGCTTGGTAGACTTAACCAACCCATGAAGAGGTTTTGCTAGCCCATCAATAAACATATAAAACCTCCTTGTTGCAGATAAATCAGGAACCGTAACATAAAGTTTTAGAAATTCAAAAATATAAGTTTCTAGATTACCTGATTGTTTGAGCTTTGCTAGCCCCATGAAAGGTGCCTCTGGGTCTCTTCGATCAAACCTCTCCACCAACCTCCTTGTGAAATCTGAATATGTAGTCACATTGGCATGACCCAATGTAGACAAGCCATGAAACCACCAAACATGTGCCTCACCCTCAAGGTGTGGCCCTGCTATCTTGATGGCCTCCATCTTCGGTACTTGGTTCAGCTGGAAGTAGATGTCTAGCTTCTCTACCCATGATTTAGTAGTGCATTTTGATGACCCATCAAAGTTGGGTAAGAAAAATCTACCCATAGTTTGGTGTAGATCATGATTTTGTATGAATCCTCCACCTCTATTGTGATGTCGGGGTCTCCTATTTTCCTTGATATGAAAAAATTCTTGAAAACTCAAATGATCCTTGAATCTCTGAGATCGAGACTCATATTCCATGAAATAGCCTTCAAGAGTTTCTTGTTCTTCAAACCCTCCATTTCCCACTGCTAAGAGTGTAGGCATTGTAGAGCATTGGGAAACCTGCTGCTTCACTGGTTGATCACTCCAGTGATGAGAAGTGCTGGAGCCTTCACCATGTAGAAAACCTTTAGGGATTCTTTGTGTCTATCCATCCTCATCTCCTTTATTTCTCTTGCAATGTCTTGCATGGTTTGAAGAAGAAGCTTAGGAAACTCCTTCTCCTCATCTCCTCCTGATAAATGGGTTTTTCCCTTGTCTTCTTTATCATCTGTATAATCACACTTCCGGTTTCTTCTAAGATAAATCCTCTCTCTATCTGTGAGGATCTCCTTCTTCTGATGAAATATGGGCTTAAGATGCATAGGTTGGGCCAAGAATATGATCTTATACCACTGTAATATTCCCAAATGGGAAAAGCAGGAATATAGAACAAAATGCTTGAAAAAACAGTGTAAACATCACATCAAAATATGAGACCAATATGGAGCCTTTCCATTAATCACAACAACAGCAAAATACTACAAAATAATGGGGCATAAACTATACAACATGAATCAATAAGCCTCCAATAGATAAATCCCATCAATAATGAGGTGTTGCTACTACACAAAATGCCAGAAGACTGCCACAGCGCAGTCATAGGATCACTGCTATATAAAATGAACATACAAAATATATATGGCTGATATATGCCTCAAAAGACACAAAAAACTAATATCTAGGCTCTATACAACCTCCAACAAAGAACCCAAAAGGATTTTCAGAAATACACCAATATATGAGAAATGAATCAAAGCCCTAGGGCTGAGGATTCATTACAAAAATATAGCTAGAAATATGTGGTTGATCTGATATGGCAAAGAATATAGCCTCCTCCAATAGAATCTCTAGATGAAAGGTTTATCCCTTCACTAGAAAACCTCCTCCCCAGATGGTGTACTAAAACCACTACTGCAACTCCTCCCAAAAATAACGCAGTCCAAGACAAAAACTGTGCTATAGGGGAAAATGATAGTGTGTCCTGATGCCAAATGATGCAATATCTCAAGGGCATTCATCACAAGCCTACCAATGGAAAGAAACCTTCCTCCACTGACAAACAGCTCAGAAATCACCCAAATCAACTCTCCACAACTTTAGCCCTGCAACACAACACAACCTCAACAGGAATTGCGCTGTACCATAAGTCTGAAACTTTGGCCTGATGCTGAAATGTGGAAATGAAGTGAAATCACTTCTCCTGAGTAGGCACTCAAAGTCCCCTAAGGATGAAGGTGAGATTCTTGCTTGGGAACACCCTGTGCTAAACAACACTGCAATCTTAGCTAAACAACTCGAAGAGAGCAAACAAGTCTTAATAGACCATATCAAAATAATAATAAACAACATGCTCACAATGGCTTCCATCCTATTCCTTATATTCTTGGTGAGCTTTCTCACCTCGGGCCCCATTCATTTAAGCCACTACTTCCATGCATGGAGTCTCCCTCCAAAACTACGTTGTCCTACAATGAATGCCACTTCATGAAAATGTTATTGATTTGGTCACCCTGACCTAGTCTATGTGTCCTCCAACCCCCAAGTATTATTACCTAGAATGCCTCACATGCCACTAAAGTGATCTTATTTCAAATTAGTTAGATTTATTCATACTATGGAGATTTCATGGGTCTCCATACCCTCTTATTCATCAAATAAGGAAAAGCAAAATTAATACAACTAGCTCATGGCTAATTGGGAATATTACAAAATACCCTGTCACCGTGATATTGGGTTTGCAAAAGTGGTTGATTATCAGTCACCACAGATTGGGAGACTTTTCAGATGGAGTGGATGGACAGAAAGAGTGGAAAACATCATATGATTAGGGGCATGCACACATATCCCTCACAGACAACTTCTACACAGAACACGGAGATGTATTTGCACAATGGAAGAAAGGGCCTAACAGTCCTATAAGTTATGCATATGACTTTAGCCCATGAGACATTATTGTTTAGTGGCATTCCACTTGGGAGGCCACCTGATCAGGAGTTGGTGAGAGATGTCTCACAACATTTTTCACCACTCATAGGTCCAGGAGGAGTGGTAACATTGGGAGGTCATGGTACAGTGCAGAGAGTCTTAGGTAGGCTCAAGGAGGAGGGATACATTCTCCCAATATCATCATTACCCACTCTCACCCCACATCTTACACTTAGAGAGGATGCTTCAAGGATGGAGGATCGCATCATCATGGTGCATGGATACTACTCCTTGACTTTGGAGGTTTAGAAGATACTCTCACTTGGGGATAAATCTTCCACACATGGAAGAGGATGGCGGCCACTCATGCATACATTGGCCAAACTTGAGAAGTTTTGGATAGGTGATAGCTTCCCATGGAAGACTAACCTCCAAAAGCTTCAACATTTACTTTAGCATGGGTAGCTACAAGAGGAGCAGTAGAGGAAGGATAGCAGCATCCTGGTATGTGACTTTGGCATAGGAGATGTCAAATAATGGTGCAGTCACATGGCAGATGTTTTACATGAAAGATCATCAGCGTTGTCACTATAGAGGATAGATCCTTATTGGAAATCTTAGTTGTTGGTGGATTATTCCAAGGATTTGTTTACATGTATGATACTTGAAGACCGTCTAATAGATGAGGGATATTCAGTAAGAGATGGTGTCATCTACTATTAGAGTAGGATATTCTTATCTAGAGCATCCAAGCTCAAGGAGAAGTTACTACATGCAGCACATGAATATTTTCTCTTCATCCACACTTATTCCATGATAGCATACCACACCATCATGGAGTGATTCACTTGGGAAGGCTTTGAAGAGGAGATACATCATCATATTAGGAGATGCATGGATCATGTGGAGATGGAGGAGAGACATAACTCTTTGATGGATTTATCACAACCACCTCTTTCCTCTTTGGGAATGAGAGGGGATTTATCTATGAGCCACTCCATTAGTATGATCAAAGTATATGGTAAAGATCATGTTTTTATGCATAATGATTTGCTTGATGAATATTTTCATTCCTTTACCATACATGTGCAAGCCATTGCTCCAAGTGGGGGCACTCTTCCTTATAAAATTCATGGTCAACTTGGGGCCATAAATAGTGTAGAGCATAGCCACTCCCTAGGAGGATTTAGGGAGATGACATATCACTCAGGGTGTACTCCTTTGGCACCAAAAATTACTCACCTTCTCAAAGCATGTGAGAAGACTATGGTAGCAAACAAGTGGTGGGGAAACCACTTATTATATCATGTTCTGAGGCAGTCAGGAGACATACTGCGCAGGTTCCACATGTGGGACTATGATCCTCCTCCAGTATTACATATGGCAGCTTATGTATCCTTAGTTATGATCCCATGCATTGATGATGTCCTTATTCTTATTGTGGTAATTATTGGAGGAAGGATGCAAGGATTGCATGTGCCCATTGGGAGTGAGATTCTCCATGTTACTCATGTTGCATGCTTTAGGGATAAAATTAGGAAAACCGTGATTGCTACATTGGATCTTTTGTTTCCTTATGAGATGAGTCATTGGCATCTCATGAGTACTTGGGAGGAGCATTTCATGGAGGGATTGATTGGGAGACACTTGGTATATGAGGAGAGCTTATCACATGGAGGTGTCACCAAGGAAGGAGGAGAAGAGTTGTAGCACTCACCTTTACAGTTTCTTGAGGAAAAGCAACATTTGGGAGGGGAGGATTGTAACATTCCCAATTAGCTTTAAGCTAGTTGGAATATTAAATTTTGTTTTTGCTTCTTAGTTAGAAGAATAATAGGGTATGGAGACCCATAAATCTCCTTAGTACGAATAAAATCACTCCTAATGTGAATGGAGATCATCTTAGTAGCTTGATTAAGCACCCTTGTGTGTGAAAAGGGGCTATAGCATGTAGACTGGGTCAACTTTGACCAAATCACCAGCGCTGGTATGGAAGGAGTGACATTCATTGAGGGACAACGCAGTTTTAGAGGGAGACTCCATGCATGGAATTAGTGGCTTTAATGAGTAGGGCCCAAGGTGAGGAAGATCACCAAGCATATAAGGAAGGGGATGGAAGATATCGAAGGCATGTTTTAATTATTATTTTTTCTATGGTCTCAGATGACTACTTGCACTCTTCTCGCCTATTTAGCTGAGATTGTAGTGTCGTTTAGCACAAGGGTGTCTCCTAGAAGGAATACCTATTGGGAAAAATATCGAGAGGGGGGTGAATCAGTATTTATAGCTGACTGAAAACTTTTCACTTTTTGTTTCTCTTAAACCCATACGTTGCTTTACTGAACCCAACTCACATATAAATGTGGATATCCTTAAGAAAACTTGCATATGTCCAGAGATCTTATTATACGTTTAATTATTTACTTAGATCATTGCATCATTCATTCAGTAGATGTTTAGTAAGTAGTAAGCATGTGCAGTAATAACAGAATAAACCATCACACATAAGCAACACACATGAACACCAATATTTAAGGTGGAAACCCAATTCGGGAGAAAACCACCGTTGTTGTCGTCTTTGTCTTCAATATTTATTATAAAGAAAACTTCTTTTAATTTTGTACTGGCGCAGACTCATACCAGCACGCAGGCACCCACCTGCAGAAAGGCTACAACCTTCTCTCGTTCTCTAGCCACTACTGGAAGGGAGCTCCAACCCCCTGATCTGATTTACCAGCCTCTCCTGGAAGGGGGCTTCGACCCCTTGATTTCAACACCAGCTTCTACTGGCTAAAAGCTTCTACTTTCATACTAAAGGCTTCAACCCTCAGATCCACTGCTGACCACGTTTCATCAATTTTCATACTGGATCAAAAAAACTTCAATACAACCCCTTAACATCAACAACCATACTTTACCCAGAACTTTAATCAAAACAATAATACCACTGTAACCAGAATATCAGAAATAACCCAGACTTCAGAGTAGATAATCAGATACACATTCAACCTTGAACAACCATTAATTTAGATACCATACGCTATTTTTCTTTATGTAACCCACGTATATATGCGTCGTTCTTCACACCAACCTACGTATTCTTTAGTGCATTCTAGTTTTTATATTTTGAAATAATACGTGACTTTTCTTCACATTTTCCGCATATACACGTGCCTCTCTTTTCACCAACTAGCGTATGCTTTCTTTCAGAATCTGTTTAGACTCATATTCAGATCTGAAACTTTCAATTTAGACAATCTATCAGCAATGCAGAACTGTTTAGATAGTCACTCATCCTTCATCATGTTTTCTCAATCAGTGATTAGAGTTTTTCATTATCAAATCAGCAGCATACTCCATATTCAATCAACCCAGAACTTCAAGTATACTTCATTGACCGACAGCAGAGAGAAAACAGAAATCACAGAAGTAATATCTGTAAATAAGCTTCAGAAACCCTAACTTCCATACGCGCTTTTTATTAAGATAACCCGCGTATATACGCGCTTTTACCGAGACAAACTAGCGTATAGATCTGTAAAAGATAAACTTTACAGAACAGGCCAGATCTATAAACTTACCCAGATTTCTTCAATTTCTTCATCAGACTTGCGCCAGGTCTTCATCATTTATTTTGTAGATCATCCTAGAGACTCATCATTTCTAGATCTAGAGATCTTGAACCTTCATCATATCCATAGGTTCATCATAGATTCAGATCTATCAATTAAGAACAGAGTTCAACCATGCAGATATCTCTTAAAGAGATTTATTTATTAACAACCCTTACACATGCACACCTTGCACTATGATCCTCTTCTCCTTATATAGTTTTAGCCTTTATCAATACCATGAGCCAAAACCACACAACTTCTGATGGTATTCTTGGACGGAATCAAATAAACCATACAGTGCTCAATACTGTGTGCCAAAACCATGGTAATGCCCCTTGGTATTATAAATTTGGAGCGCAAAATGGCATACGCGACTTGGGACATACTTATCCGTGTGCATACGCGACTTGGCCTTTACAAACTCGCATATACATTGTGACATATTATATTTATCATTTCTCTAGCACTTACTGGAATTATTTTCTCTATCACATCTGAACTGAACTGTAGATACATCATTCTTACATCTTTAACACATAGGTTGCTATCCAAAGACAACTTCATCAAGTAGGTTTCCATCAAGGACAACACATTGCATCATATTGCCAACAATCTCCCCCTTTGGACTTGATGGAAACCATGATGGTGTTTGATCACCACAACAGATAGATACATTGAATATAACCATTATTCAAACACCATGATACTCTCCCCCTTTGACATCAAGGGAAAAGGGCGGATCAAAACAAAAACAAGGTTTTTCTTCTCTTGTAGAAAGAAGAGCTCTATAGATCTGATGTGCAATGAAGTGACCATGCTCCCCCTGAGTTCACACATAATCTTCAAACATAATTTTCAATGAAGTACATGACTCTATGACCTTTCCTATCACCAAGGACTCATACTTACATCAATGATCCAACCAAGTGGATTTACATATGTGACTCAAGTACCCAACCAAGTGGGTTTACAAATTTGAACAAGTCCTTACATGACTAAATATTTCAATTTTACATCATAGGTCTCAACATGACCTTTTTCATCAATTACAAAAATTACTTATACAATCAAGATCAAAGATTCTCAAGCATGAGATCAGACTACAACAAATAATTAGAATGCCAACAATGCATCCTTTCCACATGACCAATGCTCCCCCTTAGCCTGTGCATCCTGAACACTTTCAACAACAAATCATCAAGTAATCTTCATTAGAAGCATTAGAGAATGAAACAGAAATATGAGAGCGAGAACATCACCAGAGATACCCAACAGCACTGCAGCTGTGTTGAAGAATGTTGACCTAGAAAAAATTTGTCAGCAAACACCCATACGCGGTTTTCTGTCTATAAACTCGCATATATACGCGACTTTCCTTCAGGAAATCCACGTATCCAATTTAATCTTCTGAATTTAAGCAGATCTAATCTTCTGAGAGGCAGAGACAAATCCTAGCTTCTGTCTGAGATATTCAAACGCTTCCCTGGGTAAAGGTTTGGTAAATATATTAGCAACTTGTTCTTTGGAGGGAACATACTCCAACTTCACCTTTTGTTCAAGCACTTGTTCACGTAAGAAGTGATACTTGATGGGAATGTGCTTGGTCTTGGAATGAATAACAGGATTCTTTGAGATATTGATGGCACTTGTATTATCATACATAATGGAGATAGGAGGTGAACATTTGATTTGAATGTCTTGTAAGGTTTGCATCATCCAAAGAAGTTGAGTGCAACATGATGCGACAGCCACATATTCTGCTTCTGCTATAGATAAGGCAATAGAGCTTTGCTTCTTGCTGAACCAAGATACCAACCGGGGCCCCATATAGAATGCACCACCACTAGTGCTTTTCTGATCATCAACATTTCCAGCCCAATCTGCATCAGTGTAAGCATGAAGAGTGAGATCATCATTCTTTGGATACCATAGTCCAAAGTCTTGAGTTCCTTGTAGATATTTGAATATTCTTTTGACAGCCTGAAGGTGAGACTCTTTTGGATTAGCTTGGAATCGTCCAACAATCCCCACTGCATGCATAATGTCTGGTCTAGTCCCAGTGAGATAAAGTAGACTTCCTATCATAGATCTGTATTCTGGTTGATTCACCGTGGGAGAATCATCATGAGAACTGAGATTACATCCGATTATCATTGGTGTACTTACAGGTTTGCACTCTTCCATGCCATACTTCTTCAGAATTTGCTTAAGATATTTTGCTTGTGATAAGAATATGCCATCTGTTGCTTGTTGCACTTGCAAGCCAAGAAAGAATGTTAGTTCCCCAAGTAAAGACATTTCAAATTCTTGCTGCATAACAGAATCAAGTTTCTGACTCATAGATTCTTCATTACTTCCAAAAATGATATCATCAACATATACAACCACAATCGATAGTTTATCATTTTCAGTTTTGGTGTATAAGTTGCTATCAACAGACCCCTTTGAAAATCCTTGTTGATGAAGATATTTGTCAAGACGATAATACCATGCCCTTGGAGCTTGTTTGAGACCATATAGAGCCTTTTTAAGTCTACAAACAAGTTTTTCATCATTTCCCAAAATGAATCCTTCTGTTTGTTCTATATAAACTTCTTCTTCTAGATCACCATTGAGAAAAGCAGATTTAACATCCATTTGATAAACTTTGATTTGTTGGAAGCTTGAAAAAGCAAGAAACATTCTTATGACTTCAAGTCTAGCTACAGGAGCAAAAGTTTCTTCAAAGTCTATACCTTCTTGTTGAGCATACCCCTTGCAAACAAGTCTAGCTTTATTTCTTATAACATCCCCATTCTCATTTAACTTGTTTTTGAATATCCATTTTGTTCCAATGACATTTTTGTCATGAGGTCTTGGTACTAATTCCCAAGTGTGATTCTTTTCAATTTGATCAAGCTCTTCATTCATGGATTGAATCCAACATTCATCTTTGCTAGCTTGATTGACATTGTGTGGTTCAATAGTGGATAGAAATGCCAAATAGCTAGAAGATCCCACAAGATTCCTTCTTGTTTGTACACCTGATCCCTTTTCTCCCAAAATTTGAGATTCTGGATGATTCTTTTGAACATATCTGGATGGAGCTTTTTCAGATAAATCATCTTTGGGTTCTTCATTGGGTTCACTATCTATATCATTTCTATTTGATGTAGAAGGATATATGTCATCATCATCTTCATATGTTGTTTGTTTTTCTTCTTTTGGAGTTGCAGGAGACTCATCAATAACAACATCAATACATTAAACAATCTTCCGAAGTATTTTATTGTAACATTTATATACTCTACTCCTAGAGGAGTAACCAAGAAGTATTCCTTCATCTGCTCTGGGTTCAAACTTGCCAAGTTTTTCATCATTATTTTTGATAAAGCATTTTCTTCCAAAAACTCTAAAATGCTTCATAGTGGGAGGATTACCATACCAGAGTTCATATGGAGTTTTATCACTATTTACACGAACATGTGCCTTGTTAAGAATATTTACCGCTGTATGTGCCGCTTCTCCCCAAAATGTGTCAGGTGTTTCAGAATCATCAAGCATAGCTCTAGCCATTTGTTGAACTATTCTATTCATTCTTTCTGCTACGCCATTTTGTTGTGGAGTGCCAGCTACAGAAAACTGTCTTTTTATGCCATGTTGTTCACAAAATTCAAGGAATTCATCTGATGTATATTCTCCTCCTCGATTAGATCTAAGACACTTGATTTTTAGATCTAATTCATTTTCAACCAGTGCTTTGAAGATCTGAAATTTCTCAAATGCTTCATATTTGTGTTTAATCAACCCAATCCAACACATTCTAGAGAAATCATCAATAAATAAGATATAGTATTGTTCACCACGTGGTGAATTTTTCCTTATAGGTCCACATATGTCAGTATGAATGAGTTCAAGAGGCTTACTTGATGATCCTTCCTTGGCATTAAATTTCACTCTGGTTTGCTTACCGAATTGGCAAGATTTGCATATGATACTTTTAGGTAGAGTAATATTGGGAAGATCACGAACAACTTTAAGTCTGCTTGATTTGTTGATTTGAGAGAAGCTCAGATGCCCCAACCTTCTATGCCATAGCCAGTTTTCTGAAGATTTACTCAAGTAACATTGTTCTTTGCAGTTCTTCAATACATACAAATTGCTTGGAGTTCTTTTTCCTTTTATAATTGTTTTACCTGTATCAAGATCACGTACCACACATTCTTTTGAACTAAAGACAACTTCAGTTCCTTGATCACACATTTGACTTACACTTAACAGGTTATGCTTTAATCCATCCACATACATGACATTATTAGCTTTCACCTTTTCTTTTAGAAAAATAGACCCTTTTCCCTTAATGACAACAGGAGTATCATTTTCAAATGTAACATTCTTTTCCTTTTCTAGAGCACTATATGCAAGAAGTTTGTTTTTGTCACCTGTCATGTGTTTTGAGCATCCACTATCAATGTACCATTGATTTTCTTCACCTTCTACAAATAAATCTATGCCACAATTTTCAACCTGTAATTCCTTCTTTTTCCACACTTTGGAGCTTGAAGGAAACTACTCTTTTGGCTGGACTTTGCTCCTGCATTCAGATTTTTCATGGCGAAAGTTATTGCAATAAGCACATTCAACTTCATTTTGAAGAGGAGAAAAGTTGTTATAGGTATTCTTCTTTGTTCCAATATCAATCCTTTTCTTTCTTGCTTCTCTTATCATGATGGTTTTATATGCAACACATTGAACAACTTTATGACCAAAATTGTGACATGAGAAACATTGTCCATTGAAGAAGAAATTTCTACGATCATGAAATCTTCTACTTGAATTTACCTATTGATTGGTGTTTCTTTGAAAGATATTCCTGTTAGTGTTCTTTGAATTGAGATGATCATGCTTTACCTGTAAAGATTCTTTATTCCCTTGCTGAGTGGCAGAATGTTGTATACTAGCTGTAGCTGCTTTTAGATAATTTGGTGTTGAAGCCTGAGAAGATTCTACGATATATCCAAGACCTGTCTTTATAAGAGGAGACCGTTGTACCTTGATAATATCATCTAAGGTTTCAGATCCTTTAGCAAATCTAAGATTCAAAGTCTTCACTTTCTCAATTTCTTTTCTTAGACTTACTATTTCACATTCTAATTTCTCATTGTGTTTCTCTTTTTCTTCAAGCTGATTTTTTAGAGTTTCTATGGATATTTTACTTTCTTCTAAGCATATTTTACTTTCTTCTAAGCATATTTTGAGTTGATTGAATTCATCAAGAAAATCATTTTCCTCTAAAGCATCCATAAAAGTATCTTTTTCTTCTCTAGATTCTTTTTCAAATGCCATGAGAAGTCTAAGATCTTGTTCACATTCTTCCTCACTGTCAGATAACCCATCACTGTCTTCATGAGCATAGTAACTTTTTCTAGTGCTAAACCGATTCTTATTCCTTCTTGTTACTTCCTTCCCTTTTTCATGTGTTTCTTTATGAGGACACTTAGCAACATAATGACCAACTCTTCCACAAGAAAAAAATTTGAAAGGAAGCTTACCTCTGAACCGTCCTGTGCCAAGTTGGAGTTTCTTTACAAAATTTACCTCATCTTCTTCTGAGATATACCCTGATCCTTCTATCTCTTGTACTTCTTTCCCTTTTGTAGAAGCTCTAAAGACGGCTTCTTTGACTTCATATGGTCCTCCTCTTCTCATTTCACATGCAGTTAGTATGCCATGAAGTTGCACCACAGTAAGATTTTGAAGATCCTGCTTTTCTTCAAGAGAAGAAACTTTTGACTCAAATTTTTCCGTTAGTGATCTTAAAACTTTCTCAACCAAAGTAGATTCGGTTATTGTTTCTCCCAGATTTCTCATACGATTTACAATATCATCAAGATGTAAAAATAAATTGGCAATGCTCTCCTCATTATGCATTTTTAGATTCTCATATTGAATTTTGAGAGTTTGGAGTTTAGCACTTTTTACCTTTGCATCACCTTCATAACTTAGAATGATTTTGTCCCATATTGCCTTTGTTGTATCCAGCTGCATGACTTTGACAAATTCTGATTCAGTTAGACTTCCCAATAGAGCATTGACCGCTTTTGCATTTGTTTCATAATTCTTTCTTTCTGTTGGATCTGTTGGTACTGCGGCTGGATATTGATATCCTCCTTCAACAATAGCCCATACATCTGCTCCCAGAGACTGAAGATAGGATCTCATCCTTGTTTTCCATAAGATTAAATTGTTTCCGTTAAAGAGCGGAGGCCTGATAGATGTTGTTCCATCTTGATTGCTCATCTTGTTTGATATTCCTTCTATCGGCTAAGCTTTTTCAGAAGGACCTGCTCTGATACCAATTATTGGGAAAAATACTGAGAGGGGAGGTGAATCAGTATTTAGAGCTAACTGAAATTTTTTGTTTTTCTTTCTCTTAAAAACATACGCTAATTTACAAAAACCAACTCACGTATACACATGAATATCCTTAAGAAAACTTGCGTATGTCCAGAGATCTTATTATACATTTAATTCTTTACATAGATCATTAGATCATTCATTCATCAGATGTTTAGTACGTAGTAAGCATGTGCAGTAATAATAGAATAAATCATCACACATAAGAAACACACATGAACACCAGTATTTAAGGTGGAAACTGGTCGGAGAAAACCCGTTGTTGTCGTCTCTGTCTTCAATATTTATTTGTTGTAGCCTCTACAACACCCTCCAAAAAAACCCCCACTTCAAAAAATTTTTGGAGCCCCTTGAGCACAAAGAAAAGTTAAGTAAGAAGTCAGGAAGACTAAGTCGCTGAGTCGCAAATATTAAAATCTGTGGAAAACCGCGACCCCGCGACCTTGCGACCCTGAGGTCGCCAGGTCGCAAGGTCACGAGGTCGTATTCCCCTCGCACCACCTTGACATGTGACCTTGCGACCTCATTAATGGCCCGCACATGCGACCCTTTTATATATTGGAGGTCGCTAGGTCGCATTTCACAGATGTAGCGGATAGAAAAAAATGGCTCTGACAGGTCGACTGGAGCGCAATTTTCCCGGGTAAGTTTCCATTTTTCCTCCTGTTGTTTCCTTTTTTATTATTCTTGCCAAATCCCTACATTCCTCAGCCTTTAAATTGTCATTTTCCTCAGCCATCGTTTTCATTTCTTTCTTAGGGTTTCCTTCTAATTCCGGTTTTCACCACACTTGCCCAACTCATCACAATTTCTTATCCAGCTTCTGATGGCCTATTCCCTACTCCAAAAGCTATCCCTTGACTCTTTCTAGACCCATTTAGCCTTGTATTTTTCCAATTAAAGGGAAAACAACTCCATGCCGTGTGCACCCAAAACCCCCGGCAAGCCCTAGCGCGACTTGCGACCCACATGACCTAGTTGCCGGTCGCAAGGTCACATTCTCTCTGTTTTCACGCAACTCGTGACCCCGCCCAGCCCGACTCGGTCGCAAGGTTTCAAAAGAGTCGCACACTTTTCCATTTCCCGCAATTTACGACCCCACGACCCGAGCTGACCAGTTGCAAGGTCACAAGGTCACATTCGGAGCACACGAGAATTTGCGACCCCGCGACCCAGTAGGCCATTTATTTAGTTTTGCCTGTGTCCCAGTTGAAATTATTGATAAACAATAATTGGTCTTATATCTTCATGGCATCTTTCTTATCTTGGGAATCTTTCATGAATATGACAGTTGAATTTGAAGCAAACTTGGAGTGTATACCTATCCTCTCAGATTCCAGTGACATGGGACCTCCAGTGTCCCAGAAGAAAGACAAGAACTTGGTAGTGGAATATGTGGAGATGGACATGCCAATGTCCCCACCCCCGATATACAGAGATACTCTTTGCACATTTTCCAAAGGGGACAGCATGCGGTGGTACCAAGTGTACGCGGAGTTCACCAAAATGGAATTCCCAGAAGACCTCCTGGATCGGGAGATATACTTATAGGTTAAAAGGTCCAAGCTACATCTCGCAGGTGCTCACCTGGCCATATTCCCATGCCCAGAAGTGATAGATTGGATTTTACAGAAAACAGATCCCAAGAAGTTTGTGATCAGAGACAGTGAAGGCAAGGCTTTTGCAACGCTCAAAGGCTCAGACGCCCATGTTTATTACTCTTTTCCTGAGCGAGAAGAAGAATTCACAGAATATTGGGCCATTGCTCATGCAGTTCCTGTAGTTGACACTATAAGGCAATGGTGGGAGGAGCTTGAAAAGTTCAAGGTCAATAAATACCAGGAATATCCAGTGGCGAGCCTGAGAAAAGTATATAAATTAGTAGCCGCCATGCTTTGCAGATTATACGGGTGCCCCAATGCCACCACCTTCAATGGCACATGGGCAACTCTCATGGAATACGTCACAGTGCACGACAGCCATTTCAACTAGGCTAACATATTGATGACCTCCATGCATACAAATTTATCCTTAGCATTTGTAACGGATGAAGGAATGCCTTCTGAATTCTATATGGTTTCTTATTTATTGGATGTCATCTGTTCGAGGTTGCATTTTGAAGGATGGGTACATAACTAGGATCCCACACAGACCCGTGCAATTCATCTACAAACCAAGGTGTTTTGGGAATCCAGGTCTAAACAAGACATAGAGCCAATATCCCAAGTGTTCATCCCCGCTCTATACAGAAAATTATTCGGCCAAGACACCCCTTGCATGTCTTGGCGAGCCAGGGAGACGCTAAGCCAAGTGGCGCATTGGTTTCCTTTCACCGAATATACATTCATCCGAGTCTTTGGCTCGTTCAGAACACCACATGCTATGCCTCATTTCGTTACAGACAGAGTGCTCATGCAAGAGGTTTTCTTCCAAATGTCCTCGGGTTTCTCCAGGGTCCTGTCCAAAGGTAAGAAGAAGCCATGGCCCGTGCTACCCCTCACTATCGGTGCATACACAGTTAAATACTTCAGAGAGGTAGAGGTAGAGGGAGAAGAGATGAAGAGTTATCGCTTTGGGGCTTTAGAATACTGAACATACGACCTGGAGCGGATAGTTCCTGAACATTGCAAGAAGGCTAAATTCAAATGGAACTATCAGCATATTGACCGCCCGGGAGAAGATGAAAGAAGGAACTGGTACAATGCAGATAGAAAACTGGCTCCGGGGGCAGACTCTAGCCAAGAAGACCCGAATGACCAAACCTTGGAAGAAAGGAGTCATAAATTAGGAGGTGCTTCTTCCTCTCTAGCTAAAAAGCCTCGGACCAGTACAGGGCATAGTACCTCTACCCAACAGAAATAAATAGAGGCCAAAGCCCAGCAAGAGAGAGAAAAGAAAATGAAATAGGAAGAGGATAAATACAAGAAGAGCCTAAAGGCAGAACAGAAGAAGAAGCAGGCCAAGGAGGCCAAGAAGGAAAAGGAGGAAAAAGAGGCGAAGGCTGCAACAGAACGGAAACTCAAGAAAGAGTTAGACAAAGAGGAAGCTGACTGCTAGAAGAAAGTATATCAAGCTGCAGTAGCCGAACGGAAGAGGAAATCCGAAATAGAAGCAGCAGCAGAAGCGGAGCTTAGGCAGAAGAAAGAACATGAGAAGGCGGAAGCCGAACGCCTACAAAGGGAAGAGGAGGAAAAGAAGAAGAAAGAAGAAGAGGATGAAATGCTAGAAGACATCGAGGTATCTCCCCTTGAGGTACCTCTAGTCAGTACACAAGCCCTGCTCTCTGATGCCAGCTCCTCCCAGGGACAAGAGGAGGAGGTATTCGACCTCACCAGGCTCACATTCGATCAATTCTCCTTCAAAATCCGACAAGAGAAAAGAAGAAGCCTGGCTCAAAATCCTTCTGCCACATCCACAGTCGCAACCGAAAAAGACATAGTCCTTGATACTAGGACTAATCCCGTAATGATAGCATCGGCTGGCACAGCTTTCGCTACGGCCATGGAAGAAAATGTGACCAGAATGAGTAGAGAGATTGTTTCTCTACAAAATAGACTACAAGAAGCAGAGCAGTGGGAGAAAAGGGCAGAACAGGAGAGGATGACATTGAAAGAGGAGGTTCAACAACTCCAAAACAAAACTCCCCCTGTCAATGAATTTTTTCTTGCCATTCTAAAGGAGTGTGATGTATTAGAGGCAACCATGAGGCAAGTATATGGGGAAATGTTCACCATAAAACAAACAGTCGCCCCATTGGTAAGAGCACCAGCGGAGACTAAGTAGAAGCACAAGCAGCTAAAGGAGGCCTCAGCTGCCTTGGATAGAATGATGGACTGGACAGTGTGATACCCTCAGGCCCCTGAGCACTTGCCAAAGAAGGATTGGATTCATACGCAAGATGCCAAAGTCCAAATCCATATAAAAATTAAATCCAAGGATAAGCTATCCAAGGATTTGGACAAAGTAATGTCTGCATATGAACACCTGATCAGCGGCATCGACTCGATGCACACCCTTCACCACATTCCTTCGCTGGGGGCATTGGACGAGGGGAAAACCTGGGAACAAGTAGATCAAGAGATCCAGTCATTTCTACAGCCCATTAAGCAAGCTGCTGCCGCCCCCGATCTTGCAGCATCACGAGAAAATCTTGGTCAGTTTCTTGTCATGCCAGTATGGATTTACACCAAGCTCGCCTCTCTTTCCAACCAGATCTCACAGAAAAGGGAAACTCTAGTCCCAAATGCTTTGGAGTGCATGCATCGGTTGAAAGAAGAGGTCCCTCTGGTTTCCACCATAGCAGCAGAGTATCAGACCTGGCAATATTTCCTCAAAGAACAGCAAATTGATGCCCCTAACCTCACAATTGCACGCTCATCTCCATATCCTAGTGGCAGTAAGTCGCCGATAGCATTTAGAGGCAGGTCGCAGGTCGCACCGCCCAGCTAGGTCACAGGTCGCACTCACCATCCAGGTCGCAGGTCGCAGTCTCCTTTCGGGTCGCAAGGTAGCTCAATATGCAGGCAGGCGAAGAGTCAGGAAGCCCAAAGGGCAAGTTTTTTTCTATAAAACTCCCTCCGAGGAAAATTTAAAGGATCTTTTTTTTTTAGACTCAAAGAGCTATACAGCATTGTATTGAAAGATAACACTCTTGTGCATATGAATACAAATACCTGTTAAAACTCCTTTTGGATCTGATGTGTTTTGTTGTGAGAACACTATGAGTATTTCTTATGCAGTTTCAAACATCTTTTGATTAATGAAGTTGCACTCTTAATGGCATCATTTATGCATTATGGTTTTATGTACTCGTGTTAATGATGTTCAGTTTATATTTCTTTCTTAATGGATGTTAATGACTTTGTTTATTAGCATTTCGTTTTATCTTTCAGGAAGTAAAGAGGCATCTCGCCATAAAGAACTATTTCTTTTGTGGTCAGAATAGCCTGCAAGAATAACCCTAAAGATGTGTTGCTAACGACACCTCCTTCGGCGTGTATGCTTTATTAGTTGTCTCACTACCCATAGTGTTATATACAGGTTTAATGCATCAATCACGTATCTTGTAATCGTGTGAATAAGTGTGTGTCCGCAGGTTCAATCGGTTTCTTTTGAGACCAAAGGGAAGGTGACTTAAGCGGTAGCCAGACCCACACCCCGGACGGGATCCCTATCCCAAACGGTTCAAGGTCTAATTGGGACTTTCTACTGGGGAGATCCCCTACTGTTGGCCGGACATATTTTCCCGTCAACAGAATTGGCGCTAGAAGGAGGGCCAAATGGCATCCTCCCAACATACAACCAACATTCCATCACAAACTCCCCATGGGGAGGTCATAAACGATGATCCTATCCCTCCCCCTTTGGAAGATATCCCAGGGGAGGAGGTTCCATATTATGAAATTACCAGAGAACAGTTGAGAGCCTTGTGCCCAGCTGCCCGCAATCTCATCAGGGATTTGCGATATGCCCCAATCATGAATTTCTTGACCCATAATAGGACCCCTACTGAAAACCTCACTCGTAATGGTGCACTAGTGAGTTCCATACCTCAGTTGGTGAATCTCATGGTTGAAGACCTTGCCACTTCTATCCAGAACAACGAATCGATTCCTGAACTCCAAATAGGTAAAGACGATTTTGGCATTACTGAACCCTTCCATGACCCTCAACCCAACCAAGCCCAATAGAACAACAACCAAGTGTTTCCCCCACCTGGGGAAGGTGATGAAGATAGAGGCCGAGGGAATGATGGCAAGGGAAATAGAGCCCGCAGGAATGAAGGCGAGGGAAATAGAGCCCGCCGAAATGAATGAGAGGGGAATAGAGCCCGCAGAAATGAAGGTGAGGGAAACAGAGGCCGTGGGATTGGAGGTAGAGGAGATAGAGGCCATGGCCAAGGACACTGTGCCAACCACCACCGCCCAAACCCAAATAGGCCACTTATCTACAATTGGGGGTACCTTAGAAACATGGCCAACCATGGGAGACATCAAGACAAACACTCTCGCCATGAGGGAGAAGCATCGGTGTCAGGTACGGGGAGTGAATCCAAGCCTGAGATTAGGCACCACCAGTAGGCTAGGAGAGTGAAACCACTTTCCTGGATGGCCCAGTCCCCGTTAGATCTTTTGGGCCCCCTCCACGACCTGCCTAGGCACCCTGAGAAACATCTCCCCAAGTTTGATCCCGAGAAAGGCACCTTGGCCGAGGATCATATAAGCAGCTTCTATCTTTCCCTGCAAATCATGAGGGTTCAAACAGATGAGGTTGTTTGCCGCCTTTTTCCGCACACTCTTGAAAACAAAGCGACCACCTAGTACTGCACCCTCCCAAGTGCCTCCATTACGTCATGGGACTAGTTCCGTCGCGTATTCCTGCAGAAATTTTCAGAAGACAAAACCCCTTCCATGCTCCTTACAGATTTAAGCACCATTAAGTGCCATAAGAAAGAGAAGGTTAGAGACTTCAACCAGCGCTTTGCCACCATACTGCAAAAGTTTCCCCCCAACCTGGCGTTGGACAACTCTATTACCATAAACTACTATACAAAAGCTCTCCTTAGGGATATCGCCGTCTTCATAAAACGTGAAGCTCGGCCCACCCTTGTAGCGAACTATGCAGCCGTCCTCGCTGTAGAAAGAGACATGCTTTCTATAGGAGCCATCGATCATGAGGGGAGAGATGACCACAAACCAATCATGAAAAAGGGTCAGTCCTCCACAAACAAAACCACAGATAACGATAAGGATGCTTTCGACTTCGAGAGTATAGCAAAGACCCTCAAGCTATTGACAAATGAAGTCTCTGACTTGAAGAGGAAGGGTATAGAATCCATGACTAGCACCAAGGCACCTAAGCCCTTTTTCAGAAAGAGCAACCCCAACACCATCCGACCCCCATCCAACCCGAACATTGTTCTTAACGTGGAAGAAATAGGAAAAGATAACTTTTGTTCTTTCCACCAGGCTGCCCACTCTGAAAAAACATGCCCACAATGGATCGACAGCATGACAGCAGTGGTAAATCAGCTTCTGGACAATCAAACCCCAGGGGATGCGGGGGAGGATGATGCTTCCGACCACGATGAGGAGTTTCCCCCGGATGAGGAACCAGGGTCCTCGGTTCTTGCATTTGATATTATCCGTGGGGACAACAATCTTACCGTCACTGATATCAACATGGCAGACAATCCAAAGGCCCAACCTATAAGAAACTACAGCCTTAGGAGCAAAGGACTGGTCCCTGAACCATCCTTTGAGGAGAAGAAAAGGGCTTTCTTAAGGAAAATCCTCCCCCCCGGGGAATGAACAACAAGCTGCCCATGAGAAGCCCACCAATAACAACACCCGAGCAAATCAAAAGAGAAAGCTCCCGGTGGGGTCCCCCAAAACCACTACCGAGCCTTGTCCTCAATCCGATTCCACTTATAACATTGTAGAGGACATGAAGAAAACCAGAGCTAAAATCTCCCTCTACGAGCTTGCTCGCATCACAAATCAACGAGAACTCATTCTTAAAGCCTTCGCCAATACCTCAACTACTAAGCCTGTGAGCAATACGTCTGCGCAAGCCAGTCCGAGTGTTCAGTCTATTGTGAACGCCATCAATGCAAATTCTAGGGGATCTACTCCTCCCTTCCTGTTATCTTTTGAGATTTTCAACTTCAACGTCCATAATTGTCTAGTTGACTCTGGTGCGTCCACAAACGTCATGCCCCTATCAGTTTGTAAGAAGTTGAACATCCGCCTGGAGAAAACTGACGCGAGGATCATCCAACTTGACAGATCGCAGGTACCAGCTGTAGGAGAGCTAAATAATGTCATCATCCACCTTTCATCCGATTCTGGAGTCCACTAATGTATTGACATTGTGGTTGTTGACATTCCGGAAGCCTACGACCTATTACTTAGCAGAGACTGGTCCAGCAAGCTGCAAGGGTATTTTGCCACTGACTGGTCCCACCTGTGGCTACCTTACAAGGGTCGAAATAACCAAATCAGGGTAGAAATCGAACCATATATGAAATATACCGTAACTGATTTGGATGCTACTAACGAACCCATCATTTTTGCCTAGGAGGAGCTTGGCATGTGCTTCTTGGAAGCCATTTTTGGATGTTATCATCCTCCTTAGTCTCCAGTAGATCCCGAGATCCAGTTTGAACTAACACTCGTCACAGAAGACCAAGCCACTCCCGTCTCAAAGCAAACTGAAGTCCTGCCCCAAACTACAACCCCAAAGGAGCCAGAAAATGACGTGTGGACCCTGTACTATGACGGTTCCAAAACCCATGACGGAGCTGGCGCGGGCTGCATCTTGCTAGACCCTCAAAAGAACAAATTCTTGATTTCGTGTCGGCTTGAGTTCCAGTGCACCAACAATACTACTGAATATGAAGCTCTAATCCTCGGACTCAAGAAGGCATTGGATTTAAAGGTAAGGTGCTTACAAGTCATTGGAGACTCCGAGATCATTACTCGGCAGATATGCAATACCATTCATTGTTTGTCTCTGCATTTAAAAGCTTATCAACAAGAGGTATGGCATCTTATTTCTGCTTTCGATGCATTTGGAATTAAATCTGTTCTTAGAATGCACAATGCAGCAGCTGATACTTTGGCTAATGCTGCTGCTAGATTTACCCCTTTGAGGGATGGCTTTTCTATTGAAGTTATATATAGACCCTGTGTGCCAGATAATATTACTAATTTACGTGTTTTTTATGATGATCAACAGATATTGGATTTTATGCTTAATACTGAAGTGTTCAAAGACGTGGCAATTGATGAGGCGGATCACGACCAGCAAAGCATGGCAAACGCAAGGAGAACCCCATGCCCAAGGGGATAGTGTCACTTGAAAAGCTCTTTGATCTGCAAAGCTGATTCCGCGGCCCCCCAAATACCAAAGTACAAAGTTCCATCTTGGCACATCGGCAAGTGAACTTGGGATCAGATGAGAACCCGAAGTTCATTAACCTTGGGAAAGACTGTACTGACGAAGAGACGTAGGCCTTCACCCAACTATTTCGTAAGTATCGAGACGTATTTGCTTGGACGTATGATGATTTACGTACGTACGATACTCGGATTATTCAGCACGTGATACCCATGAAGGAAGGCGTGAAACCATTCCAACAGAAGCTCAGAAAAGTGCATCCTACTTTGGAACCGATGATTCTGAAAGAACTTAAGAAGCTTTTGGATGCACGCATCATCTTCAAAGTTCTTCACTCCACATGGGTGTCAAATTTGGTCCCGGTACGTAAGAATTCTGGCGAGATCCGCTTATGTGTGGATTTCCGGAATTTGAATCGGGCCTCAAATGAAGACAATTACTCGGTGCCACCTATGGAACAAATATTGCAAGCTGTGTCTGGGTCCGATATGTTCTCCTTATTGGATGGGTACTCTGGTTACAACCAGATGCTTGTAGCTAAGCCAGACAGATTGAAAACTACCTTTCGAACCAAATGCGAACGTTCGCTTTCAGGCGCATGCCTTTTGGATTGATAAAACGTGGGGGAAACTTTCCAACGGGCCATGTATATAGCTTTCCATGGTTTGATAGGGCAGAGCGTGGTAGTCTATTTGGATGACGTCACCATGTTTTCAAAATACCGGGGCGATCATTTACGCCACCTCAAGCAAATCTTCGAGAGGTGCAGGAAGTACGGGATTTCACTTAACCCGAAGAAGAGTGTTTTCGCTGTGGCAGAAGGAAATTTGCTGGGCCACATTATAAATAAGCAAGGCATTGTTGTAGATCCAGAGCAGGCAAAAGCCATTTCCTAGATTCCCCCCGCGAGCAGTAAGAAAGCAATGCAATCTTTCCTGGGAAAAATCAATTTTGTCCGTAAATTCATATCGGATTTCATCAAGATAGTCAGGCCTTTGCAGGGGATGATAAAAAAGAATGCAGTGTTCAAATGGAATCTGCCAGAGAAGGAGGCCTTCGACAAAATCAAGCAAGCTATAGCTGAAGAGCCATCCCTCCAAAGTCCAGACTTTAGCAAAGGCTTTATCATGTAGACTTTCGCTTTAGATTCATCACTTACAGCTGTCCTCACGCAGAAAGACGGCAACAATGATGAACGACCTATTTCCTTCATGAGTACTGGTTTACAAGGAGCTGAATTGAACTACCCTAAAATCGAAAAGCAAGCCTATGCGGTCTATAAAGCAGTCAAGCATTTCAGGCCCTACATCTTGAAAAACCATGTCACGGTTTTCGTCCCTCACCCAGTTGTTCGCTCACTGTTTGTGCAGCAAGAGCTAGGCAAGAGGCGAGGCAACTGGGTGGCGTTCCTGCAAGAGTATGATTTAGAGTTTAAACCAGCACACACCGTTAAAGGACAAGGATTATGCCAAATGGCTGCGGAGGCTGCAAGTTCACATGGAGTTGAAGAAGAGTGTTGGGAACAGGAAATCGACATGTATCAGAGTGACCACGTGCCTCAGCAGAGAAGCCCTTCTTAGTACTCTGACATTTTAGGATACTTAGCCCAGGGCGTCCTGGACCCTGCTCTAACTGCCCGGTAGAAACGCACGATAAGACTCAAAGCTGCATCTTACCAGCTGATCCAGGGTAAGATTTTCAAGAAACATTACGATGGAGTTATGCTACGCTATTTGGAACATGATGAAGCGCAGAAAATCTTGACTGAGCTGCACGACGTACCAGTTGGAGGCCATTTTGCAGGCGATACCACTTCCCATAAGATAATGCGCGCAGGATACTATTGGCCAACCCTTTTCAGAGATGTGCATGCATATGTCCGGAAGTGCACTCAGTGCCAAAAATTTGCAAACCGGGAAGCACGACCAGCCACCCCTTTACTATCAATAGCGGTAGAAGAACCTTTTCAACAGTGGGGTTTGGATGTGATTGGCGAAATCAACCCTCACTCTTCCAAGCAACACCAGTACATCCTTACTTCTACCGATTATTTCACCAGGTGGGTCGAAGCAACACCTTTACGCAAAATCAATGATCAAGAGGTAATAGAATTCATCACTAATTCCATCATCACCAGGTTTGGCGTTCCAATTTCCTTGGTTTTCGATAATGCAACTTACTTTTCATCTTTTAGATTGTATGATTTTTCTCTGGAAAACGGTATTGTTCTTAAACATTCTGCAAATTATTATCCCCAAGGAAATGGGTTAGCTGAGTCAACCAATAAAAATCTCATCCACATCATTAAGAAGACCCTGTTGTCCCACCAGCGCAACTGGCACAACACCCTTCACAACGCTCTTTGGGTCGACCGTGTCACGCCCAAGTCCTCCCTAGGTACCTCTCCATATTTTCTCGTGTATGGAAAAGAAGTTGTTCTTCCTCCCCGTTTATCTCTCTCTGCCCTTCAACTGTCCCAAGAATGTCATGGTACCCCATGCCCCACCTTGTAGACTCAGATCGAAACCCTACTGAAGTTGGAGGAAGAAAGACAAAAAACCCGGGAAAAGTTCACCATCCACCAAAGCCGAATCAAGAGATGGTTTGATATAAAATCCGTAGGGAATAAAAATTTTGAGGTAGGAGACCTGGTCCTGAAATGGGATAAAGCTCACGAAGAAAAGGGAAAACATTCCAAGTTCCAAGCACTATGGACAGGTCCTTTCCAAGTTAAAGAGAAATTAGGTTCCCACACGTTTAGACTGCAAACTCTTGAGGGAAGAGTCGAGGTTCTCCCGGTAAACGGGCATGACCTCAAACATTACTTCACTTAGCAACCTGTAGAGGGTTGCCTTATCCTTGTACCATAGTTTCCGTTTTCTTTCGTTTTGTCAAAAAAAAAAAAATTTATAAAAATGGAAGGACTTGTCAGAGCTACGCAATTGGCTCACTGCAACAGGTTCTATGATGATGGAAGGCCTTTTCCTGATAGACACGAAGGCGGTAAAATCTTGCTTGTTATCGGTACCTAAAGGCAGTACATGACCTAGCTCAAGCCATCAAGCGGGAGGAGCCCACCTAGCAAGTTTGAGAGGGTGTCTGCAAAAGGAAAGCATGATACAACGGTAACTATATCGAAAGGGAACAAAGGTACTCCATGTTACAATCAGGGCATCTGGGAAAACCAAAGTCCTCATATCAGACCAAGAGCAACCTATCTGCAAGTAAAATAATTCGGGATCCCTCATCCGCCCAGGCAAAAAAATTTCCCATCTCAAATAAGTGCCCGCCCAAGAAAAAAATTTCCCATCTCAAATAAGTGCCACGAGCACATCTAAATAATTGCCTCAGGCACATTCAAAATAAGTGAAATATCACACTAATAAAGGGTAAAGGATTGAGAAAGGCTTCCTACACAGATAGGTGATGTAACGACTCTGCCGGGGTACTGACCAGGCTTACTGGCAGCAGAGCAACATTCATGACTCCTAGGCAGTGACTCCACCGAGACCGAGAGGTTCGCTGGCAGCAGAGCAACATGATGAGGACAAAATAATCATACCGAACCCTGTAGCTGCCTGGAGTTCTCCAACCCTTTTAGTCCAGAAACCTGAAGAAATGAAATTTAGTTAACCAGAACCCGAACAAGCCAGCAGGCCAAACAACCCCGCAATGCGCAAAAAAGCAAGGCAGTGTTGACCTTAAGGTAAAAGGAATAGCTAGTGAAGGCCCCTCCCTCCCCCCTCCAAGGATAACCATCGATAGAGACTATGAGTTCGACCAGTGAATCACCATTTTTTGTAGCCTCTACAACACCCTCCAAAAAACCCCCACTTTAAATTTTTTTTGGAGCCCCTTGAGCACAAAGAAAAGTTAAGTAAAAATTCAGGAGGACTAAGTCGCTGAGTCGCAAATCTTCAAATTTGTGGAAAACCGCGACCCCGCGACCCTGAGGTCGCAAGGTATCAAGGTCGCGAGGTCACATTCCCCTCACACCACCTTGCCATGCGACCTTGCGACCTCATTAATTACCCACACATGCGACCTTTTTATATATGGGAGGTCGCTAGGTCGCATTTTGCATATGCAGCGGATAGAAAAAACGCCTCCGACAGGTCGACTGGAGCGCGATTTTCCTGGGAAAGTTGTCATTTTCCTCCTATTGTTTCCTTTTTTATTATTCTTTCCTAATCCCTGCATTCCTCAGCCTTTGAATTTCCCTTTACCTCAGCCATTGTTTTCATTTATTGCTTAGGGTTTTTCTTCTGATTCCAGCTTTCACCCCACTTGCCCAACTCATCACAGTTTCTCATCCAGCCTCTCATGGCCTGTACCCTGCTCCAAAAGCTATCCCTTGGCTCTGTATGGACCCATTTAGCCTTTTGTTTTTCCAGTTAAAGGGAAAACAACTTCACGCTGCGCGTGCCAAAACCCTGGCAAGCCCTAGCATGACTTGCAACCCCACGACTTTGCAACCTAGTCGCAAGGTCGTAAGGTCGCATTCCCTCCATTTTCTCATAGTTCGCGACCCTGCGACCTCGCAACCTAGTCGCAAGGTCGCAAGGTCACATTCCTTCCATTTTCTCTCAACTTGTGACCTCGCGACCCCACGACCCAGTCGCAAGGTCACAAGGTCACATTTTCACTATTTTTCCGCAATTTGCAACCCCACGACCCCGCGACTCGCGACCCAGTCACAAGGTCGCAAGGTCGCATATTCTTCGTTTTCTCACAACCCGCGACCTCGCGACCATGCGACCTAGACACAAGGTCGCAAGGTCGCACCTTGTCCATTTTCTTACAACCTGCGACCCTGTGACCTAGTAGGCCACTTATTTAGCTCTGCCTGTGTCCCAGTTGAAATAATTGATAAATTGTAATTGGTCTTGTATCATCATGGCATCTTTCTTATCTTGGGATTCTTTCATGAATATGACAGGTGAATTTGAAGTAGACTTGGAGTGTATACCTGTCCTCTCAAATTCCAACGACATGGGACCTCTAGTGTCCCGGAAGAAAGACAAGCACTTGGCAGTGGAAGATGTAGAGATGGAATTGCCAATGTCCCCACCCTCGATATATAGAGATACCCTTCGCACATTTTCCAAAGGGGACAGCATGCGTTGGTACCAAGTGTACCAAGAGTTTACTAAAATGAAATTCCCAGAAGACCTCCCGGATCGGGAGATATAATTATAGGTTGAAAGGTCCAAACTACATCTCGCAAGTGCTCATCTAGCTATATTCCCATGCCCAGAGATGATAGATTGGATTATACAGAAAATGGATCCCAAGAAGTTCGTGATCAGAGATAGCGAAGGCAAGGCTTTCGCAACGCTCAAAGGCTCAGACGCCCATGTTTATTACTCTTTTCCTGAGTGAGAAGAAGACTTCACAGAAGAATGGGCCATCACTCATGCAGTTCCTATAGTTGACACTATAAGGCAATGGTGGGAGGAGCCTGAGAAGTTTAAGGTCAAGAAAGACCAGGAATATCTAGTGGCGAACCTCAGGAAAGTATATAAATTAGTGGTTGCCATGATTTTCAGACTGTACGGGCACCTAGATGCCACTACCTTCAACGACACATGGGCGACTTTCATGGAATACGTCACAGCGCACGACACCCATTTCAACTGGGCTAGCATATTGATGACCTCCATTCATACAAATTTATCCTCAGCATTGGTACCAGATGAAGGAATGCCTTCTGAATTCTATATGTCCTCTTATTTATTTGACACCATCTGTTTGAGGTTGCACTTTGAGGGATGGTTACATAACTGGGATACCAAACAGACCCGTGCAATTCATCTACAAACCAAGGTGTTTTGGGAATCTAGGTATAAACAAGACATAGAGCCGATCTCCCAAGTGTTCATCCCCACTCTATACAGAAAATTATTCGGCCAAGACGCTCCTTGCATGTCTTGGCGAGCCATGGAGACGCTAAGAAAAGTGGCGCATTGGTTCCCTTTTTCCGAATATACATTCATCTGAGTCTTTGGCTCGTTCAGGGCCGCACATGCTATGCCTCGTTTTGTCACAGACAGAATGCTCATGCAAGACGTCTGTTTCCAAATGTCTTCGGGTTTCTCCAGGGTCCTGTCCAAGGGTAAGAAGAAGTCGTGGCCCGCACTACCCCTCACTATCAGCGCATACACAGTTAAATACTTCAGAGATGAAGAGGCCGAGGGAGAAGAGATGAAAATTTATCACTTTGGGGCTTTATAATACCAAACATACGACCCAGAGAGGATAGTTCCTAAACATTTCAAGAGGGCTAAGTTCAAATGGAACTATCAGCACACTGAATGCCCGGGAGAAGATGAAAGAAGGAATTGGTACAATGTAGATCGACAACCTGCTCTGGGGGCAGACTCTGGCCAAGAAGTCCCGGATGACCAAACCTTGGAAGAAAGGAGTCGTGAATTAGGAGGTGCTTCTTCCTCTCTAGCTAAAAAGCCTCGAATCAGTACAGGGCATAGTACCTCTACCCAACAGAAAGAAATAGAGGCCAAAGCCCAGCAAGAGAGAGAGAAGAAAATGAAAGAGGATGAGGATAAGCGCAAGAAGATCCTAAGGGCAGAACAGAAGAAGAAGTAGGCCAAGGAGGCCATGAAGGAAAAGGAGAAAAAAGAGGCGGAGGCTGCAGTAGAACAGGAGTTCAAGAAAGAGTTAGATAAAGTGGAAGCTAACGGCTAGAAGAAAGCAGAGCAAGCTGCAGCAGCTGAGCATAAAAGGAAAGCCGAATTGGAAGCAGCGGCAGAAGCAGAGCTCGGGCAGAAGAAATAACATGAGAAGGCGGAAGTTGAACGCCTACGAAGGGAAGAGGATGAAAAGAAGAAGAAAGAAGAAGAGGATGAAATGCTGGAGAACATCGAGGTATCTCGCATTGAGGTACCTCTAGGCAGTACACGAGCCACGCTCTCCAATGTCAGTTCCTCCCAGGGGAAAGAGGAGGAGGTGGTCGACCTCACCAGGCTCACATTCGATCAATTCTCCTTCAAAATCTGGCAGGAGAAGAGAAGATGCCTGGCGCAAAATCCTTCTGCCGCATCCACAGTCGCAACTGGAAAAGACATAGTCCTTGATACTAGGACTAATCCCGTGATGATAGCATCGGCTGGCACAGCTTTTGCTGCGGCCATGGAAGAAAATGTAACCAGAATGAGTAGATAAATCATTTCTCTACAAAATAGACTACAAGAAGCAGAGCAACGGGAAAAAAGGGCAGAATAGGAAAGGACGGCATTGATAGAGGAGGTTCAACAACTCCGAAACAAAACTCCCCCTGTCAATGAAGTTCCGCTTTCCATTCGAAGGGAGTTCAATATATTGGAGGCGACCATGAGGCAAGTTTATGGGGAAATGTTCACCATAAAACAAACAGTTGCCCCATTGGTAAGAGCCCAAATGGAGACTAAGTAGAAGCACGAGCAGTTGAAGGAGGCCTCAGCTGCCTTGGACAGAATGATGGACTGGACAGTGCGGTACCCTCAGGCTCTTGAAAATTTTCTAAGGAAGGATTAGATTCATACACAAGATGCCAAAGTCCAAATCCATATGAAAATGCAGTCCAAGGATAAGTTATCCAAGGATTTAGACAAAGTAATGGCTGCATACGAACACCTGATCAACGGCATCGATTCGATGCACATCCTTCACCACATTCATTTGCTGGGGGCATTGGATGAGGGGAAAACCTGGGAACAGTTCGATCAACAGATCCAGTCATTTCTGCAGCCCATTAAGCAAGTTGCTGCCATTCCTGATCTTGCAGCGTCATGAGAAAACCTGGGCCAGTTTCTTGTCATGCCAATATGGATTTACACCAAGCTCACCTCTCTTTCCAACCTGATCTCATAGAAGAAGGAAACTCTAGTCCCAAACGCTCTGGAGTGCATGCATCGGTTGAAAGAAGAGGTCCCTCTAGTTTCTCCCATAACAGCAGAGTATCAGACCTGGCAAGACTTCCTCAAAAGACAACAGATTGATGCTCCTGACCTCAAAATTGCGCGCACATCTTCATAACCCAGTGGCAGTAGGTCGCTGGTAGCATTTGGAGGCAGGTCGCAGGTCGCACCGCCCAGCCAGGTCACAAGTTGCATTGCCCAGCCAGGTCGCAGGTCACACTGCCCTGCCAGGTCGCAGGTCGCAGTTCCCTCTGGTCACAGGGCAACTCAACAGTCAGGCAGGTGAAGAGTCAGGAAGCCCAAAGGGCAAGTTTTGATCTATAAAACTTCCTCCAGGGAAAATGTAAAGGATCTTTTTTTGGGCACTCAAGAGCTATACATCATTGTATTGAAAGAAAACACTCTTTTGCATATGAATACAGATACCTGTTTAAACTCCTTTTGGATCTGTTGTGTTATGCTATGCGAACACTATGAGTATTTCTTATACAGTTTCAAACATCTTTTGATTAATGAAGCTGCACTCTTAATGGCACCATTTATGCATTATGGTTTTCTGTACTTGTGTTAATGATGTTCAGTATTTATGCATTATGGTTCTCTGTACTTGTGTTAATGACTTTGTTTATTAGCATCTCGTTTTATCTTTCAGGAAGTAAAGGGGAATCTCGCCATAAAGAACTGTTTCTTTTGTGGTTAGAATAGCCTATAAGCATAACCCCAAAGATGTGTTGCTAACAGCACCTCCTTCGGCGTGTATGCTTTATTATTTGTCCTGCTACGCATAGTGTTATATACATGTTTAATGCATCAATCATGTATCTTGTATCATGTGAATAAGTGTGTGTCCGCAGGTTCAATTGGGTTCTTTTGAGACCAAAGGGAAGGTGACTTAAGCGATAGCCAGACCCACACCCTGGATGGGATCCCTATTCCAAACGGTTCAATGTCTAATTGGGACTTTCTACCGGGGAGATCCCCTACTGTTGGCCGGACAGATTTTCCTGTCAACATGACTGTAATGGATCTTGAGAAAGATCAATTTAGAATTTCCCTGTCATATCCTACAGATATGTCAATTGGTTCTTTCAGCAATTTCAACACTGTCAATGTGACTGTGGATGTAAAGAAAATTCCACTGATGGGTAAAATGAATTTGCATATGCAAACAGGTCAATTGATTGTAAATGACCTCACAAAGACTAATGCAATGGAAATAAAGGCAGAGAATATGTTGGGTAAAGTAATTAAACAGTTGAAGTTAGAGAAGGCTAATTCAAGAGCCTTAATAGTTTAGAATGAGGAATTGAAGAAAATTATTATAAAAATTGGAGTAGACCCCAATGATAAGACTGTTGTTCAGAAATTCATGCAAAGTGCTGAGGTAGAAATATCCACATTAAGGAAGAAGTTAAAGTTACCTACTGGAGAACATTCAATGGCCACAGAAGTTGCAAAGGTAGAGAAGGAAAAGGAAAAGTTGTTGCAGCAACTCATGGAGAAAGATGAAGAACTCTCCAAAATAAAGCAGACTACAATTTCATTGCAAAAACATATTGATAATCATAATTGTACTTTTGTTTTCCCTACAGGTGATGAAGACCCTCCAACACAAATTTTTCAACTAAATATTGAGTTGCAGATGGCTGAAAGAGATCGAAAGAAGGCTCAAACAGTTCTGGAGACTACAACAAAATTGATGAAAGTCATGGAAAATGAAGCTGATAAGTAAAAAATGGATTTCTGAAATGCTGAACCTGAGATTAAAAATCTCAAAGAAACACTGAAAGGAAATATCTCACTGATACAAGCTAAATATATCATTTGGACTGATATCATCTCAAAAATGAAATCTAATTGGTGTTTCCTGATGATAATTGAAAAAGAGAAAATCCTTATTTTAGAATGTGAAGAACCAATCATGTCTGATAAGCAAAAAGGAATTAATAGAGCCATTTCAGCCAGAATATTTACTGATTTTATTAATTCTAAATTAGATCAAGAATTAGAGGAGAATGATATGCAGGACAGAATGTTGTATGCAATAGAAATCAATAAAATGATTGTCAGAAATGATCTTAGAATGGCTGCAGAAAAGAAGCTAGTGGAAATCAAGGAAGCAGTAAGTGAGTTTGATAAGTCTTTTGATAAAATGAGAAGAGTAGACTTGCCATCATGTTGGGGAGCTGAAGGAAATTTTTTGCCATGGAGCTCTTATGAGCACTTACTAGTGATGAAAAAAAACAAAGTTGATAACAGGCATGAAAAGACTCAGGTGCTTAAAGGAGAAAGAATGGTCAACTTCTTGCAGAGACATTTTCAACTCTTGTGGATAGTAAAGACTCTTTTCACAGAAAGGCCTTCTTATGATCAAGTTACTGCATTCATATTGGAATATCACAATTTGACACATTCATCCAGGACGAAGGTATAAATATGGAAAAGCGCAGAGCTTGGACAATAGACCTGCCAAAAGGATCAGTAGTAAAGAAAGACAAATTAGTTGACCAAGGAAAATAAGCCACATAATTAGCAATTCCTATAGATTAGGATATTTATTTTATGTTATTTTCTGAAGACATTGTAATTGTAACAAGACTTTTTCAAGGCATGTAATAGACAACCTTTGAAGTCTTAAAGTAGTTTTGGTAGTTAGGATTGGTTACAACAGTTTCAAACTGCTTTTTACTATATTTAATGTAATTTTCAAGGGAAGGAAAGGTTCTGAGTTTTGGACCTTCAGAAAATTATTTTTGTACTCAAAGATTCAAAGATTAATGAATGAGTAAGCAAGTTTCTAGCATTCTTTTTATGTTGAAATATATCCAGGTTTACATTATGTGTTTTCTATCTATGAATAAAACAAAGTTATGACCAGTAGGTCTCTTTTTAATTTTGTATATAAGAGTTAAAAACCTTAATTGGCGCTCCTTTGTTTTAACTATTTCTTTCATATATTTATTCTGGGGTTGGAAATGATATTTTATGTATAAAGCAACATTTCAGTTTGGGCTTCTTCTTTCATATTCTTCTAGTCACTTCATTCAACATTAACAGATGGTATGATTGTGAAGCATTCATCATATTTGACATTTAAGGGTTTAATCATAAACACTTGAGGGTTAATAAAACATATACATATATATTTGTGACATAATCATATAAATGTCTTAAGCAATGATTCCTTATCATAGCTAAGGGATTGTCTGTTAAGGTAAAATAGGGTGTAGGAAGCCCTCATGGCCAAGAGCGTAGTGCCTGAGCTGAGGGTGCAACGCTTAATCCTGAGCGCACATCGCCAAGAGCGCAACACTCCACCAGGCGCGCAATACTACCTCCTAGGCACGTAGCGCCTGTGTAATTTGTATGGGAGGAAAAATCCAGAGGTGCAGTGCCTGATTCCAGGCATGCAATGCCAGAACAATTTGCCCAATTTCAAATTGAAAACTCAAAATTTATTCCCTCCCTTAAGCTTCTAACTCTTTGCAAGTGAACAATGATTCATATGAAGTGTGAAATGAGTTCTATAGGCATGTGCAATTTGTTTGATCTTTGCAACCCACTTCCTAATGTTTACAAGTATTTTTTCCCTTTTCACTGATATTCTTTGACCTTTCATTTTCATGTGACTGAAATCATTTGAGGTGGCTCTTCCTTTTTCTCCTTGAGGCATGATGACTTCACTTTTGACAACCTTAGGATGTTTACATACAATAGAAAGCTTCAAAATCCTCTGTGGTTTCCATCATGAAACTCAACTTATCCTTTTCTCCTTGCCTAGTAGTTTGTTGGAGTTATGAAATTTTCCTTTCCTTTTGATCCTGGAAACTTTGACATGTTTATTTTGACACAGAAGCAGCCTTAAAAACCTCCATTACTTCTACCTTGGAGCTTAATCTCATATTTTACTCATTTAGACATGGAAAGGTCATAAAACACCTTTGGAAGGATTCCTCATAGCAGCACCTTCAAAAACCCTCTTTTGCCTGCATCATGGAGTTGAGTTCATCATTTCACCTTCTATGGCCACTTTCCCAAAAACTTAGGTGTTTGGACTGCTTTACAACAATCATCAGTATTTTCTTCTAAGTTCTCTATAGCCCTTTCAAGTTCTTTCATTTCTGTCCAGTTCACCTCACCTTTTTCCCTATCTCATCAATAGTCTCTGATAGACGTTCTTCATGCTTGGTTTTGTGTGCCTCATCCAGGTCATTTCTTCCATTTGATCACTGTTTGGCACTCTACTAGACCATCAAGTGAAAAAACCCTAATTATCTATAAGAACAAGTGCTGCCACTCTTCCTTGCTGCATGTTTTCTTCATTCAGGAGCATACCACCTACCTTACTAGTACTTTCTGCTGATAGACCTTTTAACACTCCTGTAGAAGTGTCAAAGTTTACAGTTACCTCTTACAGACTTTGAACTTGCTAAGGTAGTCTTCTTTGGAAACCTTTAGATCTTTCTTGAATAACCATGTCTCGAAATTCTATTACGTATGAGCCAGTTTATAATAAAGAAAAACAGTGTCTAAAACACCAATGATGACCTTGGAACATATGAAACCCTAATTGACCTAGTGGGGGGATTCTCTGACCTGGTCTTTGACTGAAATTTGGCTTGGAGTCTTCAACTGAAAGACAGAGTATTTGTCAAAGTGTTGTATTGAAGATCCAAAATCCATTGTACTTGATTTATCTAAAGAGCCTACAAATATAGTTTTGAGACCATCAATGCTTGATGAACTTGGGGAACATGGGAATGAGTAGGTTATAGGAAACCCTAAAGGAAAGTGAAGTTATGTACAAGCGAAAAATAGGCCAATGAAGTTATAGGTAAGAAAGGAGGATGGAAATGATAGGTATACGCTTAGGAAGAGTGTGTAGGAGTGACAGGGTGACCATGAAATGACAAATTGATAGAATAGTGAAAAATTTTCTAATAGGATAATGAAGGCAATGATATTTTTGAAACTCACAATATTCTAGGAATGTTGTTTTCAAAAATCTAGAACCAATCTTTAGTCATCTACAAATAGTGAAAAATACTGATGACTGTCACATTAGAAAATTGTTAGAAAAATAAAAGGAGAATCTGCCTACTGCATATGAAAAAAAATTAGAGAAGACAGATGAAAGTTGAGAACAAAATAAAGAATAAGATTAGAGTCAAGAGTTTCAACACCTTGAGGAAGAAGATGGTCTTTGGAGCATGGAATTTGATGGCTCTGTTGGCAAAGACGGGCCCGACATTGGTTTCTGGATCCATAGCCCATTTCAATATAAAAAAAAATTCCCTAATAATGCTAGATTATGTTCCTACAAATTAGCATTCGATTGTACGAACAATGAGGCCGAATATGAGGCACTCATTACCGGTTTGAAAATTTTGAAAAATTGGGAGCTAGAAGAATTATAGTCTACAGTGATTCAGAGGTGGTAATTAAATAATTAAAAGGTGAGTATCAAGGTAATCACCCAAGGATGACACAATATAGGAATGCAACACTTTACATTTTGAGAATGTTTTCAGAATATGCACTTAAAGTTGTGCCAAGGTTGAAAAATTTGATGGCTGATTCATTAGCAACTACTACAAGTAATTTTAGATCTACAATGTTTTCAAATAAAAAATTTGAGATTCACGTAAATAGCATGCTCACCATTCATGGTAACTTGAAAGTTTGGCAAGTATTATGGGACGACAATCAGGTGAATAATTTCCTTCAAAGTGAAGGTGAGTTTGAGAATTGTTCTATGGACGAAGTGTACGACAAGGATGACCAAGTCATCAAGGTAGATCAAATTAACATACTTCATCTGAAGGAAAATAATATTCCAAAAAGTATTATACCTTTGGAAGAATTATTTGATCAAGATGACGTGGCAAGAAAACCTACTTTGGTTCCCACAAAAAAAGGTGTAAAAGACGTTAATATTGGAACAACAGATCAGCAAAATTTCATCAAGATTTCAAAGTATTTGTATCCTGAGGTAAAGGATAAATATGTTGATTTGTTTACTTAGTTTTCTGACATGTTTTCTTGGGATTACTCAGATCTAAAGGTGTACTATAAAGATATCATTCAATGCACCATCCTGATAAAGCCAGACCAAAATCCTTTTAGGTAGAAGCTCAGGAGAATAGCCCAAAGTTGTTCTTGTCCATTGAGAAAGAAGTAAACAAGCTCTGTAAGGTAGGTATTATTGTTGCAGTCATATTTTCTGATTGTATCTCTAATTTGGTTCTAATGCAGAAAAATACTGGTGAAATCTAACTATGCATAGATTTAAGAAATCTAAACAAAGTGTCACTGAAAGACAATTAACTGCTGCCAAAAATGGACCAGATACTTCAACAAGTTGTAGGAGTGACCAGAATGTCATTTTTGGATGGTTACTTAGGGTACAATCAGATCCTTATGCATGAAGATGATCAGGATAAGACAACAATCACTACAGCATGGGGTACGTTTAAATATGCTAAGATGTCGTTAGGTTTGAAGAATGTCAGGGTCACTTTCCAGCATGCCATGGACATAGCATTCGGTAATAAGAAAGATATCTTCCATGTTGTTTATTTAGATGATTTATGTATTTATTCAAATTCAAATGTTGAGCATTTACACCATTTGAGATTTGTGTTCCAGTGATGTAGAAAATTCGGGATATCCCTTAATCCTAAAAAGTGCCTATTTGCTATGGAAGAAGGAAATTTTTTGGGTCACATCATCTCAAAGGATGGGATCCAGATAGATCCTTCTAGAGTTGAAGTGATACAAATAATTGATTTCCCTCGTAACAAGAAGGAATTCCAAGCATTCAATGGTAGGATGAATTTCCTACGTAGGTTCATTCTCAACTTAGCAGATCATCTTAGAGAGTTAAATAACATGCTAAAGAAAGAGAATAATGTAAAAAGGTCTGAAAATTCTCGTAAGTCATTCAGCTCGGTGAAATTTTCTTTGGCCACTGCTCTAGTTATGACAAGTCTCGATTATTCACTAGATTTAATTATATTTTATTTTTCTTCTGAGCATACTTTGGAAGTGGTACTAATGCAGAAAAAATATGGGACAGAGCTGCTAATAGCATTCCTCAGTCGCACCATAAGGGATTTAGCCCTCTGATGCAATATAATCTAGAAATAGCCCTTGGATTTGGGTAAAGCACTCAAGTATTTCTCTATTTATATTTTGCGCTCACATATTTTTCCATATATTCCAAACACAGCTCTTAAAGAATTACTCATGCAAACAGATCCAGAAGGAAGGAGAGGTATATGGATAGTAGTGCTATTAGAGTATGACCTTGAGATCAAGCCCACCAAGCTGATCAAAGGGCAAGGCTTATCCAAGCTCATTGCTGAGTCAAATCTACATGCACTTGACATCAATCTCATATCAGCACTATCTGAAGAAGAAGAAGGTGTAAGTCTTATTTAGGTATCAAATATCTTTTTATCATCGCCATGGTATTATAATATTATTTATGTTTTTCAACATTTAAACCCTCCTTCGCGCATGTCAAAGAGTAAGAGCAGGTCCTTGAAGCTTAAGGCTTCCAAATATTGCATACTAAACAGTGCACTCTACTGGAAGGATCGTGGAGGTGTGTTACTCAATTGCTTGGTTGAAGATGAGTCCAAAGAAGTGATGAAGGATTTCCACAAAGGAGATTGCGGAGGTCATTTATACTGGAAAACCATGACTAACAAATCACTGAGAGCAGGTTACTATTGGCTGACATTGTTTGCAAATTTGTACAAGACGGTCATAAGCTGCCATGAATGCCAACTTTTCCAAGGTAAATGTAAGGTTCTTCCTTTACCTTTACAACCCATTTCAGTTGAATATCCTTTCCAGCAGTGGGGCTTAGATGATATTGGTGAGATACTGATCTGAATGGAATGTATTAGTTTTTCTGTGCTATGTATCCAAACAGTAATTAAATTGTGTGCATAAGGTTTATTGAAGTTTGCGGGTGAAACAAATGGTTTTATCTTAGTTAAACATATTTTTATGTGAGGTTAAAGCATGTAAATTTCTTGTATAACACTGTACAATATTAAATAACATAGAATTAGACATCACATGTAACAATACTCAGCAAATTTGATGAAGCAATTCACCCCTCATGGGCTACATCTTCTGGTCCAGCTCCCAATGGCATGTCCCTCATATCTTATTTCTCAAAAATGGTAAGTACATGTGAATAAAAGCCTCAAATGGCTGTGCTCTCTGTAAAAAAAATCTTCAGAATGCTTGAATTAGTCAATAATGACTATTCATATGCAGAAAACAGATAATGTATGCTCAATACACTGAAAACACCCTAATGGCCTTAGTGGCTCCTTGACCTCTCCTGAAGCTAAAAATGCATAGTATGACCTCTGATGACTATGAAACCTCTTCCAATGTGTTCATAATGTTGATAATACCCAAATTTGACTATTCGTTCATCAAAATTGGTCGAATATCCAAGGAGTTATGGCCAAAACAAAAAACTGCCCAATGTCCCTAAAAAAACTCCCCCAAAACTGGAGGAACTCCAGTTAGCGTGACTTAATTGGAAACCTCCACTGGATTTGGAGGTCCTCCAGCCGAAACCGCCAGCAGTCTGGAAGTTGCATTTAATTCCAACCTTTCGCATGTGATCACGCTGCTATTAAACTTCCAGAGTTATCGTATTGTTGGGTTAAAGTTTTATGACACGGAGTGCTGGCCACATGGCATAACCACCGGATCAAACCCTTACCAAACCGCCGACAGGTTTTTTTAGCCCTAGTTCATAGTGCCAGGTCATATGGAGTGGGGTCTGGCCCCCTTTTTCCACTGGTGCAAACAATTTCAAACCTTATAATGTAACGCTGTCCTTAGGGGTTGAGAACGAAATAGTAGCCCGATTGGTCGGGCATGTATGCTGTGTGCGGGAGGTCCAATGTTCAAATCCCATAGACTACAATTTTTTTTTACATTTAAATTTAACCTCCAGCATGTGGCCACGTGGCAGCCTTGGGGCAAGCCACGTGGCGCCCGTTGATAGGCCCACAATAACTATATAAAATATATTTTTTTTGAATTTTTTTGACAAAGTCAATTTTAGTCAAAGTTCATTTTTTGGAGTTTACTGTCTCTTTCAAACCTTAATATCTTCTGCATATGACCTCTATTTTTCAAACCATTCATGGCTCCAGAAACACAGTGATGAGAATTTTTTAATCGCTCATGTTGCAAACACTTTTGAGCACTTTCATTTTTGAGCATTTTTCAACAATGGACATCATGTCCTGATCACACCTCCCCACTAGGAAGCTTTTGGACCCCAAAATTTCTCTAGACTAATGAACATGAAGATGACGAGACTGTGTCCCTACTCTTCCAATCTTAATCCACTGAAATATCCCTAATTTCATTAATTGGAGCTTTTCATGAAACAACAAATTTTTCCTTGATTCCGTTGACCAACCATTGTTGTTTTTGACATTGTCATGCTGCACATTTTCAGAAATTGCAGTACAAAAACCTAAATTTGTAGTAAGCATATTGTTTCTACATTGGTATATAATCAAAGGAAACTGAAATTTACTTTCACCTTGCATCTTGTCCTTATGGTGATTTTTTTTCTAAATTTGCTTTAAAGTTGTGTCGATTCCTGACCAAGTTTCTTCGCCATTGTACCATGCCTTTCTGAAACTAGCAATGAACATTATTGAATCTTGTTCTTTCTTTGTCAATTAGCTTTTCCCTCTCTTGTACCTTTGAAACTTCTTGCACTGACACTTTGTTTTCAGCACCATTCGACACCAAAGACGATTGCTGCAACTGCTTGTCATCTTCTTTCAAAAAAAACCTGCTTTCAAAATGAAACAACTCATTACATATATCAACATTTACATGAAAAGGATTATGTAAAAATTCCATTTATTTAATCATCATCAATGTCAATTTTTGACTTGCATTGACAAGCCTCTCCATCTTCCCTGCATTAGCTAAAGAAGAGTCTAGCTTTTTGCGATGAGCTCTCAAAATGTACTCCTTGCCATCTTTGAATAAATGATACTTGTTCTCATGGAGATGGAAGATTTCTTTCCTATCATACAAGTAAGGAATACCCAATTCCATACTTGTTATATCAAGCAGAACAACATCTAATTCAACCGTGTCAATAAATGTGCAGTTATTGAAAATCACAACATGCACTTCTTTGAAACTTGTAAATTTGCATCCTTACAAATCCAACCAAGTGGATATGGATTCAGATGTGGAATGGTCTCAAGATTAAGTTTCTTGACCAAGAATTCAGAAATAAGGTTCTCTTGTGACCCATTTTCAAACAATGTGTCAACCTTGGTATGTTTTGAAACGACCCTCACATGAAACAGTTCAATTCTCTTTTCTTCACTTGGAGCTTATATGTGACAGTCAGAAATACTAGAACTGGGTTTATTTACAATCTCTTTCCCCTTCAAGTTCTTTAGTGCCATAGCTATGTTTTTTGTTTCATCTCCTAAATCTGACCCTAGGTCTTGTTCAGCTATTGCAATTGTCTTTCCTTTCTCCTTGGCTATAAAACTTTCTGGTTTCAACTCTATATGAAGTTTCCAACAATGGTCCTCATCATGGCTTGTTTTATAATAGTGTTTGCAGAAGAATTTTCCCTTCTCTTTTCTAGTATTTGCATTTCTCTTTTTCTTCCATTTGCCTTTAAACTCACTTTCCTCATTCCCATCTAATTTTTGTTTTCCCCTTGCCTCTAAATGTGTGGCTTGAACACTAACCTCATCTAGGCTTGTAGGTTTAAACATGAGGATTGTATGTCTTAGGTAGGTATGTAAGCCTTCTATATAATTGAGAAACGTATCTTGGCTATGCAAATCTGATCCTAGTAAAAGAGCTCTTCTTCTAAATTCTTGGGTATACACCTGAACATTTTGTCCTTTCAATTGTTTAAAATTTTTCCAGTCCATTATGGGTTTTTTCATGTCAGCTAATGGATAAAACTGTTCTTTTATTATAGAAATGACATCATTCCATGATAAAATAATCTTACCATATTTTTTGTCTCCTCATGTGTCTTGGCTTCCCACCAAATAAGAGTTTCACCTTCCATTCTCAACGAAGCTAGTTGGATTTTGGTGTCATCATCATGAAATTTTGGATTCTCAAATAGACCTCTAATTGCCTAATCCAATTATCTAGCTTTTCTACATTAACTTCACCATCAAACATTGGCAATTCAAACTTAACATCAAGTTTTAGAAAAGGACTTTTACCAGTGTTCTTTGACTTGTGTGACTGGTGTACTGAAGATGAAGCAGAGGATGATGAATATGAAGATGAGGGTGATGATGATGACTTTCCAATGTCTCCATTTCCTCCATTACCCTTTTTGGATTTATCTTCATCATTATGGCCTCCTAAAGATCCTTATCCTTCCTTGTGAAGTTTAGGTCCTTCTACTTCAAGTCTTTCATTCCTTTATTGGTATAGAACTCTCACCTTTTCAGTCATGTCAAGGAATGCTTTCCTGAACACTCTTTCTTCCTCCTTGGGATCAGCTTCTTCAGGAATTATTCCTTCTCTTGATAATACATGTTGGGGTTCCCCTGTTTTGGCAAGGTTGGCAATACCAAAAGATGAGACAACATCAAACCACTTTCAAACCTCAGGATCTAGCCCTCCTGGGTCCAGAGAGGGATCTCTCTATGATTGTCAAAGGATTTATGTCTTTGAAGTGCAAAGGCTAAGATATTAGGCTAGTTATAAGGCTCGGGGTTTGTTTGTTTAATTGTTTGTTTGGTTGTTGGGAATCAGGAAAGAAGGGCTGAATATAAGACAAGGATGAGCAAAGAGGATTTAGGCAAAGGAGAGATATTTCCAGGGAACGTTCAAGACCATTGGGCAATGGAGTCAGGAAAGGATTTTCTTGCGAATCAATATGCAGGCTTTCAATTGGGCTAGTTATCTACAGCATTAGATCTTAAAGATGATTGTGTGGTATGATAGGCAAGAGGTAAGGTGAAAGCAAGGAAACATTAAAGATTTAGAACACAAAGTTGAAAACTTGAGATCAGAAAGAGACTCTGAACTCTCAATGCTTCAGCCTCCAGCTTAAGGGAACTTAGATAGGCTTAATTAATTGAAAAGGATCCTAGTGAGATGGAGATAAGTTCTAGACCTCCCAATGTTCCCAATTCATTCAATTAAATCCTAACAAGAACATCTAAGAACTGATTCATTAATTCATACATCAGCTAGCAGCATATGGAACCACTACACTGGTTAAATCAATTGAAATCAAACCTCAGATACACATATAGTAGAAAACATAAAAGACAGGGAGAGCAGAGACATAGGGTACCTAACAAGGGTAAATCCTATGCCAGAAAGAAAGTAATGAAATGAAATAAAACAAAGAGATTGAAAATATGACCAGCTGCTTTAGATCAGGATCCAAAGAAACGTGCTTGTCATATTAAAAAACAACACCAGTCAAGTACAACATTACCAATAGCTTGATATTCAGTCTGAAAACATCTTCCTCAGCCTATCTTACAAATTTACACAGAGAACATGTCTCAAAGGAAAAAGCTTGCAATTCTCAGATAGTCGATCAACAACAACCTTTAAAATGAGTTTCTTTCTGAATTTTATAGCTGAAAGATGAGCAGAGGAGGTAGGTGTAGAACTAAATGTAGCATTAAACTCTGAAAAGGAAAGAGGGTCGAAGCCCATTTTGTTTAAATCCTGTGCCTTTATCTCTGGCACTCTTTTGGATGCAAAAGCGATCTTCTTCAGGCTTCCATTCACTTTGGTATGACTCTGATGCACTCTAGCTACAGTACTCCGTAGTACCTTTAGTGAATAAACAAAAGGGAAAATAAATGACAGTGAAGTGCACCATGCTGCATAACAAATTCTCTGGTAGCTTAGGACCATTTCGTCAGGGTGGAGATCTTCTTCAGGAACACGGCAAATAAGGGGACAATATGGGCACTTGTTTCTTTAGAACAATCCGATGATGTAAAACCCTGATCGTATTATTTTCTGTGCGCTGGACATTATGAGAGATCCATGATGTCTTCAATCCGATACTTTGCCTCTAAACCACTGAGTTAAGGCTCAAATACCTTCATTTTCTCACCTTAAACTCTATGTTGCTCCATTTATGTCTCTGTCAGTTAAATCTGCGCTTAAATGGCTCTGGGGAGGTTTTACAGATTTCAAACCCGGTTCTTTTAATGCAAGTCCAGTAGTTTTTCTACTGTATTAAAGACTGTGTAATCATGGCGGCTTTCACCACCTAATAACCCTGCAAAACACGAAACTCATTTATGAAATCCATGCATAGGGAAGGATGGCTATGGAGGGAGGGTAGAATGATAGTGCGGTGGTGGTAAAATAGTAGTTTAGATGAAGCAATGGTGAAAAATGCATTGATATGGAGTAAACCTCAATAAATAGGTTTTTGGTGAACAAACGAGCGTGGAATTTTCGATCATGGTCTGGTGACGAAGATCGACGGCAGATATTGAACAGTGGGATGGTATATGAAATTGGGTGGAATACATTAAAATGAATGAAAATGTAATAAAAACGATTGTATGTGGTGGGACCCGACATGGGCGGAGGGCGATTCATCTAGGACCATCGGATCTCAAGAGGACATCGACAGCTATGATTCAATAAAAGGGGAGAAATGGGAGGTTTGAAAATCCGATGGACGATGGTGCGATTAGATCATGATCGTTGGATATTGGATTAAATGGACGGTCGAGATTGGATTGGGGAATCGCAATCGCAAAGGGCAGAAGGGGATAGAATTTAAAAAACGCGATTGCGATTGAAGCAGGAGAGCGTGGGCCGTCGGATCAACAGGAAAATCAACAGCGGAGATTAGATCCGAAGATCACAATTGGGGGGTACAGGGGTGACACATTACAAAATTTTCGATTGCGATTGGAGCGGAAATGCGATTGAGCACCAGCTGTCCGATCCGGAAACAGATCGACGGCTCACACGTAATCGGAGGAGTGGATGGATTGGGGTGATCACAATCAGGGGATACGACAAGACCTTTACAACTACGATGGGGCAGGGAGTGCGATTGGCACTTGACCGTCGAATCGGAATAGCAGATCAACGTTGTAGATCACATCGCGGGTCTTCATAACAAAACCCAATCACGTCAGAACTTTTCAAGAAACGAAGGAAAACTCCCATCGCAAAATTTCGATTGCGATAAGTGCTTGGGGCCTTTAGCACTTGGTTCTGGGTGTCGGTTATGTGGGGAAGTGGTTAAGGGGGTGGCGGAAAAGGGGCTGGGCCTTAAAATAAGGTGGAAAGTGGGTTTTTTGCCCATTTTTAACAATTTTCAAGGCTAGGAAAAGGTAACGATAGGGGGAAAAAGGGGAAATTAGGCCGAACAAAGGGAACTTGTAGGATTTAAAGGGAGTTTTGGGTATGATTTAGAGGGCAAAGGGAAATTTTGAAAAAGTGGAAAAAAGGGTAAAATGGGACATTCTGTAGGGATACAAGGGGCAAATAAAGGCCTTTTGGAGCACAATTTTTTACAATCAGTGAGGCTTATTGACTCCAAAACAACAGGGGGAAATGATCAAAGGGCAGGGAACATGAAAAGGCTTCAAGGATGATGTGTTTTCAAAATAAATGCATTCCTTGAAGGCTCATGAAACAATTCAGCCCCCTGTTTGCTTGTCAAAATTTATAGGGGGGCTAACAGTGGCTCCACATGGGGATGGCTTCTTCTTGAAGGAGTCAAGAATTCAGAAATGATCTTTGGAGTAGGCCAGATGCCTGGTACTTGAGCCACCTTTCTTCCTTGGTTTTCAGCTGCCACAGTTATGAAGACATCAATTAGCAGAGGCATTCTCAAACAATCTACCTACCCAGACTACAATCCTAGCATTTTTTCTTCTTCTAGGGTGCATTTGGACTAGCAGACCCTTTACATCATTTATTTTTCTAAACAAAAAATAAACCTATTCTAATTCTACCCTTATCACTCCATGAGACCATATTAGATTGTTGGTCTCATATGTTTTTCTACCTAACCTAATATCTGTTGGGATTAGACTGTCCAGCAGATTTCTTCTCTACATTTTACAACATAAATTTAAAAACAGTCAAACTAGGATTAGAAAGTCTAGTTTGTTGTGGATCCAAGGCATAAAGACAGTTGCACATGGACGAAAACTTGCAGAAAACTGAAAACAAAACTTTGAAGGCTTGAAATCAGAAGTTTTGAAGTATCCTTCTTCTTTTGTGACTCAAGTTTTGAGCTTGTTAGAGTCACTTTCTTTTCTTCATTTCAGCTCTGATTTTGGGCTTGTTAGAGCTGATTCTTCTTTCTTCTTTGTTGGTCCAGGTTTTGGGCATGTTTGAACCAGCTACCTTTACTTTCTTTGGCTCAGGTTTTGATCATATTAGAACCAATCTTTGCACTTTAGAGGTCCATGTTTTGAGCATGTCTGGACCTCTCCTTTTTCTTTGTTTTTTGGAACATTTTCTCTTTTTCTTGAAAACAAAACACTGCAATGGTATGTACAATGGAAATGGAAATTGGAAATTGGAAATCAGAAGAATTAGTGTTTGAGCATCCTGCCATTGACAAGACCCCCAAACAGCTCAGTACCATCTAACTCTTGTAGAAAAAAGGCATTTGAACCCACAGTGGCCTGGATGATGTAGGGACCTTGCCACAAACTGTCAAACTTGTCGTGTTTTCCTTTGTGCTCTCTCCTTGAGTCCCACTTCAGAACTTTATCTCCAATTTTTGAAATCAAAGGCCTTAGTTCTTTTGTCAAATAACTTCTTTATATTTTCCTGAACTTTGATATCTTTGTTATAGACCTCTTCCCTTGTTTGCTGGAGATGAATTGTTTGGTTTATTCTTCTAACCATACTGTCTTCTTCTGTCTGAATCTCTTGGACCAGATTGATCACTGGTACCCCAAGGCTAGTAGGAAACACTACTTCTATTCCATAGACAAGTTGGTATGGTGACATGCCAATGGATTTCTTTGTTGTAAGCCTGTCAGCCCACATGGCATGCACTAATTTGTTATGCCATGTCTTTTTGTTCTCTTCTAGTAGCTTTTTGATGATGGTCACCAGGCTCTTGTTTGATGATTCAGCTAAGCCATTAACTTGAGGATAATAGGAAGTTGAATGACCGAGTGTTATTTGATACCTGTGACAAAAATCAACCATTTTCTTGGATCCAAAAGCAGCAGCATTATCAATGATTATTTTTCTTGGACAACCAAACCAAGAGAGGATGTGGTCTACTAGGAACCTAATGATGACTGAATCTGTGGCATTCCTATTAGGTATGGCCTCTATCCACTTAGTGAAGTAGTCTGTGGCTGTTAAGATCAATTTGTGTTGTGCAGAAGAAGCAGGGTAAATTTCTCCTGTGAAATCTAGGCCCCATTGTATAAAGGGACCTTCAATAGTGAGGGGTTGTAGAGGTAAGGGGGGGAGCTTTCTTTTTCCTTCAAAAATCTGGCATTTGTGGCAGGCAATTACCATCTTATGGATATCATTGAAGAGTGTAGGCCAATAGTAGCCAGATCTGAGTATTTTGTTTGCAGTGGCTTTCTAGTTCAGGTGGCCTCCACACTCTCCTGCATGGAATTCCTGTTTAATCCTTTCTGCTTCAGAATCAGGCAAACATTTAAGCAATAGGCCATTTGTATTCTTCCAGTATAAACATTCATTCAGAATACAATAGCTTTTGGCTTTTAGCTTTAAGAATCTAGCCTTGGTCTTTGATAGTTCAGGAGGGGTATTGAGGTGTGTAAGCACATAAAAAATGTCAGAATACCAAGGAGAGCTCTGAAACTTCTCTTCAACAGTGGGATCAGGCAATCCCTGCTGTTCATCCAAGGCATCTACCATGTTTATGTCAAGGGCTTTCAGATTTGATTCAGCCATTAATTGAGCTAAGCCCTGACGCTTGATCAGTTTGGTGGGTTTTATCTCAAGGTAATATTCTAAGATCACAGCAATCCATTTTTCCCTCTTCCCATCTAGGTCTTGGGACAAGATATATTTGACCACTATGCTAGGCACATAGGCTATGGTGTGGGAATGCAATATGTACACCCTAAAGTCTTTCAAGGCCTTGAATAAGGCATAGGCCTATTTTTCCATTATGTTGTATTTCAAGGGTGTGTCTCTCAGTGCTTTGCTGAAGAAGGAAATGGGTTGTTCCATTCCCTCAGGATTTTTCTGCAGTAGAACTACAGCTACTGTATGTTCGGATGCAAATGAGAAAATCATAAAATCCTTTGAGAAATTAGGGCTGATTAGGACAGGAGCCCAGGTGAGTGCAAGTTTTACTAATTTGAAAGATGTTTTGGCTTCTAAAGTCCATTTAACTCCCGCACCTTTCTTTAACATGTTTGTCATATTCCTAAGGTGTTCAGGTAGGTTGGGAATAAACCTCCTTAAGAAGTTGATCTTCCCAATAAAGGACTGTAATTCTTTGATGTTTCTTGGGTGTGTGATTTGTTTTATTCCCTCAACTCTTTGTGGGTCTATCCTAATCCCCTTTTCAGATATGATGTGGCTGAGAAGCTTACCTTCTTGCAACCCAAATACAGTCTTTTTAGGATTCAATGACAGACCGAACCTTCTACATTTTTCAAAGACCTTTCTTAGTTATTTTAGGTGTTCTTCTTCAGTCTTGGATTAGATTTTTATGTCATCCAGGTAGATGACAATGAAGTGTCCTATCTCATCGGAAAAAGCTATATCCATCGCTCTTTGGAAGGTTTCACCAGCGTTCATCAGTCCAAAGAGCATTTTAACATACATAAAGGTGCCCCATGGAGTGGTAAAGGCTATCTTGAGTTGATATTCTGGGATTACTAAGACTTGGTTGTAACCTGAAAAACCATCTAGCAGGGAAATCCTTTTTGAGCCTACTACCCTCTGAAGAATATGTTCCATTTTTGGCAAAGGGTAATTGTCTTTGAGTGAGGCTCTATTAAGATTTCTGAAGTCTATGCATAATCTGATCTCACATGTTTTCTTTCTCATAGCTACAAGGTTTGAGACCCAATCGGAAAACCTCACAGGAACTATTATGCCTGCCTCATACATCTTTTTGATTTCTTTTTCAACTGCAGGCAATTGCTTTGGGTTTACTCTGCGAAGTTTTTTTCTAAAGGGCTTCTGATTTTCTTTCAAAGGTATTTTGTTCTATATAATGTTCATGTCATAGGCCTTTAATTCTTCCTAACTCCAAGCAAACACGTCAATGAATTCCTTGAATAAGTCAATGTATTTCTTTTTCGTGTCTGCCGGCAAAGACTTAGCCAATTTAATCATTTTGGGTTTATCTTTTGTGCCTATGTTGCATTCTTCAACGTCAGAGTCCTCGTGTTCTATGGTAGGCTTCTTTTCTACATCGTCAAAGTTGAAAATGTCCTCTAAAGGCACCAAACCTCGAGGTATGTTCTTATCTTTGGCCTGCAGCACCTCAACTTCTTCATTTTCCGCGTTTTCACAATTTCCATTTAGGTTTCCAATCTGTTCGTTCAAAGTGTTTATTTATATGTTATGGGGTGCTTCTTCCTCGTCTGAGGGTTCCTCACTTAGGCAGCTATCACTGGACATAGAGTCTGAACCAGAAAATTCAAACTCATTCCTGCTTATCAGGAAATCTTCAATCTGCTTATCGCCCTCGAAAACCTGCCAATATTTTTCTTTATCCAGTACTGCAGATCTGAATTTGGTTTGTATTATGATTTGTTGGTCACTTAGAGTCTTAGGGTATGAACTGGCTAGGCAAGCTAATCCATTTGCAATGACGTTTTGACTCCTAGGAACAAACACTAATTTGTATTCAACAAATGTTTTCAATAAATCCACGGCATCATTCCTATATGCTCTCAACCTAGGGTGTTTGGCTGTGTATTCACCGTTCACCTGTTTTATAACCAACTCAGAGTCTCCCTGCATGGTTATCCTATTGGCTCCTATTTTCTTCAACCGATTTAAGCCTAGGATAAGAGCCTCATACTCTCCAATATTATTTGTGCATTTGAAATGCAGGTTGCAGGCATGGCTCTCTGCATAGTCATTCTCTGTGTTATGTAGCCACACCCCTGCCCTAGCAGTTCTCTTGGTGCATGACCCATCAAATTTCATTTCCCACAGGGGTTCTTTTTTCGTTTTATCTTCATTTCCCTCCCTATCATGGGTTCCACTGGTTTGTTGTATTACGGGTTCTGCGTTGTGCTGTGGAGGGTTTCGTTGTTCGTGTGGTATATGATTTTGTGAGGGGTGACTAACCGGTTGATTACATGTGGTTTTGCATTTGGTCTGAATCTCTGTTTCAGTGCACTGTCTAAGGTTTTCTTCTTCGTGTTCCTCTAAGTCGTGAGTAACCACTATGTTAAGGTCCATAGTCTTAACCTCTCTGTTTGTATCTATGTTTTCTGGTTCTGGCTCTCCCAAATATTCATCGCTGCAGAAGATAAAGGAGTCCAGATCTGTGTGTACAGAATAAAGAGGAGAATTTTCAGGCTTTTCAGGGCTAATAACCAAGAATTTCATTTGTGCCTCCCTGTACAGTCTTCTCAGTTGGCTGAAAACAGGGATTGTGGCATATGCCCCATCCATCTGCATGGTACCCTGCAGCTTGGCTCCCCAAGACCTTGACAGTAGCATACCATACTTAGGTGGAACATTGGCCACCACAACATCCATGACCATACATTTTGATGGGATCTGGGTTAGGCTCATACACAAATCTTTGATCAGGCCAAGACACTTTACTCTGCTAGAGTCAAACGAATATAAATCTTTATATGGGCGGGTTATCTCCAAGCCTAGCTTCTCCGTAACTATCTTAGGCATCAAGTTGTGTGAGGCCCCAGAGTCATGCATGGCATTGTGGAGGATCTTATCATGGATATTAAGACTGATATAAAAAGGGGGAACTACCCCTTCCCGAAATTTCCCTTCAATATTTGGACCAAATAGAAGGGTTGGTTGGTCATCACTCAGGTTGACAGTGTCACTCATTTCCCCTAGGTTCAAATCTTTCAAAATTTGGCCTTTATATACATCTTGAGTGGCCAGCTCAGAGAGTGGGACAGAGATTTTAATCTTTGCAATCTCACTTTCTAGATTGAAAATGGATTGACTCTTTGGATTGTTCGACTCTGTTTTGTTAGCCACTGCCTTGGTGGTTGAATCAGTGTGCTGGTTCTCATTATGTACAGTGTTGATGATAGTTTTATCAGGAGCACTAACTGCAATGCTAGTGCTGCTAGTTGGTTGACTTTGTTTCTCACTGTTTTGGTTGTCCTTTTCTTTGTTCTTCCCAGAACTTTTAGCTGTTGTTTTGTTACCTTCAATAGTCACTTTAGAAGGTTTCTCAGGTCTTTTCTTGATGGTAATCTCCAAAGCTTTTGGTTTGGAAGTATCTAGGCTCTTTTTGATCCTAAGTTCATACTGTTCTCTGACCTGCATGATAGCATTTTCAAATCCTAACCTGTAATCCTCAGATTCTGTCAATTCCTCATCCCAATATGAGGGTGAGGGCTGGTATTCTTCTATGGAACAGTTATGGATTAAATATTTTGCTTCAAACATGTTTATTGTGTTCCCTTCAGACTCTTCTATGATTCCTTCATCTTCATCAAGAAAGTTCTCTTGAAATGGGGGAATAACCTGCTGATCTCACTCTCGTTGTCTGTTGGGAGTGGTGTTGTTCCTCCTAAAGTTTTGGTTCTGGTTATGACCTTGGTTTCTGCTTTGATTGCTAACTATGAAAGCCATTTTTTCCATCATTTGTTGTAGCTTTTCCATGTTTTTGGATAAACGGTCATAATTGGGATCAGATGTGGAAGCTGCATTGTCATCTCTATATGTTACCCCCTTCTCAGCTCTCAATCTTGCCCTTTTCTCAGTCAGATTTGCCTCTACACTCACTTCTCCCTTTTGCATGTCTTCCAGTGTGTTGTAGTCTCTCTCCCTAAGCTGGTAGGCCATGTCAGCATCAAAGCCTTCAGGATATTTTGCTAGACGCATACCTTGGGGAGGTTTCATGTGTGGGGGAAGAGAGTTGTAAACACTGTTAAACCTTGTAGAGCAGTCATGGACACTCTCTCCTATGTTTCTGGTTCATGTATTCTGCTAGGATTTGGAAAGGATTGGCCTTGACTTCCCATTTGTTTATGAAGGTCTGATATAAAGCAGGGAGGTCTTGGATACTATTAGGAGGTAGGCTTTTGAACCATTTCTTCACCTCACCTCCTAAGCTTTGGGCAAAGATTCTCATTTTGACTGTATCATCATCTATCTCCATGTAGTCAAAAGAATCTTCCATCCTATCTACATGGTTTTGGGCTGTGGTAGACTCTTTTGCAGTGAAGTGTGGGATCTTTGATTGATAATCATTGGGTAAAGGCACTAGAGGCTGGGGTAAAACCAGAGGTGCATACCAGGCTACCATGATGATGTTCTGAGGAGGTAGAGGGTTAACCTGAGCAGCTGGTATATGGATGGCAGGGATATTATGACCAGCAGAAGACTATTGAGCAGATCTAGGGTGGCAGAGCCCCAAGTTTTGAATGAAGTGAATATCAGGAGGTGTACATGGAGGGGTTCCTCTGTCCCTAATGTGTTTACCACTTTGAGTTGGTGAACCGGGAAACTCGAGGTCTGGCTGGTCTGGAACATTGAATGACCTAGTTCTTGGTAGTTTGTTTGGTAGGTCTAGGTCAAAAAATGGGTCTGATAGAGCTGTAAAGTCTTCTGGAGCAGAGTTAGCTCTATGGATGTGGCTGGAAATAGTTGGTCTTTTAGGTGTAGGAGGTCTCTTGAGGATGCTCTCAGGGTTTTCAACTATTTCAGGTGGGTTTGGGTTAGGATAAGCTCTTGTGTGAATGGTTCTGAAAGCCAGAATGCTATTCTCCAACAAGGCAGCTTAACCCTACTCGTTACCTTTATTGTGGTTGATGTTGTTTTAGAGGCTGGTCTTCTAGTGGAGTCTTATGTGAAACAAAGATAATCAGCAGATCTACTAATCACCAGTGGAGTATTTTATCTTTAAGGAGCTACGGAGTCGCCAGGTAGAAGGTTTGGAATGCTTCTGGAGGGTACACTGTCTACCACAGTGCTTATGAGATGTCCCTTTTCAAGGATATCTTTAAAACACAGCAAAATCTAACCAGAGATTGACTGGGAGGGCTTTTACCAGATCTATCACCTCTAAAGAGTGCGATATCCGAAGGCTACCTGGCCCTTTCCAGGCTCTGTCTAAGAGTATGGGAGAAACACAACAAATGGTGTAGAAATTGAATTGCAAATGGAAGTGTTTCACTACCAACATAACCAAAGTTTCTAGATTTTTTGAGGCTCTTGTAATGTAGTAAGATGGAAAATACTCAGAAATTCCCCAGTGGAGTCGCCATTATGTTGGGGTTCCCATGTTTTGGCAAGGTTGGAAATACCAAAAGATGAGACAACATCAAACCACTTTCAGACCTCAAGATCTAGCCCTCTTCGGTCCAGAGAGGGATCTCTCTATGATTGTCAAAGGATTTATGTCTTTGAAGTGCAAAGGCTAAGATATTAGGCTACTTATAAGGCTCGGGGATTGTTTGTTTGATTGTTTGTTTGGTTTTTGGGAATCAGGAAAGAAGGATTGAATATAAGACAAGGATGAGCAAAGAGGATTTAAGAAAAGGAGAGATATTTCCAGGGAACATTCAAGACCATTAGGCAATGGAGTCAGGAAAGGATTTTCTTGCTAATCAATATGCAGGCTTTCAATTGGGCTAGTCATCTAAAGCATTGGATCTTAAAGATGATTGTGTGGTATGATAGGCAAGAGGTAAGGTGAAAGCAAGGAAACATTAAAGATTCAGAACACAAAGTTGAAAACCTAAGATCGGAGAGAGACTTTGAACTCTCAATGCTTTGGCCTCCAGCTTAAGGGAACTTAGATAGGCTTAATTAATTGAAGAGGATCCTAGTGAGATGGAGATAAGTTCTAGACCTCCCAGTGTTCCCAATTCATTCAATTAAATCCTAACAAGAACATCTAAGAACTGATTCATTAATTCATACATCAACTAGCAGCATATGGAACCACTACACTGGTTAAATCAATTGAAATCAAACCTCAGATACACATATAGCAGAAAACATAAAAGGCAGGGAGAGCAGAGACATAGGGTACCTAACAAGGGTAAATCCTATGCCAGATTTCTGATGCGTGCCAGAAGGAAAGTAATGAAATGAAATAAAACATAGAGATAGAAAACATCACCAGTTGCTTTAGATCAGGATCCAAAGAAACGTGCTTGTCATATTAAAAAACAACACCAGTCAAGTACAACATTACCAATAGCTTGATATTCAGTCTCAAAACATCTTCCTCAGCCTACCTTACAACTTTACACAGAGAACATGTCTCAAAGGAAGCAACTTGCAATTCTCAGATAGCTGATCAACAACAACCTTTACAATGAGTTTCTTTTTGAATTTTATAGCTGAAAGATGAGCACAGGAGGTAGGTGTAGAACTAAATGTAGCATTAAACTCTGAAAAGGAAAGAGGGCCAAAGCCCATTTTTTTTAAATCTTTTGCATTTATCTCTGGCACTCTTTTGGATGCAAAATCGATCTTCTTCAGGCTTCCATTCACTTTGGTATGACTCTAATGCACGCTGGTTGCAGTACTCCATAGTACCTTTGGTGAATAAACAAAAAGGAAAATAAATGATAGTGAAGTGCGCCATGCTGCGTAACAAATGCTCTAGTAGCTTAGGACCGTTTCGTCAGGGTGGAGATCTTCTTCAGGAACACGGAAAATAAGGGGACAATATGGGCGCTTGGTCCTTTATAACAATCCGCTGATGTGAAATCCTGATAGTATTTTTTTCTATGAGCTGGACCTTCTGAGATATCCATGATGTCTTCAATATGGTACTTTGCCTCTAAACCACTGAGTTAAGGCTCAAAGACCTTCATTTTCTTGCCTTAAACTCTCTACTGCTCCATTTCTATCTCCGTCAGTGAAATCTGCGCTTTAATGGCTTTGGGGAGATTTTACAGAGTTCAAACCCAGTTCTTTTAATGCAAGTCCAGTCATTCTGCCACTGTATTAAAGACTGTGTAATCATGGCGACTTTCACCACCTGATAACCCTACAAAACACGAAACTCAGTTATGAAATCCATGCATAGGGAAGGATGGCTATGGAGGGCAGGTAGAATGATAGCACGGCGGTGGTAAAACAGTGGTGTAGATGAAACAATGGTGAAAAATGCATTGATATGGAGTAAACCTCGATTAATAGGTTTTCGGTGAAGAAATGAGCGTTGATTGTTTGATCATGGTCTGGTGACGAAGATCGACGGCGGAGATTGAATAGTGGGATGGTATATGAAATTGGGCGGAATACATTAAAATGAATGAAAATGTAATAAAAATGATCGTCTGCAATGGGACCTGGCATTGGCAGAGGGCGATTCATCCAGGACCATCGGATCTCAGGAGGAGATCGACGGCTGTGATTCAATCGTAGGGGAGAAATGGGAGGTTTGAAAATCTGATGGAAGATGGTGCGATTAGATCATGACCATTGGATCTTGGATTAAATGGATGATCAAGATTGGATCGGGGAATCGCAATCACAAAGGGCAGAAGGGGGTAGCATTTGAAAAATGCGATTGCGATTGAAGCGGGAGAGCACGGGCCGTCGGATCAATAGAAAAATCAACGGCGGAGATTAGATTGGAAGATCGCAATCGGGGGGTAAAGGGGTGACACATTACAAAATTTTCGATTGAGATTGGAGCGGGGGTGCGATTGAGCGCCAGTCGTCCGATCCGGAAACAGATCAACGGCTCACACGTAATCCGAGGAGTGGATGGATCGGGGCGATCACAATCGGGGGATACGGCAAGGTCTTTGCGATTGCGATGGGGTAGGGAGTGTGATTGGCGCTCGACCGTTGGATCGGAATAACAAATCAATGATGTATATCACATCACGGGTCTTCATAACAAAACCAATTGCGTCGGAACTTTTCAAGAAACGAAGGAAAACTCCCATCGCAAACTTCCGATTGCGATAAGCGCCTGGGGCCTTTAGAACTTGGTTCTGGGTGCCGGTTACGTAGGGAAGTGGTTAAGGGGCTGGAAAAAAAGGGGCTGGGCCTTAAAATAAGGTGGAAAGTGGGATTTTTTCCCATTTTTAACAATTTTCAAGGCTAGGAAAAGGTAACAATAGGGGGGAAAAGGGGAAATTAGGCCAAACAAAGGGAACTTGTAGGATTTAAAGGGAATTTTGGGTATTCTTTAGAGGGTAAAGGGGAATTTTGACAAAGGGGAAAAAATGGTAAAATGGGACATTCTGCAGGGATACAAGGGGCAAATAAAGGCCTTTTGGAGCACAATTTTGTACAATCAATGAGGCTTACTGACTCCAGAATAGCAGGGGGAAATGATCAAAGGGTAGGGAACATGAAAAGGCTTCAAGGATGATGTGTTTTCAAAAGAAATGAATTCCTTGAAGGCTCATGAAACAGTTCAGCCCCCTGTTTGCTTGTCAAAATTTATAGGGGGGCTAACAATACCTAGATTTGATTATTCATTCATCAAAATTGGTCGAATATCCAAGGATTTATGGAAAAAAGAAAACACTTCCCAATGTCCCTAAAAAAGCTCCTCCAAAACTAGATGAATTCCAGTTAGCATGACTAAATTGGCAACCTCTGCCGGATTTGGAGGTCCGCTAGCCGAAACCACCGGCGGTCTGGCAGTTGCATTTAATGCCAACCTTTCGCATGTGATCATTCTGCTATTAAACCGTCAGAGTTATCGTGTTGTTGGGTTAAATTTTTATGTCGCAGAGTGATGGCCACATGGCATAACCGTCGGATCAAACCATTAACAAACCACCGAAAGGTTTTTTTAGCCCTAGTTCATAATGCCAAGTCATATGGAGTGGGGGCTAGCTCCCTTTTTCCATGGGGGCAAACAATTTCAAACCTTGTAATGTAACGCTACCCTTAGGGGTTAAGAATGAAATAGTAGCCCGATTGGTCGGGCGCATATGTTGTGTGCAGGAGGTCTCGCGTTCAAATCCCATAGACTCCAAAATTGTTTTACATTGACATTTAACCTTCGGCTTGGGGCCACGTGGCAGCCTCTAGGCAAGCCACGTGGTGCCCATTGATAGGCCCACAAAAACTATATAAATCCTTTTTTTATTTTCAAAATATATATTTTTTTTATTTTTTGACAAAGTCAATTTTAGTCAAAGGTCATTTTTTGGAGTTTACTTCCTCTTTCAAATCTTAATAACTTCTGCATGCTACCTCTATTTTGCGAACCATTTGCGACACCAGAATCACAACGATGATACTTTTCCGGTCGCTCAGGTTGTAACCACTTTTTAGCACTTTCATTTTTGAGCATTTTTGAACAATGGACATGATCTCCTGATCAGATACATCCACCCTCATCCACTCAACACAGATGGATACTTACCGCCACATATTACTTCACAAAGTGGATTGAAGCAATACCAACCAAGCAAGCTACAGACTCTATTATAATTCACTTTTTAGAAACTAACATCTTGTCCCAGTTTGGTTGTCCTAGAAAAATCATCATGGATAACGCTGCAACCTTCAAATCAAAGAAGATGACATAATTCTGTGACAGGTATAACATTAAGCTGGGTCATTCTACAACATATTATATACAGGGAAATGGATTGGTGGATTCCTCCCATAAGTCTTTGATCAACATAATAAAAAAGATGTTGGAGGCGAATAAGAAAACTTGGCACAAGAAGCTTATTAATGCACTATGGGAAGATTGGGTAAGCAGCAAGAAATCCATTGGCATGTCTCCCTTCTTCATTGGTTGTCCCAGTCATGAAAATTTTACAAGAAGTGGGAAGTGAAGAAAATTGAATACAATGCCAGATAAGCCAAGTGATTCACCTACAGCAAACAAGAGAAGAAGTGTTTCATAACACTTCCAATCTTCATGATAAGATCAAGAAAATCTATGACAGAAAAACCAAGCAAGATGATTTCAAGATTGGTGATGTATTACTCCGCTGGGATGCCAGGAATGAAGACAAAGGTAAGCACGGGAATTTTGATAATTTATGGAAAGGGCCTTTTAATATTTTAGCTTCTCGTGGAAAAAATGCATATCTCTTGGAAGAAATGGATGGGCAAAATTGCTTAGGAGGGCTAGTTAATGGTAGGCTCCTAAAGCACTGTCTTTTTTTATCTGAAATTATGAAAATTTTATCATCTTCATTGTATATATCAGTTTGATATTCCTGCAAGTGTGAAGGGGAAATGCACTGGAGTTCGGAGCCCAAAGTGAAGGCCATGGAGCTTCATTGAGTTTTTACCTTTTTCAAATTCATTTTTCAGAAAATTAAGTTAAGTTTTGTGTCATTGTTTTAGTCTATTTCAGTCAGATTCAAAATCAGTTTGTGTCATTGAGGTGTCAGTATTTAGTCATGCATTTCAGTTTGAAGTTTTTTTATCGTATTGGCACAATGGTTAGGCACTTGGTCTACAGTGTTCTTGACACCTCCAAGGAGCTTCCATCCCCAATAAGGTCGATGTTAGTGTCAGAATTTTCATTCTTCCATTAGTGATCAAAATCACTCTTTTCATATTCATTTTAGGGGTCCCACTCAGAATGTTTTTATCATTCCATTAGGTCATGCAAAAAATTGATTCGCTGATGGTAGCCCTAGTCATAAAACCTCACTTTCCCTCAAAATTTCACATTTTCTGACCCACCTTCATGTCCTGCTGAGCATAAAACAATATTTAAAGCTCATTTCACCATGTCATTATGTCAGTCAAATTCAACCATGGAGTTTGGTTATCCAAGGTCCCATTAGGTCAACTAGGTTTTATTTTTGAAGGTCCATAGCACATCATTTCATCTCAATAAGGTCAGAAGAGGTGTGAGAGTGACTCAAATAATACTTTCTCAATCATTTGAAAAGTATTTATCAGAACGTAAATATGATTTTTAAAGTTTTAATTTTGGTTTCAGAGTATGGTTATCATACTAAAATGTAATTTAATTCAAAATAAATATGTAATTTATTTTTAATTTTTATGTAATTTTATGCTCATAATGTGTAATAAATTATGTCCCAAGCAACCAAATCAAACTTCACATGCCAAACTAAAAGTGAAAATCGTCAAACTCCATCAACATCATCCCGCAAAGAAGAAAAAGTCAACGGAAAAAGGAAATCAGAAATGTTTTCAAAAAGGTGAAATGAAGCATTAGAAAAGTGGGTTTTCTAATCTAAATTAAAATTCACTAAAGTATTTATGACCCCTTGAAATCAATTAAAATTCATTTTCCTTCTCCAAACACCAAGCAAGCCCTTCAAGAGACCAGAATTTCGAGTGTCTGGGAAAAATTGGTGAAAAAACTGAGCAGAGGGCGCAAACGCTTAAGACAGCATGCATATTGTTAAAATAGGCCTCAAATGCTTGAGAGAGGGCAAAAATACTTGAGATAGGGTGTGAATGCTGAAGAGAGGGCACAAACGCTGAAGAGAGGGCACAAACGCTTCCATGAGGATGCAAGTTCTATAGGCTCTATGCAAATGACCAGGAAGCCCTGGAAACACATCCAAGTGGCAAAACATCATCTCCAAAGCTTCATTAACCCACTCAGCAACCTCCAACAAAAGAGTAAGAACTAATTCCATTTAATACCCTCTCTATCAATTTCATGTGTTGAAGTGTTGTGAAGTTTAGGTTATAATTCGGTGTTTAAAAAGGTTTAAAACCATAGTATCCCATTGCATTCCTGAAAATTCCCAAAATTGCACTCCCTTGCACTTTTATACCCTTCCCATAATTACAAATACTCATTCCAAAACCCTTGTTTTGCAAAATTCCCTTTCTCCTAAAACCCTAAGCCCTAGGTGCACATTTACCTAGGCTCCCAATTCCCAATCCCAATCCTAAATCCCATCATTCTACTACTCCATAATCCCATCCCCCATTTCATACATCCCTACTACCATCTCCTTCATTTTCCCTTTCCCATTCCTCATTCCTAAAAACATATTTGACACCATCCACATCCCTAGGGTTTTGATGAAAACACCATGGCAGAAGAGGAATAAAACACATCATACAGTGAGGGAGAGGAAACAAAGGAGAGGAGGCCACATAAAGGGGGAAGATTACTCAGACTTGAACCTACCAGCAATAGGGAACTCTTGGCTTCTCCATTGACTGTGACATGTTTCAAACATGTTGGCTGTTATGAGTTATGTGAGCAAGTTCATAGGGTCAAACACCATCCCATGTTGACTATATTTTTCATATCTGGACTCCATGTCAACCAAGTTATTTTAGCTGGAGTCACTTTTACTATATCAACTGCTATCATTTTAGCTGCCACCGAGATCCCAAATGTTGGGGAGAAGTGGTTCATGAAAGGAAATTTGGACAAACGAGACTTGGAATTTTTCTTAAAATCAAGACAAAAGAATGTGACAAAGAGGTTCCTTCCTTTTTCTCACCTCCTAGATAGATATACACCAAGGATGAAGATAATCATGAAACACTTTTCATGTGAAGGTAGATTTTCAAGGCTTTATTCCTATCACATCCAGCTCTTAATGAATTTCACTAGGGTAAGGATGCTTAACATACCCTACCACCTTTTCTAGAGGATAGATAAGCTGGCATACATTGCCAAAAAAAGGAGTATGAATAGCAAATGAAAATCCTAATCCATCATTCCCTCATCAAAATCATGGTCCTCCACCATCTCAATCAACTAAAAATTGCATGCAGTACCTTCATAGCCAATGATATTTTCAAAGAGCCATCTACTCAGCATGCACAAAATTTCCATTCATCATCCCAGCCATCAACTTCCATCTCTCCATCTCAGCCCATAGCACATTCATCATCATGAGATCAGTCCCTTTCACCTCCTTCATCTCCATCTCGTCATAACATTGGCTCACCTAGCAGGATTGAGGACAGTGAGCCTAACTGGGCTAGTATGGTTCAGGTTGAGCCATTGCCAAAAACCTACTAGAGAGGTCACAGGCATGTGGTTTATCCATACATAGTAGAAGGGGCCATTCCTTCTACAACAACAAAGTAGGTAGACAAAGGCAAAGAAATGCTGATTGAGGCAGTCATTCATGATGAGGAGGACCTTCACAAACCATAACAGGAATTTAAGCTTGTTGACCTAGATGAGGATGAAAATGACAAAATCACTAATGCAGCCATCAAAGGAAAAGATGTCAAGATTAAGGAGCTCCAAACTAATCTTGACAGGGCCATATATGTCATAAACTTCCTTGAGTAAGAAAATGAGAAATTGAAGACTAGATAAGTCATTGATGAGGTCAAGTATATCACTGCTCAAAGGGAGGCAGAAAAAGCCAAAGTTAGGCTAGATGAGACACTTGAAAAATATGGCTTTCTTGATAAAAAGTAGGAACAGGCACCAAGAAATAGACCTAGAACTAGAGGGTTGAGAAGAGCTCTAGCTCTAGAAAGACAAAGGGAGGCTGAGCTTGCTGATCAGCAAACCCTAAATGAGAAACTTGACATAGTGATCAGTGAAAATAGGGAGCCATGGCTTGATAGAGCCAATCAGCACTTGGAGAAGCTTCTAGCAAAGGCTAAGAAAGAAAATGACTTATTGAGGAGGAAGTTCAAACACCATGCCCTAAAGGAGAAAATTGCAATGGCCAAGGTCAAAAGAGCCAATGCAAAAATTGAAGATTTGACCATGGAAGAGAAAAATAAATTGGACATACTTGCAGAGGATTCCCTCCAAGCCTAACCACATCATCATCAGCAATTCCACCAATTTTGAGGCATTTTGAAACTTTTTTTCAAATTCTGGGATTTTTTAAAGTTTTTCTAAACAGACATTTAGCAGAAATTTTGTCATTTGCACAACACCCTAGGCACTACAAAAATGTTTGGGGCACTTTTTGAAGGAAATAAGACTACCATTGGATTCATAGATACGTATAAATTCCAGAAAACCATGTTTCCAGCCTTGGTTTGCAGACTTGACAGGTGAAAATGTCAAAAAACCACCTAAAAATCACATTTCTGCTCCTATTTGGGCCTAGGCGTTGCGCAAATAACAGTCTTGGGAGAATGAAATTTTGAGGGGTAAAAGCATCTTCATTTTGAAAAATCGAGGCATATTCAGAATGAGGACTGGAAGGGCTTTCCAACAAGCCATCTTAGGCATGATTTGGACACATTCAAGTTAGTCAAAATTTGCCTTGAACAGGGAGGATGCAAATGACACTACAAGGGCACAAATGACCATTTTGCTAATATTTTTGAAATTTCTCTGAAATTTTTACTCTACATCATAAAATAATGTTTCTACCTATGTAATTAATGATGGTAAATGTAATTATGCTATGGATAAGTTACCTAGGGGTAGATTCATTAGGTAAAAGTTTTCATTAAGTCAAATGAATGAGTTTGAATGTATTTAGGGAGGAGTCACTTGGAACTCCCTAAACTCTAGGTATCAATTCAGATTATTTTGGATCAACTCCTCAACTTAGGGATTATACCCCTGAGGTTGGGAGAGGATTTTTTAGGCCTATATCATGTCATTTTTGACTCATTTTCAAAGGTTGGAATTAGTTTGGATGTCAGCTTATTGATCAAGGAACTATTGTACTCAGTTTTGGCCAGTTAATAAAGAAGAGTTGTAGCTATTTTTTGGGATACATATGGTATGATGTTTATCATTTTTTTTCCTTCAATTTCATATGTTATAATGTGTTGTCTTCATGTTCACTACATCTCTATTGTATGATTTATTTCAAGTTGATAGGCAGAACACATGCTTTCTCATGCTCTGTTTAGGGAAAGATATCATAATTTTCTCATTTTCTTCTGTTTGGGAAGAATACATCTCCCATGCTCTTCCTAGCTTCTCATCAATCTTAAAACCATATCATCACAATCATATTTAAAGTGATAAGTCTTATGCCTACCTTTCCCCATTGATCCCTGCAACCCTATCTCATTTTCCCTGAACTAGCTCCCTTGACCTAATATATTCATCGAGTGAAACCCAACCCCAATCAAATAAATAACAAACCCCATACTCATATCTAGCCTAAAAACCCTAATATTTCCAACCCTCTTGGCTATGACCTTATGGAGAGAGCCCTCTCCAACTTGGTATGGCTAGCTACCAAGTTAAAAGTTTGGTCTGTGGTTACCTCTGTTGGGATTCCTTCTTCAGACTTGGTAATCTGGTGGAGTGCTAACACCTAGAAGGTAAGTGACTACATGTAAAGGGGTAACTGAATTTCACGAGGGACTAAGAAGTCGAGATGGGAAGGTCGGAAAAAAAATAATAATAATAACATTTGTTTTGAGTCATGAGCATAGATTATTAGAATCAGAATCACATTCGGGTGTGACTAGAAATCAATGTGTGAATTAATGTTCGTATAAGAAACAATAGTGCAAGATAACAGTGATAGACATGGGAAACAAGTGTCTGTTAGGTCCCTATATTACTACTATAGTCCCTTATTGTTGTTAGTGTAACCCCCTTATTGTTATTATTGTATGCTTGTAACCCCCATATTGTTATTATTGTGCCCTTAAATTATTATTGTTAGGTTAGCTAGGATTACATCGTGGCCCCACTAGGTTTACATTATGGCCCCATGGACTCCTATATATAGAAAGGAGCCTTTGTAAATTGTATCATCCAAGAATTGTTCATTTATGTAATGTATTGGAGGTTTCCCCCTCGAAGTGGCTTATTTCTAAGGCATTGATATCTCTTTTCTTCCATTTTTGGAGCTGGTTACACAACATTTGGTATCAGATATTTGGATTCTAGGGTTTTGCTGCTCTAAACAGGTCATCATGGAATTTTCGCTATAAATTTGTTTCGACGAAGGTTTAGAATCTGAAATTTTTACGGTGCAAAGCCGAAATCTTGAGGAAACTCGTCAAAATATTTTAGAGCTTGGTTCACAATATTTTTGGAGATATGATCTGTGGAAGGTAGTGCTTTTTCAGGCTCTCGAATTTCATCTCAAAGAGGTGATCGTGGGAAAATATTCATAACTCTCTCTCTGAGCATCGGATTGGAGTGCCGTAAAAATTGGTTGCAAGTAAATGGAATTTAGTTTTATGGCTATAAATTTCAGAACCGAAGGATGACACAGTGACACGTGGCAAGTCATACAAGTTCGCTCTACTGAACCAGTCCATAATTAGGTCATTGTGGGAGATTGAACACAACTTTGTCTTGGAGAATCCAAATCAGGTCAGACCTATGGCATTTGAAAGGGAATTCAAAGGGCTATGTCGGTACGGAAATTCAAATATTGAAGTGCTGCAATCACAAAGATAATCCAATTTCAATATCGAGCTCCTCAAAAGCAAGAAAAAGGTGTGTATTGTTTTTTCCGAATTGCATAAGTCTTGTTTGAAGAATCAATTTCAATTGATTCCAAGGGCATGTTGTAGAATAGATATCACTATTGGGTTCTAAAATATGCCCCATAAAAATAATTCAACACCAATTAAGCCTTCAGAAGGCTCTACTATGACTCATGAAGATGAAGAATTGCAACATGATCTATCAAAATTACAAGAGCAAGTGCAACAAATTTCACTCTCGCAAAGAGCAACAAAAAATGAAATGGAAGTTTTGAAGAAAGGCGTGGAAGCTAAGATGGATGGCGTGAAAGCTAAGATGGATGGCATGGAAGCTGGCATGGAAGCTAATATGGAAAACATGAAGAATGATCTAAAAACAGACATCGAAGGTTTGACAAAGTTGATACAAGAAATGTTTCCTAATGGTGAAAAGATAGTAGAAGAACCTCATGATGAGAACAAAATAAATGTTAATCGTGATTTCATAAACTCTAATGTTGGCGGGAAGAACCACCATATTCCAAAAAAGGATATGAGGAAGTTTGATGGAAAGGATCCTGTAACATGGATACTACAGATGGAGCAATATTTTGATCTCCATAATGTGCAAAACACACAAAAGGTACGCATTGCAACTTTACATTTAGAACAAAATACATTTGTGTGGTATCGATGGCTTTGCTCCCGTAAAAAAATTGTCACTTGGTCAATTTTTACGGAGGAAATGATAGCACATTATGAGGATACAAAGAGCAACACCTTCTTTAACCAATTGATAAATCTCAAACAAAAGGGTTTAGTGGGGCAGCACATTGAGGACTTCCAAAAATTGAATATAAGGGTAACTGATCTTACAGAGGAACACAGGATTGATCTCTTCCTAGGCCCTTTAAAGGATAACATCCAACATGAAGTTCGCGTTTTGGAACCTGATTCATTGGAGAAGGCATTCAGGTTGGCAAGAAAAGTTGAATGTAAAAATATGGCGACAAGGAAGCCTACCACTCAATTCTATAAAGAAGGAAGTGTTGCTACGCCTAGATTTCCACAACCTACAAGGTTGACACCACAACAATTGGAAGAAAAAAGAGAAAAAGGGCTTTGCTACAGTTGTGATAGAAAATATACTAAAGGTCATAAGTGTGCTGAGAAGAAATTATTTTACATAGATTGTGAAGAGGAAGAAGAAAATGAACAAGAAGAGGATATACACCAGGAACCAGCCATAGAAGGGGAAGAAATGAATCCGACCATATCGTGTAATGCACTGGAAGGAATTACCACTCCTCAAACTCTCAAGAAAGAAGCGTATATCAAGAAGGAAAAGGTAATAGTGTTGATTGATTCAGGTAGCACCCATAATTTTATTCATTGTAAGGTAGCCAAGGAATTAAATTGTTTCCTATACCTAGCACCACAATGTCAAGTGATGGTTGCAAATGGAGGAACTATAAATTGCTCTAGAAAATTCCATAATATCAAGCTAACCATGGGGGAATATGTATTGACTATTCCAATGGTTTCCATTCCTATGGGAGGTGCTGATGTTGTACTAGGAGTACAATGGTTACAATCTTTGGGGACGATAGCTTTTAATTTTCAAGAACTTTTCTTGAAATTTTTTTTAGAAGGAAAGGAAGTCGAATTACGGGGTATTGCGGTGAAGCCAGGAAAGATAATAAGCTCTAATGTCATGAAAAAGCTTCTAAAGAAAGAACAACGAGGTGTAATTGCACAATTATGCTCACTAGAAGTTCCAACATCAAAATCATATATTTCTGCAGATCTCCAACAAGTCTTGGACAATCCATCCAAGGTGTTTGAAACTCCCAAAGGACTCCCACCTATTCGTGATCATGATCATGCTATTCATTTGATTCAAGGAAGTGTTCCTCCAAACATCAGGCCTTATAGATATCCTTACTTCCAAAAGAGAAAAATTGAACGTATGATTGCAGAAATGTTAGAGGCGGGTATAATTCAACCTAGTCAGAGTTCTTTCTCTGCTCCTGTAGTATTGGTACACAAGAAGGATGGATCATGGCGAATGTGTCCGGATTATAGGGAGCTTAATAAGCTCGCCATTAAAGATAAATTTCCCATTCCTGTGATTGATGAATTATTGGATGAATTACATGGAGCAATTTATTTTACCAAGTTGGATCTTCGTTCAGGATATCATCAAATTAGAATGAAGACCGAAGATATTCCAAAAACAGCATTTCGAACTCATGAAGGTCATTATGAATTTTCGGTCATGCCTTTTGGCCTTACCAATGCACCTTCTACATTTCAAGGGTTGATGAATTCCATTTTCAAACCCTTCCTTAGAAAATTTGTGCTAGTATTTTTTGATGATATACTAATCTATAGCAAGTCTTGGAAGGATCATGTTGAACATGTTAACAGGGTGCTCAAACTATTGCAGGAGAAACAATTATATGCAAAAACATCCAAATGTTTCTTTGGAGTACAAGAGGTGGAATATCTGGGTCATATTGTATGTCACGAGGGTGTTAAGGTAGACCCTAACAAAATTAAAGCCATTAAGGAATGGAAAGTCCCCACAACCATAGAGAAATTGCGAGGATTTCTCGAGTTAAAAAGGTATTATCGCAAGTTTGTTAAGAATTATGGGAGAATAAAAGTACCTCTAACAACATTATTGAAGAAAGATGCATTTTCATGGAATCCTGAAGCAACTAAGGCCTTTGAACATCTTAAAGAGCAAATGTGTCGAGCACCAGTCTTAGCTACGCCAGACTTCACAAAAACCTTTATTGTGGAATGTGATGCCTCAGGAAATGGAATTGGTGTTGTTTTAATGTAGGAAGGAAGACCCATTGCTTTGGAAAGTCATCCAATCAAAGGAAAGTATTTACAGAAACCTATTTATGAGAAGGAAATGTTAGCAATACTGTATGCACTAAAGAAATGGCGAACTTACCTAATGGGAAGACACTTCAAGGTAAAAACTGATCATGATAGTCTTAAAATTTTTTTGGAACAAAGACTATCTTCAGAAGAGTAGCAAAAATGTGTCACAAAGATGTTGGGTTATGACTTTGAAATAATCTACAAAAAAGGAAAGCTTACTGTTGTTGCAGATGCACTCTCAAGAAAGAAAGAAGAGGTGGAAGCATTGCTTTGTGCCATTTCTATTATCCAACCAGATTGGATAACCAAAGCAAGAGATGAGTGGAAGAAGGAAAAAGATGTATGGACACTCATTCAAAATTTGCAGCAAGATCCTAGTACATCTGATACATTTAGTTGGAAAAATGATTCCTTATGGTACAAAGATCACTTATATCTTTGTAGTAATTCCCAACTAAAACAAAAGATTATTTTGGAACTGCACACTTCTCCTTTAGGAGGACACTCAGGATTTTTAAAAACTTACCATAGGGTGAAGAAAGAATTTTTTGGGATGGCCTTAAATCTGATATTCAAAAGTTTGTGGTGGAATGTTTGGTTTGCCAAAAAAGTAAATTTGAGACAATTAAGACCCTAGGACTTCTACAACCTTTATCCATTCCAAGTCAATGTTGGGAGGAGATTTCAATGGATTTTATCACAGGTTTACCTAAGTCCGAAGGAAAGAGTGTCATCATGGTGGTAGTTGATAGACTTACCAAGTATGCACACTTTTTTGCATTATCTCATCCATTTAAAGCAAGTACAATTGCTACTAAATTTATGAACACCATCCAAAAGCTACATGGAAGCCCAAGGGTTATTGTGAGCGATAGAGATCCCATATTTACTAGAAATTTTTTGGACAGAGTTATTTTCTTGTTTGGGTACTCAATTAGCTCATAGCTCATCTTATCATCCTCAATCTGATGGTAAAACTGTGATAGTAAATAAATGTTTGGAAGGATATTTTCGTTGTTTTGTATCTGATAAACAAACACAATGGGTCAAGTGGTTACCTCTCGCTGAATGGTGGTATAACACTTTCTTCCATACTGCAGCAAAAATGACCCCATTTATGGCACTTTATGGATATCATCCACCATCCATCACATCATATTCAAGGGAAAATTCGAAGGTTCAAGCAGTGGAAGATCACATCGAGCATTAGCAAGAAGTTCTCCAACTCTTAAAGGATAACCTGAATTTGGCACAAAACCGAATGAAACAATAGGCAGATCAACATCGCAGTGAGAGAAGTTTTGATGTAGGAGATTGGGTATTTTTACGGCTACAACCATATAAACAAATGTCCCTCAAGCAAGCTAAGAAGGATAATAAATTATTGCCAAAGTACTATGGTCCTTACAAGGTGTTGCAAAATATTGGTACTATGGCATAGAAATTGGAGCTTCCTGCTTCTTCGCGAGTGCATCCAGTTTTCCATGTTTCATGCTTAAAGAAGGTTACAGGTGAAAATCTTCCAATTCAAACAATATTACCAGAACTTGATGAGGAAGGAAAAATCACATTGGAACCTGAAGCGGTCACAGAAACAAGAACTCGACAGCTATGGAATTGATCAATTTAAGAGTATCTCATCAAGTGGAAGAACTTACCCACTGAAGATTCTACATGGGAGGATGAGAATTTTATACGGAAGCACCCAGAGCTACTCAAGCATTGAGGACAACACTTTTTGAAGGAGAGGTGCATGTTAGGTCCCTATATTACTAGTATAGTCCCTTATTGTTGTTAGTGTAACCCCCTTATTGTTATTATTGTACCCTTGTAACCCCCATATTGTTATTATTGTGCCCTTAAATTATTATTGTTAGGTCAGCTAGGATTACATTGTGGCCCCACTAGGATTACATTATGGCCCCATGGACTCCTAGATATAGAAGGAGGTTTTGGTCATTTGTATCATCCAAGAATTGTTCATTTCTGTAATGTATTGGAGGTTTCCCCCTCGAAGAGGCTTATTTCTAAGGCGTTGATATCTCTTTTATTCTATTTTTGGAGCTGGTTACCCAACATTTGGTAATCGGAGAGGTAACCGAATTTCATGAGGGACTAAAGTCGAAGGGAAGGTCGGAGAAAAAATATTAATAATAACATTTGTTTTGAGTCATGAGCATAGATTATTAGAATCAAAATCACATTCGGGTGTGACTAGAAATCAATGTGTGAATTAATGTTCGTATAATAAACAATAGTGCAAGATATGATGATAGACTGCCACTGAGGAAGCAATTATCACTCCGAAGAAAGAGAACAATACCAGTTGGATTGAACACCTTTAAACATCAAAATAACTTCAAAAATTCAATGGGGATATGGATAAATTTAGCATAATGATTGATGGTCGTGCAGTAAACCATTGGCCCTTATAAGATTCATTGTAAAAATATTGTATAGAGTTGTACATATAAGCTCCACCAAACAATATGTGTGTTTCTTTTGTTTTCTGTGTTGTTTATGGAAAAATAACATTTATTATGGTGTTCCCCTCGGGGGGGAGTACTATGACAACCCTTAGTTGGCAGTTTCTCCCTTGTAAATAATTACAATAATTAAACAAATAGGATTGAGTAGGGACACAAATTCGAGAGAGATTGAGGAAGGGATTTCTCTTTGGTTATGCAGTTTACTTGATGCAATAAAAAAAAAAATATGAATGTTGTGAGATTCATTGAAGTTTGATTTATTTATTTGTAATGGCGAGGTTTCAATGGCTGTGCTGGAGAAAAGTACACAACACCTACTCTCTTGGAAGAATCGACAATACAAAAGAGGAAAAGTAAGGTAGCACAAAGGCATTGAAAAAGAGAGTGAAATATTACCAAGAAGGAGACGTGTCTTGTGTGAGAAGAGAAAATTACCATGGACGAGAGATTATATAAAGAAACATATATAGACAAAAAAAAGAGCTAAATGCTGACATTTTGATGACAAAAGAAGAATAGTACCTTGGCCAAGAACACATAGAGCACACAAGTTAGCATAACAAAGTTTTTTTTGTTAGTTCTCAATCCCAAATTGGAGGAGACATTTTCAAAAATAGGATGTGACAACAAAGGAGAAAAACACAAGAAACATAAATAAATTGAGAATTGGTTAAGATATAGGCATTACTATGGCATTAGGACCAGCACAACACAACGCAGGCATGGTTTGGAATGGAAGGAATTCACACTTCACATGTTGGAAAAAACAATAACTTATTTACAACAAAATGAAATCGTGGAATCACAATTGGTCGGTTATTTGGCTCTCAAAAGATTTTTTTACATTGGCGGTTTACAATTTGGAGTAGAGCGGAACTTCTCCACATGAGGAAACTTCGGGGGATACTTGTGGGGGCCTTTAGAGGGTGGAGATGGGATTTCTTTATAGTCCCTTGATAGCCTAGGGTAGAGGTTTAGCATTTGAAGTCTTAGAGAACCTTTGGATTCTCATTTGATTGTTTTCATTCAATTTTACGGTGGATTATCGAGTCCCCTTAGTGGGTGGAATCACTATTGATGTGCTTTCAGAGTGGGTGAACTCTCTAGATTCCCTAAGATCATTATTCATTGAATAAATGGAATGTATATAGAAATTTCTATTGATGCCATGAATTATTGTTGTTTATTATTTGGACTGATTGATTGATGGGGACCTCTAAAAATCTCTTTATTTTCAGATGGCCTCCAAATCCATGAGCAACCTACAGTCTCCCTTGTAAAATCAACTTGGTGGGTTGAAATAAACAGTTTATTTCTATGATTTGGTGGAGAGTTAGTCCTAACTCAGTTCAACTCCAAATTAATAAATATGAATGTGTAAAACTAATTTTTTACTATTGAGGTTCTTATTGAATTATTAGATTAATGTTATACTTGTTGCATGATTGGATTATGGTTCCATGTAGTGGAAAGGAAATGATATTTGATGTATTTTACTATGTATTGTTAGTTTCATTCTTGGTTCCAAGTAGAGAACTTGAACATGAATGTGCATATAAGTATTGTCATTAAGAAGAACAATTGTCTTCTTCGTTGAAGCATGTCTAGATACGTAGTTTTTGCGGTAGTGTTTTCCATATTTTAATTTAAATGTATAAAGCCTGATTTAATTCATGTTGCATCAGGGATGATTTGTTTCCATTTGAGTCCCATACACTTCGGGTTGTCATGAATAGCTATGATTTTATGCATCGAGTTTTCATGCTTTGCATGCAACGATTTTAGATATAGGTCACCCATGAGTGCAAGGAGAACTTGATAGAGAATTTTGGATTTTGGACACTTTGTCCCTTGTGAGACTATACATGAATAGTGAAATTCTATGTATGCTATAAGAATAGGTAATATAGCTATTTCATTCCCTAAAGTCTAAATGAGCCTCTACATAATGTTGCCCCGAAGTCTGACGAAATTAGTGATTTACTTGCGTTGTTGATAATATCATGAGCATGTTTTTTGCATGATTATCAATGGAAATGTTATGTGATTAAATTTATATTGAGGATATTAGATGAGTCTCTCACGAGCCTAGAAAGGAGAAATAATGTGCTCCCTCAACCCTTATGGTGAATTTTTTTTAATGGATCTCTGTAGAAAAACCATTGGATTCAGAGTTGTCGAGTTTTTATGACCTAAGCTCTGTGAAAAACCACCACAAGGTGAGGCCATGGTTAAGAGTATTTTACAAAATATGCATAGTGTTGAGAAGGAGGAAGCCTACCCTTCTATCTTGACCTTTGCTTTATCCCTTGGATGTAGTGTGGAATTCATTGGGTCATATAAAGTGTAGGATTCAAGTCCATATAAGCTAGTCACAGTAACAACACAAGGCACCCAACCGACGACAAGGCCAATGTATTGAATGACCATTAAATTAGGGTGATCGATGGCTTGAAAAAGATGCAGGGATGATGCAAGTAAGGAGGCTCCATCTAGAAAGCTCACAAAGTGGCCTGAAGGAACATTAGGTGAGAGGAGGGCCATGCTAGCGTGGAAACACTGATGGGAGTAGGCTCGGAAGGCATGGAAAAGGTGGCATGGTCAAGAAGGACAATGATGGAGCCTTGTACATATCATCCTAGTAGGAGGATCCCAAATGGTTGGTTGTGTTAATGGGGGAAAATGCCTTACCAACAGTGAGGAGATCTCCCCGGTATAAAGTCAACTAGACCACACAGAATTTTTGTGATAGGGATCTGAAAATGCAGTGTGTAGGCCCGGTTACCATTGAATTGGTAAATATATGCCTTTTATGAGATGGAGATTTTGAGAAGAAGAGAATGCATGGCTACTTGAGCGATATGAAATGAGATGGTCGATGGGTTCTCCTAAAAATGAAACATTATAAATATAAAGCGAGATTTAAAGCATACAGCAAAAGAAGTATTGTTAATAACATCTGATACAGATTATGCTCTCTGAAAACACATTTGACAGAGAAAACAATTTATATAGATAAACTTCACGCTAATTATAAACGCCTTTCAAAAGATTGTGTCTCTGCTAAGTTATTAACATATCTTGTACAAACATCTACACATACAAACAACCTCAAAACAGCTCTCTGTAGTAATCAATGTTTATAAATGTAGATTAATCAGTCACAAATGATAGCAAGTACATGGGGATATTAAATTCAAAATGTTAACACACATGAGTTTCCATCAGATCCAATAGTGCAGTCAAAAAAATTGGTTTGTATTCATTCCCAGTGTTGGGGTTCACATGTTTTGGCAAATTTGGCAATACCAAAAGATGAGACGACATCAAACCACTTTGGGGTCCTAGGATCTAGCCCTCCTGGACCCGGAGAGGGATCTCTCCAATAAAACAAAGAATGATTTATCTTTGACGCTCGAGATGAGATATTAGGCTAGTTATGAAGCACATAGGGGTTTAAGTGATTTGGTTGGAGGGTTGCTGGGTTGGTTATGAGATCATAGACTGGGAAAGCAATGGGAAGAAAGGAAAAAAGTAGCAGGAGGTTTCAGCAAAGAGGATAGGCCAAGACAGTGCCATCCATTGGGCTATGGAGTCATGAAAGGAAATTACATGCAACAACTAGCCAAGGCTTCCAAAGGGCAAGTCATCTAATACTAAAGGATCTTTTAGATTAGATGGTGGGGTGGAACATTAAGGAAGGAAAGTGAAAGAAAGAGAACAACCCAATTTCTGTCTATAGATCAGGTCAGAGGTCATTTAACTCCAGACCTACTTGGACATACTCAAAGGTGGCTCTCAAAGGTGGAAAAAGGGGCAGCTTATAGATCATACCAGAGGTCATTTAACTCCAGGTCTGCTTTAGCAACTCCAAGGGGAAAACAGAGATAAGATCAACAAAGGGATCTTAGAAAGGCTAGCTGGTCACGCAAGGATCCTAGTGGATAGGGCTAACACTCATCCCCAGTGTTCCCAAACCTTCCAGCTTAAAACCCCTTAAGAACATCTAGGAACAGCTTCAACTAATTCATACATCAGCCAGCAGGCAATAACATCCACTGCGCTGGTTAAATCAACTGAAAACCATTCTCAGATAGCACATAAAACAGAAAACATAAAGGTAGGGAGAGCAGGAAACATAGGGCACCTAACAAGGGTGAATCCTATGTTATACTTTTGTTGCCTACCAGAAGAACATGGAACAATATGAAAGTGTAATAAACAGAGTGAGAAAAACATCACCAATAGTAATAGACCAGGATCCTGTGAAATGTGCTTGATTAATGATATAAAACCAGTCATGTACAATGTAGCTCAATGGCTGTTACAGTCCATACTTTCCTCCCAGCCTATTACAGATGACTACTCTGTAACTCCCTCCCAAGACTGTTCTAACAGTCGAATGAATCCCTCTAATAGCAAATGCCCAAAAACTGAACAACAACAACCTTTACAATAGTTCTCGGGGAATTCTTATAGGAGAAGCGGAAGAAGCAGAGGTAGATAGACATTTAATTGATTTCATTAAGGCAGAATCGACGGAAGTGTCCACGCCCATACTGCTTAATGGCCATCTGCAACGCTGTAGGTACTCTGTAATATGTCTGGGGGGTCTCTATCAGGCTGAGATTGACCTCAGATATTTCTTTGGAGTCCTTTCTGGTGCTTGGAGCTCTGTGCTAGCCTTCTGAATAAATGAACTGGGTGACAAGTCTGCAAGGCTCTCCATACCTCATAACTGCTGCCTGACTGTCTGAAATGAGCTTCAGTCAGTGTATTTAATTGTCTTAGGGCTCGAGAAGGCATGGAGGATGCTATAGGAAGGTGTACCTCTGGAGGAAAAATGTCCTTCTATTAGGCAGCGCAGTTATGGCGTTGCTAGTGCACTCTTACTCTTCAAACAGGGCCTTAATCCTTTGAATGCAGGATTTAAATGTTAATGTTCGATTACGGGCTCTAATCCCTCAAATCCATCTCTGCTATCCCGTTTGGCCGCTGAATTGGCCTCTCTGTGCTATCTGTACAATTTAAAATAAACTGTTCTAAGGCCCGGGCAGTGGTGGCGGAGCAAATGATGTGGAGGCGGTGAAATGGTGGTGGAATAGTGGAGAAACAGTGAAAGGTGGCGGAGAAATGATCGTACTGGGTAATGCCCAAAGGTTAATGTTTGGGAGATTTACAAAGGAAAAACACGAAAAAATAATGGAGCGGAGCCGTGAAATGGTGGGACCCGGCAGAGGCGGAGGGTGATTAAACGTGAGCCGTCAGATCCGGGAGGAGACGGACGGCGGAGATGAAATCGGGCAATCGCAATCGGAGGGGCACAACTGGGTCTTGCGATTGTGATCGGGCGGAAGGTGCGATTGTGCGCTGACCGTTAGATCTGAAGGCCAGATCAAAGGCTCACAATCCATCGGAGGGAGAAACAGGAGGCGCGAAGGGAATGAAGCGATCAACGCTGAGCTGTAGGATTAGCAGGGAGATGGACGGCTGTGATTTAATCGGGAGACGGGAGGAAGGACTTGCGATTGCAGTCGGAGCGGCGGGTGTGATTAGCGCAGGACCGTTGATCTGCGCGAGGGATCAACGGTGGGAGATGCGATCGAAGGATCGGGAGAAGGGCTTTGCGATTGACGATCGGGAGGGGAAATGCGATTGAGCGATGACCGTCGGATTGCGGGAAGGATGGATGGCTGCGATGCAATCGGGAGGAAAACGGAAGGCCTTGCGATCAGCGATCAGGTGGAGGGTGCGATTTAGCGCTGGCCGTCAGATCGCGGGAAGGATGAACGGCCCTGATTGAATCGGGAGATCACAATCGGGGGCAAGAAGATAAGACTTGCGATTGATTGGGGATCGGGGTGGAGGACTTGCGATCAATCAGAGGTCGGAGTGAACGGTTTGCGATTGATCGGAGGGCGCATGCGGAGAGTTGCGATTGCGATGGAGCGATTGGCGCTGGACCGTTGATCTGCGGGAGGAGTCAACAGTGGAGAATGCGATCGGAGGACTGTAATCAGGGCGGCACTACTGCGACTTGCGATTGCGATCGGACAGGGGTAATGCGATTGAGCGCTGGCCGTTAGATCTTGTGACAGATCGACGGTTCTCAACACGTCGCGAGACTTTGTGTGATAAAACGATCACATCGGGGATTTTCACTAATGCAAAGGAATTGCACCCGCCCGATGCTCCGATTGCGATAAGCGCCGAGGACTTAAGCACTTGGTCCTGTTTCCTGGGCACATGTGGGGAAGTGGTTGGGGCTGGCGGAAAAGGGGCTAAGCCCTATAATAAGGTCGGAAATGGGTTTTTGGCCCGTTTAAATGGATTTTGAAGGTTGGGAAGGGTAACAATAGAGAGATAAAGGGGGAAGACGGTCAGCAAAGGTTAGGGGGGGACTTTAAAGGGGATTTTGGGGAAATCCAAAGGGTAAGAAGGGGAATAGAAGGGGAAGACAGGGGAACAAAGTAGAGGCTAGGTGGGGGTGAAATGAGAGGGAAAAAGGGGGCCTTTGGGCATTTTTCATAACAGAGAGGCTTTAAAAGGGGAATCAGCAGAAGGGACTTTATCAAAGGATAAAAGACACATAGAGGCTTCAAGGAGACTGTGTTTTCAGAGGAAATGCATTCCTTGAAGACTCAGGAACAATTTAGCCCCCTATTGCTTGTCAAAAATTTCATAGGGAGGCTAACAGTGGCTCCACATGGGGATGGCTTCTTCTTGAAGGAGTCAAGAATTCAGAAATTGATCTCTTGGTGTAGGCCAGATGCCTGCTGCTTGAACCATCCCTTTCTTTCATTGATCAGCTGCCACAACTCATGAAGACATCATACCAGCAATAAAAATTCTCCCAAACAACTACCTACCCGCACTATAGTTCTATCATTTTTTCTTCTGGGTGCATTTGGCCTTGCAGACCCTTTTACATCATCAATTTTTACAAACAGGAAAAATAAACCTAGTCTACTTCTACCCTTATTGCTCCATGAGACCAGATTAGAATATTGGTCTCATATGCTTCTCTACCTATACTACTACCTGCTAGGATTAGGTTGTCTAGCAGGTTTCTTCTCTACATTCTAAGACAGAAATTTAAACAACTAATCTACTTGCTCATAGGCTGAGCTTATTTCAGATTTCCTACCTACCCTACCCTAACTGGAAATCTCTGATGTTCTAGGTGATATGATAAAGCCAATATAGCCAATCAAGCAGTAGTGAAAAAGGATATGAGCACTGGCTGCCTGTCAGAGATAACCACAGGGTGCTCTGCTTGTGGTTCTTCAAAACTGTGGTCACCATCAGTAGTGACCATTCCTGATGAATCTGGCCCATGCTAAGGATTAATGCTGGAGCATTCGAGCATATCAGGGCCTCCATGTATTCTGCCATAGGATGAACGAACAGATGATGCACATTGTCTTCTTTTAGGCCTGCCAAGCTTGGTAGGCTGTCTTTATCCTGGGTTGCTTTGATTATTACATTTTCCGCTGTGTCTTCAGAGTGACTCTTGGGAGTCGGATCGTCTTCTTCTTGCACATCAAATAGAAGCGGAATTTCTTCTCTTTTTGGGGGAGGGAGACTTTCCAAGAATGCTCTGGGGTCTCTGAACTCATATGATATCTCTTGTGAGCTCAGAAGTTCGATCTCAGCTTCATACCTTTCAACCATCAGCTCCAAAAGGATTTTCTTGATCACGGGCCCGCCTCTAGAGCTGAGAGGAATAAACTCAGGAAGGCCCTCCACCTTATATACTACCAAGTCATGAGCAAGTGTGTCGCGGCACATTTCCATGAAGTCTGGAAACATTTCTGCAAACCGTTCAGGGTCTTGCATTAGTGACATGGCTTGGTCTTCGGAATGGATGATGTTGTACTGCGACATGGTATCCCAGTGGAGTCTTATGTGAAACCACAGATAATCAGTGGCCAGCTGATTACCAGCGGAGTCTTTTAATCATTCAGGAATTGTGGAGTTGCCAGGTGGATGATTTACAACTTACTTTCCACCACAGTGGTTTACCAAATCAAAGCTGGCTGATTTTTCCCCAGTGGAGTCGCCATTATGTTTGGGTTCCCATGCTTTGGCAGATTTGGCAATACCAAAAGATGAGACAACATCAAACCACTTTGGGGTCCTAGGATCTAGCCCTCCTAGACTCGGAGAGGGATCTCTCCAATAAAACAAAGAATGATTTATCTTTGACGGCTCGAGATGAGATATTAGGCTAGTTATGAAGCACAGAGGGGTTTAAGTGATTTGGTTGGAGGGTTGCTGGGTTGGTTATGAGATCATAGACTGGGAAAGCATTGGGAAGAAAGGAACAAAGTAGCAAGAGGTTTCAGCAAAGAGGATAGGCCAAGACAGTGCCATCCATTGGGCTATGGAGTCATGAAAGGAAATTACATGTAACAACTAGCCAAGGCTTCCAAAGGGCAAGTCATCTAATACTAATGGATCTTTTAGATTAGATGGTGGGGTGGAACATTAAGGAAGGAAAGTGAAAGAAAGAGAACAACCCAATTTCTGTCTATAGATCAGGTCAGAGTTCATTTAACTCCAGACCTGCTTGGACATACTCAAAGGTGGCTCTCAAAGGTGGAAAAAGGGGTAGCTTATAGATTAGACCAGAGGTCATTTAACTCCAGGTCTTCTTTAGCAACTCCAAGGGGAAAACAGAGATAAGATCAACAAAGGGATCTTAGAAAGGCCAGCTGGTCGCGCAAGGATCCTAGTGGACAGGGCTAACACTCATCCCCAGTGTTCCCAAACCTTCCAGCTTAAAACCCCTCAAGAACATCTAGGAACAGCTTCAACTAATTCATACATCAGCCAGCAGGCAATAACATCCACTGCGCTGGTTAAATCAACTGAAAACCATTCTCAGATAGCACATAAAACAGAAAACATAAAGGTAGGGAGAGCAGGAAACATAGGGCATCTAACAAGGGTGATTCCTATGTATTACTTCTGTTGCCTACCAGAAGAACATGGAACAATATGAAAGTGTAATAAACAGAGTGAGAAAAACATCACCAATAGTAATAGACCAGGATCCTGTGAAATGTTCTTGATTAATGATGCAAAACCAGTCATGTACAATGTAGCTCAATGGCTGTTACAGTCCAGACTTTCCTCCCGGCCTATTACAGACGACTACTCTGTAACTCCCTCCCAAGACTATTCTAACAGTTGAATGAATCCCTCTAACAGCAAATTCCCAACAACTAAACAACAACAACCTTTACAATAGTTCTCGGGGAATTCTTATAGGAGAAGCGGAAGAAGCAGAGGTAGATAGACATTTAATTGATTTCATTAACGCAGAATCGGCGGAAGTGTCCACGCCCATACTGCTTAATGGCCATCTGCAACGCTGTAGGTACTCTGTAATCTGTCTGGGCGGTCTCTGTCAGGCCGAGATTGACCTCGGATATTTCTTTGGAGTCCTTTCTGGTACTTGGAGCTCTGTGCTAGCCTTCTGAATAAATGAACTGGGTGACAAGTCTGCAAGGCTCTCCATACCTCATAACTGCTGCCTGACTGTCTGAAATGAGCTTCAGTCAGTGTATTTAATTGTCTCAGGGCTCGAGAAGGCATGGAGGACGCTGTAGGAAGGTGTACCTCTGGAGGAAAAATGTCATGCTGTTAGGCAGCGCAGTTATGGCGTTGCTGGTGCACTCTTAGTCTTCAAACAGGGCCTTAATCCTTTGAATGCAGGATTTAAACGTTAATCTTCGATTACGGGCTCGAATCCCTCAAATCCGTCTCTTCTATCCCATTTGGCCGCTGAATTGGCCTCTCTGTGCTATCTGTACAATTTAAAATAAACTATTTTAAGGCCCGGGCAGTGGTGGCGGAGGAAATGATGCGGAGGCGGTGAAATGGTGGCGGAGAAATGATCGTACTGGGTAACGCCCAAAGGTTAACGTTTGGGTGATTTACAAAGGAAAAATACGAAAAAACAATGGAGCGGAGCCGTGAAATGGTGGGACCCGGCAGAGGCGGAGGGCGATTAAACGTGAGCCGTCAGATCCGGGAGGAGACGGACAGCGGAGATGAAATCGGGCAATCGCAATCGGAGGGGCACAACTGGGTCTTGCGATTGCGATCGGGCGGAAGGTGCGATTGTGCACTGACCGTTAGATCTGAAGGCCAGATCAACGGCTCACAATCCATCGGAGGGAGAAACAGGAGGTGCGAAGGGAACGAAGTGATCAGCGCTGAGCCGTAGGATCAGCAGGGAGATGGACGGCTGTGATTTAATCAGGAGACGGGAGGATGAACTTGCGATTCCAGTCGGAGCGGCAGGTGCGATTAGCGCAGGACCATTGATCTGCGCGAGGGATCAACGGTGGGAGATGCGATCGAAGGATCGGGAGAAGGGCTTTGCGATTGACGATCGAGAGGGGCAATGCGATTGAGCGATGACCGTCGAATCGCGGGAAGGATGGATGGCTGCAATGCAATCGGGAGGAAAATGGAAGGCCTTGCGATCAGCGATCGGGCAGAGGGTGCGATTGAGCGCTGGCCGTCAGATCGCGGGAAGGATGAACGACCCTGATTGAATCGGGAGATTGCAATCGGGGGCAGGAAGATAAGACTTGCGATTGATCGGGGATCGGGGTAGAGGACTTGCGATCAATCGGAGGTCAGAGTGAACTGTTTGCGATTGATCGGAGGGCGCATGCGGAGAGTTGCGATTGCGATGGAGCAATTGGCGCTGGACCATTGATCTGCGGGAGGAGTCAATGGTGGAGAACGCGATCGGAGGACTGTAATCGGGGCGACACTGCTGCGACTTGCGATTGCGATCGGACAGGGGTAATGCGATTGAGCGCTGGCCATCAAATCTTGTGACAGATCGACGGTTCTCAACACGTTGCGAGACTTTGTGTGATAAAACGATCGCATCGGGGATTTTCACTAATGCAAAGGAATTGCACCCGCCCGATGCTCCGATTGCGATAAGCGCCAGGGAATTAAGCACTTGGTCCTGGTGCCTGGGCACATGTGGGGAAGTGGTTGGGGCTGGCGGAAAAGGGGCTAAGCCCTATAATAAGGTCGGAAATGGGTTTTTGGCCCGTTTAAATGGATTTTGAAGGTTGGGAAGGGTAACGATAGAGAGATAAAGGGGGAAGACGGTCAGCAAAGGTTAGGGGCGGACTTTAAAGGGGATTTTGGGGAAATCCAAAGGGTAAGAAGGGGAATAGAAGGGGAAGACAGGGGAACAAAGTAGAGGCTAGGTGGGGGTGAAATAAGAGGGAAAAAGGGGGCCTTTGGGCATTTTTTCATAACAGAGAGGCTTTAAAAGGGGAGTCAGCAGAAGGGACTTTATCAAAGGATAAAAGACACATAGAGGCTTCAAGGAGACTGTGTTTTTAGAGGAAATGCATTCCTTGAAGACTCAGGAACAATTTATCCCCCTATTGCTTGTCAAAAATTTCATAGGGGGGCTAACACCTAGAATCATGCATTCAATGTTGTACAATTATCTCTCTCCCCTCTGGAGTCCCAAAAAAGGTCCCTACATTGTCTCCCGAGGGAGTAAATATAGGCCCTTGGACTGGTCTGCCCTTTCAACTTCTTGACCGTTGGCATGGTCTATGACCTGGGAGGATTTGAGACTTGCGACCTACCTCATGTTGCGACCTACAACTAGGTACTGTTTCTAACCTATGAACTACCTGTGCTCGCTACCTGTAAAATCAGTCTTTTCAAGGAAGCAGTTGTGTTACCAAGAGGTCCAGGGTCTCTATATGTTGTTGTTCTTTGAGATAGGTCTGTTAGGCCAGGTAGTTGGTGGCTATTGGAGTAATTCGAGGCATGTTGTCTCCTAGCCTATGAAAGCAATCTAGAGCATCTAGAACTAAAGTGTGCCTCTTCACATTGATACGGTTGGATAGAGAGGCCAACTTAGTGTAGATTCAGATTGGTGCAACGATATAATGGTCGATGTTCTCCTTAGAGGATGGGAGGTCCCGCGAAACGACTACTTGTCTGATGGGTTCCATGAATTCTTGGATTTCTTGCATCACCTATTTCCTTGTATTCTGTGTGGCCAGTGTCCCTAAGAAAGGGATGTGGTGTGCTCCCGCCATTGAATCTATGCCACTGATCAGGGGCTCATAGGCAGACATCACCTTCTCTACATTTGTACCTTATCGTTTTGAGTGCGGATCCAATCCTTCTTTGGCAAGGAGTCGGGATCCTGTGGGTACCGTTCAGATCATTCAAGTATGTTGTCCAGTGTTTTGTATCCTTCCTTTATTTGTGCAACTCTTTTCCTATTTTTTGTCTGGGCCCCTAGAAAAGGAGTGAATGTTTGTTTTATGGTTAGAATTTCCCCATATACCTGCTTCATGGTGCTCTCTAAGGTATCCAACCCTCCCTGAATGGCGGTCTGTTGTGTGCTGGCCTGAGTGATTGTGAGTTGGAGCCTTTGATTTTCAATTTCTAGAGATTTTTTTTTTGTCTTTGCTTGAGTTTCCTTTTGCTCAAACGCCTGGAGTCTACTCTACAGAAACAGGATCCCTCTGCTCATCTTGCTGACATTCTCTTTTGTGGTAGCTGCAAAGGCAGTTCTGACTGACGCTATCACTATGGGTGTTATCACTGGAAAATCGTACAAGAAAAGGTGACATTATTCAATGTGAGGCAGAAGGATTTACAAGGCTAAGAGACATTAGAGAATCTAAAATTATTTAAAAATCTCTAAGGTCTGAAGGGAAAAATCAAATTGCGTAGAAGAAGAACTAGTCAAATGTGCCTTTACATGCAAAATTCTTCGATAAACGCGCCTTTTTCCCCAAAAAGTGCGCAATCCTGGGAGTGGCGGAAGTCACTTTCTAGGACCTCAAGGCACACTCTAGGACATTGATTCCACACTTGAGGCCACCTAAGGACAGCCGCCCAAGCCTCCTTAGGACATCAAGGTAGCACACAATGGAATAAATGTGGCACACAATGGAATCGCCCTCCTCTCTTGGGTCACTATCCAAAATGTACCAAGAGAGGGAAGGAGGATTTGAATTCTCCTATAAAATGCCACCAAGAGATGAAAAACATGAGAGCACATTGTTATGCTGGCCAGAATTTCCCCAAGCAATACCATCAGTGTGTGATCCGGAGCAGAGAAAGAGGGGACTCAGTTGTTGGCCATCCAACAACTCCAATACACCATAGTAGAGAGAGGGAGACTTTGCGCCAAGGCAGCTCAGAAGTAAATACATCCTTGCATCGAGACTTAGAACCCCCTATTCTAAGGGCCCTTTGGCAAATCAGTTAAAGTTTCATCCTCATTTCCTACCATCACTAAATAAGAGGGGACGTAAGCATATCCGTTTGGATTATTGAAGTTGTTTGACTCTATTTAGAGCTTTTTTTTTATTTGTTTTAGTTTTAGTTTAATTTTTATGTTTTAATATGCATGCTATTTATCTATCTAGCATGTTTATGTTTGAGCATGTTCCACTAACTTGGTTGACTCCATCTATTTTTTGCATGTGACCAATAACTTAAGAGGGGAAACCACACTCCTTAAGTTGGTGTGATTTTTTACATACGTGCACCAAACACGCTAACACAGGATTGACGACTCCATTGGCTTTTATTTCCAGGTTTATGTGCTTGTGCCTTTTTGCAAAGACCTCCATCTTTGTTGTGGAGTTGGGCTAGAATTTCCCCGTTTCCCTCCTTCATTCCCTGATTCACCCCAAGTGAAAAACTGAAGAAGAAGAGCTCCCAAAAACTACTCTGGAGGAAATTTGACCACATTCCTCACAGACAAGTGCACTCCAAGGCATGCATTTAGAGTTGACTTGCGCACAGACATCACGCATGTTTCAGCTTTTTGCACGCAAAAAATAGAATGAGAATTTCCTCCACCAATTCCATCTTTTCCTGCCTATAAAGGTGACTGGCAGCCCATAATACATCTACCAGCATAGGTTGAGGTGCCCCACAGCTCGCTAAAACTCACTCTTAGCTGCTTTTGGTAGGCTTGGTGTTAGTTTTATTTCAAGTTGATTTTTGCAAAATTAACACATAGTTTAAGTAGGAGGCAAATTAACTTGCATTTTGAAATAACTTATGTTTTGAAAATTTAGGTACCAAAAAAACTAGGTAATTAGCCAAAGTAAGTGGCCCAAGTCCACACATGCTTAGCTAGTTCCTTTTTTCTAGTGTAAAAGTCATTTAGTTTAGTTCAATTTTTGCACTAGGATTTCGGGACAAGGATAGAATTGTCGATAGAAGAGAAAGTAATCTCTGCTGCCTTTGAACCCTATGTTGATCCTAGGAAAGCCTATGAACACTCTCTACTCACAACTCACCATCTCCCTATAGTTGGTCACATCGATTAACTTGGAAAATTTGAAAGCGGCCCATATCTGCACATGTTTTTCTTTTGAGAAAGGAATAATAGAACATAGTTGGAATAGGGGATTTTGAAAATGATCATCGCATATACACACGTTCAAACTATGGTCTTGTTGAATTTTTTCTCACATCCACACACTAAGAAATGTAAAGACACCTAAAGCTAACTTAACAAAACTCACTAAATTCTCCCCACAAAAGCCACAAAAGAATTTATAGTCTAAGTTAGGATCAAGGGTGTAGGCATCCAATAAGCCACCTTGATCATTCTTCATATTTAAACATAGAATTTGAATGTTTAGGGAACTTTCAAATCCACCTATCAGCCCATGGAAAAGAAAACCTGAGCATGGCAGAGACTCGATTTAAAGGGGTTTAATCTTAGGCGCAGTATGTGCGGTATTAGTTCGGGCTACCTGACCCAGCTGATACTCGGTACTATTAGCTGAACTAACAAGGATCCCAAGACTTGAACGCTCACGTGAGATGATGGTGCTTAGTGGACAAAATAAGGGCATCCTTTCCCTATAGGCGACGGTGCCAGCAAGCACTAGATCCTCTACCCTTACCTTGGTGGATTTTCTTCGGTTGATTAGGGGCGTCGCCAGCTCTTACAGGACGTTGTGCCAGCATTTGCAAGATATCTTCTCAAGGCCCAATTACATTTGAGTGTGTGAGGATGCCTAGGTATTCTAGGATTTGAGTATTGTATGCAAACAAAAAAAACCATATTTTTTGATTGACTGATCACATATGATTAATATAAAGGGAAAAATTATTTTATTTTCACTTTGTTTTATGTATGCGATCAAATTTGTTATTTTATTATAATCTCTATCCTCTCAAATATTTCCAAAGCCATACCTAGTTGACACCAAAATAAACCCAACGATACGTCGTCGATCTAGACGTCTTTTGGGCCTCTCCCCATTACCAGGAAGGATTCCAGGTCTTTCGCCATTTAGGCGTCAAAGACGAACATTGCCACCATTATTGGTTCAACCTTTATTGCAGCATATTTAGTTGGGAACCCTAGTCGGTCTCCAAACACCACACCGGTGAACACCCCCACAAGGTCACCACACACCACTCCTCCCACAACCCCTAGCGGGCAGAGGAGTGATACCCATTCAAGAATCCAGGTGAACGCACATCAGAGTACGTCATAGACAAACCCCATTCTTAACTAGAACATTGTGTTTTCACAAGTTGCAATGGAAACAACCTCATAGTCACTTTTTCTAGCTTAGTTAAATCTACCAGATTTAAATTGGTTGACAAACGACCCCATTGCACACAACCCCATATGGCCTCCCATGCCTACAAAGATCCCTTTAGACATTCCAAAATTTTAAGGGAAGCAAGCGGAAGACCCTGGAAATCATGTTATGACTTTCAACCTGTGGTTTTTGTTGAACAACATCATTGATGATACTATTTGACTAAGAATATTTCAACGCACTCTAACAGAAGTGGCAACGAAATGGTATGTGGAGAAACCCTCTGCTACACATGGAACCTTTAGCACCCTTGCCATTACGTTCCTAACCTATTTTTAGTTAGCCATCCACCACGATTCCATAATAGAATTACTGACCCACTTTAGGCAAACCCACGCCGTCCATATCTCAGACCATCTCCATGAATGGTGACAGCATCGTAGTCTATGCAAAGCCAAACTTGACGATCGAGTTCTATTAGACATGTTCCTAAAAAATTTCACCGTAGAGTTTTCGAAATATGTGTCACAACAAAAGCCCATATCTGAAGAGAACGCCATCAGTAAGGCCCAACAACTCGAGCTGATCTATACTTAGTTAGGGTATATTTACAATATCCTACCAAACGCCCCAGACCTGCAAACTTACAAAGAATTTCCAGGTGCGTCGAACTCTGCAGATGTTTTAATTAGGTCATTGACCCAAATTCACCCAAGCAGTAGCATTCAATACCCTGGTTACACGTATGATTCTACCCAAAACATACCGCAACCCAGCTACCAAATTCATCACATGCCTCCGCAAAATTTCACCAGTAGGGTGTCGTCATATCACCATCATCATGGACGACCCTATCCTCCAGCTCAGGGGACCCAGTACGCAGATAGACATGCTAGCATAAGAGCTCCCCCCCAACAACCATTTACAAACTAGGGACCGCATTATACTTAGTCCCTAGCACAAGAACCGCCCATGCAGAATAATGCATAGGTGAAATTTTTGCAACCCTCCCAAAACTAACCGCGCCAACCTTATAGCCAAGAGAATCCAAGCTATCCTCCTAACACGGTTAAGAAAAAAGAAAAAGACAAGCCTAAAGGAAATCCTAGATAGGGGGCAATAATCAGCAATGCCCTCCACGATCTCAAACTGGAGGAAACTCCAACCGAAGTCAAAACTAGGAGCCAAGAAACTCCCAAAGGTAGAACAAAATGCCACCTCTACAAACAAACCACTCTTGTTCGATCTATGGTGAGTATGGCCATTACACTCACCACTGTCCCAACCTCCCTGAGTTGAAGAAGCTATAGATTAACCATGGACAAGGGGGATCCTCCCAGCAGATAATAGTTATTAAGGAACCTTTCCCCCATCAAGGGACAGTTAGCACACAACAACAAATTCCCGAAAATTCCGGAAAAAAATAGCCACGAAATCTACATGACTCATGAGGAAATGTTTTTTCAAACATGGAATCAAAATTATGACACCCCGACATACACCAACACATTAGGGAATAGTACCAGTGCACCAACAACACATTTGACCATATCAAAGATGCCTATTGAACCTTTGGCAAAGATGGCTAAGGGACCAACTAGGCGAGCGGGAAACTATTCCAAAGCAGCCCATAACTATAGCATTGTGGATTATTTAGCTCAATCTCCCACCACTATGTCTACTTTGGAGGTATTACATTCATGCCCAAAGCAGCAGAAATCCTTACTTTCTGCATTAGGTGCCATCGACCCTGCCAATTTGCGCCTAATGAATTTTTGTTTAGATCAAACCACGCCTAGGCTTCCTTCAATGGCCACCTTTCAGATACTAGTATCGGTCCAAAAAATTACCATTCACCGATGTATCATTGACGAGGGTGCATCCACATGCATCGTGTCAAAGAACGTCTGGCAGGAGTTAGGATCCTCCTAACTAAAGCCTTCAGATATCGCGCTTAGAGCATACGATGGTCACCCTTCATCCCTCATCGGTCTCTACCAAAATGTCCCAGTCTGCTTAGAAAAAATTATGGTCCTTATAGATATCGAAGTATTGGATGCCTAGTTGGACTACAATATACTCCTTGGATGGAGTTATATGTATGCCATGTCAGCCATCGCCTCTTCCATCTTCTGAACTATGATGTTCCCCCAAGAGGACTGCATCATTATTGTCGACCAATTGACGCATAGTGAAAATCGGCCCCTAAAAAATACTGATGTAATTCTACCCTACATAGACACATCTACAGATGCAATTTCATAGTACCAAGAATATGACCCCAACCAATTCAAACCATCGTCCATCCTAGGGTCATTCCCAGGAAATCCTCCTGTTATACCTGAGTCATCACCTTATGTCACAGGGGCTCCGGTGTGCATGATGTCAAAATCAAGTGCTGAAGCTAGTCAGGACACAGACATGAGTAGTAATGACACTGAGTCCTCAGCCACGGAAGCCTCTCTTGCCTACGCCACTTCCCAAACCCCTTTCCTCTACACCCTCGCTAGTTTTGTATCCCAGCAAGTCTTGGAAACAATGGTGATACCAAACATATATTTTGTGATACCAGTTTGGTAGCTCATTCCCCCTACTGGGATGGGAGCCATACACATTACTGCCATAGGGTTAAAACCCCTTAGCCCGGTGGAGGCTCCACCCACTTAGGAAACTATTGAAAACATCCCTGCAAAGGAAATTCCCATTGCAAAACCGATGATTTCGGCTAAAAAAATCGAGAGAGGAAAGAGGGTGGAGACTTCCACCACACAATGGGAATCACCAGGTTGCACCATATGTGACGTAGTAGGTCACCCTACCCACATCTACCCATACCTGGATGAATTAAAACTACTCCCTAGCTCCGAGGCAGACATCGTGACACCATGTTCCTGTAAAAAGGAACCTACCACCAAAAGTAAAGGAAAAGAATTTCGTACCAATCACGCATATGCTATCTGCAGAAATTATGGGCATTGTACCCATCATTTCCCAGAAATCCCACAATATAGGGATGCCTTACACACCATCGAACAATCTTATCAACAGGATCCCTCCACCCAGTCATGTGGAGATGGACCTTGCACCATCCTGTACCTGCAGGAGGAACGCAGTCACCAGAAAGACTCCCATTCATATTTCCCCCTCCTATCATACACTACACGTTGTGCAATGAACGTGGTCACTTCATAAAAGAATGTGCAACCCTGAAACCCATCCTTAGATGAAATCCTATAGAATGGGTTTATTATGATGGTTTGCGGGCAGTGCAATTCACATGTCCTTTATGCGTCGACAACCACATTTTAGAAAATTGCCACTATATCCCTCGATTCTGATTAGAGATGGATAGTTTTTGCTCAGCCATTGTCTACCTCTCCCAAGAAGATGGTACAGACTCAGAATCTACAAATAACTCGACAAGCCAAGAAGATGTGATGAGTAGATCCATCCTCTTCATGTCAGCTGAAAAGCGACCAATCAGGGAACCCTTAGTTTCCCACAACCGCTCTCTACGGAGAATACCAACATGTAAATTATGTAAAATGCCCAATCATGTGGTCACCAATTTCCCTGATTTAGCAGCGTTATGAGGCTGGTACTCCGCCAGACCATCAACTACGCACGAGGAGCACCCCATATCTCGGCTCTTTTTCCCAGTATGTTAAGGCAATCACTGTGGACAACGTTGAACCTATATCCCACAATTTCATCCTCTAATTGATATGATTCACACATTGGAGAAAAAATAAGATGATATTCTCAAACGGTATAGAAAGTAAATCTCCCCCAGGCAAGGAACCCCACACCCACATCGGTGTGATGGGCAACTGGGAAGGCACACCAACCAAGCATGACCCAGGTCTAACCTAGGATAACATGCGGACTATGCGACCTGATTGGCCACCATGTCAATCAGCGCAAAGAACTGAAGCACCTTGCAAATATTTTTTGCATAGTCTCTCCTCTCCCATAGAGACTTCTCTCTAACCAAGAGAAAATCACGCATATTCATTGAGAGATTTGTTCACACTTTCATCATACAATTAAATGCGAGCATCTCCCTAGGCTAAGAGCGACAAGAGCAGTGTTAAGTCTACACTCCCCCAAAGAGTTAGATACACCCAAGCCAATGACATGGAAATGGAAGTAGAAGAACTCATCTTCTACAACAAATCCTTTCCAAGCGTCCACATTTGGGACGATAAGTAGTGTTTATTCCCACACAATCTACTCAGTTTGCACAGTGGTACCATACACCATTTTCATTGACTAGAACCACAAACTAGAGGCATGCCTGCTAATGGAAACATTCAGGCACCTCTGCACCTGGCACAATTTTCACCAATAGGAAATTGACCATCTTAATGAGGGACCCGACCTTGTGCTTACACAAACTCCCATCGCGGAGATTCATCCCCCACCAAATTCCAACGACACGATACACCACATATGATTTGTATAATCATGTATCGGAACTATGACTCGAGTTTTTTTCTCTTCTACCATAGGTGTCAATTCAACTACATATACAAGAGTAGATGTACCTATGATAGTGCAGACCCCATCCATCTACACTCTGTCGACCGTGTCTGGTTCCACCACATCGATGATGGAATCCTTCTCGTTTCTATCAACTAGCTCTATGCGGATTGAACCTCTTTGACATAGCCTTGCATAGGATCAATCACCCTTAAGGTACCTATTTCATTCAGATGAGGACATCCTCAAAGCCTTAATGGAGCCAGATTATCCATGGGACAGAATGCTTCACCGTTCACGTTTTCTCCCCAAGAAAATATCCAGTCTTCACAAGACAGGAGAACAAGAGATCTATGCGATCAAGGTGAACATATCCCAAAACCCTAATAAGATCGAAGAAATCTCACTGGGGGCAGCATTCTATCCAGAAAAAATACCCTCTTATACCCAATTGCTACAAGAGTATTGAGGTATCTTCGCGCGTGACTACTCATAAATTCCTGGGCTTAGTTCCACTATCGTAGAGCAACATATTGACACTTGGCATGATTTACCTCCAGTTCACCAGAAACAGCGTCAAGTGCACCCATCAAAGGCAGAAGCAATAAAACAAGAAATTGACAAGCTTCACAAAGTCAGGTTTATCTACCCTATTGCTTACACATCTTGAGTTTCCAACCCTGTTCCCGTCATGAAAAAACAGAGCACCATACATGTTTGCACCGATTTTCAGGATTTGAACAAAGATTGTCCCAAGGACAATTATCCCACCCCATTCATTGACCAGGTCATCGATGCTTGTGTGGGTCATGAGGCTCTCTCCTTTATGGATGGATTCTCTAGGTACAACCAAATTCAAATCCGCCATATAGACCGATACAAAACTGCGTTCACCACCCCCTGGGGCACATTCACATACAAGGTAATACCATTTGGCCTAAAAAACACTGGAGCCACCTTCGAGAGGGCCATGAACTATATATTTCATGACTTGGCACACCTTATCCTTGCCTACTTGGATGACCTGACCGTCCACTCTAAGAAGCACTCAACCCATCTTGAGGATATGCGATTGTTATTCCAACGATGTCGTCAATACAACCTATGCTTGAACCCCCTAAAGCATGTCTTCTGCGTCACAACAGGTATACTCTCAGGTTTTATCGTGTCCTAGCAAGGGATTCGCATGGACCCCCTCAAGGTCCAAGCCATCAAAGAGGTACCTCCATCTGGAACCCTCAAACAACTGCAAAGTCTGCAGGGGAAGGCCAATTTTCTGAGATGCTTCGTCCTAGATTATGCCACTTGCGCTCAAGGGTTCCTGCGCCTTCCTCGCCAGGACATCCCATTTAGATGGGATGATCACGCCCAACAAGAATTCGATAATATGAAGGAGACATTTTCTTCAGCACCACTCATCAGTCCCCCAGACTATGATAAAGGTTACCTCTTGTATCTATCAACCTCCGAGTCTGCCTTGGCCTTATTTTTGATCTAGGAAGGACAAGATGCGAAGGAGCACATAATTTATTACATCAGTAAAACCTTAGTAGGCCCAACATTAAGATATGAGCCTAAAGAAAATACTACCCTAGCATTAATACATGTAGTCCAGAAGCTTCACCACTACATCATCTTAAAAACCACTACGGTCATCGCAGATATCAATCCGATCAGATATCTCCTCACACACCACTTAATAAACCATAAGTACGCCTGATGGATAGTCATTATTCAAGAATATGACTTATAGTTTCGCTCCCCTAAAAGTAAAGAGGTGCTTATCTTAGCAGAGTTCATTACAGACCTCCCAAGCGATAGCAAGGGATCACTAGCAAACGATTCGCTACCATACAAGCATCTCTTCTTCGTAGTAACCAATGACCCTTGGTACGGAGATATTCTTCTCTCCCTATGAACTCAAAAGTTCAAACCTCATCTCACTCGAGACAACCGTCAGCGCATACACCATCAGGCCCCCCGATATCACCTCATGAGCGATGTTTTGTACCGACGAGGCATCGACACCATTTTACGTCGATGCCTCACTCACGACCAATTAGAAAAAGCCCTTAATGACTGCCATTGAGGAGCTTGCGATGGCCACCTCTTCGGGATGGCCACCGCCCAAAACATTCTACAGGTAGGATACTTCTGGCCGTCCCTACTTTGTGATTGTGTTATAGTAGTCAAGAGATGCGAGCGATGCCAACGGTTCACTCATAAAGAAAGAGCCCCTCCCGCTCCTCTGCACCTTGTCATCGTCGTCGACCCCTCTTGTAAATGGGGAATCGACATCATGACTTGCAACCCCACATCATTCGAAAATCATAAATACATCATAGTGGTTTTCAATTATTTCACCAAGTGGGCAGAAGCCATGCCAATATATGACAACACCGCAGAAACCACTGTGTAATTTCTATTTAACCACGTGATTTCCCAGCTTGGCATTCGCAAATAGTTAGTCTCTGATCATGGAAAACACTTCGAGAATGAAATTTTTGAGGAGCTATCTCACCATCTCAGATTGACTCATGAATTCACCTCACCATACTACCCCCAATCCAACGGACAGGTAGAAGTTGTAAACAAATTCCTCAAAACTATGTTACAACACATGGTGAATAACCATAAAACCAACTGGCACCATATGCTCTTTTCGGCCCTGTGGGAATACCACACGGTTGTGAAGACGTCCACTGGTTTCACTCCCTTCCACTTGGTATACGGGGTCAAAGCCGTGATTCCCATAGATCATGAGATCCCGAATTTACATGCCACCATCGAACTCCTAGATGATACCCAACATCTAGAACAACGTCTAGTAAAACTAGAGCTCAACAGCGAAAGCTGACGACATTCATTGCAACACAAGGAAGCCCACAAGAAACAGGTAAAAGCATCATTCGACCACCACATCAACCCTCGCTCATTTACTAAGGGAGAGCTAGTCCTCCGCTACGATGTCACCAAAGAAGCCCTTGGGACAGGAAAGTTCGAAACTTTGTGGAAAGTACCCTACATCATAAAAAAATTTCTCTTCCAGGGGGCATACATCTTCATGAAACCGGACGAGACATGCCTCAGCAACCTCGTCAATGGCCTTTACCTCAAGAATTTCTACCCATAAGGGCCAAGAAGGCCTTACCCTAGAGTCAACATACACAAATCCAACCACTATAATTTTTTGACTAAAATAATTGTTTCAAAACACGCTCGAGTGTCACAATGGATTACCAACTCGGCCCTTACTTCAGATTTGCAGATGGAGCATCAATATGGACTCAAAGTTTAGCAGCAGCCTCCTGGGTTATCTATCACCTTGACTCGATCACCAATCTACACCAATGGTGTGTGCATCAGTTCAACAACAATCAATCAGGTAGAATATGACACTGTTATAGGACTTATGAGCGACGCCCTCCATCAGGGCATACGCCATATACATATCTGCCTCGATTCCCAGTTAGTTGTGTCGCATTTAAACCAAACATTTGAGATACGAGATTCACATCTATGTAGAAAATAATTGCGTGCAAAAAGATTAAGTAGAAAATTTCACTACATTACATTCACACATGTACCAAAGAGTCAAAACCAAACAGTTGATTGCATAGCTAACAATATTCTAAACTGGAATGCATCTCGAATAAACCATCATACATAAAAAAAAAAAAAAACATAGAAAACATAGATATCCGTCATCATAACACAATCCATAAGCAGAAACAGGGGGCACACCATGTAGAGCTGCAAAAAATATCTCTCATATATATATCAAAATGTATGTGTCGGAGTACAAAAAATAGTATCTCTGACCCATCGGTCAACCCAAAAAGAAACACATATAAGTCTTCAAAAATAGGGGAAGAATCCTCATAATGGGTGCTTTCCCCACGTACAATATAACTCTAGGGTGGTGCTCCACTAGGCGGGGCACCTGGACCCACTACCACTCCTGGTACCACTACTAGAGCCACCATCAATACCGAGACCGCCACCCAATGTAAAACTGGCTGATAATCCTTCTCCTGGGCCATCAAGGTCTCCAGCCATACCTCCTTGAGGTCATCTAAAAATCTTCGAGTCGGAATCCCTTGGGTCAAGTATTACACTCGAACCCAGGAATCCTCCAGAGCTAACACTCGCTCGGTCAACTTAGCAACACAAGCCTCCGTCGCATCAGCACGAGCTCACTCAGATATAGTCTCAGTAGTAGCGAGCTATTACCCTCCCCCTAAGGGCTAGCCTCGCCATCGAGTGCCCCACCCTGAGGCTATGCATGAACTCCTCCTAGCCACCCGAGAGCTACCCGAGGTCTCCAAAGAGGATCATGCCCAACCAGTCGAGCCACAGGGCGACCAACCTCGCTAACATCTGCAAGGGTAACCAAAACTATGTCAGTGTCATCATAATACACATTTGAACAAAAATACTCAAATAAATGCAAAAAATTAAAATACATACCTGCTGGCCCTCAAGCATATCCAAGAGTAAGACCCATGTCTGGATCCCCCGGGAAGTCCATCCCTACATAAGGGAAGGGCAGAAACATCTAGGGTTGGCCTCAAACCATGCCTTCGTGGTGGCATTCTAGTAACACCCCACCCTACCCCCACCTCCCTGAGGCATCACAGGAGACCACCTCCTCATATGAGGCTTTCGTGGCCCCACAGCAGGCACTGCTACCACCGATCCCAGCACCACCACCCACTCGTACATAATTTTGCATAGGATGCTGGCTTAGTCAAACAACTTTGATCCATCCCGAACCTTATAAATCTCTGCTAGGATCCCGTCATAGCAGAAATGGGAAAAGTCAAAAAAATGTTCAGCCCTCAGCCGACGCAAGACACCAACTTGTGGACCTAATGCTTGATGTGGAGCAAATGACGTTGCCAGTTGCACAATAGCCGCCAAATTTCACCGCTCAGCCAAATCTGTCACCGAGGCAATAGCAATACACCCCTCCATAAGGGGCACCCCGCCACAGTGACGCATCCAGAACAGCTCTAAATCCACCCTCCCAAAAGGAAGTGGATACCGAAGGGCCTCACCCTGAGGCAACAACCCGCTCACAAAGTAGATATCCATCTCAGGACAGATAGCGAGGTCATACCCATGTAGCACAAAAAAATTGTGCCGCCTATTCCAATGTTGGATCAGGTAGCGCAGGAGTCGCTCTTGTGACCGAAGAAGGTCATTCTCCACAAATTTTAGGAGACCGCATCACGCCAATTATTGGTGCGCCTGACCATTAACGGCTAAAGCAGTATAGATTTCAGGCCAATACCACTCCCTCCACAACATCTTGTCCACAAAATAGGAGCACATCAACAGCATAAAAACATCAAAAAAAAATTTCCAAAAATTTGGAAAAAATTTGCCTCGACGCTCCGCGTGCCTATCCCTTAGAAAAGCGCAAAGAAGGCGTACATGTACCTCTCACAGGTGCGCAGAAGGCATGCCCATTTCTAGGAAAATCACGCATAAGGCGTACATAACACTGTTTTCATGCGCAAAAGGCACGCCCTTACCCTAATTGCCCACACAATCTAGGGTAAAACTAGCCCAGAATTAGTAAAAAATAGTATTATACAAACCCTGACACCCTCAGACCGAATAAATTAAAATTCTGGATGTCATGGAGTTTACCTAGCCATAAAATTGCTAATCCCTAGTTCTCAGGCTGACTGCAATAGTAAGAACTACTCCGCAAAATCCTTTGACCTCTCAATACTCAACAGACACAAATGAATTGAATTAAGGACATATTCACCCATATATTTCCCTTTTCAGGAACTTTGGAGGACCATGACGAGAGCTCAGAAGGCCCAATTACTGGAGCAAAAGTAGCACTGTGGTCAACACTCCATAACGCCTAAAGGCGGTGCCACACATTTGTACCCCCGAAAAAATAATTTTTCACTGCTTACATGTATGCCCTCTCTCATCTTCTTTTTTAAGCACATGTCTTTCAATAATATTTGTTAAAAAATATGCTTTCACTTGGGGTAGTTGTTTTTGCAGATAGTACGCAAACCATCCACAGCTCCATCCACTGAAAGTTCCAGAGTGGGTATCATTCTAACCCCAGCATGATAGAGTCCCAGAAAAACTCTGCATATCCTAACATTATTTCTCCATCAGAAAGAATCCATAGGTTCCACACATCTGACCATGTTTATCATCACCTCACCTCACACTTGATAAGCATCCTTATTGGTTGGTAGAGCCTCTCCCCCCCCCCCCATGGCACCTCTCACCCATAGTAGACCATATATCACAATAATAGTGATGCCATGGCCATACCATCTTAGTCCGAGAAGCACCTCATGCTCATTCACTCATCATGCATCAGGTCAAGTTTTACCATATAAAATAAAACCCCTTTCCCAAACGACCAAGTTGTACAAGCAGATCAAAAGTGCACCACCGCGCCTTGCATTTGGCCCACCATACCTCCACCAACATAACCCATCTGCGATACGTTTTCATCCGCTTCCTCAACCTCACACATGAGACCAACTAATGCAACCACCACCCTCAGAAAAACACCTTCCTCACATCATTAATGAGCGAAAATTTTCATATTTTTAGGTACCCGTCTCTGTGTTTTTTATAAACCAAACCCCATTATTTTATTCTTTTGGTAAGTGTACAAAGACCACAAATAGTGCACTATGTCCCCCACCCACTCATTCATTTTTTCTCCCATAGCAGGATTCTGTGGTCACCCTTGGTCAGAGTATCACACCCTCACACAAAAGCCACTGTGACATTCATAGCCAGTTTACCCTCACCCTGACAGTCCTACCGACTCCAGGGATTTCCCCATCAAAAATAGTTATGACTGCCGTTAAGTTGCTTTTTATACTCCGACCTTGGGCCACTGAATCCCCATCATCCATTTTTAGTCACTCCTCGCCATCATGCCTATGTTAAACCCATCACATCCAGGATTCTGATACACCGTATTAGTGACCCCTTCATTTGGTTAAGGCTTCCTTTTTATCGACTTCAACACCTCTTTTCCAAAAAGGAAGTGGTACCTTGGATCACCCCTCTTCGTAAAAGGTACATCCTCAGGTGGCACTATGGGAGACATCATTGCCCATAGATGTCATCGATCCTCCTGACATTCGACTACAACAAAAGCTCTCATGTCAAGATGGTATCGTACCTTACAACCATTGCACTTTGATCAAATTCGTCGAAGACCCGTGCCTTTTATAAGTGTCTCTTTCGGTAATGCTTACATCGGAAGGTCCCAGCTAGTGCCCATGCATACAATGCACATTTATATGCCATACCAGGTTTACGCATATGGTATCACATTCCACCTATTTTCAAAGAAAAAAAATGCCCCTGAGGGCGTCAACAGTCATTGTCATAAACCAACAGATCACTACCATATTAGTGACACAGGAAGAATATGTATATGTCAAATAGATTTGTTTAACTAGCGAAATAATCATGAGCATGGGACATGCTCGCCTCGTAGAAAATTTGTATATATTATATTATACCATTATTTATAGGGGTCCCCCAGGACATGGCCATTCTTCAAACTGTTGGGGTTCCCATGTTTTGGCCAGGTTGACAAAGACCAAAAGATGAGACAACATAGAACCACTTTCAGACCTTAGGATCTAGCCCTCCTAGGTCCAGAGAGGGATCTCTCTATGATTATCAAAGGATATATGTCTTTGAAGTTCTAAATTATGGTTTTAGGCTAGTTATAGGCTCAAGGTTACTTGTTTGATTGTTTGAGTTTGGTTGTTGAGAATCAGGAGGGAAGGTTTCATCACAAGACAAGGATGGGTGAAGAAGGAAGCTAGGCAAAGGTAGATAACTCAGGGAACATCAAGGCCATTGGGAAATGGAGTCAAGAAAGGATTTACTTATGTTCAAGGTGTAAGCTTCAATTGGGCTAGTCATCTAGAGCATTTGGATCTCAAAGACTGATTGGTGGGATGGAACACTAAGGGATGAGAATGAAGGATGGAAAACCGTCTGATTCTGTCTATAGATCAGGCCAGAGGTCATCTAACTCCAGGCCTACTTGGACAAAACCATAGGCAACTCCAGGGGTCTTGAAAAGGTTTGTATTGGAAGGGCAGGTTATGAAGAGGCAGCGACAGGCTTTACACCTCCCAATGTTCCTAACCTCTTCAATTAAATCTCAACAAAGACATCCAAACACTGATTCTATTAACTTGCACATCAGAGAGCAGGCAATAATCATCCACTACACTGGTTTAGTTAATTAAAAACAATATTCAGACACACAATGAGCTGAAAACATTAAAGACTGAGAGAGCTGGGATATAAGGTACCTAACAAGGGTAAATCTTATATCATGCATTCAGATGTCAGTCAGAAGAACATGAAATGAAATGGAAATAAACACAGAGATAGGAAGAACATCACCAACTGCTGTAGATCAGGATCCAATGAAAACTGCTTATCATGTTAAACACTACACCAATCAGGTACATCACTGCCCAAAGCTTTTACATTCAACCTGAATACATCATATTTCTCAGCCTATCATACAACTGTTACACAGGAAACTTGGCTCGGGACAGAATACTTGTAGTTCGCTGATAAAACTAACAACAACCAACCCCCTTACAATGTTTTTGCTGTGCTTTTATAACAAAGGATGATCCTAGGGTCGACTCAGGAGGTAGGTGCCCATTGAATGTTACATTTAAGCATAATAATGAATGCAGGGCCGAGGCCCATCCTGCTTGAGAATGCTGCATGTTTATTTCGCTCTCCTTTTAGTAAGAGAACGATCTGCCTCAGATTTGATTCTGACATTTTGGGCTCGTTGTACTCCAGGTCATTTGAATTCGGGGCTAGGATAAACTACTAGGAGGGTCTGTCTCATAAATGCCTGATTGTCTTTGAGCTGTAGTTTGACGGAAAGATCCTTCAGGGACATTCTGCATAATAAAAACAGTATGGATGCCTTGTCCTGGATGAAAAACACTTTGCTGACGGAAAACCCTGATATTACCTTTGTCTGCGCCAGGGGTCTGTGATCCTCTGTTCTTCCCTGTTGAAATGAACGAACTGGATGGAAGACTGCATGGCCCTCCATGCTTCTTTAATGCTGCCGGACTGTCTGAAATGAGCTTCAGTCAGTGAATTTAATTATCTCAGGGCTCGAGAAGGCATGAAGGCGTTGTAGGAAGGTGTACTTTCTGGAGTAAACGCGCCCTGCTTTTAGGTGGTGCAATCATGACTTTGCAGGTGCGTTCTTAATCTTTGAAGGGTGCTTGAATCCTTTGACTTGCGGGGTTGTCACTAATTAATCTTTCACTTACAGGCTCAAATCCTTTAAACCTGTCTCTGCTATCCCGTTTGGCCGCTGAATGGCCTCTCTGTGCTACCTGCATAGTGAAATAAACTCATCAAAGAGCCCGGGCAGTGGTGGAGAAATGCATTGGAGGTGGAGAGATGGTGGAGCGATGGCGGAACAGCGAAAAATGGCGGAGAAATGGTCGCACAGCGTAAAGCCCAAATATTACCGTTTGGGCGAATTACACAGGAAAACACAAAAATAATGAACGGTTATATGGAGTGGGACTCGGTGGAGGCGGAGGGTGATTTAAACCTGAACCATCAGATCTTGGAGGAATGGACGGCCACGATGCAATCGCACCATCGCGATCGGGGCGCACAGCACAAAAGTTCCGATTGCGATTGAACTTGGAGATGCGATTGAACCAGGACCGTTGATCTGCGAGACGATGGACGGCTGTGATTGAATCGGAGGGGAAACAAGAGGACTTGCGATCAACGATCGGAGCGCTGTTGCGATTGAGCGCAGACCGTAGATCTGGGCGGAAACGAACGGTGGAGATTTAATCGGAAGGGCAACGCGATCGGGAGAGGACTGTGATCGGAAGCTGCGATGACCGTCGGATCACGGGAAGGATGGATGGTCAGGATTTAATCAGAGGGGGAGAGAAGGCGGGGAGCGATGAGATCTGGGCCATTGGATCTGGATGGATCAACGGCCAGGATCAAATCGGAAGGGAAAACAAAAGAAAAGCGATCGCGATCGGGAGGCCCAATGCGATTGAGCGATAACCGTTGATCTACGGGACGATGGACGGCTGCGATTTAATCGCTCAATCGCAATCGGGGTCGCACAGAATGGTTTGCGATTGCGATCGGGGAGGGGCTGTGATTGAGCGCAGACCGTTGATCTGGGAAGAAACAGACGGTGGGGATTTAATCGGGGCACGCAATCGGAGGAGGAGCAGAGGGGCTTGCGATCAGCGGAGGGCCGTCGGATCGCGGGGCAGATCGACGGCAGGGATGCAATCGGGAGACGGGAAAAAGACTTGCGATCAATCGGAGAGGGTGTTGCGATTAGCGCGGGACCGTTGGATCGCGAAACGAATGGATGGCCGAGATTCAATTGGAAGGCCTCAATCGGGGGGCGGACTTAACATGCTCCGATCGCGATCGGGAATGGGTTTGCGATTGGCGCTCCGCCGTTGGATCAAAACGACAGATCGACGGTGAATAACCTGCCGCGGGACTTAACGTTATAAATGGATCGCATCGGGGATTTTCAATGTTACAAAGGGATTTCTCACCCGCCCGACTTCCGATTGCGATTAGCGCCTGGGACTTAGGCGCTTGGTCCCAGCGCGGGGTCATGTGTGGGGAAGTGGTTAAGGGGCTTTGCGGAAAGGGGCTAGGCCTTATAATAAGGTCGGAACATGGGTTTTGGCCCTTTTAAATGGATTTTAAAGGGTTTTAAAGGGGAACGATAGAGGAATAAAGGGGAGAAAAGGGAAAACAAAGGGCAGGGGAAGAAATTAGAAGGGATCTTGGGGGGATTTTGGCGGAATTCGAGGAGTAAATGGGGAAATAGAAGGGGGGGAAAAGGGGGAATAAAAAGAGGTTAAATGAGGGAAAAATAAAGGGGGCTGTGGGTCTGGGAATTTCTTCATCAGCAGAGAGGCTTTAAAAGGGGAATCAACAGAGGGGAAACCATCAAAGGATAAAGGGCACAAAGAGGCTTCAAGAAGACTATATTTTCAGGGGAAATGCATTCCTTGAAGACTCAACAACAATTCAGCCCCCTAATTTCTTGTCAAAAATTTCATAGGGGGGCTAACAGTGGCTCCACATGGGGATGGCTTCTTCTTGAAGGAGTCAAGAATTCAGGAATTGATCTCTTGGTGTAGGCCAGATGCCTGCTGCTATAGCCATCTTTCTTCTTTTTTAGACCATCTGCCACAGTATATTAGGTACACAAATCAGCAGAAGCACTTTCCCAACCAATCTACCTACCCAAACTAGAGTTCTAACAATCTTCCCATGGGTGCATTTGAATTAGCAGACCCTTTGCATTTATTTTGCAGAACAAAAACAAACCTATTCTAATTCTACCCTTATTGCTCCATGAGACCAGATTAGACTGTTGGCCTCATCTGCTTCTCTACCTACACTACTACCTGTTGAGATTAAACTGTTCAACAGGTTTCTTCACCTACATTCTAAAACAGGAAATTTAAACACAGCCAAGCCAGGATTAGGCAGTCTGACTTGCTGGGCAGAAATTTGAAGAAAACAAAATTGTGAAGGCATGGAATTCCGCAACTGTGAAACATCTTTCTTTCTTTCTTGTGACTCAGGTTTTGAGCATGTTTGAGTCACTTCTGTCCTTTGCTCCAGCTCTGATCTTAGAGCTGAATGTTCCTCTACTGCTGATCCATATTTTGAGCTTGTTAGGACCAGCTATTCTTGCTCCCCTTTGGCTCAGATTTTGAGTTTACTAGAGCCAATCCTTTTGCCTCAGAGGTTCATGTTTTAAGCATGTCTGAACCTCCCTTTTCATCCTGTTTTTTTTTTTTTTTTTTTTTTGGAACATTTTCTTCACTTTTGCTGAAAATGAAAATCTGCAACGGTATATACAATGGAAATGAAACATGAAAATGGAGACTTAGCAGAAATAGTGTTTGAGCATCCTGCCATTGACAGGACCCCCAAACAGCTCTGTACCATCGAGTTCTTGCAAGAAAAACGCACTAGGACCCACAGTGGCTTGAATGATGAATGGACCTTGCCACAAGCTGTCGAATTTGCCATGTTTGCCTTTATCCTCTCTTCTTGACTCCCACTTCAGGACCTTGTCCCCAACTTTGAAATTTGCTGCCTTGGTTCTTTTGTCAAACTGTCTCTTCATGTTTTCCTGCACTCTGATAGCTCTGTCATAAACTTGCTCCCTTGTTTGTTGGAGATGGACTATTTCATGAATTCTCCTTATCATGCTGTCTTCTTCTGATTGGACCTCTTGAATGAGCTTTACTACTGGTATCCCGAGGCTAGTAGGGAAAACTGCTTCTGTCCCATAAACCAGCTGGAAGGGTGATGTGCCAATAGACTTCTTTGTGGTGAGACTGTCTGCCCACAGGGCATGTATCAACTTTTTATGCCAAGACCTTTTGTTTTCTTCCAGCAGCTTCTTAATGATTGTAACCAGGCTTTTATTTGATGATTCAGCTAGGCCATTACCCTGGGGGTAATAGGCAGTTGAATGTCCAAGCGCAATTTCGTACCTGTGGAAGAAATCAATCATTCTTTTGGATCCGAAAGCAGCAGCATTGTCGGTGATTATTTTCCTTGGGCAGCCAAACCGAGACAGGATGAAGTCTTCTAGGAACCTAATGATGACAGAATCGGTGGCATTCCTAGTGGGTATGGCTTCAATCCACTTAGTGAAGTAATCAGTAGCAGTCAAGATCCATTTATGTTGCCCAGAGGAAGAGGGGTGGATTTCTCCAATGAAGTCTAAGCCCCATTGCATGAAAGGACCTTCTATGGTGATAGGTTGCAGAGGGAGGGGGAGGAGCTTTCTTTTTCCCTCAAAATTCTGGCATTTGTGGCAGGTGAGGATCATTTTATGGACATCACTGAAAAGTGTAGGCCAATAGTAACCGGCCCTGAGTATCTTATTTGCAGTGGTCTTCCAACTTAGGTGGCCTCCACACTCCCCAGCATGGAATTCTTGTTTGATATTTTCGGCTTTAGTTTCAGACAAACATTTCAGTAAAAGGCCGTTTGGATTTTTCCAATACAGACTCTCATTCAAAACGCAGTAATTTCTAGCTTTGAGTTTTATGAATCTGGCCTTTGTTTTGGACAGTTCCGGAGGGGCATTCAGGTGTGTGAGCACGTACAGGATATCAGTGTACCAAGGAGAGTTCTGAAACTGCTCCTCAACAGCTAGATGGGGCAATCCTTCCTGCTCATCCAGGGCGTTCATCATGTTGATATCAAGGGCCTGTAGATTATTTTCAGCCATCAATTGGGCCAGGCCTTGACCTCTGATCAGCTTAGTGGGTTTGATTTCAATGTCATATTCTAAAATCGTGGCAATCCATTTGCCCCTTTTCCCATCTGGGTCTTGGGACAAGATATCTTTGACCACTGTATTTGGCACATAGGCAATGGTGTGAGAATGCAGAATGTACACTCTAAAGTCCTTTAAGGCCTTAATCAGGGCATAGGCCTGCTTTTCCATAATGTTGTACTTTAAGGGTGCATCTCTTAAGGCTTTACTGAAGAAGGCTATAGGCTGTTCCTTATCTTCCGAATTTTTCTGCAGCAAAACCGCAGCTATTGTGTGTGGGGAAGCAAATGAAAAGATCAGAAAATATTTTGAGAATTCAGGGCTGATAAGTACAGGGGCTTGGGTGAGTGCAAGTTTCACTGACTCAAAAGATTTTTTGGCTTCAACAGTCCACTTGACTCCTGCGTCCTTCTTTAGCATTTCAGTCATTTTCCTAAGATGTTCAGCAAGATTGGGGATAAATCTTCTGAGGAAATTGATCTTCCCTATGAAGGACTGTAGCTCCTTGATGTTTCTTGGATGTGTAATTTGAAGTATTTCCTCAACTCTCTGGGGGTCTATCCTAATCCCTTTCTCTGATATAATGTGGCCCAGAAGTTTACCCTCTTGCAGCCTAAAAACAGTCTTCTTAGGATTCAGGGACAGACCATACCTTCTACATTTTTCAAAAACTTTCCTCAGATGTTTTAAGTGTTCTTCTTCTGTTTTAGAAAAGACAGTTAAGTCATCCAAGTAGATAACTATAAAGTGTCCAATCTCATCTGAGAAAGCAATATCCATTGCTCTCTGGAAGGTAGCTCAGCATTCATCAATCCAAAAGGCATTTTCACATACATGAAGGTGCCCCATGGAGTGGTGAAGGCTGTTTTGAGTTGATCTTCTGGGAGTACCAGAACCTGGTTGTATCCTGAAAAACCATCAAGCAGGGAGATTCTTTTAGAACCCACTACCTTCTGTAGGATATGTTCCATTCTCCGCAAAGGGTAGTTATCTTTCAGGGAGGCTCTATTGAGGTTTCTGAAATCTATACATAGTCTAATCTCCCCCGTTTTCTTTCTTACAGCTACTAAGTTTGACACCCAATCAGAAAACCTCACAGGGACTATAATGCCTGCATCATACATATTTTTAATTTCCTTTTCGACCGCAGGCAATTGTTTTGGATTAATTCTACGGAGTTTTTGTCTGAAAGGTTTCTGATTTTCCTTCAGTGGTATCTTATGTTGTATAATGTTGGTGTCATAGGCCTTTAAGTCTTCATAGCTCCATGCAAACACATCAATGAATTCCTTAAATAGGTCAATGTATCTTTTCTTCATGTCTGCAGGTATAGACTTAGCCAGCTTTATCATTTTGGGTTTGTCTTTAGTGCCTACGTTACATTCTTCTATATCCGATTCTGCATGCTCTATTGTGGGCTTCTTTGCAACATCATCGAAATCGAAGAGGTCCTCTAAGGGTGCTAAGCCTCTTGGTATGTTCTTGTCTTTGGCTTGCAGCACCTCCATTTCCTCTCTATCTGCGTTCTCACGTTTTATGGTTGAATCCCCAGTTTCTTCATAAAAGGAGTTTATTTCTATACTACAAGGCGTTTCTAGTTCATCTGGGGAATCCTTACTTGTGCAACTGTCATCAGATTTTGAGTCTGAATCAGAAAATTCAAACTCATTTCTGCCCGTCAGGAAATCTTCAACCTGTTTGTCTCCTTCAAAAACCTGCCAGTATTTTTCATTGTCCGGCACTGCAGGTCTGAATTTAGTCTGTATGATGATCTGTTGGTCAACTCGGGCCTTAGGATAGGAACTAGCCAGGCAGGCTAGTCCGTTTGCAATAGCGTTTTGACCCCTAGGAATGAACACTAATTCATAATCAACAAATGTTTGCAGCAAGTCTAAAGTGTCATTCCTGTATGCTCTTAGTCTAGGATGTTTTGCTGAATACTCACCATTCACCTGTTTGATTACTAACTCTGAATCCCCTCTCACGACTATCTTCCGGGCTCCTAACTTTTTCAGCAGATTTAAGCCCAAGATTAGAGCCTCATATTCTGCGATGTTATTCGTGCATTTGAAATGCAGATTGACGGCGTGGCTCTCCACGTGGTCATTTTCGGTGTTACGTAACCACAATCTTGCTCCGGCGTTTTGTCTAGTGCAGGATCCGTCAAAGTTCATTTCCCACAAGGGTTCTTTGTTTACTTCCACTTCACTTCCTCCCTCATAGCTGGATTCGCTATTAGGTTGAGTTGGGAGGTCTGTAGGCTCGGTGTTCTCGTTTGAATGCCTATTTTGGGACGTTGGCTCTTCCAAGGATTCATCATTACAAAGAATAAAGGAGTCAAGATCGGTATGCACAGAGTATAATGGTGAATTTTCAGGTTTCTCGGGGCTGCTGACCAGGAATTTCATTTGCGATTCTCTATACAGTCTTCTTGATTGGCCAAATATAGGGATAGTGGCATATGAGCCATCCATCTGCATGGTGCCTTGTAGCTTGGCTCCCCATGATCTAGATAGTAACATGCCATATTTGGGTGGCACGTCTGCCACCACTACATCCATGACCATACATTTCGCAGGAATCTGAGTTAGGCTCACACATAAGTCTTTGATGAGGCCTAGGCATTTTACTCTACTCGAGTCAAAAGAATATAAGTCTTTGTAGGGTCTGGTGATTTCTAGGCCTAACCTTTCCATTACTACCTTAGGCATCAGGTTGTGTGAGGCTCCAGAATCATGCATTGCGTTGTGGAGAATCTTGTCATGGATGTTAAGACTGATATAAAAAGGTGGGACTACCCCCTCCTGAAACTTCCCCTCGATTTTTGGACCAAATAGGAGGGCGGGTTGATCATCATTCAAATTTATAGAGTCATTTATTTCCCCCAGATTTAAGGCTTTCAAAATTTGGCCTTTGTATACATCCTGAGTGGCCAGCTCAGATAATGGTACAGAGATTTTGATCTTTGCGATCTCACTTTCTAAACTGAAAGTGGATTGACTTTTGGGAATGTTCAAATCTGTTTTATTTGCAACTACCTTAGTAGCTGAATCAATGTGTGTTTTATCATTATGTACATGTGTGGAAACATTTTTATCAGGAGCGCTAACTGAAGTGCTAGTGCTGCTAGTTAGTTGACTTTGTTTTTCATTGTTTTGGTTGTCTTTCTGTTGGTTTTCCTCAGAACTCTCCGTTGTTGATTTATTGTTTACAACAGTGACTTTAGAAGATTTCTCAGGCCTCTTTTTGATAGTTACTTCGGGAGTTTTGGGTTTGGAAGAGTCTTGGTTCTTTTTACTCCTGAGCTCATATTTTTCTCTGACCTGTAATATGGCATTCTCGAATCCCAACCTATAATCCTCAGATTCAAACCACTCCTCCTCCCCATAAGAGGTTGAGGGTTGGTATTCTTCTGAATCACAGTTTAGGATTGAATCCTCCGTTTCGAACGTGTTTATCACATTCCCTTCAGATTCTTCTATGATTCCCTCATCCTCATCCAGAAAGTTTTGGAAAGGGGGAGTGACTTGCTGATCTGACTCTTTCTGTCTGTTGGGAATGTTGTTGTTTCTTCTAAAGTTCTGATTTTGATTTTGATTTTGGTTTCTGTTCTGCGTGATAGCCATCTTTTCGACCACTTGGCATAATTTATCCAGATTCTTAGACAATCTGTCAATATTAGGATCTGAAGTGGAGGCTATAGTGTCATCTTTGTATGTTACTCTCTTCTCAACTCTCAGCTTGGCCCTTTTTTCAATCAAATTTGCTTCTATGTTTACTGCCCCTTTCTGCATGTCTTCCAAAGTGGTGTACTCTTTATCTCTAAGCTCATAGGCCATGTCAGCATCAAATCCATCAGGATATTTTGCTAGGGCCATACCTTGTGGAGGTTTCATGTGTGGAGGGAGAGAATTGTAAATGCTGTTGAATCTAGTGGTGTAATCATGGACACTCTCTCCTGTGTTCCTCTTAAGGGACATGTATTCTGCTAGGATTTGACGAGGGTTTGCCCTAGTTTCCCATTTATTAATGAAAGTCTGGTATAAAGCAGGCAAATCATTGATGCTACCAGCAGGTAGATTTTTAAACCACTTTTTAACCTCTCCCCCCAGGCTCTGTGCAAAAATTCTCATTTTGATTGTTTCATCATCAATTTCCATATAATCAAAAGAGTCCTCCATTTTATCTACATGTTGTTGTGCTGTTGTAGGCTCTTTAGCAGGGAAGTGTGGGATTTTTGATTGATAATCATTTGGTAAGGGCAGTAAAGGCTGAGGTAAAACTAGAGGTGCATACCAGGCTGCCATGATGAGGTTCTGATGAGGTATAGGGTTGGCTTGAGCAGCTGGTAGTTGGATGACAGGGATGGCAGGACCAGCCGAAGTCTGTTGAGCATACCTAGGGTGAAAAAGCCCCGAGTTTTGGAGAAAGTGGAGATCAGGTGGTGTGGAAGGAGGGGTTTCGCTGTCCCTAGTGTCTAGCTGGTCTGAGACACTGAAAGACCTAGTTCTAGGTAATCTGTTTTGAAGGTCTAGGTCGAAGAAAGGGTCTGATAGAGCTGCAAGATCCTCCGGTGCCGAATTGGCTCTATGAGTGTTGCTGGAAGTAGTTGATCTCCTACTCACAGGTGTCCTTTTAAGGATTTTCTCAGGATTATCAACTGTTTCAGGTGGGCTTGGATCAGGGAAGGCTCTTGTATGAATGGTTCTGTGAGCCAGAGTGTTGTTTATAAGCCAGTCAGCTTAGCCCTACTTGTTATTTCTACTGTGGTTAATGTTGTCTTGGGAACTGGTCTCCCTGTGGAGTCTTCATTATGCTTTGGGACTAGTCTGCCAGTGGAGTCTGATGTGAAACCAAGATAATCAGCAGGCCTACTGATCACCAGTGGAGTCCTTAACGTTTAGGAACAATGGAGTCGCCAGGTGGAGGGTTTAGGATGATTCTAGGGTACACTGTCCACCACAGTGCTCACCGTCAAAGGTGTGACTTACCGTCAACCTAGCCAGATTTCTAAGTTTTCGAGGTTGTTTGAAATGAGAAGCACTCAAAGTCCCCAGTGGAGTCGCCATTATGTTGGGGTTCCCATGTTTTGGCCAGGTTGACAGAGACCAAAAGATGAGACAACATAGAACCACTTTCAGACCTTAGGATCTAGCCCTCCTAGGTCCAGAGAGGGATCTCTCTATGATTATCAAAGGATATATGTCTTTGAAGTTCTAAATTATGGTTTTAGGCTAGTTATAGGCTCAAGATTACTTGTTTGATTGTTTGAGTTTGGTTCTTGAGAATCAGGAAGGAAGGTTTCATCACAAGACAAGGATGGGTGAAGAAGGAAGCTAGGGAAAGGTAGATAACTCAGGGAACATCAAGGCTATTGGGCAATGGAGTCAAGAAAGGATTTACTTATGTTCAAGGTGTAAGCTTCAATTGGGCTAGTCATCTAGAGCATTTGGATCTCAAAGACTGATTGGTGGGATGGAACACGAAGTGATGAGAATGAAAGATGGAAAACCATCTGATTCTGTCTATAGATCAGGCCTGAGGTCATTTAACTCCAGACCTGCTTGGACAAAACCATAGGCAACACGAGGGATCCTGAAAAGGTTTATATGGAAGGGAAGGTCATGAAGAGGCAGCGACAGGCTTTACACCTCCCAATGTTCCTAACCTCTTTCAATTAAATCTTAACAAAAACATCTGAATACTGATTTTACCAACTTGCACATCAGAGAGTAGGCAATAATCATCCACTACACTAGTTTAGTCAATTAAAAACAATACTCAGACACACATATGAGCAGAAAACATTCAAGACCGAGAGAGCTGGGATATAAGGTACCTAACAAGGGTAAATCTTATATCATGCATTCAGATGTCAGTCAGAAGAACATGAAATGAAATGGAAATAAACACAGAGATAGGAAGAACATCACCAACTGCTGTAGATCAGGATCCAATGAAAACCGCTTATCATGTTAAACACTACACCAATCAGGTACATCACTGCCCAAAGCTTTTACATTCAGCCTGAATACATCATATTTCTCAGCCTATCATACAACTGTTACACAGGAAACTTGGCTCGGGACAGAATACTTGCAGTTCGCTGATAAAACTAACAACAACCAACCCCCTTACAATGTTTTTGCTGTGCTTTTATAACAAGGATGATCCTAGGGTCGACTCAGGAGGTAGGTGCCCATTGAATGTTACATTTAAGCATAATAATGAATGCAGGGCCGAGGCCCATCCTGCTTGAGAATGTTGCATATTTATTCCGCTCTCCTTTTTGTAAGAGAACGATCTGCTTCAGATTTGATTTCGACATTTTGGGCTTGTTGTACTCCAGGTGATTTGAATTCGAGAAAAGATAAGCTACTAGGAGGGTCTGTCTCATAAATGCCTGAGTTGTCTTTGAGCTGTAGTTAGATGGAAAGATCCTTCAAGGGCATTCTGCATAATAAAAACAGTATGGATGCCTTGTCCTGGACGAAAAACACTTTGCTGACGGAAAACCCTGATATTACCTTTGTCTGCGCTTGGGGTCTGTAATCCTCTGTTCTGCCTTGTTGAAATGAATAAACTGGATGGAGGTCAGCATGGCCCTCCATGCTTCTTTAATGCTGCCGGACTGTCTGAAATGAGCTTCAGTCAGTGAATTTAATTATCTCATGGCTCGAGAAGGCATGAAGGCGTTGTAGGAAGGTGTACTTTCTGGAGTAAACGCGCCCTGCTTTTAGGTGGCGCAATCATGACTTTGCAGGTGCGTTCTTAATCTTTGAAGGGTGCTTGAATCCTTTGACTTGCGGGGTTGTCACTAATTAATCTTTCACTTTCAGGCTCAAATCCTTTAAACCTGTCTCTGCTATCCCGTTTGGCCGCTGAATGGCCTCTCTGTGCTACCTGCATAGTGAAATAAACTCATCAAAGAGCCCGGGCAGTGGTGGAGAAATGCATTGGAGGTGGAGAGATGGTGGAGCGATGGCGGAACAGCGAAAAATGGCGGAGAAATGGTCGCACAGTGTAAAGCCCAAAGATTACCGTTTGGGCGAATTACACAGGAAAACACAAAAATAATGAACGGATATATGGAGTGGGACCCGGTGGAGGCGGAGGGTGATTTAAACCTGAACCGTCAGATCTTGGAGGAATGGACGGCCACGATGCAATCGCACCATCGCGATCGGGGCGCACAGCACAAAAGTTCCGATTGCGATTGAACTTGGAGATGCGATTGAACCAGGACCGTTGATCTCGCGATGATGGACTCCGCCGGTGGATTGAATCCGGAATAACCACAAGAGGACTTGCGATCAACGATCGGAGTGCTGTTGCGATTGAGCGCAGATCGTAGATCTGGGCGGAAACGAACGGTGGAGATTTAATCGGAAAGGCAACGCGATCGGGAGAGGACTGTGATCGGAAGCTGCGATGACCGTCGGATCACGGGAAGGATGGACGGTCAGGATTTAATCAGAGGGGGAGAGAAGGCGGGGAGCGACGAGATCTGGGCCATTGGATCTGGATGGATCAACGGCCAGGATCAAATCGGAAGGGAAAACAAAAGACAAGCGATCGCGATCGGGAGGCCCAATGCGATTGAGCGATAACCGTTGATCTACGGGACGATGGACGGCTGCGATTTAATCGCTCAATCGCAATCGGGGTCGCACAAACTGGTTTGCGATTGCGATCGGGGAGGGGCTGCGATTGAGCGCAGACCGTTGATCTGGGAAGAAACAGACGGTGGGGATTTAATCGGGGCACGCAATCGGAGGAGGAGCAGAGGGGCTTGCGATCAGCGGAGGGCCGTCGGATCGGCAAGCAGATCGACTACAGGATGCACCTGAGACGGAAAAAGACTTGCGATCAACGGAGAGGGTGCTGCGATTAGCGCGACCGTTTGATCGCGAAACGAATGGATGGCCGAGAATTCAACCTGGCCTCAATCTGGGGGCTGACTTAACATGCCCGATCAAGTGACGGAATGGGTTTGCGATTGGCGCTCCGCCGTCGGATCAAAACGACAGATCGACGGTGAATATCCTGCCGCGGGACTTAACGTTATAAATGGATCGCATCGGGGATTTTCAACGTTACAAAGGGATTTCTCACCCGCCCGACTTCCGATTGCGATTAGCGCCTGGGACTTAGGCGCTTGGTCCCGGCGCGGGGTCATGTGTGGGGAAGTGGTTAAGGGGCTTTGCGGAAAGGGGCTAGGCCTTATAATAAGGTCGGAACATGGGTTTTGGCCCTTTTAAATGGATTTTAAAGGGTTTTAAAGGGGAACGATAGAGGAATAAAGGGGAGAAAAGGGAAAACAAAGGGCAGGGGAAGAAATTAGAAGGGATCTTGGGGGGATTTTGGCGGAATTCGAGGAGTAAATGGGGAAAAAGAAGGGGAGAAAAAAAGGGGGGATAAGAAGAGGTTAAATGAGGGAAAAATAAAGGGGGAAGGGGGGTCTTTGGGCATTTCTTCATCAGCAGAGAGGCTTTAAAAGGGGAATCAGCAGAGGGGAAACCATCAAAGGATAAAGGGCACAAAGAGGCTTCAAGAAGACTATATTTTCAGGGGAAATGCATTCCTTGAAGACTCAACAACAATTCAGCCCCCTAATTGCTTGTCAAAAATTTCATAGGGGGGCTAACACAAACAGTGCAGTGTGTCTCCAATTCCGAGCTACACGCAGGTCTCTCTCTCTACACACAGTATACAGAAAAGAAACTATAATGTATTTCGGCTATACAGGTCTTCCTAGACCTCACAAATTAGGGGGCAACTATTATCACTAGAAAATCGTACCAGCAAAGGTGACATTATTCAATTTCAGGAAGAAGTATTTACAGGGTTGAGAGACATTAGAGAATTTGAAAGTATTTTAAAATCTCTAAGGTCTGAAGGGAAAAATAAAATTATGTACAATAAGAACTAGTCAAATGTGCCTTTGCGTGCAAAATTCTTCGATAAATGCGCCTTTGCGCCCCTTTTGCCCCAAAACACGCACAATCCTGGGAGTGGTGGAAGTCACTTTCTAGGACCACAAGGCACACTCCAGGACATTGATTCCACACTTGAGGCCACCTAAGGGAAGCCACCCAAGCCTCCTTAGGACATCAAAGGAGCACACAATGGAATAAATGTGGCACACAGTGGAATCACCATCCTCTCTTGGGTCACTATCCACAATGTACCAAGAAAGGGAAGGAGGATTTGAATTCTCCTATAAAAGGCCACCAACGGATGAACAACATGAGAGCACATTGTTATGCTAGCCATAATTGCCCCAAGAAATACTAGCAATGTGTGATCCAGAGCAAAGATAGAGGGGACTCAATTGTTGGCCATCCAACAAATCCCATCCACCATAGTAGAGAGAGGGAGACATTGCACCAAGGCAACTCAGAAGTAAAGATTTCCTTGCATAGGGACTTAGAACCCCTAGTTCTAAGGGCCCCTTGGAAAGTGGGTTAAAGTTTCATCCACATTTCCTACCAGCACTAAATAAGAGGGGACGTAAGTGTCACTATTTGGATTATTGAATTTGTTTGACTCTATTTAGAGCTTTTGCATTAGGGAAGGTTTTAGTTCTAAAATGGGCCTCCCGAGGAAATTAAAAAATAATAGTGGAAATAATAAGATAATATTTGATGACATCATCAAATTTTAGAGGGAAAAAAGAAAAAACTACTTTTTCAACTCATATTTTCAACTTATCTCCCAAATTTTTTACTCAAATTCCGAGTGGGAGTACTCGTTGGATGAAAAATTTAATTCCTCATCCAATGAGTACTCATGTTTCATACTTTTGATGGACCCTGCTACACAAAAAAATAGAAATACATTAAAAATGTGATTGCAATCACGTTTTTCATGTATTTATGATTTTTCACGTAGCAGGGTCCATCAAAAGTATGCAACATGGGTACTCCTTGAATGAGGAATTAAATTTTGCATCTAACGAGTACTCATGCTAAAGATTTGAGTAAAAAATTTGGGAGATAAGTTGAAAATACGAGTTGAAAAAGTAGTTTTATTATTTTATTATTTTTTAATCTTTTTACCCTTTTAGTTAAAAAATGGTGAATCATCCGCCATGGTTGACATCATCATCTTGAATCCTATTGGTTCTTATAAATTTTATTTTGGTTGTACATTTTACTTAGGAGGCCCATTTTAGACCTCAAAATTCCCCTAATGGTTTTATTTGTTTTAGTTTTAGTTTAATTTTTATGTTTGAATATGCATGCTATTTCTCTATCTAGTATGTTTATGTTTGAGAATGTTCCACTAACTTGCTTGACTCCATCTATTTTCTTCCTGTGAAAAATAACTTAAGAGGGAAAACCACACCCCTTAAGTTGGTGTGATTTCGTACATAAGTGCACCAAACACACTAACACAATGGGGTTAGTCCTGGTGTCCATGACTATGTCCTTTTCTGTGGTCACTGCGAGAGGCTCGACTAGATTTCGTGCAAGGAATTTTCTCCTATCCTGCCTGATCTTATGAGTGTATTGGTCATAAGATAGCCTTGTTATATCTAGTACATCATCCTCATGTTCCTTCGGGATGCCGAATTCTGAGAGCGAGAGGTGTCCCCCTGTCATGGGAGTTGGCTGGGGCACATCAATGTGTGGCAAATCTGTTTGCTTCTCAGTTCTCAAAGGTTGAGACCCACTTCCTCCTGCCTTATCTGCCTATAGCTTTTGAGTGTCTTCTTCCTTCCTCTTCTTCTCAACTTCTTCCTTGTCTTGTTCTTCTTTCATCTTGAGATCGACCTATTTATTTATTTTTTTCTTCTTACTATTGCTGATCCAAGGCATCTTGGGCCTTCTTGAGTTCTTCCTCTCTCTTCTTTTTCTCAGCTTCTAATTGTGCCTCAGTTCCTTTGTCCCCTCCTTCATGTTTATCCTTGGGAGGGTTACTTCTTCTAGTATTCTTGGGCCTTTTGGATTGATAAGTTGATGCTCCTCCCAAGGGGTCTTTTGTTTCAAAGCATTTTCTCTTTATTACAAGGGGTTGATCATCTTGGTGTTTATCCTCTTGATCTTCATCCAAGTTGGCTTTTCCTTCAGATTCTTCTTCCCTGTTGGCATTATACCAGTTATTCAGTTTCTCTTCTACGAGGGATTCTGTGTGTTGGTAAGTCCAATTGAATTTTGCCCGCTTGCAATGTGCGGGGACGATCATGTCAGGGTCATAAGATCTTTGAGATAAGTTCATGAAGTGGAAGCCCTTGATATATTCTACTTCTCCCTCCACCTCTTTGAAGTCCTTGACTATATAGACACCAATATTAAGCGGGAGGGTCGGCCATGGTTTCTTCTTCCCCTTGCTTAGTGTCTTAGAGAATCTGCTTGTCATTTGGTATCACACCTCTTGTCATAGTAGTTTGTCAGTGATGAACTTAGGCAATGCGTGAGGGGCCTTGAATGATCCAAAGAATCTGATGAAGGTACCTTCTGCGATGGGGAACCAATGAGATACCTTAACCATCGTCTCCATGTCTCTTTTGGACATGCAGGGAGGATCCTCATTAAAGAGGTGGTGGTAAAGTGCGGTAATGAACTTTTCTGAGATGGTGTCCATGTCTTGCTTATACCTAGTGGCCCAGAATATGCTCAGATCTTTCTGGATGGGCCCTCCATGTTTTTCATCCCAGTTGTGTGCCCAACCCTCAAAATTGCATTGTGTGCACACTACATCTAATAGGTAGGAAGCCATGTAAAATTCAATCGCACATCCCTCCTCTAGTACTTAGGCCACATATATGTTCACCCTCAGAGCTGACATTAAAATATGTTCCCAGTTTAAATGAGTGACATAGGAAGTGATTGCATACATGAGTGGGATCCATGCTCCGATAAAGGTAGTGGCATCCTTCCTGCCATACATTATACACAACATAGCTGCGACGAGCCTGTAAACTTTTCTTAGGCCCTCGGTCTTGTATTCCTGATCATTTTTTCCTTTGAACTTTTCAGGGTCCTCCCACCAACCCTTCAAGGTCTCTGGTATTGGCACGTCAAGCGTTGAAAGACTCTTCCCTAGCTAGGAGTGAGTAGTATACATCCGCGTCTTTCCCAATCATGTTGGAAAATGGTCTTCTTGCGTGATCTCAGATAACCTAGAACTGTGAGTCCACCTTCTAGATGATCCATTCGACTAATTTTGCACATGGGAAGATAGGCGGGTGAGCACCCACATAGTTAAGTTTAGATCTTGTAACCTAAATGTATACCTGACGGACTGCCAGGACCTCTGGGAATTCCTCCTTTGTTAATTCTTGGTATTCTTGAGACCATGACATCTCATTCCCCTTTCCGAAAACACAGGCGGTATCTCCCTAGATGGGTAGCGGCAGAGGAATGTCTATTTTTGATAGCTCTACTTCGGGGAATTTGTTTCTCCTTCAAACTGATGGAGGCCCCATGTCAATAGAGGCCAACGAGATAGAGACACACTCAAGCTCAACTTCAATGTCACCTAGCATATTCAAAAAAAAATCCCACAGTAATATGGAGGGCATGAAAGAAAAAGGAATTGACTGTATAAACTAAGGGTTTGGCTGCTCAGGCTAGGTCGCTGTGACCGGTGTTGGTCGCAACACCTTGGGTTGTAGAGATTGTGACTTTGCAACTTAGACATGAGGTTAGAAGGCCACAAAGGCACGCTTGCATGGGTTTTTGAAACTTTGTGACTTTGTGACTCAACGACTCAATGACCAGGTCACGAGGTCGCGATGTTGCAAGTTCACACTAGGATTTTTTGAAGAAAAATAGGCGGTCGCGACCCGTAGGGAAAAGATGAAAAGAAGGGGAGAAAAATCTAAGGGAAGATAATGGATTAGGGTTGATAGGCTCACAGGATGGCCAAGGAGGGGTGCCCACAGTGGCAGGAAGAAAAGAAGGGATTAAAGTGGTTTTAGACCTGATGGGTAAGGGAGGAACAAGAAAACCCTATCTGGAGTAATAGTCAGGACTCAGGATGGAAACTAGGGGAAAAATAAGGAAATTAATAACCTAGCTTAAGGGAAGGTAGGGGTTCAACCAATAAAGAAAACTGCAAGAGGTTTCAGCGACTTACCTGGGAAAAATCGCACTCTGATTGGCTCGTCAGACGCCTCGTGTGGTCATTAATGGAGGTTGCAAGGTCGCAATTCCAGCTCAGTTTGGTAGATATGCGACCTTGCGACCTTGTGACCTTGCAACTTGGTGACCTTGTGAGGTCATTGGGTCACAAGGTCGCTAAGTCACAACTTGCCGAAGTTTGAAAGAGGAGAGGATTTCCAACTTTGTGACTTTACTTAGAAAAACTAAAGTCATATCATGGTTTTGGGATTACCTGCCTAAGGAGAGTTTTTTGAGGTCCATGGAAGAAGATGGAGTGAGCTCGTCTTTATCAATAGTAAAATGGGCTCTAAAATTTCAAACTTGTGCATAATTTTCAAGGGTGTTGTAGCAGCTACAGCAATTGGTGATTCACTGGTAGAACCCAGAATCTCTTCCTGCACTTAATCTTGAGGGGGGCGGGGGGGCTTAGCAGGTTGTTCCTTCCATCTTCATGCGTCCCACTGGCCTCATCTCTAGCCTTAATCTCTTCACTTCACTCATTTGCATTGCGCGGAATTCTGTTCACCATGATTTTATTGCCGAAGATTAGACAGGAGGGGTCGGAGTAACCTCATGGGCTTCAAGGGATTCAGTATATTTATTTGGTGCCCTACGTTTCTTCACTGTAAGTGAGCCTCATGGGCCCTGATGGAGTTACTGCCTAGGAATCACAAAATTTTCTCCGCTGCCAGCGAGCCTGGTCAGTACCCCGGTGGAGTCGTCGCATTACCTCTCTACATAGGAAGCCTTTCTCAATCCTTTACCCTTTATTTGATGTGATAATAGAAATTATTTATATGTGCTCAAGGAAATTATTTTTATGTGCTCAATGCACTTATTTGTATGTGGAAGGTACTACATGGGTGGATGAGGGATCCCGACTTATGCTACTTGCAAGAGAGGTTTCTCTTGGTCTTTCATTTGAGGACCTTTTGGTTTTCCCGAATACCCTTCTTCCATCTAAGGTTGGCCCTTTTCCCCTTCCATCCAGTGACATTTTTCACCATTAATTTTTCATTTAACAACAGTTTATGAGTTGGTGTGCCGGGTGAGTTACTTGCACTTGGGTCCTATGACTTGGTCTGTTTCCCCATGAGGTGGTTATCACGGAAAAACTTTGGCCATCTTATGTTTCAAGGTTTATTCTTAACATGCAGATATTCCAGTATATCTTGCCCATTGAGTAACTGCTACGTTGATCCTTCAACTCGAAGCACTAGGGAATGAAATTCTGGGAACTTGTTCAAGGAAATCCATTTATTGAAACAACACAAAAACAAACAAAAACGGGAGCAATAAAGTAAAGGAAACAAAACTATGGTACAAAGTGTGATGAAAGCCCAGGGGCCATTAGGTGAACTAATGTTTGAGGTCATGCCCATTTACCTGGACGACATCGATCCTCCCTTCTAAGGTTTGGATTTTATACGTGTACGGACTGACCTTCTCTTTGATTTAGAATGGGCCTGTCCACAGGGCTTGAAATTTGGTGTGTTTTCCTCTGTCTTTGTGAGCCTTGTCCCATTTGAGGATGAGGTCACTAACTTCGAAGACCTTTTTCTCGACGGATTTCTTATCAAACCATCATTTTATTCGACTTTGGTGGATGGCAAATTTTTCCCTGGCTTTTAGCCTTTCCTCCTCCAGTTTCAGCGGGGTGTCTATGCAAGCTTGCAAGGAAAGGCATGGAGTACCATGTGTTTATTGGGACAAGTGAAGGGTCGGGAGAGAAAGGTTAGGGGGAAGGATTACATATTTCCTTTAGACCAAAAACAATGGGGAGGTTCCTAGGGAAGTTTTTGGTGTGACCCGATCAGCCTAGAGGGCGTTATTGAGGGAGTTGTACTAGTTTCAGTGTTGGGATAGAAGGGTCTTCTTGATGATCTGAATAAGGTTCTTGTTGGTTGACTTGGCTAACCCATTCCCTTGGGTGTATTATTTAGCAGAATGTTTGAGTACAATACCGTTTTCCAAAGAAAATTCATTTAGTTTAAACGATGAAAAATAAGTATCATTATAAAAAACAAGAGAGGTTGGAACGTCGAACCTGGTCATGATGTACTAAGTGATGAAACCTATTACCTCTTGGTCGTTGATCTCGCGTAATGGTATTGCTTCAACCCACCTTGTCAAATAGTTTATGGCCGTGAGGATATATTGGTGCTTCTTGGAGGAGTGTGGCAGTATTTCCCCTATCATGTCCATTCCCCACTCCTGGAATGGTTCTTCCACTGCGAAAGACTGTAACTGGGTAGAAGGTCAGGATTATCTGCTGTAAAATTTCTAAAAATAGGGGAACTTCTGAACATAGGTGTGTGCATCCTTAAACAGAGTGGGCCAATAAAAACCGGCTCGCATAACCTTGTGGGCTGTGGCATCTCCCACGTAGTTTCCACCGTCTGGGCCATCATGTAGTTCCTTCAGGACTTGTTGGGCCTCACTGTGCTCTAAGTAGCATAGCCAGACACCGTTGTGATGTTTGTGGAACGGTTTTCCTTGTACCATTTGATAGCATGAAACCTTCAACTTTATTGCTCGTTTCTGTTGGGTTGTCAAGGTTGGGTACATGACACCACGACCCAGATAATTTAGGAGATCTATGTACCATGATGAGAATTTTTGTTGAGGTGTGTTGTCAACTTGGTACATCTCTATTTCATGATCCCAACACTCCTCATTGTTGCTCCTTGGATCCGTGGCTTTAGGAGCCATTCGGCGTAACCCCTACCCCTTGACTGTGTGTGTAGGCTTGATTTTTAAGTTATACTCTTGAAGACATGCCATCTAGTTGCCTCGTATCTCACCCAGCTCCTGTTGCATGAATAGTGAGCATAATACTAGGTGAGGTATGAACACAATGACGTGATTCTTCAAAACTTATGGCCTAAAATGTGTAACCTCCTTATATACCGCATAGCGTCTCTTTTCGATGTCTGGATAGTTCAAATCGACACCTTGTAACCCTGCACTCATGAAAGATATGGGTTTTTCGTCATTATTGCCATCTTTCTGGGTGAGGACGGCTACAAGCGATGAATCCAAGGCAAAAGTATACAAGATAAAGCCTTTGCTAAAATCTGGGCTATGTAGGGCAGGTGCTTCTGTGATGGAATTCTTGATATTTTTGAACGCTTCCTTCTTGGGTGGATTCCATTTAAAATTCGTGTTCCCTTTTATCATGCTTTGTAGAGGTTTCAAAATTTGTGCGAAGTCTGGTATGAATTTTCGGAGGAAGTTAATTTTCCCGAGAAACAACTGCGTGGCCCTTTTATTGTTTGGGGGATAAATTTGGGTGATGGCTCTTGCACGGTTTGGGTCTACCACTATGCCATCCCGTGTTATGATGTGGCCAAAAAAATTCCCTTCTAAGACTACAAAGATGATTTTCTTGGGGTTTAGTAAGATTTTGTATTTTCGACACCTCTCAAATATCTGTTTGAGGTGGTGCAAGTGGTCATATCTTCGCTTGGAGAACATGGTGGCATCATCAAGGTAGACCACCACACTTTGTCCCATTGGCCCTTGGAAGGCGATTTCCATGGCCCTTTGGAAGGTTTCCCCACCATTAATCAGGCTAAAGGGCATGCATCTAAATGCGAACATATCCCACTTAGTCCTGAACATTGCCTTCCAACGATCTGGTTCCACTACTAATACCTGGTTGTATCGTTAGAAACCATCCAACAAGGAGAACATTTATGACCTAGATATTATTTGAAGAATTTTCTCCATGGGGGGACTGGGTAGTTATCCTTGTTTGAAAATCAGTTTAATTTCGGAAGTCCACACATAAGCGAATTTCACCATACTTCTTGCGGATTGGGACCAAATTCGACACCCACGTTGAATGTCGGACTTTCAAAATGATGCGGGTTTCCAGGGGTTCCTTAATTTCCTTTTCGATTATTGGTTCCAAAGTCAGATGTACCTTCCTTAGCTTCTGTTGGAAAGGTTTGAGGCCTTCCTTTATCGGTATCACATGTTGGATAATTTGTGTGTCATAAATCCATAACTCATCATACGTTGATGTGAAAACATCTCGATACTTCTTAAATAATTCAATAAAGGACTGCTACTCCTCGAGGGTGCATTTGGTACCGAGATTGTCGAACCTCGGGTCCACTTTTGTCCTCAGGTTCACTTGCTGGTGCAATAGGGTGGAACTTTGCACCTTTGTATCGAGAGGCCCACAAAATCAGTTCTGTAGGTCAAATAACTTCTCGAGGGATACGACCCCTTTGGGTATGGGATTCCCCTTGTGTTCTTCCCTTTCCTTTTTCATAGCAAGATCATGCTCCTCCTCTATCACTACACCTTTGAACACATCTATGTTTACTGTTACACCATTGTTTGGTCATCTAACCTATTACTATTATATGGACCTAAGTACACCATGTAAGACCAATTTTACCCTATGTAAAATTGCTTTCACTATGAAAAATAACTTAGTAAACCACATTTATTAAGTTGTTTATGGTCTAAATAGGAAACCCCATGAGGAAATATTAAAGAAATCTACATTTGTTTGATTTTTTGCAAGGAATAATTAGTTAAACAATAGTTTAATTAATATTCCTAATCATATTTAACCCAAAACAGGAAAATTAATTAGATAAATCACTATTTATCTTATTATTTTCTAGGAATAATTATTTAAACCTTATTCAAATAATATTCCTTTTTAAATTTGACTAAATCATTCATAAATAATTAAATAAATCATTATTTATTTGATTATCACTCAACCACATTCTTAAAATAATAAATAAATCATTTATTTATTTATTATTTACAAATAAAGGGATTTGACCCAAGTTAAATTCTTTTTCCCTCCAAAAATTATAATAAAATATTCCATAAAAGTTGGATCTTGATTTGGTTAATAATATTTTCATTATACACCAATATCTAGACTAACTCAATATTTTGTTCTAAATAGAAAGGGTTTTCCATTCATTCACTACCTTTTGTTGCCTAAAGATCACTCTGGATGTATACTTTTGGTCTGACTTTGGTCCACCATCATTGTCATATTTTGCTACCATTTTTCTTGTGAGCTCTCCTTGAGTTCCATTTTTTGTCTGGGCTTTCTACACCATCAAGAGAGAGGGATTTTAGATCTGAAGTGCTGAGGACTTACAAGAACCCATCCAATTGAGGGGGATTGGTAACAGATTTCTATGTTCCCTTCCCAGGTGTAAAAAAAAAAAAAAAAAAATTCTTTAAAACAATCTTGTCTTGTCTATTGGATGCATGGAACAAGTCTTGCTTTTATTTACTGCTTAATGTCTTTTAATGCATAGATCTAGATTTTTGCAACATCTATCTTGGTCAAATAATTGCAGATTTAAATATATTGGCAACCATCTTTGATGTTAGGGATGTTTGTTATGCACAGCTAAAGTGAGCCTTTTTCGCACACTTGTGATTAATATTCATACTAACAACTGGCAACTCCACAACAATTTACGATTACGACCTCTGTCATTTTTCAGATCCCTACATATCCAACAGCTTCAAACCCTAGGATTTCTCTTCAACTTCTTTTTTTCTTTTCTTCATGTTGTTTTTAACCTATAAAACCCTAAAACATTGAAAATTCTAACTTCTGTGTGTTTTCGAACCTATTACGCAGGTGACAAGAATCAGTGACAACTGAGACGACAAATGTTTCTGAAACCTGCTCCTGAGAGTGCCAGAAGTGAAGGTCGCACTTTTTGAGCCCAAACCTGCGAACTCTGCAGAAAACAGGTCAGAAACTGCGACCTAGACTTTTTGCGAGAATTTTTCTGAGATTTTTATGGGTTTGTCTAGGCCTCTGTTCAGGGTTGTCTGACCTCGGTCTCCACCCTTTTTGGATGAATAATTGTTCTATATTACTCATCAAAGTGGGAACCTAACCCCCTAGGGCTTGAATACCCTCCACCTTTTGTGGAAGAGTTTTAGCTGCTGCAGGTTGTCTGAAATTTCAGTGTGTTCAGCAATTTTTTTAGATTTGATCCCTTACCTTCAGATCCACTTCAGGTTGGCTATTTATCCATCCTAAAAACCTCTTTTCAGTTTTGTTTGCGTTTTCCTCTAGTTTCCCCTTTGCTTCCCTCCATGTCATAGCCTTTCATCACCTCATCTACAACAAATTTTCCTCCAATGTTTTGTTGTTTTTCTGCACCTATTTCCAGCAGATCCGACCTTTAGATCGTTGTCCCTCCCGACTTTAGATATATTGACTATTTTGGTGTGTTTTGAATAGATTTTTTCCCACCTACAGACTAGTTGTTGAGAGGCCCGCCTCCTTCGGTTTAGATTAATGCATTATTAGCTGTTTATTTTCTGTTATTTCAGTTTCATATACTATTATCTGTAGGTTTATTTACAGTTATACAACACACTTTTTCTTTTTCCCTACAAACGTTTGGGTTTAAAAATTAAAATTTACACACTTAACACACACACCCTAAGTGAATAAGAGCTTTTTTAGCACCGCCAAGAAAATACTTTAAATGTTGTAATCAATTGATCATACACCTCTCTACCCTTGTTTCAACATTGTAATCAGTTGGTCCTACACCTCTTCACCCTTGTTGGTCTCTCTTCCCTTTGTGCCTTGTTTGTGCCTTCATCATTATGCCACCAAGGTCTTTATCCTAAAGACTTCTTGGCCTTCATCCTCAGTTTCTGGTAGGAATACTTACTCCTCCATGTAGGATTCGAGTTGGTCCTCCACCGAGTCTGCACTCTGACTCCTCTTCTGGTTCATTGGGTTCCCCTTCTATTTCTTGCCCCGGTTCTCCCCCTGTCACCTTCAGCATGTCTGGTTCAAGACCTAACATTGGTGGTAGCCCCGACCCTAAAGTTGGAAATACTACTAGTGGGACCGCAATAGGAACTAACCTGGCTACTCCCTTGCTCCCCTATATGGCAGGCCTTAGTCTTCCCGATTTTAACCAGTTGATAAATGACCCTATATGCCATGATGCTAGTTGGCTTGCTATTCCAACCAAGCTCCCTTATGACATCCCCAAGTTTTAAGGTCTTGCTGTAGAAGATCCTACAAACCATGTTCGATATTTCCACATGTGGTGTTCATCTAACTCCATTACCGATAACTTTGTATGTCTTCAGTTGTTCCAATGTACGCTTACTGACGAAGATTCTAAGTGGTATGTTGATCAGGCCTCATCCTCTCATACCACCTTTTCATCTCTTACCTAGGATTTTCTATCTTATTTCCATCTTCCCATTCGTTATTACATAGATACCGAACTTTTGACTTCTTTCTGTCAATCGTCTATGACCTGCCTATCTGATCATGTCCAGGAATGGCAGAGAAGAAAGAGCCTATGTCGAGCCCCTACCTTCGAAGACCGTGTCTACATGGACTGGTTCCCAAGATCCCTTTTTCCTGCTATAGGCAATGATGTCACATCTCATTTTCCTCAAACCGAAGAAGTTGCTCTCCAGATCTCCTTACAATATGACTTGATCTACGCTTAGTCAGGTTATGTTTATATGGTTCTACCTGATCTTCCTAGACCTAGTGGTGCCAATGCACCGGGGGCATATCATGTCGTCGATGATATCATTGGATCTCTTTCTCATCCATACGCTCATCCTCCCATAGGCTATGGTTTCCCTCAGGGAGGGGCCAACACCTCCTGCACTTTTTCCCCTCCCGGTACCATGTATCCAGGATACAACATTCCTACTCCTTTTTCCCAACCTCCTGTTTACCACAATGTTACCCAACCTCCTTATTATCTGTATCTGCAGCCTGGTGCTCCAGCTCCTCAAGCATTAGCACCTCCGCCTCCCTTCCCTTCTCAACCCCCGTAACAACAGCCACCGTCCCCTCAGGGGTAGGTGTATGCATAGCATGGTGCGACTACTCCTCCTCCCAAAAATAAGAGGAAAGGCACTCAAAATTAATTTTCCCCCGCTAATCCTTGACCTAATCCTCAAAATAATTCTCTTAACACTGCTAATCAGCAAAATGGCACTCAGCCCAAGTAGGATAGGCATGTTCGCACGAACAAGCCTTGTTCTTGTTGTGGTGTTTATGGTCATTACATGCACGATTGTCCTCTTTTAGCACATATGCAAAAGATGTGGGAGTCTCAAGTAGCATCACAAGGACAACAAGCCTCCCGTTCCATCCCTCCCAATGATGCACCTAGTCAACTGGCTGTGTTTACTAATCCTTACCCTCAGCAAGGATTTGTGGCTACCCAACCACGTGAAGGTCAAGTGGCCACTCAACCTCCTCCATCTGGTACCTCCGATTACCATATTCTCATGATGAACTTTGACCAACCTATAACCATTGACCTCAACCTTCAGACTCGGTCCAGTCAGTACAACAAGCCTCCCGCTACGTCTGTCCCTGAGTCCCCTTCTTCAAGTTCTACAGTACCTCTTTCAAAAACTAATGGTCCTTTTCATATCCCTCAGCCTAAGGTAGAGGTTCATACCAAGATCCCTAAGGGACCAATACACTGAAATGCTGCTTCTAGAAAATTTTCCCATTCATATAGTATAGTATATGATTTGGCACAATCTCTTGTTGCCATCTCAACACTGGAACTTCTCCAGTCATACCCTTCACAATGAAAATCTCTACTATCTACAATGGGTGTTGTAGATCCTTTAGATGATCTCTTGATCATCTCCGATGTTGACCGTGTTGGGGTTCTAGTGTTTTGGCCAGATTGGAAAGACCAAAAGACCGGAAAACATCATAACCGCTTTGGGATCATAGGATCTGGCCCTCCTAGATACGGAAAGGGATCTCTCCATAAAACACAAGGAATGATATATCTTTGAAGCCAAAAATGAGGTATTAGGCTAGGTATGAAGCACAAGGGTTTTTAAATGATTTGGTTGGTTGTTTGGTTGGAGATCATTAACTGAGAAGGTTATGGAATGAAAGGAACAAAGCATTAGGATGTTTCGGTAAAAGAGGGTAGGCCAAGAAAGTGTCATCCATTGGGCTATGGAGTCATGAAAGGATATTACTTTCATAACAACTGAGCAAGGCTTTCCAAAGGGCAAGTCATCTATACTAAAGGATCTTTTAGATAGATGGTAGAATGGAACAAGAAGGAGTGAAGGTTAAAGAAGGAAAGAAACCTAATTGCAGTCTGGAGATCAGGTCTAATATCATTTAAATCCAGACCTTCTTTGACATACTCAGAGGCAACTCTCAATGAAGACAAAAAAGGCAGCTTAAGATCAGGTTAGAGGTCATCTAACTCTAGGCCTGCTTCAACATACTCTCAAGGAAAAAATAGAGTTAATATTTAACACAGAACTAGGCCTCAGATCAGAGAGGGACTTTTAACCTTCAATGCTTTTGACACCAGCTCAAGGGATCTTAGAAAGGCCAATCTGTTGGAAAAGGACCCCAGTGGATAGGGCTTACACTAAATCTCTGGAATCCTAACTCTTCCAACTTAAACCCAATAATAACATCTAAGAAACAAACCCCAAATTCGAACATCAGTAAGCATGGGCTAGACCAACATCTTTAACTGGTTAAATTACATGAATTTTCTCTTAGATACACATTAAGCAGAAAACATCAAAGACAAGAAAATCAGTGGGCATTAGGGTACCATGTAGGGGTATATCCTAAGCTTGATTTACTGATTCTTATAAAATAATAATGGACAGTATGATTTAAATGAAATAATACAATGCAGTAAGAGAAACATCACCCGTAATATATACCAGATCCTATGAAATTGCTTAATTAATTGATGTGAAAAACCAGTCACATACACTGAGCTCAATGGCTGATACAGTCCCAACTTTCTCCTCCCAGCCTACTAAATTACAAACTACTCAGCTACTTCCCCCCAACAACTGTTCTAATAGTCGAATGAATCCCTACAACTAACATCAACAACAACAACCTTACAATATGTTCTTCATGGGTTCTTATAGGAGAACCAGTAACTGTGGAAGTAGATGTAAATTAAAGTGATTCATTAAGATAGGGGGTAGGAAGTGTTCGTGCCCACTCTGCTTAATGACTCTGCACTGTACGTTTTAGTCTGGTATGGGAGTCTTTTTCAGGTCGATATTTGACCTCAGATGTGTTCTTTGAAATACTTCTTTGACTGTAAGGTACTTTGCGCTACCTTCTGGAATTAGTGGCCTGGATGGAAATTCTGTGAGGTCTCCCATACTCCCGTAGCTGTTGTCCTGACAGCTTTAGAAGCTTATGTCAGTGTATAACCTTTCAAGGTTCGAGGGGGCATGGAGACTTCTTTCAGAAGGTGTACCTTCTGAGAAAATGTACTGCTAATGCTGAAGCATATATATGGCTTGTTTCATGTGCTTAGACTTTAATAGGCTTCTTGACGATCTTCAAACTGCGTCTTCGCCCCTTAAATGTAGATTACAATTATTAATTTTCAATAAAAGGCATTAATCCTCTCTGTCCTTGCTAATACACTTTGAAACTACTACAATGGTCATCTATGCGCTCTTTGTCACAGTAATCGTGACTATGGAGGCAGAGTGAAATTGCCACTCTGTAATCCCTGCACAATGCAAAAAATCATTATAAAATCTAGGGAGTGGTGGAAGATTTTCTATCGAGGCCTGTGGAATGATGGCGCAGCAGTGGAAAACAATGGAAAATATGAAAGAATGGTGGAAAATGGAGCTGATGAAGGTTTTGGGCCAGAAATATTCTGGGTCGTCCGATTAGAAGAGACACTGGAGATCCACAGTAAGGGTTTATCGGGAAGGCAATTTAGACGGAGAAATTCACTTTTAATGTAAAACATAAAAGCTTAGCCTTTGGGAGAATACAAAGGGAAAAGGAGGAAAATGAATGAAATCAGAGGAAATTAAGTGGTGGGACCCGACGGGCGAAGGGCGATTGATTGTGGACCGTTAGCTCTTAAAGGGCAATCAACGGTGGGGATGGTCGGATGAAACTCTGTAGAGGCTTTGATGAAAGAAATATAGATGGGGGTGTGATGCAATAGGAACCGTAGATCTGATTAGATGGACGGTTGAGATTGATGATGGAGGTTGCAGGAGCAGCGGGGAGGAAAGGTGGTTTCAGGAGGAAAACCACTGGTGTCACGTGGCTTAAGGATGGTTTGGAAAAATCTCTGAAAAAATGCGATATAGGTCCCTACTAGAAACGTGGCCAAACAAAACCATTTTTATTGCATGATTTCTGATCATTAAAGTTTGGACGCCAAAATAACGCGATATGCAAGTGGATCGTCGGATGGAGGGGTGGGAGATCAGACGGTGGAGGATGGAGCGTGATAAGGGAAAGTGCACAGTTGGTAATGGTGGGGAAATTCAAAGGCGGGTTTGATCTCAGCTGTCATATTTATAGGATGGACAGTGAGGATTGAAAGAGGGAGTGGGAGGCAGAAGGGGTGTGTGAAAGGGCAGAGATAAGGAGAGCCGTAGGATTTGAGGGAACGAACGGCGGGTATCAAATCACAACAGAGGAATGGCAGGGGGACAAACTCTGAGATTTGAACTTGCGATTACATCTAGACCGTCGGATCAAGGTGAGATCAACGACGGGGATTGGATCGGGGATCGCTAATCGGGGGTCACACAGTGTCACATAAAAATTCTTGCAATTGGCGCGTTGGTGCGATTATGTGCCAGCCATCGAATCTGGAAATAGATCAACGGTCTATATGTGATCGGAGGGGTTAGTGTAGAGGGGTGATGGGGCATGCTGCAGAACAAACACTGATTATCAGATCTTTAAAATATCAATGGTTGAGATCGCAACAGGTTTTTATAGACCAAAACTTCTCGCATCGGAACTTTTTACGTTAACAAAGGAAAGGGTGCATATGTAAGTTGCGATTGTGATTAGTGCCCAGTGCTTTAGCGCTTGGTCCTGGGCATGGATCATATGTGGGGAAGTGGTTAAGGGGTTAGCCGAAAGGGTCTAAAGCCGGCTATATGGAAAATTGTGTTTTTTAGCTTAATTTTAATTCTTTTTAAGGCCAAAAGGAGGTTTTCGATAGAGGGAATAAGGGGCTATTAAACCAAAAAAAGAGAAATTGTAAGGTTTAAAGGGGTTTTAGGATGAAATGAGGGTTAATGACGTAATTTGAAAGGGGAAACTGGTGATGAAAACAGAGGCTTTGAGGGGACATAATGGGCTAATGGAGGCCTTCTTGAAGCATTCTTATTCACAGAACAACAGGGCTTTATAATTGGAAACAACAATGAGGATTTTCAAAGGGAAAAAGACACAGGAGGCTTCAAGAATGATATTTTTTCAGAGGAAATTTATTTCTTGAAGGCTCACAAATATTTTAGCCACCTGTTTTCTTGTCAAAAATTTCATAGGTGGCTAACAAACTGGTCAGAACATCCTCCTCTTCCCGCTTCCGACGCCTTCCAAATCCCAGTCAAGATTTGGAATGCCAATGTTTCCCGTTGCATCATTAATGAGGGGGAATCCACCTGTGTGATGTCCGCTTCGGTTTGGAAGCAACTTGGATCACCTGAGTTGGAAACTTCCACGATCACTCTCCGAGCATGGGGTGGCCACTCCTCTAAGCCCATTGGCATGTTACAGAACTGTCATATAACTCTTGCGGGAAAGACTGTTTGTGTTGATGTAGAATTCATTGATGCCCCTTTAGATTACAACATTATATTGGGTCATAGCTACACCTATGCGATGTTTGATGTACCATTTGCAGTTCACCACAAGATGTCCTTTCCCCATAATGGAAAGATATTCGCCATTGAATAGTTGACATATTACGAACCGAAGTCTTAGAACTCCCCTGGGTCCATCATCTCTTCAGTGGCCAATAAGCAAACCATCGATCCATTGACCACTGTCTCACCCGGAGTCTACAAAGACTCCTCTTTTCTTGGTACATTCCCTTCTCTTCCTCATCCTTACTCTGATCCCAGCTCATCGAATGTTTGCATTATGCAATCGTCTTGGGCTGCACTCAAGCAGCCCGCTTCGGCTAGTCAGCAGCCTCGCCCTCCCCAGCCTACTCCTAGCCCTTTGATTCAGCCTTCTGGACCCCCTTATCTTGGCCCTTCACCTGCAGCTGGTAACCATGAGCCTCTTTATCCTCCTGGAATGGTTCCTCCAGGCCTTAACCATATCGGAGCCATCCCGCCTGGCCATTACCCCTTCGGTCAGATACCTTTCCTATCTCCCCCTCCTGGAGTGTTCTCGATACTTGTCATGGCTACCCTATCTCTTCCTAACCTGACCCTGGGGATTTCCATCTGGTAACTTGATCCCCCAACTGCTACCCCGCTTGGGCAACCCAAACCTTATCTTGCTTTGACCACGGTTCAACCGGTCCCTATGACGTCTCCCGTTGCTACAGTGCCTCAGCCACCTCAACAGAAACCTTCTCCTATTGCGATAGCTTTGGATAAAAAGGGAAAAGCTCACAAGAAGGCATCAAAAGACAAGGCTACCCCGACTGAACCTGCTCTTCCTCCGCCTCTAAAGCCTTGTGCTTTGTGTGATTTCATCGGTCATTCCACCCATACTTATCCTGAGTTGCCCCATATCAAGCCCATGGTTAATGTTGCGTTCCTTGAGTCTACGGTCCCTGAAGCCTATGTTTCTTCCTCGAATACAGCCAAGAACCCTAAGACTATTCACACCAACCAACCTTGTGCTTTGTGTGATCTCCATGGCCATTATTCCCACCATTTTCCCCACCTTACGCATTACCATGCCTCTTTAGAGGTAGTTTGGGAGTACGAGGTTGAACAGAACCAATCTGCCTCTCTCGTCCTTGCGCAGTATGCTATAGGCTAACTTGAGGAAATTACCCTCTCCCATTGAAATTCCCCCTACTGATGTCGAGATGACGGAGCCTATGGCCACCATCCTCTACCTATCATCATCCATGAGACCCTCGGTAGAAGCTCCCTTTGAGACTTCCCCTTCTGTTTCACTCGACCTCCCTCCAGCGATCACCCTAGGCTCAACATCAGTGGATCCCTTATCCTCTTGTTCTATCGTCATCCCCCGTGACGATGCACATGTGAACCTTTCTTCTCATGATGATGAGTCAGGCAGCTTCACCGCGTCATGTGGTCTCCCTTCCTCTAGTCACTCCATCTTCTATTGTGATGATGACATCATGGAAGCCTTGTCCACCCCTGACCTCATATTTCCCACCCATAAGCGGAATGGCACCATTCGTGTCTATGGTGACTTTCGTGGCCTGAGCGAAAACTTCCCACAAGGTAGCTCCCACACACCACCTTCCTGACGGTGTGCAGGCGATAGATATCCTACTCGAATCACTCCCTCTCCCAGTGTTTGTTCGATTTCTACTTTGCACTCAGGTTGGCAGCATTGTTCATCATCCTCTCATTTGTTGTCCTGTGGCACCTTTCAGATGGACCTCCTGTCCACACCTTATATCAGTTATTCCGATGGTTCAAGTCGCTACTCCTAGAATCTAGCCTTGGTAGGTTGGGCCATCTTTACCCCCTTGCATTCACTTGTTCCCTTGAACGATGTATGCATTGGTACTGCCACCAATAATCAGGATGAATATGATGCAGCGCGAGGTTTATTAGCCGATGCCCTTTCCCATCGCATCCTCCACCTTCATGTTCATTTAGCTCCCCTGCTTCTTGTCATGCAATTGAATGGTGTCTATCATGTCCATAGTCCTATCCTTTTTAGAAGATATTTATGAGTGCAGATTTTGATGCGTGAATTTGAAATCATTACATTCAGCCATGTACCAAGAGCACAAAATCACTATGTAGATAGCATTGCAAACAATATTCTAGATTGGAATTTAGCACATGCATTTAACACATGACAATAATATTAAAACCATCAAAATGATGCATATCCATAATGTGTGTCATACAAAATGTTTTTAGAGTCCATTAACTCTGATACATATGACATGTCCATAGCATGTTACAAAAACTCAAAACTCGGTGCACCACCTACCCCTACACACTAATCACTATCTAGAGGATCCCGAGCCAATGGATCTGCTCCAGCAGCTCATAGATCACGCATCCCCTGTCCAACCATCGCCATGCGCCGCATGACCCCTCACCACTCCGAGGGTAGAGAAATACATGGATCTATGTACTGGTCATATAAGTCTTGCAAACTATGCTCTGAAACACTGGTCAGAAGCCTCTCACATCTATGATGGATGTCCTCTAGGAGGGCCATTGTATCCTCATTTTGTGGCTCTCTCGATCCACTAGGTCCCACAGTGCCTTCTACTATAGGTCGTCCCATATACCTAGTCAGTTTTACCAGTACTGTATCTTCATACCAAAAAGTGGAAGAATCAGTACCATTTACAATATTCTGAAACTTTACAATGCACAGAAAATATTAGCAACTTTTAACTTACCATCAGGTCCCCATACTCGACCAGGTGGTAGAGGCAATTCTGGGTCCCCACGATAACTCATCCCACTATAGGGATAGTCGTCTATGTACAATGGCATCTGATCCCAATGAGCAAAGAACTCGGGTTGGAACACCTATCCGACTGCCCCACCTCCTCCTCTGCATAGTATTTACCCCCACCGGCACATCCTAGGCTCCATTAGGTCCCCATCCTAGAGCTGTATGCGAGGTCGAAGTGTCGGGATCTTCTCAAAGAAGAGTGAGTATAACACTGTACCATATGCACAGTCATGGTTCACTTTCCGCTTGCATAGCGACAACTATCATTTCAACAATAACAACATCATTTGCGCCCACCTACAGTAGGTCCCACTCAACACACTCTCCACAAGAATCATCTACCCCCCAGTGATGTGGTGGAGTGCCTAGTTGCCCAGGATCTGCAACACCACTGTAGCCACAACACGAGTCTCTAACCTCTCTAGATACCCGATGGGTATATGTGTCCCCTTCACATGGAGACCTGGTCAAAAATGTCGCTCTACAAACTCTATAATTTTCCACCCTCAAGGTAACACTGGCTGAGTATTCCATACCATCCCAAGTGGTGGGAGACCAGTTAGAAAATATATATCCTGGACCGCGACCAACTTGATTTGGTGCCCCTGCACTATAAAGACCTCATGGTCCAGATCCCAATAACTGATAATCTAGGCCAATAAGGGCTCTCCAGCTCTGATCAGAGGGTTCTCCACAAACTTAAGAACCCCAAACTTGTCCAATGCATTGCGAACACCTTGATCCTCTTGGATCTCTGACCATGGTGTGCCCAGGTCTCTTTCTCCAGCTGATCCGTAATTCTACCATATCTACACAAAACCATCATATTTGTCAGTGTACAGATAGGAAAGACTTTATCCAAACATTAAAACCTAGTTCTCAACCAAAAAATAGCACATCAATACCCCTCTCAGTCAAGTCACACTTTTCAGGCCGAATCCTGGGACAGGTCGCAGTTTTCTACCCAAAACCTGCTACCCAGGTCGTATTGTTTGCCCCAAAAAGTGCGACCCAGCCATAAAGAGGAGTAGGGGTTTGTTCCTAAGCTTTGGGGACCTAAACTAAACTTTCAATCCATTGAAATGAAAGAGTAGGGTTAGGCCTATTACCTGCAATTGACGGATCTCGATTCCAACAGTCGGTTTGTCCGCTACGATCACCGCAAGATTTAGGGCCTTCTCTCCTCTCTACATTCACCATAGCTCCACTTGCAAATGAGTGAATTTGGAGGGAAAATGCCTTACTAAAAGAGAAATCCTTGATTTTTCTTTCGCCTATTGCGGCCAAAGCGTAGCTTATTTTGACAAAACGTCTACATAGTTGGAATGCTCTCACCGAGCCCTCAAATTGGTATCTGTTAGTTTTTCATGATGTGATACTTCACTAGGACACATTTTTTCCAAGAAGCGTCACTTCAACACTCCTCAAAATCAAGTTTCTTCACTTGCACCACTTGTAATTGGGGGACCACTTTGCCTCCATACTTGTCCATGCTCGTGGCGATTTTAATCATGAGTAACCATCTTGTACTCATGTTTTTATGGTCCCCATTGGACCTTTTCTGTGTGGTAGCATCATCAAGTCGCCCTTGTTTAGAGCATTTGAGTTGATTCATCATCGCATCCATGGAGTCTATCCTGTGTCCCTTTGTATCCTGCTATAGTCCTCCATCCTTCATTGCTTGATTCCTCTCTCGCATCACACATTATGACCTTCAGTTCTACTGTCCCCTATCCCTCATGATATTGTGTTAGTTGCTGCTAGGTCAGCCATGCTCTTTATGCTCTTACAAGGGAATTTGTCCATCCACTACTCAGTACCCCCCATTTCATCACCATCCCTGGTGTCAGTCTGTCAGTCGCTCTACTATTTTCTCTCATGCCTTAGTTGAGGACCCCTTATTGCCTCACCTATTGCGGACCTCCTTCTGTTGACATTAGATCATTCATTCCAGAAGACAAGTCTAGAGTGTAGTGTACCTCGGTTCCATCTTCCACTCTTGTTCGGTGCCGCGGATTAGGCAAAGGGACTCCTTATTGCACTTTGACTTGACTGCTTCTCAGCTCTAGCTCCTTACAACATGATCGAGATGCGTATACTTGATAGTTTAGTGATGCAGCAAATGATACTGGCGATTCACGAGTGTGTGTGTGATGTTTTCAGACCTCATGAGGGGGTGGCCCTTTAGGTGCCCCCCCACATGCCCAGATGAACTATTCATCACAACCTTTGATGCAGCTCCATAGATTTGATGATGTTGGCCTCAGTCGCTTGCAATACCTTTTAGTTTTCATGTATTAGTCATATTTTCAGAGCCCTTTCCTATTTACAGGAACACATTGGTTTTATTTATATCTCATGTACTTAGATATTATTGTATAAGTCCTGGCTATTATCCCAGGCACAATATGTATGTGGGATTCATTATCATGTTTTTATCTGGCTCATGTTTATGCTAGCATGCACTATATAGTTCAGTCCCTTGTTTACTGGACACATTATTCTTTGTACTTTGTATCGGCGAGCATAGGTATGCCTCCCCCACCGCCTATATCATAGGTACTCACTCATAAAAGAGACTTGTCGCACCTGTAAGTCTCACCTCCTCAGGCTCTAGTCCTCTAGCACTTTGGTCTACCTTATATTTCTCTCTCTCTGATTTCCCCTTCGGTGTCTAGTGATTGAGTTCTTACAATGTACTTCGGTCATACAATTAGCTCCTAACGCTTACACACTGGGGGGAAATCTCTTACACCAGTTTTTGGTCATCTAACTTGTTACTATTAGATGGAACTAAGTTCACCATGTAAGACCAATTTTACCCTAAGTAAAATTGCTTTCACTATGAAAAATAACTTAGTAAACCACATTTATTAATTTGTTTACGGTCTAAACAGGAACCCCATAAGGAAATATTAAATAAATCTAGATTTTTTTTATTTTCCTCAAGGAATAATTAGTTAAACAATAGTTTAATTAATATTCCTGGTCATATTTAACCCAAAACAGGAAAATTAATTAGATAAATCACTATTTATCTTATTATTTTCTAGGAATAATTATTTAAACCTTATTTAAATAATATTCCTTATTAAATTTGATTAAATCATTCATAAATAATTAAATAAATCATTATTTATTTGATTATTACTCAACCACATTCTTAAAATAATAAATAAATCATTTATTTATGTACTATTTATAAATAAAGGGGTTTGACCCAAGTCAAATTCTTTTTCCCTCCAACAAATATAATAAAATATTCCATAAAATTTGGATCTTGATTTGGTTAATAATATTTTAATTATGCACCAATATCTAGACTAACTCAATATTTTGTTATAAATAGAAGGGGTTTTCCATTCATTCACTACCTTTTGTTGCCTAAAGATCACTCTGGATCTATACTTGTGGTCTAACTTTGATCGACCGTCATTGCCATATTTTGCTATCATTTTTCTTGTGAGCTCTCCATGAGTTCAATTTTTTGTCTGGGTTTTCTACACCATCAAGAGAGAGGGATTTTAGATCTGAAGTGCTGAGGACTTACAAGAAACCATCCGATTAAGGAATGATAACATGTTTCTATGTTCCCTTCCCATGTGTCAAAAAAAAAAAAATCTTTAAAACAATCTTGTCTTGTCTATTGGATTCATGGAGCAACTCTTGCATTTATTTACTGCTTAATGTCTTCTAATGCATAGATCTAGATTTTTGTAGCATTTATCTTGGTCAACTAATTGCAGATCTAAAGATATTGGCAGCCATATTTGTTGTTAGGGCTGTTCGTTATGCACGACTAAAGTGAGCCTTTTTCATATGCTTGTGATTAAGATTCATACTAAAATTTACCATGAAATATAACACATGTTGATCATCATTAAAAATGCAGAAATTAGTTACAATATCCAGCACTGTAGGTTTATAGACAATTTCAATAAAAAAGCCATCCCTTAATGGGGTAAACCTAGCGGTAGCGTTCACTAATGTATTAGCCGCCGCATTATGCATTCTAAGTACTGATTTAATACCAAAAGCATCAAAATAATAAATTAAATGCCATACCTCATGCTCATATCCTTTCAAATGGGGGAATAGGCAGTGAATAGTATTATGTACCTGTTGAGTGATGATTTTCGAGTCACCGATTGCCTTCAAGAAATTGAATTTGAGGTCGATTGCTTTCTTAAGGCCCATGATCAGTGCTTCGTACTTGGTCGTATTATTGGTGCACTATAATTTTAACAGGAAAGAGATGAGGAAAATTTTCTTTTGGGGATCTATCAAGATACAACCGGTACCGACCCTATCACGGGTCTTGGAACCATCGTAGTATAAGGTCTAGATTTTTTTTCAGGTTTTTCTAAATCGCATGTGTGCACATACAGGATACTCGGGGTGGAGACATCGGGTGGACCTCCTAGTGCGGTAGGGTGGAACGTGGCACACGATAGTAGTTATAACTGGGTGTTTGGGGAGACTAGGGACTGAGTGGTTTGGTAGCACCTGACGGCAGCCTCTAAGAAACACATGCCTAGATCTTCTTGTGAAAAGTTGATGGGTTCGTTGGTTTCTTCAAGGTCCGTCACTGTATGCTTCATATAATGTTCGCTCTCGATCCAGATCTGATTATTCCTACCCTCGTATGGGAGCCACAAATGGGACCAGTTGGCGGTGAAGTATCCTTGTAGCTTTCTTGACCAATCCTAGCTTAATAATAGACCGTAGGCCTCAGGGATATCCACGACAAATATGTCAATGCACTGATGGACTCGAGAGTCTGAGGAGAGACGTATCAAGACGTTATTCATTTCGCCCACAGCGGGGACCTAGGACCTATCAAGCTAAATGAACTTGGCATCATTTTTCTTGGGGAGGATATTCAATTTCTTGCATACAGACAGGGGCATGAAACTGGTAGCACACCAGAATTGACGATGCAATTGTGGACGTTGAAATTGAAGATCTCAAAAGACAGGAGAAACGAGGGTGTAGACTCTCGTGAGTTTGCATTAATGACATTAACGATGGACTAAATATTCACAGAGGCTTGGGAGGGTGTGGAGCTTACGACCTTTTCCGCCAAGGTGGGCCTTCTTTTTGAGGATGGGCTAGCGAATGCTTTGAGAATCAGGTCACGTTGGTTAGCTATTCAAAAAATTTCATAAGGGGATATGTTGGCTCATGTTTTCTTCATGTCTTCGATGATATTGTACTTAGATTCTGGGTGCGAGATTGTCTCGACATATGTGTTGGGTTAAATTGGCGACGATCTGGCCTTGGGGGTACCTCGAGTAGTGATGAGGCTAGAATTTTTAGTGGTCAGGGTTGTAGTCTGGTTTTCCCTGTTTCGTGGTAGGATTTTCCTTAAGAAGGCTTTCCTTTTCTCCTTGAAAGAGTGATCGGAAATCGGGCCTTTTATCCTTAGGCTATAGTTTTTGGGAGGTTTGGATTTGGGATCATTGGCTAGATTTATCTCTGTCATAGGAGGAGGCCCTTCCCCACGAATTACTTCGAAGGTGACGATTTTCGACCCCAGGTCTTCATCGGGGGGAGAGACTTCTTCATTGCCTGAGTCGGCCTCCTCTTGAAACTCCCCTACTGTGTGGTCTTCTAGGAGCCGATTTACCACAATAGTCATACTATTAATCCATTAAGTGCAGGTCCTTTCAGAGTGGGAAGCTTGATGAAAAGAGCATAAGTTATCTTTGCCAATCTCCTCTACGTTTAAGTTCGCATTGGGGTTCGACAAAGGGAGATTAGGCGTGATGTTGTTCTTCATAAAGAAAGGCTTTTGAGTTTTGCTACTTGAGGCAGAGTCATTGTTATTTCTTTCAAATAGAAGACCTCATTTGTTAATAGTTGTAGGGATTTTAGGATGTTCTCAAAATTGAAAGGATCCTTATCCTTGTCCCCAGATTTATTGGCTAAGGGTTGTGTCCTCTTCCTGACCAATTTTTGGTCATCCTGATTATCATGGTCTATGGCCCCCGTTGAAAGCATGTCCTTCTAAATGGCGAGGGTAGTGTTGAAATTTTTTGCTACAATGGCTCTAACCTCGCATTTAAAGAACACATCGATGTCCCAAGGCAGAGATCTTCTGTAGTAATCTATGGTGATGGAATCGTCAAGGGCCATGTTTGGGGGAAATTTGTTTAAGATGGTTGCAAAACGTTGGTTGAAATATTTAACCTTCTCCTTCTTCTGGCACTTCAAGGTACTCAAATCCATGAGAAGCATAGAAGGGGTCTTGTCCTCTAAAATTTTTTCATCATCTGCAAGGCGAGGTAGAATTTACTAATGTGGTCTTCGGCCAGCATTCCCTTCTCAAAATTGAACTTAGGGAGTTGCTTCTCTAGGTGTCAGGGCATGTAGCGCAGAAGACCACGGAGGCCAAGAATAGACTGTGCCATCTAGGCTAGGGGCTGGAATCGTTTAGCCCTACGATGGGGTGGGATGAAAACATGCCCAATCTCATTTTAGGACTCGCTTTTGGCACCAGACTCGGAAGCTTCGCCTTCATGTTGAGAGTGAATGTCTTGGTTTCGGTTAACTCTATGATCTTCAAGGTTTCTATAATTTCTCAGGTTCATGAAACTAGCGAAGTTGTCGTTGAGAAGAAAGGGTTGTCTGTTTCAATTTCAGTGGTGGTGATGAGTATGGTCCATGTTTCGAATATGCCCTCGGCCTCTTCCAGCCCCTCCCCCAGGTGGATCATTCACTTCAATGTTTTCATTCAAAGGCTAATCGGGCTAGGAATTGGTGTTTTTTTGGGGTTCGGTAACTTCAGGGCCACCTTCGCCGACCCCTCGAGGGCTGTCGGGAGGTTCTGTTGAGATTCGTTCGACTGTATCTACATAGTCTTCGAGTATTAGGTGTATAAGCTAAGCCACAAAGTTGACTATGACACCTTGGAGAGTATGATGTGTCTCGGGAGTTCACGGATTGGCTAGGGAACTAGTGGCCGGGAGATTTTTGCAAACCTCTAATGAGATTGCGGGCGAGTGGGCACAAGGCCCTTAGTTGGTCTGACGTGACCTCATAGAAATGTGGGTCCTCCTCGGGGGTATCCTGGAGAGGTTGAGGACCATTTTTATCAAATCTGATATCTCCCTGTGGACTGTGCATAGGGATATTACTTACATGGTGGAATCTTGCCATTCAGGCCCTCCTTCTAGTGCCAAATCTGTTGACGGGGAAAAATTCCTTGCCAACAGTGAGGAGATCTTCCCAGTATAAAGTCCCAACTATTCCCTAGACTGTTTTTGATAGGGATCACATTCGGTGTGTAGGCCTGACTACCGTTGAATTGGTGAAAACAAGAGTGTATGGTATGACGCAAGGTTGGGAGTTCAGAGCGGGAGGTCCCCACAGGACAATTCATCCCAGGAGACCATCCCCATAGGTTTTCATGGTGGTGCATGAGTAGGAGAACCAAGTTGACTCTATGTTTGGATGTCATGGTGATCCAGGTGGCTCTAGACACCCTCAGGAGATCAAGAGGGCTAAAAAAGGGTCAAAACTCAAAGTGGTCGGATTTCTCTCGAACTAGGTTCAGATTGAATAATTGTCGCCCTAATTCCAATGGTGTGAACGGATATCCAATCTGAGCCTGTATGGCGAAGTTAGAGCGAGTCAAAATTTTGGTCAAAGTTGGCCAGTGGGCTAGGATTAAGTGTCCCAAAAATTCACCATCAACTGGGAGGGAAATTAGCTCCTGAAAATGGGCGAAATTGTGGCCTCTTTAAAAATCCAAATAACGCTTATTTTGGAAAAATTTAAGAAGGACTATTATTATTTAAAAAATATATATATATTAAAAAAATAGGGTGGTGGACCATGACCCTCGCCACCCCTGTCAGACCATATTTAAACAAATATCAAATATATATATATATATATATATATATATGCATATGCGAGGTGGCAGGTGGGAAAACCCCGCCACCCCCGGCATGAATCCAACCGTATAATAAACAACGACATACATATAGTTCAAAGAGGTTGGGTTGGGGCTGCGTGGAGTGGACCCCTCCTGCCCTAATCAAATATATGCGAAACCACCAGAAGGTAGCGGAGGAGGGGACTGGTGGGGGTCGAACCTGGCCAACCCACGTGGCTGGCCCCCAAGCGGGCGGTCCTAAAACATATTTAAAACACACCAAAAATTTCATTTAACCAACCGTAAATGAAACTTATAACAATTATTTGTGATATTACTGTGCCCCAAATAACATGTCGAAATAGGTGGGGTCGGTGGGGTTGGAACCCCCAACCTTCGCCTTATCAACTCTACCTATAACCAATGCGCCAAGGTGCCTCTTGGTAAACTCTGCTCACCAACCCTATATGAAGTCATTTCCATAGGTGTGCCTAAGGGAGGAGAGCGCAGAATTCAAGACATATATTTTTTTATGCGGGTGGAACCACGAGCCATGGAGACGGCAGAACCCCGCCTGAGGGAATCTTGAGGGTACCAAAAGATTCCTTGAGGCCCCAAAGTTGCAGGTGTCAGAATTCGAGAAAATTTGTCGATTTTACACCTCTCGGCAACATGAATCCGATGGTGATGCCCGTTTTAGCAGCAAAGCTTCCCATTTTTCAGTCCTTTTCCAGATTGAAGTGACGATGTTCGATTCTCAAGTGTGGATAGTCAGTTCTATACCCCTCGATGCCACGAATTTGATGGTGCAACCAATATCAGCAGTTGAGAATCCTCTTCTTCAGCCAGCTTCAGGGGTTGAGGTATATGCAGTTTGATCATGTGGCTCTTTTTGTTCTAAGATGTATTATGATTTCTATATCCTTTCTTGATGCATGTGCGGAATCTTGTTTTTGCTTCATGTGAGATTCTGTCATGCCGATATGAGGTCCATTGTGAGTGAGAGTTCCTGTAGCAGAACGTCTCATGGAGAGACAAGCCACTCATGTTGAGGGCACATCCTTGTATGAACATCATCCATGTACATATTCCCATTTCTAGCACTATATGAAGCGGCCTACCCCATTTTGACACCAGGCCCAGAGACGTAGCCCACACTGGGTGAACTTTGTTATCAACGTTTTGTGTTCTTGTGTTTTTTATGGTTGTCTTGATTCCTCTTGCTTAAGCATGCATATATGTTCATTTATGCTCTTTTAAAATGAAATTCTAACAACATCACAAAAGTAAAATATCATGGGTAAATCCGGTAACTGACGGACCCAGATCAAGTGGTATCAGAGTGGTATTCTTGCTAATGTAAATTGAAAGCGTGAACAACGATTGAACGTGCAGCAATAGAGGATGAAAAAGACATGTGCGAGGCCATGCTCATGATGTTCAAAATGGTGGACATGTTGAATGAATCTCATGAAAGATGGGATAAAGAAGAAGTAGAAAGTGATGCTTCATGCAAATCTTCCAATGAATATTCCTTGCCCCAACTGTCTTCTCATCATTCGAATGAGGAGATCAACCATAGACTTCAAGCAAATAACACTGAATTGAAAGTGCTTCTACGAGGGAAGAAAGAGGTTAATAAGAGAGTGCATCTTTGGTTGCAAGCCGTAGATTCAGCCTTGGAAGAACTGAAGCGCAATGACTAGAGCGTTCAAGCAAAGGATGTTGAATTAAGGAGGCTTCTACAAGAAGAGAAAGAGGATACATAGAGACCGCAGCTTCAACTAAGAGCCACAAAAGAGGCCTTTGAGGATTTGAAGCACAACAAAGGCTTGAAGAAGCCATCATCACATATTTCTCAATCGAAATCTGAGGTAAAAAATGCTGATTTTTTTTCAGTTTCATATTCACATGCTATCATTTCTGTGGGAAATGTGGAGATACCCATTACAGGAATTGGCATGCAACTCCTCACCAAGATGGGATACAAAGGAGGAGGACTTGGCATTAATGGCCATGCCATATCTCAGCCATTTGAGGTCATGTAAAGACCTCGATTAGCAGGTTTGGGATACAATGAAGGAAAATGCTCGAAGATGTCAGAAATTTTCAATGCTTGGTTGAAACCATTGGGGAAAGAGAATGATGGGAACATTCACCATCATCCTATGACAATGAACATTGCAGAAAAGGAGCCGAGGCAAGCTCTCATCACCATGATTGCACCAGAGACAACTAAGAAAGGTATAACATGTCTTAATATTCTAGTGGTCATTTTGATTACAAACATGTCGCTAACAATGAACATAGATCATGGCATAAGAAAACATGTTGTTTTTGTGGATTACATAACCATGTCTTTGCTAAGTGTTGGAAAATAATGGCAGCAAAAAGCAGGATGAGGCATGAAATGCGTTCTCCATAGGAGGAAAATAAGAAGGTAATGCAGGTTTGGAGGAAGAAGACCCATTGCAGTCATTGCAACAAAAGTGGCCATCAAAGAGCCACATGTTGGAGGCTCCATCTAGAGAAACTCCTTAAGAACAAAGTATCAGTACAGGAATCAGTTGAAATAATTGTTCGAAAAACAAATGCACCACAGAGAGATGACCCATTCACTTTGATAAGTGAGAGATGGTTTTTCTAGATGTGTTAGCTTTTTTTGGCCTTACTTTGTAAATCATATGTTGCAGTTTAAAATGTAAAAGTGATGATGTGTTTTCCATCACTTATGAAGCAACAATGATGTTTTTGGCCTTGTATTAATAGCTGGGGTATTGTTTCCATTTTAATGTAAAATTGACCACTGAGTATGTTATAAACTCGTGGCAAGTATCGAATGCTTGAGTCATAGTTGGTCATGTAATTAAGCATGTAATTTTCAAAATATTCTACTACATGTTTGCAGAGGATGCAGGTGTTGGCTCATTGCTCATGGCTCCAAAGGACAAAGGTGAAGGAGAATGAAGGGTGGCCTTTCACGACACTTGTGGTGCATAAAAGGTACAAAGAAGATTCAGATTATGTTCATGCTTTTGGAGGACCAAAAGCTCCTTAGTGGGGAGGATTGATCCAGGTGGCTCTAGACACCCTCAAGAGATCAAGAGGGCTCATAAATGGTCAAAATTCAAAGTGGTGGGTTGCTCTTAAACCAGGTTCAGATTGAAGTACTCATCACCCTAATTCCAACAGTGTGAACATATCTTCAATATGAGCTCGTATGGAGAAGTTAGAGCGAGTTAAATTTTTGGTCAAGGTTGGGCAGTGGGCTAGGATTAAGTGTCCCACAAATTCACTGTCAACCGGTAGGAAAATTAGCTCCCAAAAATGAGAAAATTTGTGGACTCTTTAAAAAGCTCAATAACCCTTATTTTGGAAAAATTTAAAAGGGACCATTATTGTTTTAAAAAACAAAAAAAATATTAAAACAATAGGGTGGTAGGCCATGAACCCACCACCCCCATTAGACAATAGTTCTTTCCATTAAACTGTGGAAGCTGAACACTTCCAAGATTCATACTAGTGCTTGGTCCAGCCATTGCTTCTTAAACTGAACTCAGACTTTAAACAAACTGTCTTTCCTTCTTGAAAGAACAAATTCTTTAAACAATAAACAACTGCACTTTTATCTTTGAGAAATACCTGACCTTGACTACTGTTGAGCTTTTCACGCTGCTGGAGAGAAACGCTGCAACAGGTCTTCTTCTTCAGCTTCTTTGAAATCTTCAAAGAGCCTAGATGCGCTCCGATACCATGTTGGAATTTTGAGAATTCCAAGTGAGGAGAATAGTCTCTCCTCCTAAACACAGAGAAGTTAAAGAAAATTGACAGGAGACAGAGCTTTCAGGGCTTTAAAACAAACTTCTATTACTTTCAAAACTGTTACAAATTCTTCCTCTTAAGAGAGGGATAACAACAAAGGTGACTGCTACAGACGCAGTGCACAGAAAACACTCTCTGTCTCTCAAGAACAATACTCTGTCTTCATACATTCAACACACTGCTGTGTATTTCTTCTTCCGTGCTGCTGTGCGAAAAAAAACAAAACAGAACAATACAATTCAGTTACAATGGCTCGCAGGCCTTTTTCTTTTATATGCCGCGCATATATTTTAACATTTCGTAAAAACTATATTAAAACTTAAAACAAAAATAAAACCAAATACAAAGGAAAATCCTTTGCGGAACTTTTAAAATTATGAAATGCCTGACGTACGAGTGGGGACCACTACGCAGTCGGCAATCGACAATCGGCGAACGGCTTGACAACAAACTTTGTGATCCATTCAATCTTTCGATTGCGATTACACCATGGACGCGATGGCCCGATATTAAATCCGTTGTATAAGACCGTCGGGTCCGCGCTTTATACAAAACGCGCGACCAAACAACAAACCTCCGATCCTCCGATTGCGATTGGAAACACGGGCGTGATCCAGCTATTAACTCCATCTCATAACATGATCGGATCCGCCCTGATCGGGGCACACAATAAAGCCTGCCGATTAAACCTTGCGATTAAGTGATTGCGATTGGATCGCATCGCATCCCGGCTTCATATCAACAAGACACTGCTCCAAAATAACTTTGCGATTCCGATTGGCATGGAAATGGTGGGGACCACTTGTCCCGCCAATTCAAAAATAAAAGGACTTCCGCCTGTTAAAACAATTTCCATTCATTCTGGTTGTTGAGGAATTTAAAGCCCGAAACGACTGGTTTTTAATATCTATGTTCCTCTGTAGAAAAGATCTACGAAAATCTTCGTCCTTCCACTGTGAAGAACGGCTTCGCCCATCACTGAGTTAATTTCATCTGCAATCTGTGGCTGCGGCCCATCAAGAATTTAATTCTTCCTTGCGGATTCTCCATTCTTCTTCAATACAGAGTGTTGCGCACTCAATCTCTGTTTCTGCTGCTGCTGCTGCCTTTGTACTTTGTTCTTTGTTCTTCCTGCCCAAGGCACGACAGGTGACTTTAATATTTCAACACTCCCCCTTAAAGTCAGCTGCTGGGTTATTCATCATACCCAGGCATTCTCTTAGAAATTCAAATTTTTTTCTGTCCCAATGGTTTAGTTAAAATATCTGCATACTGCTCCTCTGTTTTACAATGCTGTAAAACAACTTCACCATTATTCACCAATTCTCTGATATAATGATACTTTGTGTCTATGTGCTTTGTTCTTTTGTGAAACACAGAATTCTTTGACAATGCAATAGCTGAGCTATTGTCACAATAAATCATAGTGCCCTTTACCTGTTCTTGGCACAAACTTCTCAACATCCTTCTCATCCAAATTGCTTGACACGCTACTGCTGTATCTGCCACATATTCTTCCTCTATTGTAGACAATGCTACAATAGGTTGTTTCTTGGAAGCCCATGAAATGGCTCCTGAACCCATATGAAAAACATAACCGGAAGTGCTCTTCCGATCATCTACACTTCCAGCCCAATCACTGTCAGTGTATCCAACTAATTCTGAATTTTCTGAAGTAGTATATAAAATACCAAATCCTTTTGTTCCTTTCACATACCTCAGAATTCTCTTTGCTGCTTGCCAATGTGCTTCTTTTGGCTTCTCCATAAATCTGGAAATTAAGCTAACAAAATGCATAATATCCAGCCTAGTTGCAGTCAAATACATGAGGCTGCCAACTGTGCTTTTATACAAACTTGGATCAAAATCCTTGCTGCTTCACTGCCCAAGGCTGGCAGGTGACTTTAATATTTTCAACACTCTCCCTTAAAGTCAGCTGCTGGGTTATCCATCATACCCAAGCATTTTCTTATAAATTCAAAGGTCTTCTGTCCCAATGGTTTAGTTAAAATATCTGCATATTGCTCCTCTGTTTTACTCTTTTATGAAACACATAATTCTTTGACAATGCAATAGCTGAGCTATTGTCACAATAAATTACTGTCCCTTTTACCTGTTATTGGCATAAGCTTCTCAACATCCTTCTCATCCAAATTGCTTGACACGATGCTACTGTAGCTGCCACATACTCTGCCTCTGCTGTAGATAATGCTACAATCGTGTGTTTCTTAGAAGCCCATGAAATGGCTCCTAAACCCATATGAAAAACATAACCAGAAGTGCTCTTTCGATCATCTACACTTCCAGCCCAATCACTGTCAGTGTACCCAACTAATTCTGAATTTTCTGAAGTAGTATATAAAATACCAAATCTTTTAGTTCCATTAACATACCTCATAATTCTTTTTGTTGCTTGCCAATGTGCTTCTTTTGGCTTCTCCATAAATCTGGAAATTAAGCTAACAACATGCATAATATCCGGCCTAGTTCCAGTCAAATACATAAGGCTGCCAACTATGCTTTTATACAAACTTGGATCAAAATCCTTGCTACTGTCATCTTTACTCAACTTCAATCCCATTACTGTGGGAGTAATTTCAGCTTTGCACTCCTTCATATTAAATCTTTCTAGAACTTGATTCACATATTTTGCTTGAGATATGAAAATCCCTTTTTCATTTTGTTCTACTTCTATTCCTAAGAAGTATCTCAACAAACCCATGTTAGTAATTTCAAATTCATCTTTCATGACTATTTTAAAATTTTCAATAAGGTAATCATCATTATCTGTAAATATTAAATCATCAACATATAAAACAACAATGAGCATCTTACCATCTTTTTCTTTGATGTAGAGGGTGGGTTCTCCCTCACACTTTTCAAATCCATTTTCCAGTAGATAGGAATCTATCCTACTGTACCATGCTCTTGGAGCTTGCTTCATCCCATAAAGAGCTTTTCCAATTTGCACTCATGTCTTGGCCTTTTCTTCTCATCCGGAGGTTGCTCCGCCATACACACCTCTTCCATTAAAACTCCATTTAAAAAAAATTTGCATTTTACATCCATATGGTATACTTTCCATTTGTTTTGTGCTGCTATGGACAACACTGCTCTTACTGTCTCCATTCTTGCAACTGGTGCAAAAGTTTCTTCATAATCAATTCCATGCTTTTGCTTATATCCCTTGACAACAAGTCTGGCCTTGTGTCTCTCTATTTTTCCTTCAGCATTGATCTTGGTCTTATAGACCCATTTAACTCCAATAACTTCTTTACCTTCTGGGAGATCAACCAGCTCCCATGTTTTGTTCTTCTCTATGGCATTAATTTCATCATCCATAACTTCTATCCATTTTCTATCTTTAATAGCATCTTCAAAATGAATAGGATCATCAACTTGACAATACAAAGCAAATAAGGAGTTCATACCTTCATTTGCCGCTCCCTGCTCATAGATCTCATTAATATTTCTGAACTTTGTTCCACTTTCACTTGGTGTATTTGTGTTTGATGAAGCACTCGATCCTACTCCATGTGGTGTGCTCGGTGAACCACTGCCGCTTCTTCTCAAGGGTGTTCTCACTGCCGCTTGAGGCGTCCCTTATTTTCCTTGTTGGTGAGGTTGTGCTACGGATGGTTTATAATTCCAACCACATCTCATTCTTCTTCATCGGTGTGAGATAGACAACTTTTAACATTGAATGTCTTCAATACTTCCATCCTATGCGTTTTCTCTTCAATAAATTGCAATACTTTTGCTTACAGCAACTTCATTGCAGGGTTATATGCCTCTATCCTTTGGAATCTTCACAGTATCCAAGGAAAATGCACTTCTCCCCCTTACTATCCAACTTCTTTCTCAACTTGTCTGGAATGTGTACATATGCCACACATTCAAAAACTCTCATGTGGGTGACTCCCTGTTTTCTGCCACTCCACGCTTCTTCTGGAACTTTGTTCATCACTGCTTTTGTAGGGCATCTATTCAAAATATACGCAGCACAGTTTGCTGCTTTTGCCCAATACTCATTCGGCAAATGTTTTGCCTTTAGCATACTTCTCACCATTTCCATTATGGTTCGATTCTTCTTTTCACAACTATCTTCATAAGAATTAAAATGTTCTTGTATGCCATTCTCTCTCAAAAGTAGAAACGCACAAATTACTATATGGCCCTCCTCCCCACGCTCTCCCGAGAGCTAATATACCGCCCACTTATTTTTCTACAAGAGCTTTAAAATGGTGAAATTTCAAAATTCACCTATATTTCGTAAAATAAACCCATACTTTTCATGGAAATCATCTATGAAGGTCAACATGTAGTTGCTTCCCAAAAAACGATGATGTTCCACCGGCTCAGTTACGCAAATGTGAGGATATCTTTAAGGGTGCTGCCCTGCCGCTTTTCTCCCTGTATGGAAATTTTTCTCTATGTTTCTTTCCAAAGATGCAGCTTTCACATAGGCTGTCAAGCTTCTCAATCAATGGTAAACCTCTTACCATTCCTTTTCTATGCAGCAAATTTAATCCTCCGAAATTGAGATGTCCAAATCTCAGGTGCCATAACCAATTTTCATCTTTCTATTCCTTTTGAAAGGCTTCTTGTGTTACAGCTGCTATGCTCTTTCCTTTTCCCTTCAAGTCAGTGTTGAGCTTGAGAGGAAACATTCTATTGCTATTCATTTGAATTTCAGCAATGATTTTATTGCTTGGAGGTATATCTTTTATTGTGCACACATCATCCTTGAAAATTATATTGTAACCTTTATTTATGAGCTTCCCAACGCTCAAAATATTACACTTCAATCCTGGAACATAATACACATCAGGGACAATTTTTTGCTCACCATTTCTTTCTTGATACTAACTCTGCCTTTTCCTTTTACAGAGATCTTAGTATCAGTCCCTGTGGTCACTTTAGATTTTAATTCATCATCTAGATTGGCAAACATTGCTCAGTTCCCAGTCATATGATTGCTACATCCTGAATCTAAGAACCAAACATCATATTCTCTATATTGTGCTACATTACATGCTAACAGCACACTACTTGGGCTCTTTTCTTCTTTTGCTACATTAGCATTCTACTTATTTTTCATGTCATTTTGCTTCTTTCTACATTCATTGGCATAGTGCCCATATTTCTTGAAATAATGACATTGGACATTGGATTTGTCATACTTTTGTCCATGAGCATGTTGGTGTTGGTGTCCAGCTTGTTGGCTGTTGCATTGGCCATGGCTCTAATTCTGACTGTTGATCCTTCCATGTGAATGTGAAGGGCCGTTCTTTCCACCTCTGTTTTGGCTTCTGCCTCTTCCTCTTCCTTTGCCTTGACCTCTTCCTCTTCCTGAAGGCATCTGGGTCTTGAAGGCATGCTCTAGAGATGAGTGTTCATCTCTGCTCAATCTCTGTTCATGAGTTATAAGTGAGGCATGAAGTTCATCTATTGTAAAATTTGAGAGATCTCTCGTCTCTTCTATGGTGGTAAAAATAGCATCAAACTTTGAGGGTAAGCTTCTCAAAAGTTTCTCCACAATTCTTCTTTCTTAAAGAGTTTCTCCATGGGATCTTATCTAATTTACAATCCCAATCACATGTGTAAAGAATGTGTCTACATTATCTGACTCTTTCATGCAAAGAGTTTCAAAATATCTTCTTAGCAACTGAAGCTTTGTTGTCTTAACTTTCTCCATACCTTGATAGGCTACTTTCAGAGTTTCCCATGCCTCCTTGGATCTCTTAGCTGTTGCTATCCTTGGAAACACACTCTCATTTACTGCCTGATACAAATAGAAGAGGGATTTATCATCCTTCTTCCTATTGCTCTTCAATATGTCCTTCTCTGCTTGAGTTAAGGCATTAAAAGCCTGCTCATCAGCTGGTTCAACAAAACCATCTTCTACAAACTCCCATAAGTCTTGTGAGACAAACAGGGCTCTCATGGTAATGGCCCAATAATCATAGTTCTTTCCATTAAATTGTGGAAGCTGAACATTTCCAATGTTCATTCTTGTGCTTGGTCCAGCCATTTCTTTTGAACTGAAAACTGAACTTATACAAACTGTATTTCCTTCTCTGAAAGAATAAACTCTTTTAAATCAAAACAACAGCTCCGTTATCGTTGAGAAATACCTGAACTTTTGACTTATGTTGGGCTTTCACAGTACTGGAGAAATCGCTTCAACAGTTCTTCTTCTTCTTCAGCTTCTTTGAAACCTTCAAAGAGCCTAACGGTGCTCCGATACCATGTTGGAATATTGAAAATTCCAGAAAAATAGAAATGGAGAGAGTAAACTCCTCTCCTCTAAACACAAATAAATTTAAAACTTCTTGATAGGAGACAGAATTTTGAAACTGTAAAACAAACTTTTATATCTTTCAAAAACTATTACAAATCTTCCTCAATATAGAGGGATAACATGAAGAATGACTGCTACAGACGCAGTGCACAAAAACATTCACTGTTCTCTCAAAACAATACTCTCTGTCTCTCAAAAAAACAATGTTGTGTATTTCATTTCCGCGCTGCTGTGCGAAACAACAAAACCAAATAAAAACAATACAATACTATATTTCAGGCTCGCGGGCCTTTTCTTTTTTATATGCCGCGCATATTAAAACATTACATAAAACCATATAAAATACTTAAACTAAAATCTATTTTAAAACAAATATTATACGGGACCCACAATACAAACAACAAACTGAAAAATCCGATTGCGATTGACAATCAGATGCAATGACCAAATATGAAATTTAGCTCACAAACCAATCGGGTCCGAACTTCAGTTGGTGCGATTGGGGCATGCAATGGAAAAGTTTCGATTGTGATTCAAAGACGGATGCGATTCAATTAACAAACTGCACCATAATAAGTCCATCGGGTCTGCCACTTCAAAAAATGCAATCGGGCCCAACACATAAAACCTTCCGATTGCGATTAGGAACCGGACGCGATTGGCACATAAACTGTGGTATATAACTGGATCGGGTCCGGCCTTTGATCGAAGCACATAACAAAATGCATCCGATTGAACCTTTGCGATTGAACTTTGCAATTCCATTAAGTCTTCGCCACGTGGTCAAATGGACCCACGGGCCTCGGCTGTGGTGGGGGCGATTTATAACATAAAATTTGGTTGTATTGTGTACAACCATTCCGCTTGCGGAACACTACCACATCTGGAAGACATTTTTTTTATGTTTCATATATATTGTGATTTGCGATTGCGATTGGATCGCATCACAAATCTTCATATCAACAAGACACTGCTCCAAAAACTTGCGATTTCGATTGGGACTTAAGTGGTGGGGACCACTTGTCCCTCCAATTCAAAAATTAAAAGGAATTCTTCCTGTTTGAACAATTTTCTCCATTCTGGTTGTTGAGGGCTTTAAACGCCCGAAATGACTATTTTTAATATCTCTGCTCCTCCGTAGTTCAGATCTACGGGAAGTATTCATTCCACTTGTAATAAACGGCTACGCCCATCACCATATTAACTTCTCCTGCAATCTGTGGCTGCGGCCCATCAAAAATTTAATTCTTCCTTACTGTTTTTCCATGCTTCTTTAATTTATATTGTCGTGCACTCAAAATTCCGATGCTGCATTTGTACTCTTTTTCTTCCTGCCCAAGGCTGGCAGGTGACTTTAATATTTTCAACACTGGCCATATTGCAAAATAACATAACCAATATACTACAAAAAAAACAACATAATGGCTTGCCTACAAAACATACCTTACACAACATACCTCTCCATAAGTTAAAATGCACAATTTTCATCCTATTTGAGGTTGTTGCTGCTTGATAAACTTCAGCATTTCTAACCCTCACAATCTTCCAGCCCTTTTGGTTCATTAGCTCATCGAAAACCTTTGGAAATTACAACTGGAGGAAGTTCAAAATCATATTACAAAAACATGTTACATAAACATCATAGTGGATGGCTTACACAATCGTAATTTGTTGTAGCGACCGTATCAATTGTGCCTACCGGAGTGGGAGAATTAAGGAGCTACTTACAATCTATAGAAAATTTCCCTAAATTCCATTGAAGGTGTGGTCGAGAGAGAGAAACCATTTGGAAAAAAAACTAGGGCTTCTTATGTAAGGAGTTCTGTAATGGACCGTAATAGATCTAGTCCCAGGTTTGCAGTAATCTAGTCCGAGGTGAAAAATCCATTATAAATCCATTTGCAGTACTATAGTGTTTGTTTATATCCGGGCCTAGAGTAAAGAGCACAAGCATAGGAGTAAGAACCTCTTCGAGTTCGTGAGTAATATCCAATCCCATATCCCGTCTACAAGACTCGCCCATTACATTAACAGTAAAATCCAGTCCCATATTCCGTCTACAGGACTCGCCTATTACATTAACAGTAAGATCCAGTCCCATATTCTGTCTGCAGGACTCGCCCATTACATTAACATGGTTAGCAGGCAACAAGATTGGTCGGTAGGTAGCACTGTATTTAATTGAATCATATTATATGAGCATACTCTAGCAGGTTTCCAGATATCAGTTAGGTTTGGATGGTAGAGAAGAGCGAAGCCATTCTCATGGCATAGAAAAAAAAACACTGGACGGGCTAGTGACCAACAAATGGGAGAAGCTCATGAAGGCATACATCACCACTTGGCTGTACGCTAAGAACAACTGGTACAACTTGCATCGATAGTTCGTTAAGCACTGGTGGCATTGGTAGTTCATCATATCTTGACACTCTGATTTAATGGATTATCTTTATATGATTTATTAAATAGTTTATTATATACTATATATTTAAAATATTTATTATAAAATATATTTATTGGACAACCAACTCTAGGAGCGATGGCCACACAAGAAAATAACGAAGCAATAGTGACATCAGACAACCATCTCATGGTGCCGGTACTCCATGCTAGGAGTTGATGTACATCTAGAAGGTGGTATTTGATTCACTGAGTTTTCCCAATGGAAAAAAGCACGACATGCTTTTTTTTTAATGTTTCCTAGAACTCTTATACATTTAGAATGGTGGTATCTGATTCACTGATTTTTTCGAAAGGAAAAGAGCATGACACATAACTACAACTCAAAATGTTACATCTAGAAGGTGGTATATGATTCATTGAGTTTTTCGAAAGGAGAAGACAACTCAAAAGGTTACATCTAGAAGGTGGTATCTGATTCACTGAGTTTTTCAAAAGGAAAAGAGCATGACACATAACTACAACTAAAAATGAATTATACTAGGCAAATGAAAAAATTAAGAAAATAAAATCAGCCTTTGAATTTGTTAGAGTGAAAATTACATTTGTGAAATTTCAACTTGCTAATTTACTAAAACAATTTTCTAATTTATTTGTGGTTTAGGAAATGAAAACAACATTTACTGAAATCTACTAAAATCAACAGGGATTGCCGCTACGCAATTGCCCTTCTTTTGTGGTATTAGTTTCAATTTCTTTTCTTTGAATATTTTGTCTTTTCGAGATTAGGTCATGGATGATATGATTAGTGCAAGATTTTTCCAAATTAATGTAGAGCCGTAGAAAGATCCAGTAGTCTTGTGATGCATATAGCTTATTTTCACATTACATTGTGTTGCAGATTTTATTGATAGAAACTATCAGCAAAAACATCATATTGCATAGCTGGAAGCATATAACATGGTTGGGATATATGTACAGTAACTGCATCAAACTACAATTGTTTAGGGATTGTGATTGATTTATGAATTGAAAATTTTCATCATTGAACCCAATTTTGTGGTGGGAAAATGTTCATTAAACCTTCATTTATTGGCGAGAACTCAAATTATTTTACTCACGTCCCATATAAAAAGCATACAGTGATATTTTATGTGCTCCTATGTAGTTAATATCAATATGAAAGAGAATGGGTATTTATAAAAATTAATGAATATTATTGGTGTTTTCTATTATAACCTAAACTTGAACAAACTTAAACAAGCAAGGTTATTATTTTTAACTTCAAAAATATTTATGCATATATACATAGCAAAGTAAGATCAAAGATTGCAACGTTGTTTTATTTTGATATCAATGTTACATTGATCTTATATACTAGTCTTTATCTATAAAAGAATGCTTGGTATATAAAGATAAATGAAGTCAATGTATTTTTTTAAGAAGCCCAAGCTTGATACCATTATCACATTTTTTCTTCCCAAATTTGATCCTCCTAAAAACTTGGACTTCATATTAGACTGTTGATAAGTTACCCTAGTCATACAAAAGGAAAATCAGTAAAACTTAATAAAACAAATTCAGATGAAGTTACTGGCATAAGTGACGTTATTTAAATAATGTCACATAAAAGTCTGTGCGCATTGTTATTTTAATCTTATTAGTCACGTAAAACAAAAACACAAATAATTAAAAAATTAGCATCACTAACTAGCACATGTAACAAAACATAATTAAGAAATAATTACCATAATTAAGAACTCCACAAAAAGTGGGAAAATTGTCCACACAATAGGGAGTACTGTCAACAAAAAGGGGAGTAATGCCTAAAGAGAGACGATAGAAAGATTCACTACAATAAACTAATTTAAAGGTAGTTATGATACATTTCTTAAACTAATGAATTATTATAACAAAATGTAATCTAAGTATATAATGGAAAAACAACATGTCATATGATATAAGGTAAAAATAAAAAGATAAGGTGAAAATAGTCCCACATCTCATCATTAATTTCAAAGAATAATTTTACAATAGTTTAACTATAAATCTAATAACATGGAATTCAATAGTTTATGTATCATTGAATGACCAATAAAATAAAATTTGATTATTCATATATTATTCAATTAACATGACAGTTTGTTTCCCTTGTAATTTGTGTCTTCAGGAATAAATAAATATATAAATTAAAATAGAGATCAAAATACAAGATTTAATTTGTCCACTATAACTAAGAACTAAAATCCCAATTCCTTACCTTATATCAAAAATTCAATTAAAAAAAACAATAACCTCAAAAACTAAATTTTATCAAAATATTTTTCATACACTAATCTATAATCCATTGCTATTCACATAAATAATATTTAATTTTATCACAATATTTTTTATACACTAATCTATAATCCATTACTATGCACATAAATATTATTTTTTATATTTCGTTAAAATTACTAATTTCCCAAAAATTTCATTAATGTCATATATTCATGGAAATTACATAAAGTTTTGAAGGTAACACTACTTTATATTTATGACCCACTAAAACAAAAGGAAAGGTAATTTGTAAATTCATTTCTAATCGAGTATAATTACTCATTGTCCTTTAATATTAATTCTCCTACATTGATTTTGGACCTTAAGGCCTTCTTCTTTCGACATGATTACAAACTATGAACCCTTCATTAATTATTTTATGATTGAAAATCTATGAACCCTTCAGCAATTATTTTATTTGATATCTGGTAAGAATTTATTTTTAAAAATTAATGAAATGAAATTTACATACAAATATGTGTTCGAGATTCCTGGAAATAAAATAAAAATGATCAAATTAGGAAGGTGAATAATGCAGGTTTAATTATTAAAAACCTCAAATATTCACATGAGGATTTTACATCACATAAGAACATATTGTCTTGAAAGAAAACCTTACGAAAGTAAAACTACTTGTATTAAATAAAGGATCATGTTTAAATATTATATTAAATAGAATATGACGTCAACCTTATGCGACAGGACTCCACTGACTGGCATCACACATACGAAAGTCATCTGGTTGGAGGAGGAGGTTTATACAGCCTCCAACTCTCGACCTGATACTAAACAAGGGTCATTAATTAACAAACAGATAGATTGTGTCTTTGGGGTCTTGGTTAAACAGTGATGAGGCGGATTGTTATGGCACTCATCATAAATTCAATACCAAACTTAAAAAAAAAAAAAAACAAAAACAAAAACAACGATCCACTGTTGGAATGCATTGTGTCAAAACATGTCTTTTAAGTCTCCTCTAAATGTCCACCATATGAGAGGAGAAAGGTTGATTTAAACAACCCCATCTCTAGGTTCCATTAAAACTGTATATGAACTGCCGATTTTAGGGCATTTCACTCCCAAAATTAATTTATTTATCTGGGCAAAAAGGTTTATTTTGGCTTCATTGTGGTTGAAGAATTCCTTTCAAACTATATTTACCTGCATAAATTCTCTTGTGTAAAATGCATTATAGGATACTAGGGTTTTCATTACAGGTAATAGAAGATTTTTTGTGATTTACTGTGGGGATTGAACCAAGCGAAAGATCAAATGAATTTTCTTAAAACAAATTTTATGTATTTGTTATATTTTGACCGGTTTACCCTGATTTACTGCGAGAGTTAAATCAAGAAAGCATTAATTCGAAAAGAAGCATAAGGTATCGGGTTTTACCCAAATTATTCTTCGTCATAGTGATTTTTAAAAGTCACCGCAGAAATAAAGGTGCGTAAATAGTTTCATTTCATATACCACAAGGAAATGACTAAGGATGCATTGAAAACATAAGATAATAAATTTGATAAAAATGTATTAAAGAGGAAACTAGTGAGGCCATGCCAAAGAAAAAATTAATTAAAGTTTCCAACTATCAGCGAGAAATGCAAACTCTTTTCCGATGATTTTCGAAAATAATTTTTGTTTACATTTAACTAAATAGTTAAGTAACAATTAAAAAAAAAACAATTATTAAAACTTCTATAGAAAATCCCTATTTTCTCATTAGAAAATGGGGGAGGGTTAAGAGTAAGAGGTGAAGTGAATATACTCCCTTAAACACTCTCCCTTAAAATCCAATTCGCCCGGGTTATCCATCATACCCAAGCATTTTCTTAAAAATTCAAAGGTCTTCTGTCCCAATGGTTTAGTTAAAATATCTGCATATTGCTCCTCTGTTTTACAATGCTGTAAAACAATTTCTCCATTGTTTACCAATTCTCTCACCCGCTAATGTTCGAAATTACTCCCAACCATAGCCTTGAATAAATTGGAAGCAACCATACTATCAGTTAAATGTATTTTGCACGGAAGGAAAAGCTCAAGGCATGGCGAATCCGCAAGCTACTTATTTCGCATAATTTTTTGTAATGTTCAGAAAATGTTGTTTGGCCATTACTCTGCGTTAAATTCCTTCCCGCCGTATCACCTACCTCTTTCCCGCACTACGCACTTCGCAAATCCTTAGCCTTTCCGCTTAACGAATTTTCGAATCATAAAACTCTGCCGATGCAATATCGATGGAACCCATGCAACCTTAATGCATTACTAAATCCGCAAACAAACCTTTTTTCCTATTGTTCCTTTACCCGTGCCTTTTCACATTTCCCGCGGTTTAGTGTGTCGCATTTCGCGCTTCGCAAAATTTTGCTCTTACCTTTTGTGCCCTTCTCCAAACCTTGCCATGGTGCGATGCGATATCGACATCGCACATCGCAATCGCCAGTTTTTATTTTTATGTTAAGATTACCACGGGTTAAATATTTTAAGTTGCGATGAGATGCGATCGTATATTGCATGTTGCAAAGCTCTGAAGGATAGCGCCCAAATAAATGTTGACATCGCCAGAATGCAATTTGCGATATTGGCATGGATGCAATATCATTGAACGCTGAAACCAAAACAATTTCAAGTTTGGGCGTACGTGGTCTGAACATTGTTTTATGAAGAAACAAGCCTTTCATGGCAGAATGAAGTTTTGCAGTGTACCATCCTGTCCAGCATTGAATTTTCATTTAATTGTCAAGCTTCGCCTCTCTGTACTTAGAAGATGTTTTTCATAGGTTTTTAAATAGGAGAAGAAGTTGCTGGAGCATAATAATGAAATAGAAAATTTCTCTGGTTTTTATCTCTGTGTGTGGCTCTGTAAATTCTTTGAGAAACTATGCGGTCATTGTTTAATTTGAATTTCCGCGTATCTCTATGTAAACTTGGTATCGAGGGAAAAGATTTTTTCCCTGTTCTTTGAGCTTCTCATATTCGTGAATCATCCAACATGGTATCAGAGCTTCCCATATTTTTTAACATAGTATCAGAGCGAGTTTAATCTCTCAATGAAAGAAATCATTTTTGCTAAAGAGTTTAAAGGTTTTTTTGATAAGGAGATTCTCCAGCAGTGAGAAGGTTGTTGTTTACATAGTGAAAATGGCAGAAACAAGCACAAACTTGACTAATCCACAAATACCACAGTTTAATGGGAAGAATTATGATTATTGGGCTACTACAATGAAGGCCATGTTCTCCTCACAAGGTATTTGGGAACTGGTGGAGAATGGTTTCCAAGAACCAGTAGATGCAACAACATACAATGCTTTGACACAAGCAGAAAGAGATTTATTGAGAGGAAATAAGAAGAAGGACTCCAAATCCCTCTTCTATATTTTCTAGGCAGTACATGAAAGCATTTTCCCAAGGGTTGCAGTAGCAACGAAGTCCAACGAAACATGGGACACCCTCCAGACAGCCTACCAAGGCATGGAAAAGGTGAAGAGAGAAAAACTACAAATGTTGAGAGGATATTTTGAAACATTATGTATCAAAGAGTCTGAGAATATAGACTCATTCTTTACACATGTGATTGGGTTGGTTACCCAAATCAGGTCTCATGGTGAGACACTTGAGGAAAGGAGAATAGTTGAGAAATTTTTAAGAAGTCTACCATCAAGGTTTGATGCCATAGTTGTGGTCATAGAAGAGATAAAGGATCTCGCACAGTTTTCAGTGGATGAGCTTCATGCATCACTAATGTCTCCTGAGCACAGACTGAACAGAGCAACAAATCCTCATTGGAGCCCGCATTCAAGACACAAGTGTCTTTTGGTCAAGGTAGAGGTTGAAGAAGATCAAACTACAAAGGAAGAGGAATAAGCCCACACAGAGGTAGAAGAATTAGCCCCTCAAGCTCAAGTGGAATGGATAGAAATCAAAATCCAAGTCAAGGCTCAAGCCAAAATCAAGCACAAGGTCAAAGGTATGATAAATCTCAAGTTAAATTTCATTATTGCAAGAAGTATGGTCATTATGAAAATGAATGTCGAAAGAAGAAATATGATACAAGTAGCAAAGCGAGTGTAAATTTCACAAAGGAAAACCAAAACCATGACAGTTTTTTCTTAGCTTGTAATGTAGCATAAGAAAAACAAATGGATTTATGGTTCTTAGATTCCAGGTATAACAACCACATGACTGGAAACATAGCAACGTTTTCAAGTCTAGATGAAAGTTTAAAATATGAAGTGACATTGGGGACTGATAGCAAGGTCTCTGTCATGGGAAAAGGAAGAGTAGACATAATAATAAAAAATGGATATAATAAGTTCATGCCAGATGTTTATTTTGTCCCTAATTTGAAACATAACCTCCTAAGAATTGGAAAACTCATACAAAAGGGTTGCAATGTATTTTTTAAGATGATGTATGCACAATCTTAGATAAGCATCCAAGTAGACAACTCATTGCAAAAGTTCATATGACAAACATCTGAATGTTTCCTCTGAAGATAAGTTCTAACTTGAAGGAAGAAGGTGTTATAACAACTGTCACAAGAGAAAACTTTCAAGAAGAACTAAAAAATGAGAATTTTTTATGGCATTTGAGATTTGCTCATCTCAACTTCGGAGGTTTGAATTTATTGCATAGAAAAGTAATGGTAAAAGGATTTCCACTCATAGAAAAACCAGAAAGCCTATGTGAAGGTTGCATATTGGGCAAACATAGAGAACCATTTCCAACAAGAAATTCAATAAGGGTAAAAGAACCTTTCGAGATTGTCCAGTCAGATTTATGTGGACCAATGCAAACACCATCATTTTGTGGTAGCCATTATATTTTGACATTCATAGATGACTACACAAGGAAGACATGGGTTTATTTTCTAAAATAGAAAAGTGAAGTGTTTGGAAGCTTCCGCCACTACAAAGCTCTTGTTGAGAAGCAAAGTGGACACTACATAAAAGTGTTGATGACTGATAGAGGTGGCGAATATATCTCAAATGACTTGCTACATTTTTGCGGGGAGCATGGAATTCACAAGAAGTTTACAGCAAGGTATACACCTCAGCAAAATGGTGTTGCAGAAAGAAGGAATAGGACCATCATGGAAATGGTAAGGAGTATGTTGAAGGCAAAGCATTTTCCAAATGATTATTGGGTTGAAGCTGTCGCTTGTGTAGCACATATCATTAATAGATGTCTAACCAAAATTATCATGAATAGAGTTCCTAAAGAAACATGGAGTGGAAGAAAGCAATTTTTCACTCACATGAGAGTGTTTGGATGTGTGGCATATGCATATGTACCGGATGAGTTGAGGAAGGATTTGGACAGCAAGGGGGAGAAATATATATTCCTTGGATACAATGATGAATCCAAGGCATACAAGCTCTATAATCTATTAACCAAGAAGGTAATAATCAAGAGAGATTTCTAGTTCATAGAGTAGGAAGCATGGGATGGAAGTTTAGAGAATACACTCAATGTGAAGACATGTATGTCACATGAAGACAAAGATGAATTTACTGCTGCAAGTAATTCCTCAACAATAACTCCTCATCCACCCACACAAGCTCAACAAAGCACACCACAAGAAAGTAATAGGACAACATTGCGAAATCAAGTAAGTGCTTCTCCAAGCACACCACGAAGCTCCGCAACTCAATACACTTCAAGCTCAACACCAAGCTCATATTCAGCAAGAATAAGAAGACCAAAATTCAGAAATTTAAGTGAAATTTATGAGCAAGAAGAATTTGATAATAGCATTGGTTTAAATTCTTTATTTTCATTATTTTGTCATGTAGATGACCCAATAAATTTTGAAGATGAAGTCAAAGAAGAGAAATGGGTTGAATCAATGAATGAAGAAATATGAGTAATAGAAAGGAATGACACATGGGAGTTAGTGGACCTTTCGCAAGGAAAATAAGTCATTGGAGTGAAATGGTTCTATAAGACCAAGAGAAACATTGAAGGCAAGATATAAAGGCAGAAAGCAAGGCTATTTGTCAAAGGCTACAAGCATCAACATGGAAGAGACTATGAGGAAAGCTTTGCACCAGTCGCAAGGATGGAGATAGTGCATACAATGTTGTCAATAGCAGCAAAAAAAAAATGGAGAGTGTATCAAATGGACATGAATTCGGAATTATTGAATCGAGTGATGAAAGAGGAGGTGTATGTTGAACAAACTCCTCGCTATGAGGTAGAAGGCCAAGAACACAAGGTGTGTAAATTGCGGAAATCTCTTTATGGGATGAAGCAAGCACTGCGTGCATGGTACACCAGGATAGATGCTTACGTGATGGACAATGGGTTCGACAAATGTGATGGAAAACCTACTATCTACATCAAAGAAAATGACGGTAATATTCTTATTGTTGTTTTGTATGTAGATGATTTAATTTTTATAGGAAGTAATGATTCTGTCATCGCTGATTTCAAAGCAGTCATGAAAAGTGAGTTTGAAATGACTGAATTGGGGTTGTTAAGATATTTTTTGGGCATAGAAGTGAAGAAAACAGAAAATTGAATTTTTATCTCTCAAGCAAAGTATGTTGCAGAAATATTAGAAAGGTTAAATATGCATAACAACAAGCCAACACCAACTCCAACACTGATGGGGTTGAAGTTGAGCAAGGACGATTGCAGCATCAATGTAAATCCGACATTATACAAAATCATGGTTGGCAACCTAATGTACTTGATTGCAACTAGGCCTGATATAATGTATGAAGTTAGTTCGGTGTCAAGGTTCATGGAGACACCCAAGGAGACACATTGGCAAGCAGCCCAAAGAATTTTAAAGTATGTCAATGTGACCAGGGGGTATGGTGTTCTATACTCCACAACTAATGATTTTAGGTTGATTAGTTACACTAGCAGCGATTAGGCAAGAAGCGTTGATGACAGAAAGAGCACATCAGGATATGTTTTTCATTTGGTTTCGGGAGCCATATCATGGGCTTCCAAGAAGTAACCAATAGTTTCATTGTCAACAGCAGAAGTTGAGTATGTCGCCGCAAGCAGTAGTGTTTCAAGAAGTTTGGATGAGAAGAATTTTCTGGGATTTATGTCATGAACAAGATAGAGCAACCAAAATTTTATGTGATAACAGTTTAGCGATTGCACTATCAAAGAATTTTTTTTTCCACAAGACGTTAGAGCACATTGATGCTAAATATCATTTCATAAGAGAATTAGTTAACAATGGTGATATTGTGTTATAGCATTGCATGTTATAGGAACAATTTTCAGACATATTCACAAAGTCATTGGCACAAAAACATTTTTTCTGTCTTAGAGAATGTTTGGGAATGGTCCATGGTGGCAGTTGTGATTAAGGGGAGTGTTATAAATTACTCCCAACCACCACCTTGAATAAACTGGCAGCAACCATACCATCAGTTAAATGTATTTTGTAGGGAAGGAAAAGCTCCAGGCATGGAAAATCCACAAGCTACTTACTCCACGCAATTTTCAGTAATGTTCAGAAAATGTTGTCAGACTATCACTCTGCGTTAAATTCTTGCCTGCCGTATAACCTACCTCTTGCCCACACTGCGCACTTCGGAAGCCCTTAGGCTTTTCGCTTAATGAATTGTAGAATCATAAAACTCTTCCGCTGCAATATTGGTGGGACCCATCCAATGTTAACGCATTACCAAATATGCAAACGAACCTCTGTTTTCCTATTTTTTCTTTACCCGTGTCTTTTCGCATTGCCCATGGTTTAGCTTGTCGCACTTTGTGCTTCACAAAACTTTTCTCTTACCTTTTTGTGCTCTAATCCAAACCTTGTGATGGTGTGATGTGATATCGACATCGCACATTCCAATCACCTATTTTTAAGTTTTATGTTTAGATTTCCACGGGTGAAATATTTTAAGTTCTGACGCGATGCGATCGCATATTGCATGTCGTAAATCTCAGGAGGATAGTGCCCAAATAAATTTTGAAATCATCAAAATACGATTTGCGATATTGACATGGATGCTATATCATTCAAAGATGAAACCAAAGCAATTTCAAGTCTGAGTGTGCGTGGTCTAAACGTTTTTTTATGAAGAAACATGCCTATCATTATAGAGGGACATTTTGCATTTTACTGTCTCATCAAGCATTGAATTTGCATTTAATTGTCAATCTCTGCCTCTCTGTAATTAAAATATGTTTTTCATATTTTTTTTAAATAGGAGAAGAAGTTGTTGAAGCAGAAGAATGAAATAGAAAATTTCTCCGGTTTTTATCTCTCTGTGTGGCTCTGTAAATTCTTTGAGAAACTATGCTGTAATTATTTGATTTTAATTTCCGCATATCTCTGTGTAAACTCTATAATCTTCAATTATGCAGCATGGATAAATATTCGTGCATTTTTTATATTAATTATTCTATGTAAGCTTATGCTAATTTATATTGTGATCTAAATAATTGACTTGGTTAATTATTTAGATCGCTTTCATTACTTGATCTTGTTTCCTTTCAGGTATACATATGATTAGAGGTAGATGGATTCAAATATTCACATGATATGTTGTTAGTGAAATTTCTTAATTCCTCACATTGATATTTTGTTGCAGTAAAGAATCATGTAAATATTATTACAGTAGTCATATGATCATTTTCCTTTTTTCATGATTTTTTTCTATTTATTTTATATGCTCGCATCTTGTATCTATGAGTAGAGTAGTAGTTGGCTTGATAAACATTGTCATGTTGAAATTATTGGGAGATTTTACCATCTTCTAATATTTATATTATGAGAAAATGATTGTAATCTTGGTACTTTTCTTTTTGTAAAGTGAGTAGAAAAGTATTATATTTAATGTTATATCTTTTACATTTTCCATTTAGATAAGTTATCTACATAAAGATATGAGCATAATTAACTTTTCGATTTTCTTTATTTTTATCTTTTATTGTGTTATTTCTTTAGTTTTGAGTTTTATGAAATCAAATATTATTTTCTTCATGCATAATTAAATTTTTAATTTGATATCATTTACTACATGTTTTGTGTCAGTTTCTCTCACCTACAACTTCACATTTTACACTCTTTTGTACGAGATCAATATCCTCACCATATTTATTTTTGGAATTAAAAAATCTATTTAAATTACATTAAATACAAGAATACCCCTGAAGTAAAGGGAGGACAACATTATTTACTTAAATCATAATGATTTTAAACCATTATGATTTGTGAACCAAAAAGATGATCTAAATAAAATTAATCCCTAAAACTAATGGTAAAATGATTCATTATCCCATAAATATGATTTATTTCATGAATGTAAACATTGTACACTATTTATATTGAAATGATGTCTCTCATTAATGGTTCTCTCACGAAAACATTACCTAGATGTAAATGAACCCTAGAATTGTAACTAATTAAACCACCAGTGTTGTGGGAAATTATTTAATTAACTCATATTTTACTCATAAAACTTAAAAAAAAATCAAAGTAGGTTCTCTCACGAAAACATCACCTAGATGTAAAGGAACCCTGGAATTGTAACTAATTAAACCATCACTATTATGGGAAATTCTTTAATTAACTCATATTTTATTGGTAAAATCTAAAAAAAATTGAAGTAAGAGAGTAATAAATTTTATTTAATTAATTGATATAAATCTATTAGAGTATATAAACCACATTTACTAATATAAATGCGTTAGTATTATGTTTAATAGTTGGTTTATTGAACTCCGCAGTAGGTGCAATGAATAAGGGCACCATGATAACGCAGATAACAAACCCCTCAAGCAGTGTAAAAAATAATCGCTATTTGGGAATCATTGGCTTTGCCCTGAATGGTCATTACTAGATGTTGTAGCGCTGTAATTTTCCGCATTGTCAAAAAGGATTGGCATTCTAGGCATTAACTCTTTGATTTTTATAGCACTCTCACCACCCATAGTTATTTTTAGCCTCTAGAAACAAATGTTTAACACCATTTCAACTTTTGTTTATAGCTTCTCTATGCATATGAACATTGTCGAATTTTTTTTGTTAGAATTCATATTTGGGTTATCTGAACTTACATATCATCATTGTTTGGAGTCATGCCTAAGGATCTGGTGCCGCAAAAGGAAATTTGGAATTCCAACAGACCCAAACACAATGAGCACTACACGTGTTGATGTTTCCTTCGTAGATTGCGAGATAATCCCATGGCTCAAAATAAAATATAAGGTAACTACATTTTTCTATGTGTATCCATTCACTAAATCTATGAAACTTACATTTCTCTTTGTGTATCCGTCTACCTTAACATGTTGCGTGGAAACTCAATAGAAGAGTAGGATTTATAAAGAATTTAATTGATGTAATCAGAAGAGCATATAAATAGTTCATTTGTTTAATGGAGATGAATAATCCACTAAAAAGTGCATTTAACATTAGCACAATATGGGGTATCGCTCTACATATAAGCAAATGTTATGCCATTTCTTTTAATTTTTTATATTGTAAATTTTGATGTGCAATTAAGAGTATAGACTGGATTGCTATGGGCTTCATCCGAGTATAACGAAATGACACATATCAAAGGTCTACTATTTATAATTTTGTTTTTAAATTGGATCAAGTATAATGAACACTTCCCAAAACTCTTTGGGTCAACCATTACAAAATCAATTCTAAAGGAAATTCACAACACACAAACCCAGAGCTACCCATTATATGTTTATCGTCAACAATGGCGGATAGAAACATTGTATTGCCTTTCACTTTCTTTAATTGTAAAGGAAAACCTCACCACGTTCATGTGTAGGTATACAACATTGTAAAAATACCACATGATTGTCACATTTAAAATTTTGACCATGAATACAATGCTTCAATTATCTCATGAAAATGCAGCAAGATCATTGAACCCATGAATGTTGCAACCTTCGTGTTCCTGAAGGAATTATATTAAATAAAAAAGACTTACATAGCTTGCACTAGTTATTGTGCGTTGTTCCAACTACATGAATAACACTTGCACATTTGAAACTTCATAACGTCGTGCAGAGTGTTCTGAATTTTCTTGCAATGATCATTATATTTCAAGAAATTCTGCTAGAGAATGTTGAAGTTTTAAATTCAACTCCTTACTCTGCAAAAAACAAGTACAACAGAGTTGTTTTCTGATATTTTTGGTTGAGTGCACATCTTCGTGCATTTAACGTTTTTTTTTTTAACCCTGCAAAGTTGTTTTTGTGATTATGGCCGTAGCCACCTTTGCAGAAGCATTGAATTTTTGTGTGGTTCAAACCATGAAACAAACATGTTTTTGGATAACTATCGTATCGGACTTTAAAACACACCAACCAACCAACGGAAGTCTTGTCATTTACGCGACAATTTTTTTTTAAGTTTTTGAATGGGCCACGGAGGTGTGGAGGTCATAATCCACGTCACCATCCAACGACCAATAGAAAGTTATCGTGCTCGTTAAGAGATGCTACATCATAGAATGAAGTCGGTCCCACTGCCATCACACCAATGCTACGTGGACCAATCAGGTTGTATCGCGCAGGTTTTTGGTATGAGGTCACGGAGCCAAAGTGGTACGCGATAATTTCATGAATTTTGGTTTATATTTCATTTGAGTTTCGATGGGCCCCATCTCCAGCCAATGGGAGGCCGATCGAATGGATTTTGGGATTGCTGACGTAGGGATGTAGGGGCAAATTTGTATGCAAAATCCATTGCGATTTGGTTTAATGTTTGTTTGAAATCCAGGCTTATGGTCTGTACACTTTGGTTAAAATTTAATATTTCGGTAGATGGTTTTAAGGTTTGAAACCTTATTGTAATGTCTTTCTTATGGTTTATTATAAGCACCGAGAATGAAAAAGTCTTTTGACTTTGGAACCATAAATATATATTCGACTAATATATATATTATAAACTATTTTCAAAGTTTATAATATATATTCCAATATTTTTTTATACTTGTCAACATTGCGCCATATAAAAGTCTAGCCCGAAGGCTTATTAAGTATGCTGAATACGAAATAGCGGAGAGAAGAAATACATTGTTTGTGTATTTATTTATTTTACTGCGTGTCCGAAGAAAAAAACACAACGAAGTTAAAAATAGAGATTTTGTAAGCATTGTACGTGCATTTTTGTAAAAAGATAGAGAGAGCATTTTTTGTACTGTGTGTGTGCATCACTTGAAGTTTTTTTTGTAAACCAGAACAACAATTTTGAGAGACTTTGTAATACTTTTTCAAGCTTAATGAAATAGTCATTGTGTGCCATCTATGTCCAACAAATTTTTAAATGAGTTGTCTATGTTAGAAGGAGAATTTTTATTCTCTCTGTGTGTTCTAGAATATTCAGAAATTCCGACATGGTATCAGAGCTAGTCCAAGATCTTTGAAGGTGTCAAAGAAGCTGAAGGAAGGAGTTTGTTGCAGCAGTTCTCCAATAGAGTGAAAGCTCAGCAAAAGTCCAGGTATTTCTCAAAAACAGAGTTTTGAGTTTGTTAAAGAGTGCAGTCCTCAGAGGCAGAGTTTGTCTTTTAAGAAGAGAGACAATTTGTTTAAATATCAGAGTCAAGTTTGTTTAGAGCATTGTTCAGTGTGCTACCAATGACAGGAGCTAGCACAAGCATGAGTATTGGAAATACTCAACTCCCACAATTTAATGGGAAGAGCTATCACTACTGGGCAATCACCATGAGAGCCATGTTTGCCTCTCACGACTTATGGGAGCCTATTGAATATGGTTTTGAAGAATCAACAGATGAAAATTCCTTTAATGCCTTAACACAGGAAGAGAAGGATTTGTTGAAGAGAAATAGGAAGAAGGACTCAAAATCTCTCTTCTATCTCTATCAAGCAGTACATGAAAGTGTGTTTCCAAGGATAGTAGCAGCTAAGAGGTCCAAGGATGCATGGGACACCCTCCAGACTACCTATCAAGTTATGGAGAAGGTGAAGACAACAAAGCTACAATTGCTTAGGAGAGACTTTGAAACTCTCTGTATGAAAGAGTATGATAACATATACTCATTATTCACACATGCGATTGGGTTGGTTACCCAGGTAAAGTGTCATGGAGAGACACTTGAAGAAAGAAGGATTGTGGAGAAAATATTGATGAGCTTACCCTCAAGGTTTGATGTGATAGTAACAACCCTTGAAGATATTAAGGATCTCTCAAATTTTTCTGTCCATGAACTTCATGCATCATTGATGACACATGAACAAAGATTGGGTAGAAATGAAAAATCATATTTGGAGCATGCCTTCAATACCCAAATGTACTTTGGAAAAGGAAGAGGTCATGGCAGAAAAAACTATAGAGGAAAAGGAAGAGGAAGAAGCCAAAATAGAGGAGGAAGAAACAACCCTACAAATGGAAGGGGCATCAATCAAAATCAGAACCAAGGCCAAGGCAGCATCCAACAAGGTGGACAAAATCAAGCACATGGACAAAGGTATGATAAATCCCAAGTCCAATGTCATTACTGTAAGAATTATGGCCATTATGCCCATGAATGTAGGAAGAAGCAGAGTGACATCGGTAATAGACCCAGTGGTAATTTTACTAAAGAAAATATCAACCAAGATAAGTTGTTTTTAGCATGTAATATGGCTGAGGAAAAAAATTAAGATATATGGTTTCTAGATTCAGGATGTAGTAACAATATGAATGGAAACATTGCCATGTTTTCCATGTTAGATGAAAATGTAAAGTTTCAAGTAACATTGGAGATAGACACTAAGGTCTCTGTCATGGGAAAAGGCAGAGTGAATTATTTGACAAAGAAAGGAGAAGGAAGATTCATATCAGATGTTTACTATGTGACTCGTATGAAGTGTAACCTCTTGAGCATTGGAAAACTCTTTCAAAATGTAATATTCCAAATTTTGTAATAAAGTATTTGGGACATTA